>OX459095.1:37321103-37998603 GCA_949775045.1 Metridium senile
AATAGTGGACCAAAAAAGTTAGTTGCAACAGAAGAAGCAGCCATAATTGTTTTAATTAATTTTAAATGCAGTGTTTCAATAATATTTTCAAAACTTGCGCTTCGCTTCTAAGACGATGTTCGGCGTAGTCAATCGAATGATTCGCAAATCATATACAATCAAACGCAATCATATGATTGGATTCGATTGCATTCGATTTGCGAACAATCGAATGTTTGATTGCAATTGAGTACCATACGAATAAATGTAAATTTACAGTAATATATATAAATTATACTACTAATTATATATGCCTTTTACCGGTTTCAAAAGGCAGGTGATAAAACCCGAATAGTGCGAATAGTGACGAATAGTGACGAATAGAGATATATGATAATAGTAATATTTTAAAAATGGGAGGTTTTATGGAATCTTTTTTTGACGTCACACACTGGCCTAGGCTCGAGTCTGGCCGTCAAACTGGCCGCCTTGCCCTTGTTCGCATCGATGCCAACTTTATCATGTTTTGATGACAAAAATTGCCTAAAACGATGTTGTGATTCTCAAAAATCAGAAACAGTGGAAAAACAAAAGCACAATCTGTCACATGAATAGGACTTGAGGACATTTTATGCTACTAACGGAAAAAGAAAGAAAAATATCAACACACCATCTTCGTGAAATGAATTAGCAATGGAGAAAAAATCTTCACAAATCATAACAAAATGCCATCGGATTTTCACCGGTCATCCAAAGCAGTTAGGTAATATACATAAGTCAAATTCAAGAAGTTAATTTTGTTTGTAAAGTGAAGTAAATGTTTTTAAATTTACACGAATGTGTCTTGTACGACTGAATTTCAATATGGCGAACGTGACAAAAAGGACTTGTAGGCTTCGTGACTACGGTGGCCGAGAGGCGACACTCGAAGTCGAAATGCAAAAGGACTAAAGTCGAAAAACAAAAGGACTAAAGTCGAAAAGCAAAACACGCTAAAGACAAACTCGCGACTGATATTTTGATGAATTTCGACTTTGATTACTTTCGCTTTAGTCACTTTCACTTGGTTCACTTTCGCTTTAGTCACTTTCACTTGGTTCACTTTCGCTTTAATCACTTTGACTTGGATCACTTTCGCTTTAGTCACTTTGACTTGGTTCAGATTCGCTTTAGTCACTTTGACTTGGTTCACTTTCGCTTTTGTCACTTTGGCCGAGAAGCGACAAAAAAATGAAATACTACAAGGCGTTCCTCGAAATACCACAGGAAACCCAAAAATGTAAACTTCAAGAGAAAAACAAGATGGCCGACGAAAACGGTTGGTGTTGTTGTAGTTTGTTTCATATCTGTGCGACGATTTTGGTAAGTTCTGTTTAATTTATACGTGAAATTTCGTCTTGCAGAAATCAAGGAGTATGTAGAAAAACTTGTACAGTTAAACAAACCAGTAGAGATTATTGTAAGATACCTAAAGAAAACCTTGTACATCAATTGGTCGTAAGTATATTTATAGGGAGCATTTACTTTTTACAAGGGGGTTGGTGCCGGAGGAATTAAGGGGAGGGCCATTAGGTATTGAAATAGTAAAAATTGAAAGAAATCTCTGCCAAGCAGGGTATATTAAATAACTTATATGTTACATTAATTACATTGATGGTCATTGTGTAAGTAATAAGCATGAAAACTTAATTATGAATTAACATGTTGAAAATCAATATAAAAGCTGTAATTTTTACAGAATGATTGAAAAAAAATTGTCAATAGGAAAAGAAAACTGCAAAGATTCCAAAAGAAACATAACATTAAACGCCACAATGGAAACCTACTCCCACAGGATGTTATGTCTGCCATATTGGTAGGTATTTTTACATGAGATATTTAGGGACAGCTCCCTTGAAAGTGGGTTGGCATTGATAATTTTGTAGACTAGTAATATAATAATAAACAACATCTTCCCTGTATTGTCACTAAATTTATATAACAGGTTCCCATTTAAATCTGTACTTTCCCATTTAAATCTGTACTTATGCAAATTGTGTTGATGTGTGCTAAACACACAGATCAACCAATCAGAGTACATTATTTCTGAAGTGAACTTCTCTGATTGGTTGATCTGTGTGTTTAGCACACATCAACACAATTTGCATAAGTACAGATTTAAATGGGAAAGTACAGATTTAAATGGGAACCTGTTATATATATATTTGTCTGAAAGGAAATGGGCTATAGCTTTTGTTTATTTATGTGCACACTTTTTAAATTATAGACAGAAAGCAATGGGAGTGCCCAGCGTCTTGGCTACCGAATGATGTGGACAAGACTTAGAAGACATGGTGTTCTAGCAACAAGGTTATTAAAACTATTACACCAAATTATATTTAATTGACTCCCATATGAGAGTTAATGGATAAAGTGAATAGGGTTGTAAAAAGTCTGAATAAGAATTAGCAGAAAAGAAAGTAATGAATTCCTTTTCAACAGTAGTTTGAATAAAATATTTCATGCCCTTATATTTTTCATGCTGCTTAATATATATTTATGACTTCAAACCTGAGTTACATTATTATAAAATAAAATGTATCATGTCATATGTACTGAGCTTGTTCGAGCAGGAAACACACTACACCTGGTTGGCAAAACAATGGCTATGTCCAAAGGACATAGCCGGATTTTAATGTTGAATAAAATCTATACATAAGAAAGGTTATGTTGTAAACAATAGAATCAGCCCTGCGCGAAGGTGACAAGTCGGCAAGTGACCAAAGGCGGGAAAACCAAATCCCTAGAGGGGGTTAGTTTACAATACCCTTTTTATCCAGCCTCTTGATGACGTCACCGGAAGCAAATCATCTAATATATTTGTTTGGCGCCATAAAAACCATTTTGTTACACAAAAATTTATATATGGCCAGTTCCTTATTGAAAATTATTTTACTACATTTTATATTATTTTTTCTATAACAATAGAGATCAAGTCGCAGTTTGTATGCAAATTCTTGGATTACAGAACCAAACACCACTTCAAAGAAGAAAGCACTACCCAAACTATTTTTCCAAGGTATGATAAATTATTTAACATACCAGATATGAGGGAGTTGAGTAAAGGGATCAATTAACTTAATTAATTGGTCACAATGACTTCATATTTATAATTATATGGCAGAATCTTAAATAATTTTCTTCTAACTTGCTTTTCAAAGGGACCAAATGAGACATGGCATATAGATGGCAATGATAAAATGTCTAATTGGGGTTTTTACACACATGGGGCTGTTGATGGATATAGCAGAAAAGTGTTATGGCTAGAAGTCTTTGTCACTAACAAAGATCCTTGGTTAGCTGGAAAGTTCTTTATGGAAGCTGTAACAAACATTAAAGGTAAGCAAGTACGGTCCAACATTTTTTCCTTGCGAGGGTTATCCCGTGTGCTGTTATACAGTCAAAGCTTAAATTTTATGGAAGGAAAGCCTTTTCAAATGCTAAAAGGAAAGGAAAGTAACCTTATTTAACATCGGTAACTCATGACAGTCATATACGAAATAGTGAACATGGAATAAGGATTATGAAATCTAATGTTCACAATTCATGCTAATTTAAAGTGAACTAATGTGGTGTCACATGACATTTCTTTTAGTGTTTATGTATGTTTCTGTTCAACAGTGTTAATGACATTGACAGTATATGAAATATCAATACTACACAGTGTTTCCAACAAAGCAGAGTCTGAATTTTCAGTTTTATTTTAAGGCTGTCCTACTAGAGTCAGATGTGACCCTGGAACAGAAAATGGTATCATTGCTAGATGTCAAATGTTCTTGCGAAGACATGGAGATGACCCCCTAGCTGGTGAAAAGAGCTATTATGAAGGTTCTTCTGTTGTAAATCAGGTAATTTTTGAATGCTTTACTATACATGTATGAGAATAAATTTCTCATGCAGAATCAATATTTTCCTACTTTTTCATGTGAAGGATATAAATGTTACAATCTTATGTTACAATGTTAATATGTTACTGAAACAGGTTCCCATTTAAATCTGTACTTATGCAAATTTTGTTGATGTGTGCTAAACACACAGATCAACCAATCAGAGGAGTTCACTTCAGAAATAATATACTCTGATTGGTTGATCTGTGTGTTTAACACACATCAACACAATTTGCATAAGTACAGATTTAAATGGGAAAGTACAGATTTAAATGGGAACCTGTTGTAACAATGTTTTTCAACTGCAATATTCCAGCAATATTGTTATGGTCATCTCTTATTGGTTGAATTTTCAATTATTCATGCAATGCATGTTTCCATTATTCTTTACTTTTAGCCAGTTGAATGTTTCTGGAGGCATTTTAAAGAGGAAGGGTTCCAGTTTTGGATAGATCACTTTAAGGTGAAAATTAACTTCATTGCCAGTTGTTGCCAGTACTTCTTGTTTTTATTGATATTCGCATTATTAAATGCTATTGTTTTCAAAAGCAGTATGAAGTATGGATTTTAAATTGATTTGATCTCATTTAATCTCATTTTATTTTTGTTCTCATTGATAGAGCTTACAACAACTTGGGAAATGGAACCCAGGAAATACAGTACACCAGTAAGTATCTTCCATTTTATTTGAAATGTCTACTGCAAAATACTTTCTCATCATATAATTTATGGCAACATCAGTATGAATAAATAATTTTCTAACTGCAAACATTTTTTTAAAGGTTATGTCTTTTGTATGTTTATATGCCACTTCTTCAATTGGAAGCAAATGAGAAAAAGGAAGACTGGAACTCACATAGAATTAGACTTCAGAGGGGTAAATGCAGACCTTGTGGAGTGCCCTATGATTTATATGAGTTCCCAACTTCAAAAGGTATGACTCTTTAAAGTAATATTTGCAATTGCACCCTTTTTCAAATCATAATAATCAATGTATTATAATGTATATTAAATATATCCATAAAAGCAACATTAACTGGTAAATTTATAAAACAAGCAGAAGATGTGTTTTATAAATAAATATAATGGTTAAATACTCATAAATATGCTTAAAATCATGCGCAGATTTGTATAATATAAGGTCCATTTTTGCATCATCATTACTTTATTTTTATGTATCTTTATTACTTGTCTAGGTGGAGAAGAAATGAAAAAGAATGTGTTGCCTTCTGATACTGCCTACATCCAAGATATGTACAAGTTCAACCAACCTCTAGTCTACCTCCCTGAATCATTTAAAGAGGAGGCAGATCAGTACATTAACTCAACTGGTAGGGTGGTTGAGATAACAACTGCTTCAGAAATCTATGATGAACTAGTTGCCTATTTTAGTAATTGATTGTAATCTAGAACAAGTTTCTGTTTGCTGTAATAATATTCAACTAAATTCCACATCATTTGGGAATTCCCTAAGTTCTTATACTGCAACATAAGTTAAATAAAAGTAACTATAATTAGTCTTGAAAAGGTTTGGAATGACAAATTTGTTGCCATTTAAAAAGTAAAAGATTAAACCTTTTATTTAAAGTTATTTCACTTACAAAATATTATCTGTGACAGAAACTTTCTCTTAGCACATATACACCCTTAACTAAATTATCCATAAACAAAGTTAAGAAAAAACAATTATCAAAAAACTCAATTGTGTACTTAAACTACTAAATCTCTGTACTGTCTTAGTTCACCAAACCTCAATTTCAGATAGTGATTCCAGGTATGGTAATAGTTCCACAAATGATGGTCTTTCATTTGCTGGTTTAAAGCATTGTGTGATAATCTCCTGGCATTTCAATGGTTGTTGTGGGAAGGTTGGGTACTGACCATCTTGTATGGCTAATCTTACTTCAGCATATGTTTTACCTTTCCAAGCTGGCTGCCTTGAATATGCCTCACCAGCAATTACTGCAAAGGAATAAACATCAACTGCAGGTGTCACTCTTTGACCATTAAGCTGTTCTTGGTGCTGATACCCAAGTGTTCCAGCATTGGGTCCACCAATATTTGTAACCGCCAAGTCTTGGAGTTTGCTAACACCAAAGTCACAAATTACTGGCTTCATGGAGCCATCTTCAACCTGAAAAAAAAATCAAGAAAGTGTTTGTGGGATTAGGTGTTTATTTTCTGTAAAGTTTTAGTTTTATTTACAGTTTTTTTTAATTGTTTTATTTGATAAATACTTAAAATTATGTACTTACTATGATATTTGCAGGCTTAAGGTCCTGATGGATTACTCCCTTTTCATGCAAGTAAGACATGCCTTGTGCTATGAAATACAGGAGGAACCCATTGTACTTTTCATCAATTGGCTGGAAAATTGAAATAATTTCCTTCAATTAGTAATTTAATTTTGTTTATGTACTGAATATTTTATTTAAAACTGATTTTGTAACCAATTTTTACGGTTTATTTGCCACTAGCACAGCAAAGTACCTCATTTTTTTTAGATTTCATCAGTCCCAATGCCACACTCAGATTTATCCCTTTCAGGTAGTTTGTCACTATGTTGATGTCGGTTTCAGAAATGAAACAGCCAAACAACATTATGATATTAGGATGTCTCAAGCGTCTGTTTAGTAAGACAAAAAGACAATCATTTCATACATAAGGTAAATTATTGTCTTAACATTACACCTGGGGAATAATGAGTTCTGACAATGTCACTCAACAAATGCCATTACTTTTTAATCTCATAGAAACTTACCTACAAATGTTCACCTCTCCAATATTAGGGTCACCATATCCCTTTGGTATTTGTTTCACAGCCACTTGCAGCCCTTTCCAGATGCCTCTAAAGACAGACCCAAATGTTCCTTTGCCAATTAAATCGTTGATTGTTACGTCCTCTTCGTTAATGTCAACAGATGCAAGATCTGCAATATGTTATATTAAGCTACATTATTATTATGAAGGGTTTGATAATGAACTTGAGTGTCCTATTGGATATAGAGTCTCTGGCATTAGATAGAAGGCCACTCGGGCTGCGCCCTCATGGCATTCTATCTAATGCAAGAGACTTTGTCCCATAGGACACAAGCATTAATTATCTAACTGTCTTAGAATATGATCACACTCACAAATAATGTTGTCAAATTAAATATCACATGGCCATATATAGCTAAACAGCGTTTTATTATATGGCTTACTATATAGTACTTATTATGCATTGTGAACTTCTATAATTTTATAGTATTTCACTGGCAAGGAGGCAAAACAATATACAAACAAAAGGCCTCACCAGTGGAATACTTTATTCAGATACTATGGGACATAGAACACTCAAATACAGCCATCTGATTGGCTGAGTGGGTGCATGTGATCATTTTCTAATTATCATTAAAATACTCATCATAAATCCATGAAACAATAACTAACTATTAAAAGCTAAATAGTATTTTAGTATAATTAACTATTAAATTATTGTCTAGCTAAGAATGAACCACACAATACCAAAGTCATAATTACAATGTTATCCATGAAATGGCATAATTACACAATACATAATTAGCTTTGTTTCATGGTAATATGACATGCACTCTACAACCAATAATTTCTTAATGTGTAAGAGGAGAGTGTAAAGGATTGTATCTTACCTTCTTTTTTGAACATTATATCCGGGTCCATAATGGATACATGGTCAGATTTTGCTGATGTGTGCTGGGCTGCCTTGTCCCACAAGGGAGTGGCTCCACCAAGCCGATCGGGCTGGCTCTTGGGTTGGGAGGGAGTATCAACTGTTGTGTCAGCTAGGGGAGAAATAATTATATATATATATATATATATTTTTTTTTCTAATTAAAAGAAAAACAAAAATTATATAACAAAGTTAAATGTTAACACTTATCAAGCTGTTCCAAGCTATCTCTATTTTGGAATCAGGGTCACAATGTAAAACACAAAAGGTATGATCACTTAATAATGTAAATGGTGGCTATAACTAGCTTCTAAATCACCTTTTTTCTTTGGGGCTATTTTACTTTATAAGTACATATTGTACTTAGACATATTTACTTATTTATTTATCAATTGATATAAATTAATTCTGAAAAGCCCTTTAGGGAGAATTATAATAAATTGTACTGTACTGTACTGTATTGTATTGTATTCCAAATAAATATACATATGCTTAAATAGTAAATACGTTTGAAGCAAA
Source organism: Metridium senile (assembly GCA_949775045.1). Lineage (NCBI taxonomy): Eukaryota > Metazoa > Cnidaria > Anthozoa > Actiniaria > Metridiidae > Metridium > Metridium senile. The sequence goes on from OX459095.1 coordinate 37,329,219, forward strand.
TGTATATGATTGTTTTTTAATTAATCACCAAAACCTGTATTTTTTGAGTTTTTATAAGAGAAAGTGGAAAGTGTGACCAAAGTAAAACTACTGGGAGCCACTTTTATATAAAAACAACTTACATTTTGATGATATGGATTGTACGGAAGTCTCTTCTTTTTCAATAACCTTTTGAAAAAAATAATAAATTTACTTGTTTATATTTATGCAAATATAATTATACTATACTTTCACAATGGTTTGTATTCAAATTATCATGATGCAATTAATGGTATGTGGATACATTTACATAATCTGAGTGTAGTGTAAGTTAAGAATACAAAATAGAAGCCTCAAATTGTACCAAAACTATGTGTTTATGTGAAATAGGCATTTATATATTATAATAAAAGTTACCTTACAAAAATAACCAACTGCAGTTACAGCTTCAAGTTGAGCATCCCTTTGGATTTTAGAGATGAACTTTTTTTTTGTATTGTCTGTAATGTATATGTCAACGTCTTCAGGAAGCTTATCAACAGCTTTGTCCTCAAAAGCATTGTAGCATTCCAGCTTTAGATTTGACAGGGTTGGTATGCTCTCAATCTTCATGTAAAGTGAAAAAAATAATAATGTCACATAAAATTATTTTTTGTATTTCTTGAGGTGTCAGTAATTTACACCAGATCCTGGTTTTGCATATTTGAATCTTAAATTCTAATCAAAACAGTTGTAATGACAATTTGGAAATGTGAATAGGTAAAGAATAAGTCAAGGCTTTACCTTTAACGGAAGTTGACCCTTTTCACATTGTATGTTTTTTTGCTTCGAAAAAGACATTCGAGAAACGTGAAAGCTCTGCAATTGCAATATAAAATATCAGTTTTTTTAATTAGGGACTGGTCATAATGTATAGAGGAGGGGGGGGGGGGGGGAGCGGAAAATTCAGAATTCCCAATGAATGACTTTTATTGGTCCACCCTTTAGTCTATGCATAGTTACAAGTAGCCCACCCCTATACAATGCACAACATTTACCCCCAATTACCCCCAGTGTATTGCTTAATTTTTCATGGCCCACCCCTTTTTTCATGTCCAAAATTATGGCCTACCCCACCTTCTCCCCCCCCCCCCCCCCCCCCCATACTTTATGACCAGTCCCTTACTTAAGGAAAACTTTATATACAAGTCAAGTACTGTTAAGTAGCAGTTATGTCTTTTTATTTTTAAAATAATCCAATAATTAAACAAGGATTACCTTTTTTTTGTTTTTTGGCATGCTCTTTGCTGACCCTCTCTGCAAGTTGCCCTGCTTTTTGCGCCACTCATCAACCTTGTTCCAGTCTACCAAAAAAAGTAAACATTTTATACATCAATACCATGATTGTATAGCTCAATAATGTGTTTGTGTATTACTATATCAAGAAATGTGTATAAGCTTTTATATAAATATATTTACATGACTTATGTGACATTATCATTTTGTTTTTGCACTATAGTAGCTGCCAGTTGACTCAAGTAGCTCAGTACTGAAGAGACAAATAATTATCTACTAGCTTTTGTACAGCTGCAAACACCACCCCTCCCCCAACTGGGAGAAACAGGGAGGGGTGGGGGCAGCTGTACACAGGCTATATATCTACTTAAAGACATTTATTGAAAACATTCTCAAAAATCAAAATAATGATTAGCTTACCTTTCCCCAAATCTCCAATATCAGTACGTAATCCTAATAAAACAAATAAAAATAGAAAATTTACAGACAGAAACTTAATATTTGAAAAGAATAATTATGAAATGACCAGAGTTTAAAAAATTAAGCTAACCTGTCTTGTTATTTCTAAGTATATATATCAAATTTAATAAGAATTTCTTGACTTTTATTCATACCTCCACCAGCTCCTGCTTTTATGATGGCTCCACTAGCAGCTCTCTTTACACCTGCGCATGCACCACCTTCTCCTTTCAGATCTAAATATTCCTTCTGTTTGTCTATATAAATAAATTAAGACATTTATTGGTAGTGTTATAAATCAGTGGTTACATATTTTTTCAAGCAAAGACAAACATCTCACCATGCCCCCCCCCCCCCCCCCCCCTACAATGGGCAATACCACCTATCCACCAGATAAGCTAATCCACACCTCTGCACAGTTAATCTATCCACTAGTATACATGGAAATTCCCTTTTCACTGGGTGTTTCCACAGTGGGCATTTCAATATATTAATTAATTCACATCGTTTTTAGCTTCTTACCAAGTAGTCTCAGCTTATCGGTGTTATATTTAACACCAAGCTCCGTCATGTCGCTACTTGAAAGGGTAACGAAGTTCTTAATAGTCTCTATCTAGAATAGTAATATTTAATTAATATATCAAATTTAACAAGGGTTAAACATTATGACTGGTTGCCCAGTAGATTGCATAATGACCCTACTAGAAATTCTAAGAAATATCGCAGGTGTTTTAACAAAGAAGAGTATAATTAGTAGGAGGAATCTCCATTGCTAATCATATATTATACCTTAGAAAATTTATATGCCAGCGCTAACTTGCTGTCAAATTTCAGATAGAAATAACAAAAGAAATACATAATTAAAGTTACCTTGTTTGCTTCAAATAAATCTTGAATGTTATTTTGAATAAGGCTCAAAGAGCTCCAAAATGTTTTACCTAGCCTCTCCATGTTAATTAACGGGAAACTGGCGGGAAATTGCGGTAGTGTTTACATTTTTGGGTTTCCTGTGGTAAAACGAGGAACGCCTTGTAGTATTTTATTCTTTTGTCGCTTCTCGGCCATAAGTCGCCAAGTGAAAGTGACTAAAGCGAAAGTGAACCAAGTCAAAGTCGCTAAAGCGAAAGTGAACCAAATCAAAGTCGCTAAAGCGAAAGTGAATCAAGTGAAAGTGACTAAAGCAAAAGTGAACCAAGTCAAAGTCGCTAAAGCGAAAGTGAACCAAGTTCAAGTGATTATAGCGAAAGTGAACCAAGTCAAAGTCGTTAAAGTGAAAGTGAACCAATTCAAAGTGACTAAAGTGAAAGTAATCAAAATCGAAATTTATCAAAAAATCAGTCGCGAGTTTGTCTTTAGCGTGTTTTGATTTTTGATTTTAGTCATTTTGCTTTCGGACTTTGGTCGTTTTGCTTTTAGACTTTGAGTGTCGCCTCTCGGCCACCGTACTTCCCAGAGTTTACCCCGCTGTGACCTCCCTCCTTCCACTTTTTAACGAAAAAGCAGCTACTCCAGCAATGTTAAAGCATGGCATGACTGTGTTAAAGGACGCAATTACTTCTTTGAATCCTGGACAGGTTCCAGTTATTGCACTAGATCAGCCACTATTTGCACTTGCAAAACAGGTGCAATGGAAATGGCCTCAAACTCACGGTGAGGATAAGTACGTAGTGATGTTTGGTGGTTTACATGTAGAGATGGCACTTTGGAATACTCTTGGAGATTTACTTGAAAGTTCAGGTTGGACTACAGCTCTTGTGGAAGCTAATATAGCCTCAAGTGGTACTGCACAGTCATTTCTCAAAGTAACACACCTCACACGTACCAGGTATGTTCAGCAATTTTATGCAATTAAATCACATACATTATATTTAACATTACATTATCTTTGCAGACACGCCCAGCAGATAACATTACTAACTCTTAACCATCTAAAGAAAGACGCTTTCTTGCAAACTGGCAAAAGTACCGAAAACATGCACATGTGGGAAGACAGGATGGTCGAAAGTAGCCCAACTTTCATGTTCTGGAACATGATTATACGTTACCAGACTCTGATATTGCTGTTCGTGAGAGCCCACAGGGAACGAAATTTCAAGTTGTACGTCGACGTATTGGATAGCTTGATACCACTATTCTTTGCGCTAGACCACGTAAATTACGCCCGATGGCTGCCAGTGCACCTAAGGGATATGCGATCACTTCCAGACACCATCAGGAAAGAGTTCCAGGAGAATGGACACTGGGCTATTTCTAAAACCAGCCACAAGTTTTCAACCATGCCACTAGACCAGGCTCACGAGCAGGAAAACAAGATTGTAAAGAGTTCTGGCGGAGCAGTTGGCCTAACTGAGAATCCTGTTGCTTTCAGGTAAGCTATTGAGATAAGATTTAATGAGCATGTGAATGCTGAACAATAGCTTTGCATGCAAATTAACAGTCTGATTAATATACTAAATTAAGTATAAATATTGTTTCTAGACGCTGGATGCTGTCTGGTCCAGAGCTATCAAGACTCGTAAGGCAGTTTGAGGAGCAGTACACACTTGATCCCGAGAACCCCAATGCCTTTATCCACCACGAAACAAGCCATGCTGCACAGCAAACCTTTAGACAACAGGTTGTCTCTCTAACTGATGTGTTCAAGAAGGTGGGGAATCCATTTTTAGATAACTTTCCAGAATTAGTGGCTGCTGATAGTCGTGACTGCACAGATCCATCTGTTGCTGAGTCTTTGCGTAACCTAGAGAAGACTGGGAAGCAGCAGTATGAAGCTTATGTACAAGATGTCCTAGTCAAACGCACAAAGTCGATTAATGACACAATAAAGAAGAACAAACTCTCCTTGTTTAAGCAACCCTGTAACAACGCACCATCAAAACAAGGAAGACAAATAGCCGCCCTGAAGAATGATGTTTCACTCTTCTCTCAACTATACATAGCCCTGCAGACTCGGAAGGGAGATATCAGAGAATTTTTCTCGCACGAGGTCCATAAATACCCACCATCTATATCTGAATATGGGAGAATTCGCCTACCTAGTTCAAAGTCAGATCTACTTAAATGCTTTGCACAAACTGGAAACGCCACCTTACCTGACCACTTTGACTGCAAGATTTTAGATGGAGCAGTGATAGTCCACAGCTTGCCCATAACAGATGCTACTACGTTTGATCAGTATGCAGAGAGAGTATTCATACCTCACATCGTAAGACAGCTCGGTGAAAGCAAGAGAGTCGATATAGTATGGGATGATTACCGCCCTGACAGTTTGAAAGAGTCGACACGCGAGAAAAGGGGAAAAGGAGTCAGGAGAAAAGTGTCTGGGCAGACAAAACTTCCATCCAAGTGGTTTGAGTTTCTGCGTGATCCATTAAATAAATCAGAGCTGTTTGCTTTCCTAACATCTAAAGTTCAGACATACACATGGCCTAGTGAATCAATTGTTATTATAACTTCAGGTAATAACAACTATGAAATAATCGTGTATTCTTGATTTTTCATTATTCAAAGTATAAGCTTTATAATAGTAATTTATTATTTTTCAGGATCATCAGTTGTGTGTCTTGGTTCTAGCAGTCCAATGTCCGAATGTAACCATGAAGAGGCTGATTCTAGAATGATAATCCACCTTCTACATGCTGTCAGTTCAGACAATGCCAAGTCGATTCAAGTTAGGACAGTGGACACTGATGTAATAGTTATCCTTATCGGTAAATTTTATGATATCCATGCAAATTATCCTGAAACAGATATCTGGGTAGCATTTGGAATGGGGCGATATTTTTCACTTAAGCATATCAACAGCATCTGCAGCTCTCTTGGAGAAAACAAAGCGAGATCGCTTCCAGTATTTCATGCTTTAACTGGCTGTGACACGACATCCTCATTTTTTGGAAAAAGCAAGCTGTCGGCATGGAATACTTGGAATATCTTCCCAGACGTGACTCCATCACTAGAAGCATTGGCTACAGACCCATTTCAGAAGCTAACCCTTAGTTGTGATATCTTTTCAAGCCTCGAAAGGTTTCTTATACTCATGTATGATAAAACCTGTCCTCTTCAATCAGTAAACGAAGCTAGGATGGCGCTTTTCTGTGCATCAATCAAGACAATAGAAAGACTACCTCCAACACAGGTGAGTTGAATAAATAAATCAACACAACTTCAAACAGAATGAATCAACAAGGGGTTTATTTATGTATATATATATATAGAGAGAGATATATAGAGAGAGACTGAGTCTTGCATTCTTTTTTAGGATGCTTTCCTTCAGCACGTTCTCAGATCCATTTATCAAGCCGGGATTTGGGCCACCAGTGACCAGCCAATGCCAGTCCTTCCCTCACCTGACGAGTTTGGCTGGAACAGAATCGAAGACTGTTGGACACCAAAATGGATTACTCTACCAGAAGTTTCAAGAGCTTGTCAAGAATTTATCAAGTGTTCTTGCAAAGGCCAATGCTCCCGATGCAAGTGTATACGTGCAAACTTGGACTGCACATCTTTTTGTAAATGCAATTGTAGCGCTAAATTGCCTTGAAGGTCAGAACTCTTGTGATAATATTATATCTTTATTTTCGATATTCTTGCAAGTTTTACTCTATTATACAATTCAATTACATCATATTTGTGGTTTACAACAACTTGCTATCAATAATGTTTACATTTATTGCTCAAAAACAAGGAAAAAAGCGAATTTATATTCTGGCTTGGTAACCAGGCCTCTTTAGAATTGGCCATTTTTAAATTAAACCCTATAAAAGACAAACGAGAAACGATTTCGATGGGCACCTAGGCTAACTTTAATTGGTAGGCCTTAAGGAAACTTTGTGGCAAATTTGGTGCTTTTGTCACACTTGTAACGATCCAGGCATTTTTTTGCGCTAAGCCACTAGACTATAAAACTCTAAATTTACAAAGTCCCTTGTGGTGTTCATACCGACGAGAGCATATTTTCTCACTAATTTTCAAAACGTGAGAAAATTCATCAAAGCATGGCTGGCAATCTTGTCAACTTTCTCAAGTGTCCCAAAGTTGATGTCTGGGTCTCCTAGGTCAAGGTATCCAATTAACTCTCCTGTCACTTTGTCAAACACCAGGTTTGATGAAATCTTCATTTCATCAAACAAGAGTACAACGTATCTTTGAACGTCAAAGTAGCTATTTGTCATCTCTTTCAATTCCTCTATAACTTCATCCTGGAAGCCAGCTTTAGGGCGAATACAGTTTCTATAGTCTTTAGAGTTCGCTGTCTTGGAAGGACAAGGATATTACTCTTACGTAGTTCTTCATAGCATGCTGGCGATTTTGTCGCCAGTGACAAGCAGTACCTTGTGATCATCGGGTGGTATCTGACACCCGTCTTGCTACTAGTTAACGGCTTTTTCTGCTGCTGCCAGATCAGACTCATAAAAGGAGTTATATTCTGGTCAGAATTGCCAAGAATACTTGTAATGTCCTGGCTGTATTGGGTGTCCACTTCAACACTTGATCTTTCAATTTCAAGCTTCATTTCTTGAAGTTGTTGTTCGAGTTCAGCACATTTGAGTCTCTGCATTTGCAGGGTCAACTTGATTCGTTCTGGTGATGTCTGCGACACTGGGGAGAACAGATGTGCTGGCTCAGATAGTTTCTTTTTCTTGGCCTTGTGAACCAGTTCTGATTTATGTGAATACTTACAACAAGTACAACACTGTTCACCATGTTAAAACAAAACTTCACAATTACGTGTCCTCCAATATTCCTGATTTGGGAATGAATTATCATCATCATCACTGAACAGGGGATCACAAGACTTTGGAATGACACGATGCACTATATTGCTTGAGAGTTTAAATGGTTTACCTCCAGGGCAAATAAGTAGTGTGTCAATTCTCTTTACCAGGTCAGATACGGTTATATTTCTGACAGATCTCAAGTTTGTAGTGTATATTTCATGATCACTAGGCAGAAGCCATCCATATACTGATACACAGAAACCAAGACTATCATCGATTGTTATATCCACTTGTGGAAGTATCAGTGAACCTTTCCTTCTTAAAACAACTCTATCCTTTGTTTCTTCAAATGTGTAGTGATTTATAGACTTTAAGGTTTTAACTCGTTTGTGGAGATCATCAAGTCCTTGATAATATTTCTTCTCAGCCACACTGACAGGGTTGTCTTGTTTCACGACTGTTCTATAAGGGCGAGCGGCCACGACTTTTGACGTATCATGACTTCGCTTTGGCATATTAAGTGTTGGTAAAGCGCCAAACTTTGGCTTCTTTTTCATAACCATTCTTCATAACCATTCCCCTCTATTAACTATGCTGGAAAACTAGTCTCTAGTGAGAAATACATGCAGTCATGATACCAAGTTGTTTGTTTAACAGCAATGAGAAAATAGAAATCACTTTGTAATCAAGTCATTGATGATTTCTCCATTTTCTTTAGTATGAAAGGAAATATCATACTATTGATTCTGTTTAAAACAGCAACTGAAACCTAATTTTTAAAAATATGATATAAATATATACCTCATTCCGCTTAATTTTCGCGACGCCAAAATTTCGGAAAGTGGAATAAGGTATATCTCTGGTACGAATATTATTCGCAAAGAATCTGTTAAATCAATCATGCAAAAATCATCATGTCATGTGTAATATCTCTTCCTTCCTTGTCTTCCTTATTTGAAAGATATCATGATTGGTTTCCAGGTAGTAAAAATATTGTGTAAATCCTAAAAAATTCATTTAATTGCTACTGAGCTGTCCTTATAGTATTAGACAATAGCACTTATATGTAATTACAGAATGATATTATCGCAATAATTATATGTGGTATACAATTATGTAATTCAATAACAATCACTAAATGAAATCATTTGCCAATTTTAAAATGACTTGCAGCTCAGGAAGTTTTACTATTATGGCATTGATCGTCGTTGATATACATCAGCAGGGGATCCTTATGTGACACCCGATTTCAGAGGATTCCATTTGGAGAAACCTCTGTTGATAACAACTTGCTGCGTGGTTATCGGATGTTTCGGCCCCTGGATGTTTTCCCCCCAGATGTTTCCCCCCCTTTTAGGATGATTCGCGCCTTTATTATATTCGTTAAATTCACAGTAATTAACATAGTTTTGCTAATATGCCAGTGTATTAAAAGAAATAAGCATTTTGAGCTTCCTTAAGGTAGGTAGGTAAACTTTATTTAGGCAGGGAGGCCCATTCAACAACTAGGCTGGTATCCGGAGGGGCCCTGCAAATACAGTAAAACCCGCTTATAAGAACCACTATTTTCCGAAGTTAGGCTAAAGTGGTTCTTATGTAATTAGTATTTAGTGAGAAATTAGGTGGTTCCTAACTGGTTCTTATTTACAAAGCAAGAACAATTTCCATTATTCTCTGTTTTCACCCACGTGACTAAATCCCTGACAACCGTTGCTAACCGCCATGTTGGTGTACAAACAAACGCTCGTAGAGCAAAGAGTATGCCCGGAGAGTATGTGATGGTTTTGTGTCTATTCGTCGATTGCCACGCAAGAAGCGGGCGAGAAACTGGTCTTTTCTTCTTCAAGTGCCAAGAATCGACACAAACCATGGAAAATTAGCCGAAGAGCTGATTTAAAATTGATATCACCAACTCTGGCATAGGGAACTTCATTCACGAAAGTGGGCAAAAGCTGTTGATACGTGTCCATGCTTCAATATAAAAAAGCACACTTGCAACTTGTGAACACGTTTTTGCTAAACCAGCCTTAAAACCCATGCAATGCGCAGAAATAATTGTTCCTTCTTTGGGAATCGGCGGATCATTCATACGCTGCGAATGTCGCACTTTAGCAAGAACAACATACTTTCCGGCGGTGACTTTCCCTTGTACCCTGGTAATAAAACCAGAAACTATCTGGTTGTGCGCCTTTAAGCTTTTGAAGGCCTTGAACTGCTGTGTGGTATAATAGCTCGTATCTAAAGCCAAATACGATAGTAGATCTTTAGCTTTAGGTAAACATTCTGGATCTAACTTCGCGTGATAAGTCGATCGTTTCGAGCTAGTGTACAATCAGTTCAAGCTTTATAAATATACATACGATTTATGTATACAATATACACAAGGATATAATATAATTCAGATATAAACACATGAAGACATTAAAGTATCTCAGAAAAAGAATTATAATATTCTTTAAAAAAAAATCGTCTAAATGGTAACGCAGTCAACCAGCCGTCACTTATGGTCACTTATACACACAAATATACGAAATAAACTGATTTATTACCGTAATTCGGTGCTTACCTAAATCATACACACTCCAATAATGATAATAAACCCATTAACTAATGTATTAGTTTTATAATAAGTTTTCACCGAGTTTATTGACGACAAGCGATCAGTTTTGAAATAATAATAAGAACACCGAAACACAACTGCACAACACTTCGTTTCAAATCACGTAAAACACATGTTTTACAGTGTATGATTTAACCTAAACACTCCAATAATGATAATAAACCATTAACTAATGTATTAGTTTTATAATAAGTTTGACAAATGTAATTTTTCGCCAAGTTTATTGCCGAGTTAAGAACACAACGTAGCCGTAGTCTCCCCCGCAGCCGTGTTTAGCGTTGCGTTGCGTGACCGAAACTAAACATGGCTGTAGGTCAATCCCAATCACGGATATGTTTTCAGTGTAGCGACGTCTAGAAAGCACAGACGAAGAAGATTGCACACTTGTTCCTCTGTTATCGGAGTACTCGAAGAAGTTAGAAAGCCATGTTAGTTTTTTTGTGTCAGAATCGTGCACACTATCATCAGTCATCGTTGTAAAACAACATCACGCGATACATCCGGTCTCGGACTGCGCCGGGTCAAAAACACTTTTATTTTTTCAATTTAACGAAGATCTTTACAACTTTCTGGATGTTTCAAGTACACTAATCATAGAAGAATGATGTAGCAATCGTCTCCGCTAGTTTCACAAAGTTTCGCTTCACAGATCCATGAAATTCGCAGATTTTAGTTTGACACATAGGTGAAAACCCATACATTGCTTTGTATTTTGGCATATGCAAATGAGCAAGCTGTACACCAACATGGCCGCCATGGTAATACGATATGCTATGACGTCAGATGAAAACAGAGAATAGGGTATTTTTATTACTTAATATAAACATGTACCTAACATAACATTTTTTTTTTGAAAGAATCAATATTGAATTTTAGATTTTGAATTAGGGTCATTCAAACTTATATTTTTTCACAAAAATAAAAATAAATCCAAATAAATCTTGAAACCTTTCCAATAAGAACCAGTCTAATTTCTTAGGCTAAAGTGGTTCTTTTTTAACGGTCGAACGCTTTTTAAAGCTCTATAAAAATAGCGCCCCTCATCTGTTTGTCCATGTGTTCCAATATATGGTCAGTGAGATGTACAGTAGCTGTTTCTGTTGAATGTTTCTGGCGAAAACCAGATTGATAATTAGACAGGACTGTATTCTTTGTAAGAAATTCAACCATTTGCACTTGAACAGCTCGTTCCATTATTTTTGAAATAAGGGGAAGAACTGAAATTGTGGGCGATAATTTTTTTAAATCACGCCTACTCTCGTATTTAAATATGGTAGTCACTTTTGCAGATTTCCACTCTGATGGAATAGAACTTGTATTAATTGACATGTTAGTGAGGTTAGTGATCGAACAGCATATTTCAGAAGCAGAAGTATTTCAGAAGTCCTTCAGTAGTCTTGCAGGGATGCCATCCAGACCAGTTCCCTTTGTTGATTTCATTGATTTCAGTTCTTTAAGTACAAAGCTGGGACGAATTTCTTGCAGAACGAAACTGTTATTTATTCTAGGTGTTAAAAGTCTTGGCAAGGCAGACCTTACTAAGATGAGTAAAAATCAATTTCGAAGCGTATAAAAGTGGTACCAGTTAGATTAATAACTCGTAGCCTAATACGAGATAAATTTAGGTTTGTAAAGTACACCTTCTCTATTTATATCCTTAGTATTAAGGTTGTTATCTTGAATAATTGCCCTAAAATCTTGATTGCAGAATTTTTTCAGGATACTGTTTGTAGACTTCACTTTGGCGTTAATAGAGGAATCAGTTCTGCAGATCAACTAAATAACTTTTGATGCAGATGTTGATTCAATGCGACGGGCAAATTCAATTAACCTCCCAGCAATATCCTTGGGCCCTTTATTCTTAAGATCATTCGTGCCACAGTGTATCACAATCTCTGTTGGGACCTGCTCCAATGTAGGCTTGGCATACTGCTAAATATATTGAAATACAAAGACATTGAAGTAGAAAGACCTAAATAATGACATTGAAAAAGAGGGTTGTCCAGTATTACAACTAGACTCAAGTGGTATAATATGTTTTACTAGTTGAGTCTATTGGTGAATAACATGGTTATGTTCTTCAACTATCAAAACGTACCACCGACGTTCTTCCGCGCTTAACCGCTGACCGGAAGTCAAAACTAAAACGTAACTAAATATCAACAAAACAGTTTTTCAGCCGAAACAACCATAGTGTTGCTCACTGAAATATAAAATAAATATTTTAATTTATTACATTCATATAGTAACTGGTGTTTTAACAAATAATGTTTTCATTAAAACCAGATTCGATTATCATGTATTAAATGATAATGATTGGATTTGAGAGGGATAGCTAATGATATGTAATTATTCATTTGCAGAGCTTTCATATTTCAACTTCATAAAAAGACACTGTCATTTAATACATGATAATACATAATTTTTGCAGGATTTATCGCATTACTATGATTATATAAGACATTTGGCTATATTTTCATCACATTTAGTTATTTCTTTCTATTATAAAACGAGCGTAAAACTTTGTATCTAGGGAATAACACTAATGTAATATGAGAGTATTCGAGTGCAAAATGATCGCTTTGATCATGCGTATTTAAGGTTCACACTTCCTGGCCACGCAAATCTGGTTTCCTGTTCGTGGAGTTTTTGTTGATTTAGACATGCGCTGATCAAGTCACACGAAGTAAAACAGTTCGAAGTAAAGCCGGTATTATTGTTCTTTCCATACTTGGTCTTTATTCTTCAAGTTTAGAATGGCAAGCGATGGTAAGTGACTATGTTCTATTCCGTACGTTGGGAGCCGTAGATAGATCGAGATATTAATATACTTTTATCTGTTATAGAACAAAAGAAAGTTATACTCGACGTGCTTGAGTCGTCAGTCCTGGAGAACACGTGAGTAACAAGTTTCAGAATTTTCATTGAATATTGACCTTCTGTTTATAAGTTTTCGTGCTGCATTTGCGATTTTCACTGAAGCGAACCGTTCGTCGATTTTGTTGATTTCCAAACATGTAAATTTCGACCAGTCAACGTTTGACTTGAAACTAAATAAAAGGCACCAAAAGAGTTGATTCTGGTCATGTTTTTTATATGAAACTTTTCAGATCGATTTATAACGATTCTCTTTTATTGTCAATGCGGGTAACCTGTCTGCAGAAATCTAGAGATACGGAGAGAAAAATAGTTCAACTATGCCGTTTTTGTCTCGTATCCGGCGGGCTCGTATGCCATTCTTTACCAAGGCCGATTATAAATTATTCTTCCAAGCTATGAATCTTTAAAATCACGTTAACCTACATGTATTTAGTATTTTCTATGCAATTTGTTTTACGTTGTCTTAATTGACAGCGTTTTACTGTGAATATAAACGATTGCAAAATGATCGCGCAACATGAAACACGCAATAATTATTGCTTGATGTGTCCGGAAATCAAATACATTGGGGTTATTATGTCTTACAAGTTTCTATTATCACTACCACTGAAAAATCTTGTTTTCATCCACAGAAATTTAACGTTACCAGATAAACTGAGAACAACACTAACAAATGCAAAAGAAAGTGGTCCGATGGGAGATGAGCCCCCAACAGACTCTGAGGCTAGAAAATCCATCTACAAGTCAATGTTTGACTTTTTGTCAGTAAGTTCATACCTTTTCTGTATATTCTTTCTCTTTCTAATTGTTACCGATATATATTGCATCTGTACTATTTTTATCTGAAATTCACTATTCCATTTTTTCTGTTTTAGCGAGAACGAGGCGTTGGACATGGATCGGCCCTATTGTATCCAGAGGATGTTCTTTGCGCCATCAGAAAATTATACCCTGATGGCGTAAAGAACTATCAGCCCAAATCAGCAAAGGTAAAATATAAATATTATTGTTTTTCAAGTGAACAAAAATTTTTACAAGTAGAGTGCTTTCAGGCTCACTGTTATATAAGAGGGACATTGATAGAAATGAATGAATGAAACTTTTGCGAGGTCAGCGTTTTAGGAGTGTAAGTAAAACCTAACAAATATAATGATACTGCCTTTTTCCCTTGACAGCGGCGTCGACTTTATGAAGTTTCACTTGAGGAGCTAATTGAGCATTATCAAGATTGACCAGTGAGTATAGAACTATTTCAAAAATTATGCAATTCAAGAAATAAGCAGCAAGACAAACCTGGTAACATTGAGACTTTGAAGAAAGTGTGATCGGAAATACATAACCAGCACAAAAACAACATTTATTTCCATCTTGTCTTTGTGCTTGTTGCTTTCACCTATGGTAACGATTTTTGAAATAGGTCAATGAAGCATGCTTAAGTATTGTTAAATTTCTTTTCAGGTTCTTCCAGTTACAAAGATATTGACAGGAAATCTTAATGAAAATTGGCCATAAACCATGCACCAAATAGAAATATGGTGTCTAAATTTGATAACTATTGTTCTCGAGTAACCAGCCTCGCATACATGTGAAACTCCATTGTATTTCAATGTGAACATGAGGCTAGGCAGTCAAGAACAATACTTATTATAATTGGACACCATATTTCGGTTCAGTCTATTGATGTGAAAACAGAACGATGCATAATTTAAAGCATACTTCATAAACACTTACTATGACAGTTCAGTTATGGCAAATCTCCATTATATCTTCCTCCTTACAGCGCAAAGCCCAAAAGTGTGACCGCTAGCTGCTTTGAATTCAAATGGACTTCATTCTAGTTATTTCCACCTCAAAATTCACCAATCTTCAGATGAATTTTGAGGTGGAAATAGCTAGAAAATTCAAAGCAGCTAGCAAAAGAATGTTAATAAATTATCTGCGGTCACACTTTTGGGCTTTGCGCTGTAAGAATCTGCACACAATATATTCACACCACAGATATAAAGTTACTGTTTTTTATTTAATTTTTTAAAAAGATTTTGTACTCATTTTATAAGTAAAATAATGACATTAGAAATTCTCGCAAAGTATATTGTGCAAGAGCACAATTTTTAAAATATGTAATAGATTTCAATGTGAAAATGATTTTATAAATAAAAATAAACATATATTGAATATAAATGTTGGTATTGATTCCTTCTGATGCTGTAGTGTATGACTGTACACACTTATTTCAAATGTAAATAGCCTGTATAACAGGTGTTCTTTTGGAGTTTTTTTGTAAATTTGGGGTAATTGATCTGTTATCTGAGAAAGGTATTTGATCAAAAAGGAAGCCCCAAGTTTTTTTTGTGGGTATGTAGATGAAACAGGAACTGTGCAGCCATAAAAAATACAAATAGAAAAATGATACAAAATAGTGCTTAGCAATCAATAGATTGAGCATCATTTTCCTCTATTTACCATTACTGATATTTCATTGATATGTTGTTTTTATTCTTTTGAATGCCTTGATTTATTTAGAGGACATGTCTTGTGTGAAATTCTTTGGTGCTGACTGCTGCCACACTTGCATTTCCCTCCAATATTGACTCTTGCACCTTTAGGGGGTTGACATTCATTTGGATGGGTTGGAGTCTTTCTTGACTGTTGGGCAAGCCTTGAATTAACTTCTTTAATTACATCTCCTTCATCTAGATCTTCACCTTCTGTATCACCATAATTGTGAATTATCTTTTGTCGTTTGACAAACTTCTTCCTAAAGATGGAATAAGAATATGGTAATTATCACAAACTGTTTCATCAAAGTTGCATTTTGAGCCCATAATTATTAGTTAATCTGTGACACTCAGCAAAACTTTTAATATCAAATACAAATTCTTTCTGTTACATATTTGGATATCACAAATATAGAGGCTATTGTGTAAAACAGCTTAGTAGATAAGACAATAATAACTATGTTATTGCAAATTTGAGAAAGCCAATCAAATGTTATTGATTAAATAGCCTGTCACATTTAGTTGGCTTTTGATGTGCATACTGTGCACAATTGGCATATGGTTTGAAATAACATAGATTTAACAATTTTCATATGAGTTTTATTTTCGTTGCTGCACATTATACTCAAATATTGTATAAAGTTTGTGTGATATCCAGAATAATCAAGGTCTTGGCAAGTGTAATCAGCCGAGGTCCATGCTGATTACACTTGCGGAGATCTTGATTATTCTGATTGACAAAATCCGAATTCAATTGTTTTATTATACATTGTTTAAAAGTTCTTACACAATGAGCATAACTTTTTGTAAGCAAGAAAACAATGAAAGTGGACAATGAAGTTATATATTTGGCTAATAATGCATTGCAGGCGCAACCTTCAGATAAGCGAAAAATAATTATTTTTCACTAATGTGTAGGTTGTCTGATTGTGAAAATAATCTCTTAGCCAATCAGATTCTAGACAGTGAGTACAATGTAATAATATGCATATATATATATTTATCATATAATTATCCATAAAATATCTCTATTTCTCTATTTCGTAAACTTGTTATTTTCACTAGCGAAAATAACATGTTATTTTCACTAGTGAAAATATTGTTACCATGGTTTCATGGCAGGTTTAAAATAAAAGTAAAAACGATATATTTGTTTTCAGTTTATGGATAATTAATTATATGATAAACAGAATATTACATGGTAATATCGCTTGGAGATATGAATTTCATCTCCTCGTGTTGAAAATATATCTTTTCAACACTTGAAGATAAAATTCATATCTCCACGCGCCCATGTAATATCCTCTATATATAACACAATAAATATGCATATAACAAAATAATATAAAAACCTCAAAACAGTTTCAAACAAGATTTACTTTGACTTCTTACCTCTCGTTGCTTTCTTGAAAACGTTTCTGCTTTCTTTTCACTCTTGCACTCTTGGCCGCTACAGTTTTCTGCTTCTTTAGAGCAGCCATTCTCCTTTTATTCTCTGCAGTCCATATGTCCTGTATTCCATCAGGAATTGGTAGGTCCATTTTTTGAAGCATGTCCCTCATCCAATGGTAGTCAGGGCCAATGCTTTTATACATAAATGTCATGTTGCTTTGACAAAGGCCAATATTTGTTGCACATTCATAGTGTACCTGATGTAAATTCACACCTTTTGGCCTGAATCTTGTCAAGACATTGAATTTACTCTCAGGCAAATTCGAATGGCCTCGCCCCATCTCAGTGTGGACAATATCTGCAGCTTTCCTTGCCACCCTGTTACATTCTATTTGATAGAGTGCTGCATGGAGAGGGCACTTTAATACATTCCGGGTAGCGTAAGGCTTTCCACTGCACTTGATCTCATCAGTGTCACTCTCATCACTATCATCACTACTCTCTTCACTTTCCTCTCCATCTTCACTTTCTTCATCTTCACTTCCCATTTTCTCTCCAATCTCACTACCACTCCCTAAATCCTCACTTCCTCTCATCTCTTCAAATTCATTGCTCTCTCCATCTTCACTTCCACTATTCCCACTTCTATTACTTTCTTCATCTTCACTTCTCATTTTCTCACCATTTCCACTTTTGGTTGTTCTTAAATCATCACTTTCACTCGTCTCTTCACTACTCTCTCCATCTTCACTTGCACTATTTTCACCTTGCGGGTCTTTATCTTTCTCACTAACTTTGGCATCTTTCTTATTCTGACGGATTTTTTTCACACATTTCCCACAGGAACACACTACCAATGCATGAAATTCACACTCTTCCTTCTTTCCCTGCTCATTCTCCCATGTATGAATGTCACGGCTGTGATATTTCCCCAAAATTCTCATTCGCCTTGCATATTCCTCAGGATTGTTTCCACTCTGCTTTAGTGCAGAGAAATGATTGCGTTTTGCTGCCGCAATGAAATTGTCATTTAAGCACCCACAGTTTTTTGAGTGCTTTTTTCCCACACAGGAGCACTTGCATTCCTTCAGGTTAGGGAAGTCCTTGTGTTTGTCAAGGAATCCCTTTTCCAGCATTTTCTTCCCTTTGTACTCTTTAAGGTTGTTACCGTGAGATCGTCCCACGTGACCACCACATAACATTATTCTGTTCAGTTCACTGTCTGGAAAAATACTCCGAAATGACAATCCTGACGAAGAATCCTGATCTTGCCAGTTTAATGCGATGTTCATTCCTTCTTCATTTGCCTTTGCGAAAAGGACATGGGCCAGGTGACCTTCTGCAGCCTTTGCAGTACCTTCCCAAAGATCCGAATCGCATATGTGATTGCTCCCTCTCATACATAAATGAGCATAGTAAAGTATACCCCCTGTTAAGAAGTCTATGATGACAAAAGTAGAGCACTGACTATGGAAACCTCTGATTAGCCAGCAGCCATCTGATGATGTGACAGCCTTCTGCCAGCTACCCAATTCAGTGGGATTTCGACTCTTCATTGATTTCTTAGCAGTCTCGCACATGTCATCAAGAACTGCCTTAACATGAGGGTATGCAATATCTATTATTTTATGAAAATTGCTTCTGGCAAGGACATCAATGCCAAGGCCCATCTTTAACACTTTGTGGTAGTTTGGATACCCTTGCCCGTAAACAAGAAAGCAGAGGGCTACTGCAAGTGAAACACAGTTCCTTCTTGAGGCTTTCAGTGCAACCTCACTGCTGGCATAGTTAAGTTCTGTGCCACAGCCAGAGCACAGAAATTTTACTTTTACGGCCCCTCCAAGGCCTTTATCCTCCACGTTTACTGGAATGAGTTTTCCTAAAAAAAGAAAGAAAAGTAAATGAAAAAACATTGCCTCAAAAGCCAAGGACAAAAAAAATAGAAGAACAGCCCCCAATCTATTTTGGTCAATATACTTTTATTATATGACACTTTTTTGCAGTGTTTTTTTTTTTATTGATTTTTGACACAAATAAAAACTGACCAGGTAATATGGCTGTGTATTTGTACATGTCAAGTTGGTGAAAATTTATAATAGCCTTATTCTCTACTTTCACAATAACCGCACTGCCTTCGTTTTAGGGGGATAGTTATTGTAGTTCAAATAAAAAACAAATAGCAATTCAAGTAAAAAAAATTGAAAAACAGAAGGCATTCTGGCGATGCAAAAATAGAACTATTTTTGATAAAATTCTCAAAAGAGCTAAACCGTTCGTTCAGTTTTTCTTATAAAAGTTCAGCCTTAGATGTTGTAAAACCGGAGCAATATGTTTAGAGCATGTGAGCCGGGAATAACAGGTCTAAGTAAAAATACTAGGTGATTATAGTAAATTGTGGCCACTGATCGGCTATAAAACTTTAGACTATTTTTCGACGGTCACCTATGCATTTTAGAGAAACAAAAATAACTATTTTTCTTAGAGAACACTGGTTATTTTTATCTTATAATAATCACCTTTGTATTTATACTTAAAAAAATAATTCTCCTAAGGCTTGATGAATATTGAAAAATATTACAGTGGTACTCGTAACTTTACCTCGCACCAGGGGTGCCTGGTATGTAGGCCAAGCATGAAGATAGTAGTGGGGAGGGTTTGCTTATCTTATTTATCACATGGGTTTAGTTTGTATTCCTTGATATTTTTTTATTAATATTCACCTCCTATTGAGCAATTCATAATATCTTAAATTCAAGATACCCTATAATTTCTCCCTTGAAAAATACCAAGCTAAGTTTGAAAGTTGGAGTAAATAGCCTCTAGAAATACTTGCAAAATTCATATGCCAGGCGCCACTATATGCAAGTTAAAGTTTATGAGTACTACTGTAATATTCATCGAGCCTAAGGAGGATTGTTGTTTTAGTATAAATACTAAGGTCGCCGGAATTGAGGATTATTACGCGTTTGGATTTAGCGTTGTGATAATAAAATATTGAAGTAAACAACTGTGGAATTGGCTTGTTGAATTCACAATCAATCAAAGTATTAATTAAAGAACTAAGAACAGTTTTTACCTTGGCACCCATCGACTACAGAACAGCTACGGGTTGCGTTTACCAGGTCAATGAAATCTTCAAGTTTTGAGGTCATTGCAAAGTGGTACTTCTGGGGAAGTTGTATAGCCATGGTGTTGTTAATGTCAAGTTTGGGCCTAAAAAAACATAAAGAAACCATCAATTAAAATGCCATCATGTTGGATGAAAAAGTTTGTATAAGCTCATTTTTATACCGTTTCGCTGTTCGATATGACTCGTAGGGCAGTGGGACTTTTAAGTCTTTCTCAGGAGAGCTGAAACATTCGTCACCAGTGGATCCAGGATCGTAGTCGATGTCACTGGTCTCACTGCTATCCGCTTCCACTTGTTCTTGGTCTTGTAAAAACTCTTGTACAGCCTTCGAGGAGTAAAACTTTTTCCCCTGCGGGTTTGTCCAATGGAACCCTTTGCCAGTCTTATCCACAGTCCAACCACGCTTTGTCAACTCATCATTCGTGATGGAAAGCCGAGAACCGATTCCACTGCCACGGACGAAATGTGCTTTTCCGCTTCTTTCGTTTGGATTCATAATAGTAATATATAAAAAGGATCTAAGACGTATAAAATTGCTGTATTGAAAGTTGTTTTGTAAGATAGCTTGTTTGCCTCGCGACTGAAAGAGCTTCGTGTTACATTGGCACACTGCGCATGCGTACGGCCCGTTGCCATGGATTACGTCATTTGTTGTGACGCGGAACTTCGCGTTTGCTTCGGGAGGATGTGAACGACGTAGTTTCGACGTTTTTCGGCACTTTACGAGCTTCAATCGACTCCATCTTGTTCATAACTATGGACAGCGGTTTTAAAAACAAAATGGCCGACTTTGTTTCCTTCGAAGGAACAAATCTCTTATTTAAACGGAGTTTTACGTCCGAAATCAGACACGTTGGGCACATTTTCTTCGATATCTGATTTCCTATTTATGGTATGACCTTGATTTTTAATATACTTCTGAAATTGTTATTAAAGATTAAAATCTGAGCAGCCCTGATTTCTGAGTTGTATTAGAAAAATTATACGATCGTCACAAGTAACAAAACAGTGTAATTCCATTTTTGGCGTAACCAAAATTGTTTTCAATCAGGGCTGCTCACGATTTAATGATTATATCCTAATGTTCACAGATGCAATATTTGGACTGTTTTACTCAATTAGAAATCGAGATATTTTAGGTTAACTGAAAAAAAACCTTTGGGTTGCCTGTGCCTTTTCGACACCTTAGGTGTAAAATTTCACACCTTTTATGGGAAATTTTGAAAGAAAATTATATGTGTGTATATGCTAGCTAGTCCTTTTTAAATAATTTTTGTCACAGCTTGCAGTAGAATTTTTAAAATGACACACACTTTAGCCAGTCCTAGTACCTTAATAGTTATTTTTTCATTTTGAACTATATCAATAGGAATTTATGCTCTATAGTTTAGCTTCATTGATTATACAGACTATCCTTTTTGTGAGTATTACGTTTGACAAAAAAATAATGATATATAGTGGAAATTTAAGTGAATACTTACAACGTTTGGCCATCTTGTTTGTAATAATAATAATAATAATATGACGTTCTTTTCTCCGCATTTACAATGCTCAATGCGGTTACAAAAAATTTTAAAAAATGTTTCTAATTATATGCTAATATATATATATATATATATGTATAATATGCTGTTGCAGTAGTCAAGGTGAGGTGTCACGAAAGAGTTTACCAATTTAGCTAGGTTGTCACGTGTGAGATACTTCTTTATACGACCAATAGATCGAATTGCTAACATAGCTTTCTTACACATCAAGTTTACTTGGTTGTTAAAATTAAGTTGATTATCAAGCAGTACTCCCAGGTTTTTTACACTCTTAGTGGTATGAATCGTGGTGTCACCAAAAGTGAAAGTCGGTGTTATAGTTAGGTCTTTGTTATATCGAGACGAGAACATAATTACTTCTGTTTTTTCTGGATTACACATCAACATATTATTTGCGTTCCAATGCATGACACTCTCTACGCAGGATCGAAGCTGGTCAGTTGCGCAAGTTGAATCGGTAGGGTCGATAGTGATATACAACTGTGTATCATCTGCATAGAACATGCAGTTTAAATTGTGTTTGAGAATGACGTCTTGAACAGGAGCTATGTACATGATAAAGAGTAAGGGGCCAAGGATCGAGCCTTGAGGTACGCCATATTGTTGATCACGTGGGGATGATATTGTTTCACCAATAATAACTGATTGAGTTCGTCCTTGTAAATACAATTGAAACCATTCCAGTACCTTCCCAGAGATGTTAAAGTAGTTCTTAAATCTGTCAATTAGAATGTCATGATCTAAAGTGTCAAAGGCAGCGGACAGGTCTAATAGAATAAGTGCCACTTGTTGTTTATTATCAAGACTCATCAGGATATTATTAGTCACTCGAACCAACGCAGTTTCTGTGGAATGATGTCGGCGAAAGCAGACTGAAATGATGGAATAAGGTTATTCTCAAGTAGATATGTGTAAACTTGTGGGCGTTTACATAAGATGGAAAGTTTATGCCAATGCTGCCCAATGCCTCTTCTACTTGGTCTGCTTGTGGGGGTCTGTCTTTGACAAAAAATAAAACCTACAAAAGATGAAATAAAATAAAATAATTTTATGTTAATATGAGTTAAAACGACTTCAATAGTCCACATCAACAACATCATGAAGTGTTTCTTCCGAGTTCAAAGTATATAACTGAAATGACGTATAGCATCTAATTATGTACCTCTTTTTTATTTCCAGCTGAAAGATATCTTTCAATTTTTCCAATTCCAACATCTGAAATTGTTTTTGAAACTTCTGCTGCCAGTTCCTTTCCATTTATCCCATTGATGTGATTTCTAAAATATCCTTTTTGACTTAGAATCGTAAAGGATGTTATAGAAGTCTCCACCAAGAGCATTCTTCTATAGATTATGTTGAATTGTAACTCAACATTTTGAATAGCTGTATCCTGTATGTCCTTAAAATGTGATTGAAATGTGACATTTCATTTCACAGCAAGGGGACAACAGCGCAGGCAATCCAGGCTTTCAATTCAATTCAATTTTATTAATTCTCAGTCATGTATTGACAAATTAGTGAAGATTTTTAAGCTTTCTTATCATGTAAAACCGAAAATGTGATTGAAATGTGACATTTCATTTCACAGCTATAAAGGGGCCAAAACAGCGCAGGCAACCCAGGCTTTCAATTCAATTCAATTTTATTAATTCTCAGTCATTGTTAAAATAAAATAATTTTTTTTTTTATATCATCTCGCCTGAAAAGCATTAGTTTGAAATGAAAGGCATGTTCTTGATTAATTTACTACGATTCAGGAAGTATCGAAGTATCGCAAATACTGACATCGAAACACCGCGAGCAAGAATCGAACTTTAAATAATAGTGGTTGTCTTTACAGAACGACGCAATAACACTGACATGAGTCGTATTCTACCTAAGTAAATAGTTTGTGAGTACTCAACTCACTGACATCGAAACGCCGCAAGCGAGAATCGAACTTTAAATAATAGTGGTTGTTGTCTTTACAGAACGACGCAAGAACACTGACATGAGTCGTATTCATAAGTAAATAGTTTGTGAGTATGTACTCAAATACTGTCATCGAAACACCTCGAGCGAGAATCGAACTTTAAATAATAGTGGTTGTTGTCTTTACAGAACGACGCAATAACACATGAGGAGTATTGTAGTTTGAATACTCAAGTAAATAGTTTGTGAGTACTGACATCGAAGGCCGCGTGCGAGAATGGATATCGTAAATGATATTCACTACTTGACTACCAGTTGAATTCCATTCTTACTAGTAGTTCAACTTGACAACTAGTTGTGGCTCGCTGGCCCATGCTGCTCAACACAGGGTTCCCATCCCCCAAAATCATAACACATAACCACAGGAAACCCAAAACAAAATAATGAGATTTTTACCACTTGACTACCAGTTGAATTCCATTCTTACTAGTAGTTCAAGTTGACAACTAGTTGTGGCTCGCTGGCCCATGCTGCTCAACACAGGGTTCCCACCTCCCAAAACAGGACCTGAATTTTACCTCCCCTCACAATGTCAACTTATATTTGTCTATGAATGGCCTTTGTCTCCCCTCCCCACGTAGAAATAAATGCTGTTTAGGATCCCTGTTGCTATTCACAAATACACTCAACTGGTAAATACGATTTACCACTGGAGTTTAGTTGTAATACGGGACATGTGTGTTGAAAAAGAACGAAATAGATAAAGACAATTGAAATAGAAATACATAGATAAAGATCAGTAATATAATTATGATTTTCATTTTTTTATATTTCTAATATTTTGATATTTTGACCTTTTTCTCCGAGATTAGTCTCAAAAATTAGTGTCAAATTTACAAAAGAAATTTACAAATCTGCCGGAATTAGTCAAGTTTACCATTTTCAACCATTTTCTCCGATCAGTTCTTTTTGGTGTTCTACATTAGATGCATAGTAATTGGCTTGACAAGATTCATCTTGAAGGTTTATATGATGCCGCATTAGTCGATACTTGATCACCACAAACTAGGTCAGATTGGCGTTCTTTGATCCGTGCTTTAAACTTTGTACTTATCCACTGAAACTCGTTGTTTATGATGGTCTTTGAAACGAACATGGATATCTTGCTTCCCGTTAAATCTAATAAGGCAGTCTTGTCCTTGCATGATCAGAGGTTAGTTGGTTTTAAGTTCCTCGGGCATTATGTCTAGGCAAAGGTTGAACTACTACTACTAGTAAGGTTGTTCTGTCTACACCGATTATATCAAAACATCTGGTTTGAAGGTTCTGTAGATCATCTGAGAGATATTTTGGCATTCCTCCCCAGACAGACGATGCATACTCTGTTAGTGGAATTTGTTTAGTGCAATAAGTAGTCAAACCAACTTCCCTTAGTAGTCCAGCTTTTCTTACTTCACGTAGGTGGTAGAGCCTTTTATTTGCTTTTTTGGTAGAATAAAGATGTTAAATAGTAACAGTGATATCACAAATCCCTGCAGGACTCCTGGGTACGACTTAGTTGATGATAGTGCATGTACCGTGGTGAGATGGTCCTGTGTGGTGAGATGGTCCTATGACGTAGGCATCATTCTATAGCCAATCAAGTCATTTGATAGAATGCACAGATTCTCACAAGGAAACTGGTAACGAAAGTCCGTGGCAGTTTTGACCTGAACAAAAATTACCGCTCGGGGGAATGGAAGGAATGATATAAGCCAAGGTAAACTCAGATACTTTTAGAATACTTTTAGAACACTCGGCCATTTCTAACACCTGAAGATCTAGTATATAACTAGACGCTTTGAGGAAGCGTTCAATCGTGTCTTGGTGTGACTGAGTAACTCTGGGGTGCTTGTAATGCCCGACTGACAATACAGTATGGTTCAACAGTATTAAATGCATATTAAAGTTACGTTCAGGGGGTCGGCAAAATCACTGGTTGTCTTTGTCAAAACTAACATTTGAAAAAGTGGCATAGTGTATTTGTATAAGTTTGAAACAAATAGCAAAACAAATGCAACATGTCAAATAGACTGACAATTTCAGGTAACTAATATTGAATAAGGTGAACACACATATCTGATAAATCTTATAGATTTTTTTATTATGTGGGCATAAGTTATTGGTTATAAATTGCAATGGAAAAAACAAGTCATTTGATATTTCATAAAAACTCTTTATTCTTGTCAATGTTTTGTGTAACATTTAAATAAAGTTTATGTGCATAGTACAACATAACAATCATTAGAATAGATACAATACCAAAGATCATTATGCTCGCCATAGGATATCTGGTGTGACCAAGAACACTGTTTCCTTTGTTAAGTCCAGTAGAATATAAACACATGACATTTTGTTTACAATTCTGATAAGTTGTATTTGTAGACTTTTGATCATAATCATTTTGCTCATAATACTGAGATAAGTATGATTCGTATTTCACAGCTGTTACTGTTCCTTCACGAACACAAGAACGGTTTTCGACCATATATACTATGCTGGTCTGATCGTTTTTCACAGCCATTGCTGTTCCCTCATGACTAGAAGGGGTGGAGGCCATATGCAACTTGTTGGCCAGGTTGTTTTTCACAGCCGTTGCTGTTCCCTCACAACCAGAAGGGGTGTCAATATCTAAAAAAAATAAAAAAAATAAAAATTAATACAGACGAATTGAGCAAGCTTAATAATAATTAAAAGAACAAAGAACTATAAAATTGATAAACATATATACAATTTATAAATTTATAATAAACAATTATGTAAAATTCAGTGCTAGTAAAAAAACATCTATAAAAAGAAAAGTTTTCGAATTATTTGTTATTGTTAAAAAAACCGAGATTGTGCTGAAAGTGATAAAATTTAATGAAAAAAACCCCGTGTACTACCACGTTCGTGATTTGTTCAGATGGCGGGTTTCCTCTGCCTTACGATCAAAACAACGAGGCGTCACGCGTACTGACATGTCACAAATCACGAACTTCGGAATATACGCTTTTTTCCATTAAATTTTATTACTTTCAGCAGAATCTCGTTTTCGTAGTTACTATAACAAATAATTCTAGCTTATTGTTAAATTATGGTTACCAGAGAGAACGCCTCAAAGAAAATACGGCCTTCTTTGGTGAGTAAAACTAATGGCAGTTAATTTGCGAGTGCGAGTGACTTCTTGTTCGATAATTGTAGTAAATGCCATGATAAACCACTGTGTTCTAGTTTAGAACTTCTGTTCATGCATCCAAAGACTCGGTAGTGGTTGACCATACTTGGGAATGCAGAAATAACGTTCTATATCAAATATATTTATCAAAATGATGCGATGATGTGTTGATTTGCAGTAAACTCTTTGCTAGCGAAGCAAATCTTGGCCCGAGAGCCTCGTTTTCATGTTACGCTCATGGCGATACCGCTGGATTGTCGGATCGGCGTGTACATCTACGATAAGAGCTATTGATTTTTGTTTAAGATGTAATGATGATCAAGAATCAAGACAACAAAGAGCTGAGATCTATTTCAACTTTCTTTTTTTTTCCGCTACGATCGCTGAAAATCATGTTTGGCCATCAGAATATAGCTCAGATTAAACAAAAGTGACACTGATTATTATTTATGTCTAGGTTTATTTCGTCAAATTTAAGCTTTAACCATTAGTCAGCAGTTGAAGAATACTCCTCGATCGTAGGTTTAACATTGATTTTATGACAACAATGATAAATCCTACGATACAATTACAATACAAAACTAAACAAAATGGCGACTCGATAACTATATAAGGTCAGCGGTAGTCCGTGCTGACTAGTGGTCAGCGGGTAGTCTCTTCAGCAGTGATATTTTTATCATTTCACAAAACCAAAGCGCCATCGCAGGAATCCTGGCGACCGTAGCGATTTATATGGGAACGAGGCTTTAGCAACGATTTACTATCTTTTAGGGCTTTCGTTATAGTTGTTGTTTAAAATTTCACTAGATAAGGATTATGGAAGAGTTTACAAACGGATTTGTTGATAGACATAAGGGGAAATCGTAGCGATCATACTCATTTTTAAACAAATTTATTCATGTCTGACTTAATTTAGGCCTTCATAACGATGTATTTACTTTGTAACGATCATTTCTGAAGGTCTGATTTCAGACAGAAATGTCTGAATAAATTTGCCTTAGATTTTATTCTTCATCTTGCAGAAAAAGTCATGGGAAGTATACTGAAATCCACTAATGCATGTTGACTTGTAATGTTGTTTTTATGACTAGGAAGTCAAATATCTTGTACACACAATGTAATACAAAGAAATACAAAGAAGAAGAAGAAAAGCAGGAAGAAAAAATGATATTATATAGATTTCATATGAAAGTGTGATTTTGACAAAGAAGAACTTGATTAAATGAATAAATGAATGAATAAGTAAATGGAACATTTTAATTGCTGTGTGGTACAGTAAACACCCGCAGCTAAGAACCTTTATTTTTTTAAAGTCTGGCAAAACAGGTTCTTGTATAAAGGGGTAGTTGTTGGTAATTTAGGGGATATGTTAATTGTTATCAAGGGGATATGTTGTTATTTCTTATTATATTTCTTAAATAAGCTCGGTTTGGACTAATATTACATATAACTGTGTCTTAAAAGAACAACAACAAAAAAACAAAAAAAACAACACAAAACAATCAACTTACAACTCACAACAGTAACTGTACTGTATTATATATTTAGTTTTTCCAATAACAAAACTGTGTCAAGTAACTTCTGGGTTGTTTAGCTTGTAATTTGGCTGTAACCCACATATAAAAACCTGTTTGATCCTGTTTGGCTAAACGGCTTCTTATAAGCCGTATAATAAAACTTTAATTAACCTCGTTTGCTCGGCAATTAAGTAGTTAATATCTTACCACTTTTTGTTGATCTAAATATGGGTACTGTTCAAGCATATTCGTAACAGCATTCTTCCCTTTAATAGTTGCAATTTTTTCTTTTCTGTTGATAAACGTTAAAGTTTGTAGCTGCGAAGCACTTTTCCAGTCAATCTTTTTCTTTTTTAGTGTTTTGATAAATTCTTCGTGCTTTTGTGCATCGGCCATGGATGAATTCCTTCCTAAGCTGAACAATTCTTCTTTGTTGTTTGACTTTCTTTTTTTGTTTTGATTGTACTTTTCGTTTGAGATGCGTTTTCTTAAAAGGTACTTGATGGATGACTTTAAAGTAATGGAGGAATAATGTTTAGTACATTCAGGAATTTAATCGTGTTTATTTGACACAAACTAAAAGGCAGTTTGCCAGGGCATATAATAATGGCCAGACCTATGTTGGACTGCAGACATTACCAATTGTTTTGAAAGGTACGTACAATTGTTTTCCATTTATATCAAGATGATGGGGTCTTCAAGAATAAATAATATTTACAAGTAAATAGCAAAAATGATATAGGAGGATCTTTTGTTTACAATATTTGCTCATTAGCATAAGCATTTCACTTTTCAACCAAGCTAAATACAAATTGATTCTGAATATTGACAGATAATCGTAAAATCAGCCCTCATGGAAAATTTTAGCTTGATATATGAATAAGATTTTGCGCAATATGGTTTTAAAAAACACAAATTTAACAAAGAATGTAAGGGTTCATTAGCGCTTTGCCAAAAAGACATTTGAAAGCCGATGCATAAATTACAAAACCAAAAAAAACCCCGAATTCAAAACTTATAAAACCTTATTCATATATGCATGTGTCACCCCTCCGCTTACCACCGAGCTATTTCCATGCGATCTCAAACCAGATATATCAGTTTTGAATATCAACGATGAGCCCATACATTCTTTGTAATAATTATAGTTTTCAAAACCATATTACGCGAAATATGTATCATGAATTTAGCTCAAGTTTTCAATACTAGCTAATTTTACTGAGTTCTTTCAATATTCAGTGTGTATTTGGTGCTGGCTTGAAAACAAAATGTATCGTGAATCGTGCCAAGACCCTCCCTTACCGCCCCTGTGCATGTTTGAGAGATTGGGATACACTGGAGTTGGTATATAAATCTTATTGTGCATATTCTATCCATCAGCCAGGTACTACAGATACTCAGGTACTACAGATATTCAGTATTTACATAATTATTTTCAATTTTCTTCATTTTTTTCATTCTTTCTATTCCCATTTTCTAAGTTCCCCACTAATCAAATAACTGTTTCTCTGAAATATTTTACGTTTTGTACCCAAGAACTCAAAAAACTAGTTTTTTATAATGTTTTGTTTCATTTTGTTCCAAAAACTTGGCTGGGAGAGGATCAACAAATGTATAAAATGATTACAATTATACAGTGCGGATGGGATGCTCATTGAAAACAACTTACCCAGGGTTTAGAGTTTTCTCATCTCGGCTGGTAGGGTATATAATAGGTATATAGGAAATATAATGCCAGTCATCATACCCATTATATACCCTACCAGCCGAGACGAGATATCTCGCCCCCGAGTTTACAAATTGTACATATTAAAACTTAACTCGCCCAGGGTAACTCAGGGAAGGGCCGTCATTCGAGGACTGACGACTGCGTTTTCTTTGATCAAAGGAGGGCTACAGATGATTGTTCTTTTTTCATATTTCAATTTATCGGAATATATAGGTGAAATATAAAAATACTTCGAGAAAAGAGATGGACAGAGTTTGCAACTCATCCCCAGAATCAAAAATAATAGAAATAAAAAAAAAAGAATTGCATAAAGAAAACAGACAAAAAGAAAAGAAATAATGAAAAAAGGCTGAAAGAAAGAAAATGGGAAAGGAAACAATAAAAATAAATGCTGAAAGAAAATACAAAATGGGAATAGAAAGAATGGAAAAATGAAGAAAATTGAAAATAATTATATAAATACTGAATATCATATCGTTGCAATACAGTTTTCTTGTGCGCTTTTTCTCTGTTTGATACGGTTGGGTTAGCCCAGGAGCCCATTACCGATTACCGGTTAGCCACAGTACATTATGACACAAATAAGTCGTATACATAATATCCAGTACCAGGTATATAAGACTTGTGTTTCTGTTAGTATCAACAGAATTACTATAGTATTTACAAAGACAGGTAAAACCATGTGAACAAATGCGAATATAGTATTAAAGATAAATATTT
This sequence comes from Metridium senile, assembly GCA_949775045.1. Lineage (NCBI taxonomy): Eukaryota > Metazoa > Cnidaria > Anthozoa > Actiniaria > Metridiidae > Metridium > Metridium senile. The sequence goes on from OX459095.1 coordinate 37,359,786, forward strand.
GTCTCAATTTCCCAGTATTGCATTATAATGAAACCGCTTTGGGGCTCCTGGGTTCATGTCACGCACTCTTTCGCGGCTGTATGTTTGTCTGAAAGCTTTAGTTGTATCATCGATCGTGTCTAATAGTCAAATGGCTGTGAAATACTCTACACTTATAACCGTATTTCAAGAAAAACTTATTTATCGGCCTAGTTGCTTTAGAGATATTATTTTTGTTAAAGTGTTCGACGAAGCCGGGTGAAAATTCAAACCGTTCAAAATCACCCTAAAACACACTTTTAAAAAAAATCCTAGTTCAAAATGTTCATTAACTATCAGAACATAGTCTTTTTTAAATCGTGGATCGAAGATCCTCGAGTTATTGGGATGGGGCTTTTGAACCGGAAGTGTCACTCACTCGCTCACTCACTCGCTCACTCACTCACTCACTAGACCGTCAGTGTAAACTTTTGAGCCCCAAGATTTTGGTCAGCGTACCTCACTATATGCATTACATCATCTTTCAAGCAACCACTCTCCCAATTGGGTTTCCTCTGTAATGACGTAATGAAGACTACCCCTCCCCCCACTTTGGGCTTCCTGTGTAAATACGTCACGACCTACCCCACCCCACTTGTAACTTACCCCACCATAGGGGTCACGTTCTAACCTCACAAAGCCATTCTCACTATGTAGTCTATGTGTAAGTTTAAAATTTATACCCCAAATAATCGCTCTAGCCTCCCGTGTGGGACACTTCACTATATAATCGCAAATAAAAGTTATCACCAACAACGAGTGCATACTTATTATTAACAACGTAAAAAATGGTGTATTTTTTCTAATTTTAAGTTTTTAAGCGAAATTATTTATATGCGAGAGGCCACTAAATCAGATATTTGATCTTTCGCGCATGCTCAGAATGATTGAGGAATCTAACAACTCAAAAAAAAGACACGTAAAAACAACAAAAACAAACATACTGCATTGTAAATAATTTTTTATGAATTTGTTTACGTTGAATTTTAAAACGTGCACCCAGACACGGCTTAAAAACGGCTGACTCGTTCAAAGCACGAGGTATTGCACCACAGGAAGCCCAAATACCACAGGAAGCCCAAGCAAATCGCCATCTTGGATTTGAACACGAACTTTTTCGGATTTCTCGTACTTCTACATCGATTTACTCTTCCAAATCAGCGTTGGCTTTGGGTATATTGTTTGCTCAAGACATTATACAATTGCAAGATGTTATTTTCTAACGTTTTTACGAAAAGAGGTTTTCTAACACATGTCAATATCAGACCGATTTTGATACTCGAGCCAACTCGATCCTCGAATTCTCAGAAAGCAGATTGACCAGCAAGGTCAGGAGCCCCAGGTAGATAAAAACAACGACATGAAAGCTGGATTATTCCAATACAAACTGCCATCAAAGCAAAGAAACAAGTAACTATTATATAATTATACTTTTTTTGATAAATATCAATATTTTCAAAACATAATTCATCTTTTTAATAGTTAATCTACATGTGCAATCGGCCTTCTCCGATTCATAACATCGCCCAGAACGCCTTAAATCGCCTAACATCGCCTAAGAATTTAAGAGCTTTTTGCTAAAATCGCCTAACATCGCCAAAGATCTCCTTTAATAGAGGTTTAATAGGAACTTGTGGCCTTACAATTAAGATTGATACATAAATTTCAAATCTATTATAAATAAAGTTTTATTTGTTTGAAATCAATTCCTTGTCTTTTCAATATGCTAACATTCATTATTTTCATAATGTTCTGAGATTTTTTAAGTTATATCCAACAAAGTCAACATTAAAAGTGGTCTAAAAACTAAGCGCCTTCAAAATGTTCTAACAGTGATCCACGAGTTGGCCATAGGTGGCCTTTGATTTCAAATCATTGATAGTTTGAAGTAGATTTAGGTCGCATTTTCGAGACCATGTGCAAATTCTAACGGTAAATCAAAACGCGTTTGGGCTACCTGTGCTCTGTCGGCCATCTTTATGACACAGGAATCCTCTCACACATGTGCAGTAAAACCGGAAACAGAATCCTGTTTCCGGTTTTGGACGGTTGACCGTGGGCTCTGGGAACGAGATAGAGTTCTGCCGTGAGCAGACGACATTCGTTCTATTTATATTTACTTGTTTTGAAGGACTATATTAGGAAAGGGGTATGGTTGTAGGTAGGATTGACCTTGCTTTATTTTATTAGAGGACGCCTCCTTCAGGTAGGATGAGGCAGACGTGATATCAAGTACAGGGGACTCACGGGCGATCTTACCAATAAATTTGCAAAATTGCAGGGTGGGGCTACCATACCCTCTAGGGGCTCCTAGGTCCATAGGCTCAGGTCCATAGTAATCAATTTAATGTTATTTCTTTGAGGATTAACTCTTTCATACGGGTGAAACCGGCTGATATGTTAGGGATTCTGAAGAGAAACAGCAAACATATTTTGGCTACTTGCTCGACAAGGTAGCTTTTGCTATGCATATTGACAAATGTATTTTTACTTTCCCGTGTACTTTGTAGAAATAAGCAGCAGAAACTGACAATGTAGCCCGGTATAAAATCTATTGAAGGTTTACAATGTATAACGTGTGAGAATGGTGTGTATGGTCTAACATTTTCACTACTCTAAACCTCCACTCATTGTTTCGGTGCGATTAAGTTACGGGAAAATGAGATTGGACCTTCGCTTGTTCGTTGGATCTGCTATCGCTGCCTCCATAATCCGTCTTGTGACGAACGGAAGCGAAAACGGGGGATTTCCTTCCCGAAACTCAGAAAATAATAATTAATAAGACAACATGTTGGTTGTTTAATATTTTAATAGGTTTAAGGAAAAGCTACTCTAAGGTCTTCTACTTCGTTGTTAGCACGGTAACATTTGCCGACTGTCTCTGCCAAGGGGACAGTTTCATCTGATACGGCGGAAGTGCTGTCAGCCAGGGTAGAAGCCACTCGTTCTGCCTTCATCACCTTCCTAGTTTGAGAGTAATACTCCATGGTGTCGGTTGACTTCCACCCCACATGACTTGCGACATCTCCTGGTTTTACCCCAAGAAGGGATAGAGTGATGGAACACCCGCTGCGAAAACTATGCATAGTTTCCCCTTCATTAATTTGTGCGTTGGATAGGTGCAGGGATAGACGATTAGCCACAGCAGAACCGGTAAAAGGGGAGGCTGAGACCTGACCAATGCTGTTTAGCATACGGAAAAGGTAGCCGTCTCGAAGATTGATGCCAATCAAGTCACTCAGCTTTATATAGAGCTCGACGTTTGCCACAGGGCATACTAAGATGTTAGGACATCTTTTTATGACGAATGTATTAGAGCTACCCCCTCTAAGAGTTTTCCCGAAAGTATGTCTGAATAGGAAACCGTCGTCCTTGGGTAGACGAACAATTTCTTTTGTCATCACTCTTCCTAGATCGGACGCTCTGTCCCCGGAGTAAAATTCCAGACAGAAAAAAGCTAAATCCCTAGCGGCCAGATACCTTTGGCTTGGTTGCGTTTGAGTGACCGAGAAAACCAGGTTATTCAGATAAGTGCACAGCTTTACAAGCTTATCGAAAAATAATGGAATGGCTTGTTTTGGGATTATTCTTGCTTGGGCTTGTTCTTCTTTCATGTTACGCAAGTAAGCTTTTATGGAACTATGGGCTGCTGGATTACCAACTCCCAACATGTTGTTCCACTCCCCTCCTCTTCCCGCTTCAAAGAACAAAGATCGAAGTTTTCCAATCAAACTGTCAACTGTCCCTGCTGACAATCTACTAGGGCACGGGCACAATGATTTGCGGTTAGAGCCAAAAGCTGAGCATGATGGGGTATGAACCTTAGTTCTTCCATGTTTGTCTTTCCACACTAAAAACCGGGCCACGTCTCAGGGGGAAACAGACAGTATGGTTTTGGGTGTGGCCAGAGAAGCTAAAAAAGATTCCAACTCTTTCTGGAGGCTCGCTTTTTGCTTTTGATAAGGTTTTGCTTCTTGCTTTCCCTGAAGCTCCTTCAGACGCTCATCCAAAGAACAGACGTTTAAATCGATATTGACACTGCAAGCCGCCGCATCTGCACACCTTCGCTTGTACCTGCAGCACTGGCAGAAAGTGAAACGTTTGTCATTGGGATACGAGCACTCTGGGCAACGGACAGCAGGACACCACACTCTGGGTGTCTCAATCAGTGCCTGTTAACAGAGAAACAAAAACGACGACATTTGGCGATTTGTGCGAGTAGCAAACTAACTGTAAACTAAGTGTATGCTCAAGCTGGGGGAATGGAGAGGTTAAAGCTTATTCAAAATTACGGGGATCAAACTGAAAACTGACGTAATGAAAAAACAAAACGTCTATGGGACTAACTGCTGATTAATGCACTGCTATATTAACAAACTACTTATTAATTGGACATCTTCACGTTTAGGAGAATACGTTTATTGACCTTATTGAAGTGTTACAAATTGTTGGATAAGATTGAATGGATGTGTACTCAAAATTACAATGATGACATGATTCTAAAGGCCCACAAGTCCCACTGAAGTGGTCGAGGTGACCAAGCAATTGGACCCTTCTTTGCGGGGAACAAAAGGACTGACTTATCACCCTTCTTCCCGAGGAGTAAGGAGGCTATTGCTTTTCGCTTAAGAATCGGCCACCAGTACTTTCTTGGGCAAAGGTCGGGCACGATGATTGTAAGAGCGCATCCCTGTGCAAGCAGGTATCGCAGTAGAGGGCCAACGAGCACAAACGGTGGGAAAACGTACGCGTTCTCATATGGTGGAAGGCTCCCCGCAAATTCTCCCCGCAAATTCGACAGGGGCGCTCAACGGACCGTATCTTTTAGTGCCAGTTTTCAACTAAGATTATGCATATTGAAAATTCTTTAAATGTAGTCGTACCTTTTAGGGTCTGAAATCGTCTGAAATCCGTATCTGAGTTAGTTTATGCGTACCTTTTAGGGTCGTTTTCAAAACCGTCCGTAGAGCACTCCTATCCATTTTCCGAGGGAGCATCCCCCCCCCCCCCCGGGCATGGCCGCTCTAATGACCAACGCACGACTGCTCTTATTGCCAACACGTGACTGCTCTTATTGCCGACACGCGACTGCTCTTAGTGCCGACCCATGACTGCTCTTAAAGCCAACACATGACTGCTCTTATTGCCAACACATGACTGCTCTTATTGCCAACACATGACTGCTCTTATTGCCAACACATGACTGCTCTTAATGCCAACACATGACTGCTCTTATTGCCAACACATGACTGCTCTTATTGCCGACACATGACTGCTCTTATTGCCAACACATGACTGCTCTTATTGCCAACACATGACTGCTCTTATTGCCAACACATGACTGCTCTTATTGCCAACACCTGACTGCTCTTATTGCCAACACATGACTGCTCTTATTGCCAACACATGACTGCTCTTATTGCCAACACATGACTGCTCTTATTGCCAACACATGACTGCTCTTATTGCCAACACATGACTGCTCTTATTGCCAACACATGACTGCTCTTATTGCCAACACATGACTGCTCTTATTGGAAATGCACGTGAAAGCTATAACACAATAATAGAATAACAAAGTTAGGTGCTGTAAAACTAAAGGCATAGACGCTCTATAAAATATTACAAATTATAAATAAGTATGGGGTAATAAAAGCACAAAAAGTAGGAACATAAGATGAAACTGATAATAAAATTAAGAGAGCGATAATAACGTTGAAACTGGAACTAAAACTCGGAAGGCTAAAACACACATGCTAAAACACTGCGAATAAGGGTGAATAGAGAGCTGGCACAACAACAACGTATGAAAGATATAAGGGCTTACTTTAAATACAAAGAAGACCACGAGTAAAAGGAAAAAGAAAAACGGGGCAACGAAAACTACAGATGCAAATAGCAAGAGCACTTAAAGAACAATTATAACTACCTCGGGAATGTTCGCATTCTGCCCTTGAACTGGTCCGCCTTCTTGAACGGCTGGAACTTGTTGACCTTGTTGCGGGGCTGGTTGTACGACTGCTGGTTCGACTTCTGGTCGAACGACTGGTTGAGCGACTGCCGGTTGGTGTTGATGCTGTATAGCCGCTAGTTCGGCTTGGTTTAATTCTTGAGGCTCCATAGAAAAGAAGGCTTCGGCGACGCGAGAACAAATAACCAAAGGATAGAAATTTCCGGGCTTGTTGGACTTCGAAGGTCTCGAGAGAAAAAGCCTCGAGTTTGAATAAATTGAGCTTTAAATACCGTTTTTTGGTCGTGGGAATGATTGACGCATGCCTAACAACCCATTCCCATGGGATAACACGAATCATCGCACCCGGTGGAATTTTATGAAGTTTTCGAGTAATGAAAATAGTACCTGATAGGACCAAACCTCCTGGAGGAAGGTATGGCAGCCTGACCCAGAAAACCGAAGGGAGAGATTTTCCTCCTTTCTCAGGCTAACAACCATCCAACCGGTAGGGGGAAAAACAAATAAATGGATAAATAGTATCACAGGAAATTACGAGATTGATGAATCAATGTTTTATTGATGATTACAGTTGGGAATATTTGTCAGTAATAAGCCCTAGTTTACATAGTGAATTAACGTTTTCTCTTTGGGCAGTCTACCAGGTGCTTATAATTCAGTCGCCATCTGTAGTTAGGTCTTTGGCCGAAGTGTTGGCCTTGACTGCCACTTGCTATCTGGGTTGCCATCCGGAGTAACCATAAGTAGGGGTCTCAATCAGTGGCACAGGCCTTTCCAAGCGCCCGAAGGACGTGGGATCTCTGTAGAGGTCTTAATGTTCTTCAAGACCTTATTGGCCTTCTCAAGCACTTTGCCTTTCACCTGGTCGCCGACTAAGGTGATAAAGAGGTCCTTAAGGGCGTTTCTGGTGAGAAGCCTGGCATGCTTCTGAACCTTTTCTAAGATAAACTCGTATTCTCTAGCCTTCTGGTTGCTGTTATCCTTGGCTACATGGACCAGGGTTTCAAGGTCGGCCATGGCATCGTTGAGGTCGAACCTTGCCTTATCAAACGTTCTATTATAATAATATATTATAATCATTATCAATTATTACAATTTATCAACTGAACTGTGCAGTCGGGCTTTGTACATTGTCGAGGTTGAGCTCTTCACATCAAAAGACAGAAAAACTATCCATCCAAATGAAGGAATGGCAATGCTTATGGGAGATAGGTACATTCCAAGCTTGTTGTCGGGAGAATATTTATCAAGCTCTGGTATAATGGTGTGGCATACGTAGCCAACATTTTTCAGCTCATCTGTCAACCTGGGGTTGTTTCATGTCAGGATAGAAGGTGGATCTTGTCTTTTCTTATTTTTTAAAATGATCGTTCTTAGGAATTACCTTTCTCAATAAGTCATTTGTTTCTTTGTCAGATCTATTTCTTAACGTTCTCAGTAATGCTAAATTGACTCGCTCACCTTATTTAAGTCACCAATTAGAAAACGCTGCTTATACTTTTGCCAGTGGACTTTGTTCGGGAGTGTGCCTGGTTTTTCACTGAAACAGTCTAGAAACCTTTTTAAAGACAGGATCACACGTGAGGGTACTGGTATCTTTGCCTTTCTCATCATGGCGGTCTGGCGTGCTGCCTAGCGCTGTGTCAATTAAGTCGAGATTCATAAATTGCAGGATTTCCAGATCAAGGCAGGCATCACAACTCAGTAGTGGTTAAAGTCCCCTTCAACTACAAGAAAGAGAAGGTCCAACTTGCGATTCTTGTATTGTGTTGGCAGGCGTATACATCCTTTTGGGTAGGTGGGCTTTGGTGCAAGCCAGCCCTTCAATGGCTGGTGACTCTTTTGTAATGGCTTGTTATTGATATTCTTATATAGGCGATAAGGAATTACAGTTGCCTCAGTTCCTGTGTCTGCTTTGAATTGGATATCTTTACCTGCTATTTTAAGGTTCACTAGACTCTTTTTTGATTGAGTAGGCTTTAATATGCTTTCTAATTCAACAGAAGCAAAGTACATGTGTGGGGTGTACAAATGGGTGTTGATAACCACAGAATTTACAGGACGGTTTTTCTTTTGTCTAAACTGGTTGTACAGACACTGTTTGGCCCGAGGCTACTGTCGGTGGTATAAATTTGTACTTCTGTAGTTCAGATGCCTCGTAAGTTCTGCAGTAGTCATGAGCAGTTTGTAGAGTGAGGTCTGGTTTTTTCAATAACTCCCCCCTCAGTTCATCACTTGCCACTCCTCCAACAATTCGATCCCTGATCAATGAATCTCTAAGTGTTCCAAATTCACTGTTTAATGAGAATCGTTTCAGTTCACTAACAAAGTTATCTATTCTTTCACCCTCTTTTTGATTTCGTTGGTTGAACAATAAGCGCTCATAAATTAAATTCTTAGCACCATGGCAAAGCTCCTCGAATTTTCTGCAGACATCTTCATAACAATCTTTACTCTCTCCCTCGTTGTACACAAAATGACGTGCTTCTCGTTACTCCAGGGAAGAAAACCCGACCAGGTATTGAGAAAACACCAATGCTTTATTTCGTCTCGTACACGATCAGACAATTTAACCCTGGAATCCCCGTCGGCCAATGCTATTGCTGCACTTATGGAACGGATATACAATTTCGCCATTAGTACAGCCAGTGAAAGTGAAACACATTTGCCTTGTAACCTCTGCAAGCACTTCACGTCAACTGACTTCTTGTGGCGAAGAATATCTTCTCTCAGCTTGCCAAAGGACTCCACTTTCCTCCCCGGGATGAGGAACGCCTGCTTCTCTGTATCTATGATGAACCCCAGGTATTCCAGACTCTTGGCTGGATGTAAAACACTCTGAGATATACCAATCATATAACCAAGTTGGATAAGAATGGTAGCCACAAGAAAGAGCGCTGTCTGCGCAGCCGCTAATCTTTCAATTTCCGACCGCTCCTCCCAAGGTTTAGACCACGCGTTAGCACTTCTCCATTCAAACGGTCGTCAATGTAAAGCAAACATGGAATCCCCCAGGAACGTAGATAACTGGACACCGAAAGACCAATAGTGTGATACACAAATGGACTCTCTTTCCACCCAAATGGAAGAGTTCTGCAAACAAACCACCACCCACTCCATTCAAAACCAACCAGCGGTTGGGACGATGTTTTCAACAACACGTGGTCGTAACCCGATTTGTCATCACATTTGGAAATGTAGGAATCTTTGTACACAAATCTCGTAACGTTAATTAACTTGTCCAAAGTAAATGGACTGTCACGCATCCAAAGGTTCAGAAATCGTGCATCTAAACACAGCCTGGGTTTTGACGGTTCTACAGTCAATGGAAGTACGAGATATGGCAGGCTAGCAACGTTTACTCTACCCCATACCGCAACAGTGCCTTGTGCCACCCTTTTCAAAACAGCTTCGGAAATGAACTCCGAGAATACTCTGCATGAAGCATGATTCTTCAATACTTTTGCGAGTGGGAAATCTGAGTCATATTTAACCCCTTTAAAATATCCAGAAAAATGTTCATGAAATTCGAGTATATCAACTCCATCGCGCAACCACGAAAGAATCATGTCCCGTTCTGTGTGCTGCTGTAATACCACTTCTCATAATGACAGGTTGTTGTGTATACCGCCAGCCACAAACGTTTCAGGGTTACGGAAAGCTAACGACGTTAATACAGGCGCCTTATCTTTCGACAAAATTTTCTGAATGGTTTCAACTACTGTGACTCCCCCCTGGACAGGGATCCCATCCATAGAGACCCAAGATACATTTGCAACAGCGGGTTGTCCAATAGACAGCAACTTCGTATCAAACTCTGGGTCTATAAATTCCCACTGAAAGATCTTAAACTTGTTACATTCCTCTTCTATACGATGATGTTTGTTCTAGAAAAATAAAAATGAAAAGGGAACTAGGACCACCAAATACGAAAACAAAACCTGATTAAAACTAGAATTTATGGTACGACCTACTAACCAGAAGAGAGTAACCACCACGACCACGACAAAGTGAGACGCAACACAGGCAGCCCAGACGAAAGGCAAACCCGTGCGAGTTACACTCCCTGACCCGAGATTAAATGGCAAAAAAGGCATATACTAATAAGAAAGACATGCTAGAAACGATACTTATATAAATTCATATTCTTTATTTGTAATAAGCAAAACCATCAAGTAAACAATAATGTTACACACAGTGACTCATTCAGCCTTCTTTTATAACACAAAATCAACTTCATTCAACAGCCATGTGTATATATACTAAATCTTACAAGAACAAATTACTCATTTAAAGTTATCTTGCAACGTACAGGTGTATTACTGAGGTGCAGCCGGTTCCCCAAATCGGCCTCTTCCTCTCCCCTGGCGATTATGGCGCAGGTAGCAATTCCTCTTAAGATGGCCGATCGCATTGCACGCATAACAGCGGACGTTGTAAGGGGTAGCTCTTGCACCGACCCTAGGCTGACGAGTTGGCCGAGCTTTGTCGGCTTTGTTCACTTGAGCAATCTTCTTCAATACTTCTTCTAGATCTTTGTCTCCCAGGAACCCTGTTATATAATGTCTGAACAATTCATCTGGAGACGACATTTTCTCTCGTAGAGCCTGGAGTACTGCTTCCACTTGCCTTGTCTTTTCATCCTCATTCAACTTTGCATTCCTCTCTTCCTCTTGCCTTTTCTTTTCATCCTCCTTCAACTCTGCATTCCACGCTTCCTCTTGTTCTCTTTCCTTTCTATCTTTTTCAATTGTCTTCATCCTCAGCATGGCTGCCTCCGCCTTAACCTCTCTCGTTTTCTTTCCTTTCTGTTGGCTAGCATCCACTTTCTTTTCTTCCACGTCTTTGTCCTCATCCTCTGCTTCGTCGCCTTTTATCTCTATCTCCTTGTCCTTGTCGTCTACAATTTGTATGGATCTCGATTTCTGTGTAGGGAGATGAAAGCAAACTTTAGTATCATACACAACATATAATATACAATGTTTACATTCACTTATCAAATTTAAAACAAAAACACAATAAAAATAAATCGCTGTCGACTCGTAACTTTCGTTACAATTCCCATGAAACTTGAATAAGTTATGGAGCAATCATTAAGCTACAATACTGTAAGTCTGATCGCATGTAAAATAAATAATTTGCAAGATATATTATGTGAATGCATTGTTTTCACAAACACTTGAAGAGTAGACCGGACGATATGGGATATGTCGAAGAAACTTTCAAGTTTTGTTTGTGGCAGATGAAGCTAGACGACAAGTAAATGTGTGAAGGAAAGTAGAGGAATATATGTGTGCTTGAGGGGTATGGCGGAGGGTGGGTGGAGAGAGAGGGGGGTTATAGTTATTTATTTTCAAAAGGTGGAGGGTTAAGTTATTTATACGTTTAGCACAGGGGGATCTAGGTTCGATTTAACCTCAATTTCGAGGATTTTAGACCCCCCTCTTCCAGATAATTATTGCACAGTGTCTTAACGGAAATGCACGCCCGCATTTCAAAAGTTTTTGGTGTCACAAAAAAAGAAAAAAGAAAAAAGAAAAAAGAAAATAGGAGTAATAAGAGTAATTAAGCTTTAAAGAGTTTCTTATGTCTTTAAAAAAGTAAAATAAATAAGGAAGTTTATGTTATATTCCATTTTACCTTCTTGTCTACTTCTTTGGTCCTTGAGTAGTCCTTGTTCTGTTTTTCAACCAATTTGGATCGCTGTCTATTCTGTCTCCTGTAACGAGGAAGTGAGGAATGTTAATATTTTGAAACAAGCATAGTATAGTTTTTTCTATTTCACCTTTTTTATATCGTGATCACGCTTTCTTTTTAAAGCATGTGCACACAAGCATACATTAGTTTGCAATCTTTACATGAAACATATCGTCCATTTATATCACACTTGTGTGAACTTGCCTTTTTTCTTTGAATTCTTCCAGTTTTTGTTTTGCTTCCCTTAAACTGCCCTCGAAATTATTCTCAGCTGCAAAAAAATATTTTATTGGCGGTGCGCAGACAAATTAAATAACGCTTTCATATACAATATGGGTATTTCATCCTTACCTTCATTTCTTTTACTTGGCTCTTGTGCCACATAAATTAATGGCAATCACCAAAATGGAGCACTCCAAAATCGCGATCTATAAAAAATTAAATTATTTCATAAACCATAGTGCAAGCAAGCAAATGTGCAAAACAAACATGCAATTTTTTTTCAAGAAACACACTGTTTTTATTAATTAACATTTAGTCGCCTTCTATATTTCCATGTGCATGCAAGCGCTGGTCATAAATTAACTCTCTGAATGCTATGCTAGATTGAAAAGAGCATGATTTTGAAAATGTGCTACTTGCCTTAAAAACAAAAATTCCTCCTTCAGACTCTTTGTGGAATTTATGCATAGGACAATCAGTATTCTCTCACACCACCATGCTTGTTGACATGCCTGGAAAATGAAAAAAAGAAAAAAAAATGCTAAAATATTTGCAAGGATTTTCTAATTACTTTTTGTCACATGTGAGTTTCTCCCTTATCAGTCGTAAGAATGAAATGTGAGCTAAATATAGCATATAATCAATAAGGATTTCAAAAGATTTAAATAGGCATGATGAACAATACAAAATTATTGCGATCAATAATATAAGTACATCATTACATACAATCGCTATTGGGGGGTAAATAGTATATCCTTGAAACACTAGTAAATACTATAGTTAAATGTAGCACTCCTATTTAGTATTCATATTTCATGGATATATTGTTTGCTCTCTAATATTAAATCCAAAGTATATTTATTTCCTCAAATGTTCCTCTGCATATTACAATTTCTTCGCAATGTACTTGAGTGAGTATCTCCTCCATTTCTATAAATAAATATACCAATATTATCAAAATTTGCATTATTTGAAATCTTTTTCTGCGCTGAAGCGTGTACTAGTGGTATTCCCATTATGTTTTATGTAAATCGAATAAAATTGATATTAGTATAAGTATAATCGCACGCGGTGTTCAGTCGAGAAATTCACAATTCAATTGAATAACGTGTTTTTATGTTGTTATTATGTACCTGTGTATCTATCTCTTCCATTTCTCTCAATAGTCCCCAATAGGAAGAACACATGAAAAAAAATAAAATAAAAGATACATGTTTACATAATATTCCTTAGCTTTTAAGGTGACTTGATCTAATAATGTTTTCACGAGCATCCTCCATGTTTAAAGCTCTATCAAATAAACGCGTTGGATTTGATTTTAAATCCACTATAATATAATTGTTATACATAAACTAAATTATGTTTTGGTGTATTTTTTTTAAAGATCGGACTTCATATCACTTGATCATGATGAGACATATGTTTCTATATACATCGGAGATGTTTCGGAGGGCAGCCAAGCGTGCATTAAAGAATTTGATGTTGTGCTAATAACAAACAATAAAAATCCCAGAGAACCAAATTGTCGAACAGCGCTTCAATATTTACAATACGAAAGATTAATTATTAGTAGTCCTCAGAAAATTAAGCAGAAAAAAAACCCCAACGAGATTTACGATGATCGTAATTTTTGTAGACTTGTTTGCAAAACCGAGATAAACAGTAAACATTTAATTTTTACCTAGATTCATTTATTTTATGTTTTGAGAAGATTGTGTGAATGGATTAGCTTCTTATTTTTCAACAGATAATTGGAGGCATAGGAAAAAAGAATGGTCAACGAGTTTTGTAAATAGATACCCCTGAAGTTTCATTTTTTAAGAACCGAACTCTATTGTTTAGTTTCCGTGTAAATTATACGCGTTTAAATTAAATAATCCTAAATATCTCTAAATCACTTTTTGTAGATTTTGATAAAATTTTATACAGAGTCGCCTTTCTTATTCTGGTTAACCAGAGTTTCAGATCAGCGGTTCTGGGGTGAATCCGTCCTTTTTAATCGAAAACTAACCCGAGGTATCGGTTATGCACCTTAACCTGAATTGAATTCACTTGCCTCTCGTACTTCTGAACCAAACTTCGTATGTAGGCGAGAACTGATTCAGGAAAAGAATACTGGTAGTCCTGAGGGACAATGTCTCTTGTATATAAGAATGTACTCGTCATTTTTCGGGGAAGTTAACTCCTTGATCTCAGTGAGTCGCATCGCGGGAAAAACGAATTAACAGAAAAACAAAAAAGATTTGTACAAAACAAATCCTTTGAATTTTTAAAAACATAACAAAGAACCTTTTAAAACTCACTTGTACCTACAGTGCCAAAATGAGGGTAGGTTGATGTTTCAGCTGTGGCCAGATTTCGGCGATTTTGTCTGATTCTAGCTGACATTTAAAATCATTTCTAATCTCATTTCTAACGGTAAAGGATTCCAAAGTGCTGGAGCAGCAGACCAAAAAGCACGATCACCGAGAGTTTTTTTTACTTTTAAATTTAGGAGTGCTTAAAAGTATTTCGTCTGAAAACAATGTTCCAACATAGTGTGGCGCGGCTATAATGTCAACTGATGAACGTAAAATAATCAAGTCCAAGGTGTGGCCAAGTTTGTGAGTGGGTTTGTTTTATATGTTGGACAAGACCCATAAACTCCGGAAGGTCTGTAAATTTGGTGGCATCATCGTCGTTGGATACATCAACATGTATATTATCAACATATCAGTAGGGGCTTGTTGGACAGAACCACAGATTCGAGCTAGTCTTCAAAAAGGCGCACAGTTTCAAAAGCAATCAGCCATTCAGATAACTCAAAAGACGATTTTTGAGCGGTATTTAGTTTCTTAACATCGATGCAATCTCTAAATAATAGCGCAGTTCCGCCTCCTCTCAGATCACTATGTGGACAGTGATGGAGCTTGAAACCAGATGGAGTAATTTCAGTCGGTACTGCGGCATCATTTTCATTGAGCCAAGTTTCAGTCAATGTAAATAAATCAGCTTTACTGTCCACAAATGCTACTGATATTTGTTTTTCTATGATCTTACATTGAGACAGCACAATAATAATTGAGCACGTTTATTGCACCAGTGAGGCATTCCTTCGCGCCCTGTAGCAGAAGCGTTTCCAGAATCAGAATGTCAAAGCCATCAGAATGTTCAAAGTCACTGCTACTAACAGGTTTTATTAGCTTTCTTCTATTTTATAGAAAATCACCAATTTCAAAAAAAACCCAAAAGTATGAATAAATGAACTACTTACCTGTAGCTTGACTCTATTCCTTCTACGTTCCTCGAGTTGTATTTTAAATATGGCGGGTTCAATAAATTTAATTTTATACAGGTCTAGTCCCTCACATACTTTAAGCTTTTTAGGTCATACATTCGCCCCTCGAAGCTACATTTTCACTGGGTAGGAAGTCTTAACTCGGCTTTCGTGCTATGCTGTAAGAACTTTGTCATGCAATCGTCCATATAAGGCAATGTGCTATGCAATGTTGGGTAGGGTAAGGCACAAGCTGCATTCTAGGGTAGGGTAAGGCACAAGTTTTCAATGACCGCAGAATCATTATATTTGCAAAATAGACTGAGTGTGACTGTAGGGGTTTCCACAGAGCAGAGCGAGATATTTAAAAATGGTCGCTCTGTGGAGTAGTTTCGCCACCGTCCGTTGAAATAAATTTGGTCAAAAAATCTGTGTTAAATACTCAGGGTTCGTGCTACTCCTTAAACTCCTTAAATTTGATTTACGTTTTTAAGGGCACTTGAAAAGCTCTGAATTTTAGAAAATCAGCATAAACTCCTTAAAAACTCCTTAATTCTAGCTAAAGGAGAGTAAATTTTGATAAAATTTGTTCATTCTGTGCGATGTTAACAATGACAGGAATATCATTTCTATATCAAAGTTGTCGCAAAAAGTGCTTACAAATTTCGTTTTGGTCCTTGAAAACTCCTTGAACACTCCTTAGATTTTGTTTACTGACATCAGCACGAACCCTGAAAACATTGTTAAATTTCTTGTACCATAGTTATGTACCATTTGTACTTGAAGTGTTTGAGATTACAGACAATAATTCCACGTTAACTGTTTCACAAGCCGTACAAGAATTTAATAAAGCTATCCCTGCTAGCAAATATTTGGTGCCATGCAAGTTCGGTGGAGTCCTAAGAGAGGTATTTCCAAGGTCACAAAGAAAAGAAAAGTGGTCAAAGACACATGTGGAAATAAATTACTAGGTAGAAATAATATTCCATGTATTACTCAAGCCATAAATTATTCTAACGTCAAATGACTATAGGAAGCTTATGCAATGAATACAACTTCACATTTTTATATGACTACTGGCATAATTACTATTAGCAATTTAGTCGTAGCAAGAGCCGTTGCCAAGAGCAATGCCTGCAAACAAGTGTACTGTCTGCCCATTTATAGTTTTGGCTGCACTGCTAGTCGGCGCAGTTACATATGTTGAATAACTGTCTTTACATCACAGAATTGTACACATGTCGGAGGAGAAATGTTTTCCCGTGCCAGCCTTACCAGTAAAAAAAAAACTTTCTCTATTTAGCCGTAATTGCATGCATTCTCCTTGCTCTTTTGAAAGCATTATTTAAACTGTTTAGTTTTTAATTCATTTCACTTGCATCATGGGCTGGTTGGTCAGCCTGGCCCAAGATAACATATTTCATTGAGAAAGGACATTATCGTATTATATACACGTTAGAACGGAAACAAATCTAGTATCTAGAAACTTCGTTTAAAGCTTCAACTGCTCGTTGGTCGATTATTGTCAAATCTTGTTTGATTAGTCCAATATCTTTGGCTTGACTTTGAAGTTGACCGTTGTTTTTTTGGTATTTGATGAGTACATTGTCGTACTTTTTGGACATAAAATCCACTGATTTTTCCAATTTCAGAAACTTGTCATGTAGATCTTTGACTTGGCTTACAAGTGATGCAATTGCTTCAGAAATTAAGTCTTTTTCTTGATCTGTAGTAGTCATAGCGTCATTTGAAATTACGGAGAGCTCGAATGCACATCTGCTCGCTTCAACGACATATGCTAAAAAGGAAACAACCGGGAGCTGGTTTTTTTGAACCTCCAATAATATTCTTAATTCGCGAGACCTTTTCCAGGATATTATAGTTAATCCGGATAGCGAGAATGACTTGTCAAACAAACGGGTAATATCTTTCAGCAAACCAATACACGACGAGGATTTTCAATAATGCATTTAAATATGCGAAGTCTTCCTAAAAATCTATCATTACTAGAAGATTTACTGGTAACTTTCAAATATGCACCTGAAATAATCGCCATCTCCGAAACTAAGTTAAAAGACGAAAATATTTACAACATTAACATACCAAATTATTCTTTTATTAACACCAATTCTAAAACTGCCGCCGGGTGAGTTGGTTTTTATATTTTGAAAGACCTTAAGTTTATTATAAGACGTGATCTTGAATGCTCGACTGCAGCTTTTGAATCTTGTTGGATTGAAATTATACGTCAAAAACAAAAGAATATGATAATAAGCTGTGTTTACCGCCATCCTTCTTCAGATTGCGCTGAATTTTGCGAAACACTGAAACATCAACTTAATGTCCTTAACAACAACGTCAAAGAAGTATTTATCTTAGGAGATATTAATTTTTTTAACTACAATTCTGACAGTAAAACATCTGACTTTCTTGATATGTTACTAAGTTCTAATGTACCTCAAAAAATATCAAAAGCTGGGATTTGTTTGGCTGATGTTTCGGATCATCATTTACCCATTTTTTGCTCAATAATTAACTAACTAACAAGTAATAATGATTCTAAATATCATCGAGACTTCTCTAAATTCAACAATGAAGCATTCCTTCATGATATTGAAGAAGTAGATTTCAACAATGTAATTAGCACCTCTAAATTCAACAATGAAGCATTCCTTCATGATATTGAAGAAGTAGATTTCAACAATGTAATTAGCACAGACGCTAATGAAAGCATGACAAAATTTATTAATACAATTCAATTAATAACTGATAAACATGCACCAATGCGTCGAATATCAAACAAAAAAGTAAAACAAACTAAAAAAACATGGATTACCAAAGCTCTTCTTACGTCCATTAGGAAAAGACAAAAATTATTTAAAAGCCATTTTCTAAGTAAAGATCCAAATCAGATTAAATTTTATAAAACATATAATAACAAATTGAACAAAATCAAAGAAGCTTCTAGAAAGAAGTATTTTCAAGACCAATTTAATTTAAATAGTCAAAATCTCAAAATGACTTGGAAGTTAATTGGATTGCTTTTCAATAAAAAAAAGAACTCTACAAAACTCATCTACAAAAACAAGTCTCTCACTGATAAAAAAACTATTGCTCAACAATTAAATTCATATTTTGTTAACATCGGACGGGAGCTAACAGAGAAGATACCAAACATTAACGTAAGCCCTACAACCTACATTAACACACATTTTAAAAATAGTTGTATGTTTCGAAGTATTCTTCCAGAAGAAGTCAAGGATATCATTAAGAATTTAAATCATCACAAATCTACAATAGGTGTACCGCGAAATTGTATTAAAATAGCATGCGATAAAATCGCCGAACCTTTATCTCTAATATTCAACATATCCTTACTCCAAGGAATTTTCCCAGATAATTTGAAAATTGCAAAAGTCACACCCATTGATAAAGGGGGAGTCTCTACTGATCCATCCAATTACCGACCAATCTCCACCCTTTTCACATTTGCTCAAATATTCGAAAAACTTATATTTAACCAAATGATCAATTATATTGACAAACATGAAATCTTATATGAATATCAATTTGGCTTTCGGAAAGGCCATTCAACCATACAAGCTATAACAGAAATCACTGACAATCTAAAAAATGCAGTCGATAATAATATGTATACATGTGGAGTATTTTTACACTTGTCCAAAGCGTTTGATAGCGTCAATCATTCTATCCTACTAAAAAATTAGAAGCTTACGGAATACGCGGTCTACCTTTAAATTGGTTTGTTAGCTATCTTGATAATCGTAAACAATACGTCTCATTAGGTGATATTGAATCGGACTTACAAACCATTACTTGCGGCGTGCCCCAAGGGAGTACATTGGGGCCTCTATTGTTTTTGCTTTATATTAATGATCTGCCAAACTGTTCCTCTTCACTTAATTTTAAAATTTTTGCAGACGAAAACTAAAATCTTTGCGTCTGATAGTAATATCAAGGCATTAGAAATTAACATGAACACCGAACTATCTAAAGTCAAAGAATGGCTTGATATCAATAAACTCTCATTAAACGTTTCTAAGACCAACTTCATGATAATTAAGCCAAAAAGAAAAAAAGATGGTTGCTTAAATATTAAAATCAGCAACAATGATGGCACATTATTTTGTATTGAAAGGAAAAGTTATGCTAAGTACCTTGGGGTTATTCTCGACGATTCACTCTCCTGGAAACAACAAATATCCTACATTTGTTCGAGAATCTCGCAAAACTCTGGAATAATTCTTAAGCTAAGACACTATCTTCCCTTAAAACAACTGAGACAAATATATTATAATCTGATTTATCCGTACATATCCTATGCCATTGTGGCTTGGGTAGCACTTACAAAACGAACATCCAAAGAGTCCAATGCAAACAAAATCATATTGTAAGAATAATGTTTTTTGCTAGACTCTATGCTAAAAACACTGATAGTGCTAAACCTCTCATCAATCTTCTAAATATCTTGACAGTACATAATGTATTTCGCTTACACGTATTGAAGTTTGTACTTAAGTGGCATAAAGAAATGTTGTCAATCAGTTTTAAGAATTTGTTTACACATGCCAAGAATGTGCATACATACAATACACGATATGCAAGTAAGGAAAATTTCTACAAACCAAGAGTTAAAACCAATATAGGCAACAATCTCTTTCTTATATTGGCACTGAAATATGGGCTGATCTCCCACCTGACCTAAAAATATTAAATGCGCTTTCATTTGATAAAAAAGTGAAAGCGTATTTATATTTGATCAAATTTCTCAACTTTCTAAATAAAATTTTCTTTTAGTCAATCATATACGCTATTTCCAATTATTACTTAATTGCTTCACATAATTCAAAATTCCAATTGTTTACATCATATATATAACAAATGATCCGTCAAGCCAAGCGAACTACATAAACTCTATATACAATACCCTTTATACTTTAACTATTCATAAAATTGTATAACTTGTATAAATTGAAACTTCTCGGATTGCATACGTCCCTCGTATACCGATAACCTATTAATACACGCAAAAAAAACAATATCCAACTTAAAATATTGTGTAACCCGCCACTGAAAAGAACTATATACAAACTAAGGCTGTTATTTTTTGAATATTTTGCGGAATGCAGTCCCAGGAGATAGGACGCTACATGCAATCTAAACCAAATTACGAAATACACGAAGGCAAACGTTTTACAAGCAAGAAAAAGCACAGTAGGAAAGCAATTATATACAAGCAAAATATTTAGGAGTACTAGCTAGGAGCACCACTTCACAAAAATTACCTGTGGCCTATCGCCAACTCGCTCGGCGCCACCTTGCTGGTCTTGAGCTTGAATTTGTGGGATAACGGCGGGTGGTTCTCCCGGCAAAACGGCATCTAAGGCTTACTGGACAGCCCCACCAGCGGCCACAGGTTCTTGATCTCCCATTTACTTTATATTCGGTAACTATTTGGTGTAGGCAATCTGTGTTCGGAGGACGTCGTGTTGTGTAAAACGCACAGTAACCTTTCTCTCGTGGCTTTCTTGGGACGAGTGATAGTTAATTTATGCGTCACGGTAACTTAAAGTCTCCTGGACCAATCACAGGCATCGAATTATCATAACAATGACATTATTGAAATTATAATATATTCAAATGACTTTGAATAGTGTATTATTCTGTCTCAGTCATTGTTATTAATAAGATATGGGAACGCAACTCCGACCGGAGCCTTCTCCGGCACGAAGTAGCGGAGGGCAAAATAGTCTGCCCCTGCACCCCGGCTGAACTCTGGGCGGGAGGGTGGGCGCGATGTCCACTTCGGTCTTCGACTGATTGACCAAGTAATGCATGCAAGGCGTCGTTTTAATTTATACCCACCCCGAACCAATCAGAGTCGTTTATTTTCCCGCCAGAGACCATTTCTTCGTGGGAATGTGTTATAAATAACATTCCTTCAACATAATATACATATTCAATGACTTTGCATAGTGTATTATTCTGTCTCAGTCATTGTTATTAATAAGATATGGGAACGCAACTCCTCCCTTCGTTCTCTCACCCTTAGGACGCAAAGACATGACTAATCCTCAATGAACACAATACTTATTTATTTATTTATCACTTGAATTATATCGTAATCACCCTTGTTCTTCCCAATCCTTATACATCAAAATCCCCGTAAATCAAACCAGCCTAGCTAAGGAAATGCCCTTGCAAAACCCTTTAACTGGTCCATAAATCTATATCCAAAACCCACACTACTGTCCAAGTTAGCCAGTTTGGCTGTCGGTCCTGCAGGATTAACCACTTGTCCTACCTTTATATACTGCAATGCTGTCTTACTACTTTTCCAGCCCACATGGTCCTTAATTACACCAACTAATGCCATTGAAATGGCTGCTCCGCTCCTAAAGCCATGCAGGGTGAATTTGTTCATTAGATAGAGAACCCTTTATATCTGTCACGTAAGCATTTAACCTAGCCTGCGCTGCCAGTGGTTCAAGCGCTCTTGTGGTTATCAAACCCTCCTTCGATAACGCAAAGTACCCCGTCAAAACATCCACTGACAAAGATCTACAAATGTTGAAATATAAATCTAAACCGCGTGAACTGGGTATACAATACTGTTTGAGCCCATCTTAAGTGCAAAAACATTTGAGTTGCCAATCAAACAGAAGGGTGGAAAACATATGGATTACACAGGTCCAGGCATTCGATCTTGAAGGCACAACTACGTAGACAACTCAGGAACGTTACCCTTAGACAGTATATCCTCTACGGGCAAGAAGGTAGCACCTCCCCCTGGACAGGGATCCCATCCATAGATAACATATGGTCAAAGTTACGATCAGCAAACTCCCATTGAGTAATCATAAACCTGGGGCAAACCTCTACTCGACGTCGTTTGCTCTATATAATGGAACAAAGAAAAACTAATCACTATCACTAATCCCGTGATAAAACACTGAAATGCCCCCCAAAAGGATGGGATCCCTGACCAGGAGGGAGTAACTACCACGCCCACGTGAAAGCGGAACGCAACACAAGCAGCCCAGATGAGAGGCGAGCCTATGCGAGTTACTCTCCCTAATCCAGGACGAAAAAAGTTATCAACCCGAAGATAAAACAAATAAAATAACAACCGAAAGAAGTTAATTTAATAACATTCAAACAATTCAGCTAGAAGCAAACCATTCATTGATTTCAATTTTTTACAAATCCGATGAAATAAGACAGTCTATCGGCGAGGGCCCTGTCCCCTTGCTTGCCCTCTTCCTTGCTCCCCTCTCATGCGAGCATAACAGTTCCTCTGGTAATGGCCAAAACCATTGCAATAATAGCATTAAGCTTGAACTCTGATATGGCTTCAATCTTATCATTCCCCGCGATGAGTCACGATCCCTTTTAGCCAGAGTTGCCTTGTCAACCTGTGACCACCTCTTGAAGACCTCCTCTTGGTCTTTATTCCCAAGCAAACCCGCTATAAAATACTTGAACTGTTCGTCAGGGACGGTCATTTTCTCTCTGATAAACGTTAGTCACGCTCACGGACTCTTTCAATTATACTTTCCAACAAAAAACAAAAAACCATAAACTACAGTCACGTTCACGGACTCCTTTATTTATGCTTTTAAACAAACCCGTAAGCATTTCGCTTTACATACCATAAACTATACAGTCACGCTCACGGACTACTTCAATGATACTTTCCAACAAAAACCGTAAGCATTTTACTTTACAGACCATAAACCACAGTCACGTTCACGTTCACGGACTACTTCCTTTATACTTTTAGACAAGCACCATAATCATTTCGCTTTACATACCATAAACTACAGTCACGTTCACGGACTACTTCATTTATACTTTTAGACAAGCACCATAATCATTTCGCTTTAAATACCATAAACTACAGTCACGTTCACGGACTACTTCATTTATACTTTTAGACAAGCACCATAATCATTTCGCTTTACATACCATAAACTACAGTCACGTTCACGGACTACTTCATTTATACTTTTAAACAAGCACCATAATCATTTCGCTTTACAGACCATAAACCACAGTCACGTTCACGGACTACTTCATTTATACTTTTAAACAAGCACCATAATCATTTCGCTTTACATACCGTAAACTACAGTCACGTTCACGGACTACTTCATTTATATACTTTCAAACAAACACCATAATCATTTCGCTTTGTACAAATCATTAACTACAGTCACGTTCACGGACTCCTTTATTTTTACTTTCGACAAACAAACCCGTAAGCATTTTACTTTAAACTCCATAAAACTGCAGTCACGTTCACGGACTCTTCCCTTTAGACTTTTAAACAAAAAACACAACCGCGAAAAAAAAAAACAATTATCCTAAACTAAGCATCAAATGAAAGATCACTTCGTCTAAACTTACTTCGGGTCGAGCCTCAGCATGCTCGCCTCAACCTCTGGAGGAATCACTGCAGGATTTTGAGCTTGAACTGGCGGATTCGCATTAACTAAAGCTTCAACAGCGCCAGGATCCGGCAAAGGAACTTGGTTATCATCCATCTCAAAAACGTTCAGCCGGGGTGCAGAAAACAACACTTGAGCGATGTCCACTTCGGTCTTCGACTGATTGACCAAGTAATGCATGCAAGGCGTCGTTTTAATTTATACCCACCCCGAACCAATCAGAGTCGTTTATTTTCCCGCCAGAGACCATTTCTTCGTGGGAATGTGTTATAAATAACATTCCTTCAACATAATATACATATTCAATGACTTTGCATAGTAAACATATCAAACTAACAGCTATTTCATTCATACTATATATCCATATTTATTGTAATAATTATTATTCCTAAAAATATTCTAGTATATTGTAAATAGTTGTCACTTAATTAATGTTAATTTTTCTTCAAAGAGCGAAATAAAACTCATAGAACTAGACATCATAGCCGGTCACGAAAACCCAAAAACACTTTGTGGAAAGTAGGGAACGGGAACCCCCAACCATTGCTATAATGCATACTTTTGGGGTTTTAAACTTTACAAGTAATTAACGACATAACACTCTGTTTGATACATTTTAAGAGTGGTAGTCTGTAAGAATCAGACCAAATCAAGAAGTCGTGGCCAGGTAGGATCGCCGATTTGCCCCAAATTCGGCATGTAGTCTTGGTTTTATGCCCTATCAACGAATCCAGTGGTTTGAGACGAAAAAAATTTTTTGCTCAAAAGTTAGGGGGGAGGGGTACTTTTTGGTCCTAAAACGATCGTCAAATAGCGCAAATCATCGGTATGTTTGGCGATTCATATCATTACAAGTATAAAAGTTTTCAAAACATTTTAATATACCAAACAAAGTACATTATTTCTTCTGTCGAAAACAGTTTTCAAATTTAAAAAAGAATTGTTTTCAAGTATCTTACAGACTCCGAAAAGAAAGTAATATGGCGGCGTTGCTGACTAACCGAAAATTTGTGTTTTTTTGATGGTCCAAAAATGGCCTTGGTATTTTGATTCAAAAGCTGTCCGTTATTTTGGGGTAACTTCAATAATAGATCTAAACATTGAAAAAATAAAAAACCTGGGCAAATTAAATGCGCGGCCTCACGATCACTCCGAATGTCAGATAGTCCATCGATTTTCACTTAAAAATGCAAATTAGCCGTTGTTGGTTACTTGTGGTTTATTTAATATGAATCAACTTTTTGAACATTTTGTTCTTCCATACAGTACTTTTAGATTATACAAAGTTTTTTACAATGAATAAAATCTATTTGAGAACAATATTTTAACAAAAAGCTAGTATTCAGATTTTTTGTTGGATATCCATAATTAGCATAATTAATGCTAAAATGTCGTGATCAACGGAGCGTAGAAAAACATTGATATTTCGGCCGAGTATTTTTATACATACAGATAGAAATGCCTTTAAATGTTTTAAAATCTAACAACTCTAAACTATGAAGCAAGAGCAGCGTTCCACAAATTCATGGATTAAAGCAATGAGTGGTGCTTTTCTTTTTGTAGCCGTGACTTCGATTCCGTAATTATCACAAATACGCCTTAGCACTTTTAAAGTAAGCATGGTGAGTCGCTTAGAAGCAACAAGTTCACAGAGATTATATCCATCAAACATAAGAGGATGGTCTGCTAGGGTTTCTTTGATAATTTCACAACGGACATTGGACAAATCCTCTTCATATTCGGCTGCTTTGAAATCTGTTTTATCACTGTTCTTTCCACTCTTAGATCGTCTTGAAAAGAAACCTTTGATTTGTTTTGATGACAAAAATTCCTCAGGAGAGAAAAGCCTTTCACCTTTGGAGTCTGTGGCTACCCTCATTTGTTTTGATACAGTTGTTGGATCGAGCTTGTGACCACTTGTTTCGCCGATCATGAATTTCTCCTCAAGAAAGGCCTTTTGCTTCACGTTGAAAGCTTTAGCTTTTTGAAAATCCCTTAAGGCCCAGCCCTCGTCTTGGTTAAGGGCGGACTGACGCTTATCTGTTGAACTACTGGTAGGGGGTATACTGTTGTCTTGCTGTGAAACTTGTAAAGTGTTTTCACCACCTTTCATTTTAGTGTAATACTTTATCTTAGCTTTGTCTAGAAGTGGTTTTCTCTCTGGCTTGAAAACACATTTACCATAGGTAAGGTGATTCAGCATAGATTGGTACTTTTGATAATTGCGAACACATCCTTCATTGGGACAGGCAAAAAGATTTATGCTTTCTCCAGCGTTATCTTCCCTTTCCTTAGGTGTTCCTGTCAAAGTTTCTTTTTCACTTATCACGTGATCGCCAATATTATCATCGCTGACATGAAAAGCCGTACCTTCACCACTAAGTCTATCGTCCTCACATTTAGCTTCATCAGTATAAGAGTCGTGATCATCGGAGTCCGACTCATTGTCATCATGATCGTAATCATCATCATTTTCCTCCTCCTCCTCAACATCATCATTCTCCTCATTATTCTCATCTTCCTCCTCCTCATCATCATCATTCTCCTCCTCCTCATCTTCCTCCTCCTCCTCATCATCATTCTCCTCCTCCTCCTCATTATCCTCATCTTCCTCCTCCTCTTCCTCTTCCTCCTCCTCCTCCTCCTCTTCTTCCTCCTCCTCCTCCTCCTCTCTCCTCCTCCTCCTCCTCATCACCATTGACATCATCACCATCATCTTCATCTTCATCATTCATATCGACATCTTTTTCATGTTGTTCCTGCTGGACGACTTGGCCTCCTGACGCACTACCAATGACTTTATTTGCTGTTTGTAAACAAAGTAAAATATGACCACAATGAAATGCAAAAAAAAAAAAAATAGGAAAAAAAATTAAGTTTTAACATACGTGAGATGCATTATAGTCGACTAGAGTATATTAGTTTGTTTCCCTTGCTGTGTTGCATCGTTGTAGCCAATACATACATGAATCGTATCTCTCTATATTTTTAAACATACATCATATGATACTTTTAGTTTGATAAAAGATAGGTCGTGTTTATGACACATACCACTTCGTTTGCTTCGTTTTGATTTTGTAGAACGAAATTCTCCAGGTGAAAATCTCCCCTCATTGGAACTTGTGTTGAAAACCTCAAAACCTAGTAACAAATTAGTTACGCATTTAATTACATAATTCCTAACTCTAAAAACTATTACAGTGGAACCCCGCCTTACGGGCACCCGCATAATAAAGCCACCTGGCCCGTTATTGCGGCCAGTGTTTTAGGTCCCGAGGATATGTATGCCTAAAACATTTTCTATAAAATGTACCTGCATAATACGGCCACCCCGTTAATAGGGCCACTTTGGGCTGTCCCTTCGTTGGCCGGATTAACGGGGCTTCACTGTACTTTAATTTAACTATTCGTTTAATTTTCCATTCATTAAAAAGCTACTGCAATAGTTGTAATTATGAATAAAGATGCTCACTTTTTTACTCACTTTTTTATCTTAACATTATAACTTGCCTTCAGCCAATGATAACGGAAAGAGTTTTCCCTTGCCAACTGCATATGCTCTCCAGACTCTTACTCCTTTTTCGGAAAATTCGAAATTGTTAAATTTGCTGATACCCTTCATTTTGTCGTTCAATTCTGTACTATGTGGATTGGTCAGTAGTCCGACTCGTACTCCAGGAACTCCTCCGTGGGAGAGAAGAGCTTCAACGAACTCTTGTGGTGTACTGATGTTATGACCTTCATTGAGGTAGACTCTTGCATGGTTTTTCATTGTTGCAGCGGTACGGTCGCATTGCGCTTTTCCACCCTGAGGGTCCGAGAAATCCATTCGTTGAACATTTACTCCTGTTCTTTTGGAAATAATACTGCTGGCAAGTACGGTATTGGCAGAATGGTAGCAACCACCATTGTCTTGGCGATAGTACACTTTAGTTATCTCTGGATGCTCACTTTTTATTGTGCTGAGTAGGTGTTCCGTAAGAGCAACAACACAAGCACTGTCTTGTGAACACTGCTCTACCACTTGTACAAAGGCTTGTGTCTCGTATTCGTTATCAACCTTTCTTACAACAACAGAGATATGCCAAGAGATTCCTCTCTTTGCGAACCAGTCTCCCTGTGACTCTCGGTAATAGCGCGGAAGAAGTTTCATAGCCCAGTCCTGGATTATAAGTGCACTCTGCTGATCTAAAGTGTTCAAAGCATTGATTCTTGCAGTGTCTTGGTTGATGGTCCTCAGTTGATGGGCCTTCCAGTGCTGAATATTCTTCACGGACTCTTTCCATGTGTAGATCGCGTTGTCTTTGTCATTTTGTGTCATTGCAGATTGGGCAATAAGTCCCTCGATCTCGGAAAGTACTGTGTTTAGCTCCTCACAAGTGTTACATACCATGTCGTGTTCATGGTCACATTTCTTTCTAAAAGTAGAATCTTTTGGATCACTTAACGCATAGGTGAGACAATGGTCAGGAATTTGCGAGGAATTGGACACATGGACCTGCAAGAAGGAACATTTAGAAGACTTAATTAATGCTATTTCTTATAACTACCATCAGCTAGGCAGTGTTATTTCTATGTTTTCTATCAGTTGTCTTTTCAGTTT
Organism: Metridium senile; assembly: GCA_949775045.1. Classification (NCBI taxonomy): domain Eukaryota; kingdom Metazoa; phylum Cnidaria; class Anthozoa; order Actiniaria; family Metridiidae; genus Metridium; species Metridium senile. The sequence continues at coordinate 37,388,024 of OX459095.1, forward strand.
GTTTGTTTGTTATTTTGTTTTGTTATTTTGTTTTTGTTTGTTTGTTTGTTTGTATATGTATGTGTTTGTGATTTGTGTTTGTTTGTTTGTTTGTTTGTTTGTTTATTTTTTTGAAGCAAGTAGCTTGGTTTGAATGAAACAATAAAGATCACGTACTTTAAAATCACTCTTGATGTAATTCCTCCCCAGCTTTAGTTTCGTTTGTGCATCTTGCGCAACCAACTGATCCAATCCATTATCAACAAGTTTATCAAGTAGTTTTATCAATTCGTCAAACGCGTTGCTACCGTCTGTGGAAAAGTAATCAAGTCCTTGAAGACTTTTTCGCGATGATGCTTTGCAAGCTGATAAGATACGTCTAAGTGTACTTCTACTAAGAACCGTCTTTCCCCTCTCCTCGCAATAACGCATGTACTGGTTAATGATTCTTTCGTTTATTGATACTCTGATCACGTTAGGGGTAAGCAAAACTTCGCCTGAAGATAGTTTCAACTTCTTTTGTCCAAACGGCAAATCTTGTATTATGTAAGGACTTGTAATGAAATCAAGAAAATCATCCAATTGGTTGGTATCATATCTGGTTCTGGGAACAGCCCTTGGAATCAAAAGTACTCCACGTCCATGTTGATGACAGTGTTTGCGCGCTTCACAGAACATGTATTTAGACAATCCAGGAATATAACGACGGATTTCTTTAAATGTGGTGAGATCAGCAATGGTAGAGAGTATTTGTCTTTTAACGTTTCTGCTAGATGCATTGAGGTATGTTTCTGACAATGCTTTGAGATATGGGTCTTGATTTCCCTTCACTTGTCTGACTGGTCTTTCTGAAATATTCAAGTCATCACACAGTTTACTAGATGATTTTAGTACTTCCCATAGTCGACCAGGATTAGACGGAGACAACGTCTTTAGAACGGCAGTCATGACGTCACATGCACGACCAATATAACGCCTCCTTGTGCGTGGAGGGACAGATGACACGTCTAGATCCAAAACATTCAATGGAGAAACACCACTACATTTCAGGAACTCGTTTAATTTTTCCTTTTGGTAGTTGACAAAGGGAGTGGCTGGTACCTCTATGCTATAACGTGTTTCCTTGCCTACTGGTGTAAAACATGCTTCTAAACCACTCGTTGGTGTCCACTGTTGAGGTAATAAAGAAAAGTACATTAATTAAAGTTATAACAATGTGTTTTTGTGTCTATGTACTGTATTATACATAAATAAATACATTGTAAATTACCGCTGTGTCACTATCACGCACGTCTTCATCTGTGGGGGCACTATGACTATGTGGGGTGTTACAAGCAATTGTTGACTTTGCAGTAAAACATCTTTCGTTCGGGAAGTTTTGTTCGTATGGTGTTTCACAGAGATTTAGATTATTCAGCTTTTTTGACAGACTTTGTTCCGTTTCTTCCACAACATCGTACGATATGTTTGCATCGTTGTTGTCTTCCACATTTACACTTTCTTCCTGCTTCGTCAGTCTCGTTCTGCATTTACGACAAATAGCTATAAAAGTAAGGAAAACATTTATTAAAGATGCCAATCGGGCGTATACATAATTCATAATCACTAATACTAATTGAATTTGGTCTTATATAATCTTTATCTAAATATATGTAAAATGGACTGTAATATAGGTAACCTAGAATAAGCAGGGACCAAGCATATTAAAAAGTGTGTGGTGGGAGAGGGGGGGGGGGGTGGGGTGGTGGGAGATTGGCAGGCATTTATTTCCCGCGCAAACCACAGGAAACCCACGATTCAGTTTTTTTTTGCCAACTCATGAAAAAAATCAAAAATTGTTATTTTCATTTATTGTATATTTTAACGCAAAACGTCCCCGTCTACGCGGTCCATGATATGCGGTGTGCAAAAAAACCCTTTCCATTCTAAAAATAACTTACGTAATCCAATCGCCACAAGCTGTCCCGTTTTTTGAAATACGGCTTTGGATTGGCTGACAGATATCCCCCGGTCTCCCTTTGGGGGTTTCTTAGGATTGTGGCAGCTTATTTCACGAGGGACGGCACATCTTGTTTTCCCACTCCTCCATCGTAAGCCATAAATGTCTCGATGGAATGGACAAATTGTTAAGTCCGAAGGAACATCAGTCAAATCGTACACTCCTGCAATACAACACATGCACGGCGAATCGTGAAAATAGAATACAATGATTTTAGCAACAATTTAAAAAACAACTACCTAAACAGAGTTATACAGTTAGCAATTAGAATGAATATCTTAACACACAAACTATCTATTACTGAATGTAAATAAGAAATAAATGTTCATCATACCTGCTCTGGCCAAGATTAAAATTCCTTCACTACTGATGTAGGTGTCCGCGACATTGCAGCTTCGCAAGTGACTTGTCACATCTTTATTACAACTACTCAGTAAAGTACATTCGGCGTTATTCCCACTCTTACCACAAGGATCTGTAACTAGCTTACCGAAGCCGCAAGTCGCCATATAGACATATTTATATCATACAAAAACATTTTCAAGTTAAACGAAGGATTTCTCACCAAGTAAATAAGAGCCCGCCGGTTAGTCTTTGAAAATGTATTTTCACGTCGGCTTTTCCATCAGTAATTATCAAATATTGTAACTTCATAAACTTTGTCTAAAAATAGAACACTTTAATTTGGGACGAAACATTAGAAATTTGATGGGGGGGGGGGGGGGGGGGGGGGGGGGGGGGGGGGGGTTAAGCCGTTTTCTGGTACAGGAGATTGCCCTCGAGATTGTGTAAGATATCTGTTCCGTCCCTTTATAGCTAACTTTGAAAGTGTAAAAAGTATTTGTGTTCTTTTCAGAAATAATTAACGTCAAACGTGGCTACATGAAGAAAATCACCACTCACTTATACAGTCCTTACATTTGTTGTACACTGCTTTTGCCTTAAAACTACATAGTTGAGATCATTTAGATATAAAGGCATTGCTATCTGTATGTATAAAAATACTCGGCCGAAATATCAATGTTTTTCTACGCTCCGTTGATCACGACATTTTAGCATTAATTATGCTAATTATGGATATTCAACAAAAAATCTGAATACTAGCTTTTTGTTAAAATATTGTTCTCAAATAGATTTTATTCATTGTAAAAAACTTTGTATAATCTAAAAGTACTGTATGGAAGAACAAACTGTTCAAAAAGTCGATTCATATTATATAAACCACAAGTAACCAACAACGGCTAATTTGCATTTTTAAGTGAAAATCGATGGACTATCTGACATTCGGAGTGATCGTGAGGCCGCGCATTTAATTTGCCCAGGTTTTTTATTTTTTCAATGTTTAGATCTATTATTGAAGTTACCCCAAAATAACGGACAGCTTTTGAATCAAAATACCAAGGCCATTTTTGGACCATCAAAAAAACACAAATTTTCGGTTAGTCAGCAACGCCGCCATATTACTTTCTTTTCGGAGTCTGTAAGATACTTGAAAACAATTATTTTTTAAATTTGAAAACTGTTTTCGACAGAAGAAATAATGTACTTTGTTTGGTATATTAAAATGTTTTGAAAACTTTTATACTTGTAATGATATGAATCGCCAAACATACCGATGATTTGCGCTATTTGACGATCGTTTTAGGACCAAAAAGTACCCCTCCCCCCTAACTTTTGAGCAAAAAATTTTTTTCGTCTCAAACCACTGGATTCGTTGATAGGGCATAAAACCAAGACTACATGCCGAATTTGGGGCAAATCGGCGATCCTACCTGGCCGGCCTAGGTCTGACTCTTACAGAGTATGACTCTTAAGTCAATTACTACATAACCCTCAATTTTTATCGTGTAAACTGTGCCAGGCTGACCGTAGAATGACTAACACTACAGCCAACACTCTATAAATACACTCTAATACACAAGGAACGAGACGCTCTACACGCACGGCCTAACTAAACTCCGTGCCGGCAAAATATTAATTTATATCCATCTGTTAAAAGAACGCACATACGCATCTGTGGTGCCTTTAGCGCGAGACGAGAGGATTGTTAATTTGAGATTGTCCTTTAGACGTTTTAACACTGGAGTTTCTGGAATTGAAGACCAGAATTGGGATGCAAAAATATCTAGAAATATGGTAGAAATAGAATGATAGAACATTTTATAATAATTAGTGAATACGTGAGCAATATCAAGCATTATTAGATAAGTAAATTGTATGTACATTGAAATATAAACAAACCACATAGGGTGCGAAAACTCTTCACTACAGGTTACTTCAGTTAACGCTGAAATTAGAAACAACATAACAGTAAGACCATCAATTGTAGAACATAAAATTTAAAGCATTTATAAACGTCATTCAAATTTGTGATTGGTCTATCTTGTATGTATTTGGGCGTGGACATATATTTTCAGTATCAAACTGAATAATTCACCACTTTGCGATTAAGCACTCTGCTGAACAATTGATAATGTATTTCAGTATCAAACTGAATAACTCACCACTGTATGCTCTTTGCGATTAAGTACTTGGGCTTATACAGTAAATACTTCTGCTCAACAATTAATATTGTATTTCAGTATCAAACTGAATAATTCACCACTGTATGCACTTTGCGATTAAGCACATACATGAAATACTTCTGCTCGACAATTAAGATGGACAATGTAGTTAATCAATAATTATACCTGAAATCAATATTTAATGCTAATTCTTGGAAATTCAAAGCATGGGAGCCAAAAATGGAATTCTTTACTTTACAACGGTAAACAGATTTGGAACGTTTGGTAAAACAACCCAATCAGAAACGAAGTTATTGAAATGCACAGAGAATAGGCCAAAAATGTGCCGATTTCCATAAAGGAAAAATAAGACTACCACTCGCTTTGCAAAGTCTTAAGTGATTGATAACACTGGCTGTAAGATAAACAGGAGGACAAAGCCAATTGTTATAATGTGACCAATCTTGAGAAAAGGCATTAACACCGCTGGAGCCTGGTTGGTAGTATCTGGTATAATAATAATAAGCACAATATTAAAAATAAATAATTTTAAAATTACCTGCAGTATCAAAATGTAATACTAATTGAAACTAGAAAACCACACTTTAGAACCATTCTCACCTGCATGATACAGTACATCTATGTGGTTCTAATTGACAACATTTCTTTGAAAAGCCTGAACTAATATAGATTACTTCATGGTTAATTGAGTGCGTACAATTTTTATTCACGAGTTGGGAAGAATTACCAACGAATGAGCGAAGCTCTGCGAGGGTGTAGGTTGGTAATTCTTCGCAACAAGTGAATAAAAATTGTACAAGCGAACTAACCATGAAGTAATTTGTTTATTATATACATACTGAGATTTAGAAGAACAAAAAAAAAAAAAGATAGATAACAATCAACGAAAACGGCGATCTATTTATTATGCTCGTTAGCAAAGCGTTTGACTTAAATGGGTGTACAACTCAAAATAACCTCAAAATTATCTGTCTGACATCCCTGGGATCGTTTGCAGTACGTGTTTTCGTTTGTCGTTCATAAAATTCCAAATATTCGTGATTCTTGGCCAGTCGTTTTTTCGTCTCTCTTCTTTAAAACTCAGAAATTCTTCCAGCAAAGCTATGTTTTGCTTTGTCTTGGTATTTTGGTTTTCTTGTTCGTCAATAAATTCATCTACGGACAGTTCGAGACTTTCAAATAGCGATTAGTATTGACTAGTACTTGAAGCCATTTTGCTAACCTGAACAACCCAGAAGAACTAAACTGCAGATTGCTTAAACTTAATGGCGGTAAAAACCGATACGACTACGGCTTTCTATTGGTCATACGTTTTTCTTCACTTAGTGAAAAATATCGTATCTGGCTTCTGATTGGTCGTACAATATTTTTCATTAGTGAAGAAAATCGTATGATCAATAGGAAGTTTTCCAATATGTAAAAGGACGATGTTTATCGGATAAATTTTTGCCGGGTAAATTTCAGTATGTATATAATAAAAAAATATATTATTGCACCAACTGAAACGTGTCGAGAATTAGAACCACATACTGTTGGTACAATTTGAAACTCTTATCCACCCCAGTTTTTTGTTTAAGCTTAGCCAAACTGCACTACTGTGACATTTGTACAGACGCTCAACTTGAGTCAACAAAACAATAACTGGTTATCCTACTAGAGTACAAACAATAAAAAGTGTGCCACATGAATACCACTAAATACTGCTAAATTATGCAAATTTTTTTGTTCTCTACAGGGATAAAATTCGTTTTACCTTAATATTTCATCATCTTCAAGGAGAAGGTCTTGTAACCGTGAAGTACTAGTACTGCTTGATGTTGATAAAGTTGTATCACTGTCATGTGATGTCAAACCATAACCCATAAAACTAACATATTCATCAGGAAATTGAGGTGATTCTTTTTTTGTGTGACATATTCAAGACAAACTTGTCTACAGATGTTATTGGCTTGGATAGTCCTATATCTTCTGCATTGTGTGTTGCCAACAGAAATGTTCAGGTACTAAACTTAAAGATCCAATCCAGTCATAGATGGCTGGTACATTATTGTCAACAGTGAATGCTCTTGTAACAATGTTTAGTGCCTAACAGAAACAGTTGGTGTTCACTTGGATTTGGGATTCAAACAAACCTGATTTCTCGAGCATGTTTTAAATTTCTTTTCTTATTTTCACATCTTCTTTTTGGGGATCAGCAGAAAGGCTAGCCATATATGCAGCTGTTTGCTCGTCGTTTAATGAGGAACGTTCAGGTGATGTACCAATAGGTAGATACCATCATCTTGTTCAACTTTAGAGGAAGATCTGTTGGTAGATGCTGCAGATGCTGAGGTGGTAGTTGCAGATGCTTCAGTGGTAGATAAGGATGTATAGAAATTGAATGACTGAAAATCATAAAATATAGTTTCTTGGAGATCATTGTCACTATCGTCACTATTGCTACTTAGTTCCAAAAAAGACTTTGTCAGTATGTATAATCTGACTCTTGAGAGGTCATTTTTTGATATGTATTCTGCAATTGTTATATCTGAAGTAGTCATGATGTCTCCTTTGAAGTTAGCAATGTCAAGAAGCATATTATTGACATCTCCATAACAACACACCCCAACACACATCAGAGAAAAACACTGATTTCATCTTAAGAAGAAGATCATTCACTTTCTGGTCAGGCAAAATATTGATATTACGGGTGCCTCCCCCTATAGGTAGACGGACTGGTATATAACGCTGCTTCTCTTCATTGTAGTGCATCCAACCACACTGTATCATCCTTCCTTTATGTTCTTCAGATTTATTTTTCTTTGTTTTTTTTTTCGTGGTAGGCAGATGGCACGTGGAAAGTAGTTTTTTTAGTCTTTTTTTCTGCTCTTTCCTCAGTATAATGATAATTTGTTTTTATTTATTTATTTAGAGGATTTCACCGAGAGCAAATACAAACTGTGTACAAACATTCAATACAAAAGAAAAAAAAAATACAATTGTAAACGGTGAGGGAACACGCTAACGGACTCGTGGTCCCAACGAGGCGTGGCCCTATACCTACTGAATAATTAAGGACATTTACAAAACATATAACAAATGATTAATATATAAAAACATGATAAATGCAGATTAACAGCAATTAATTCTTCCTACAGAACGACAATAAGTAGTATTGTTTGGATGATTCGACCCCTTTTTTCGAGCGACTAGGAGTGAATTGGAGCGAATTGTGAGTGACCACATAAATTAACTTGAGTGTCTGACTTAATTTATTCAAGTGACTTAATTTATTCAATGGTTTGACGTCAAACATTGAGTGAATTGGTGAATTAATTTATTCAATCGTCATGGTAACCCAATAACGCAAGCGGGCAAGTCTGAACAGTTCTTTTGTTCCACAGAATAGATATATAGCGCGGGCGTTTTGAAATTATTATTAGCCTTCAACCTTTCCTGCAAGATGAATACCTCCAAAGTTCAAGTTGACGAAGTCGAAACTACCGAGCGTGCTTTCCTACTGGAATTAATATCAAGTATTTTACAACTATCCTATGCTTCTCTCTGTCATGAAGCCATTTGGAAGTCAATTCAATGTGAAGGATGTGAGTTCAATTGGCCAAGTCAGAAGGATCATCTGTGTATGATCCTTGTCAACGATGAGGAGGAGGCTTGGCACTCATTCCACGACGAAGCCATTCAAGTCGTAGATTCAAACCGCATCTGGAATTTAGCTCAAGAGATTTCTCATATGTTACAGTTTGATATACATTCATCGTGGTATGATTACATATCAGAACTTTATAAACTATCAACAACATCTGCCTACCTGATGTACTATCAAATAGAAACTTATGCCAAGCCATCGGGTAAACCAATCGAGAAGATCCTGCAAGTTTTAGTCAAAGGAAACCTGAAGATCTATGGGAAAAGAAAAACTATCACTAAAGCTTCTTCGATTGCCTATCCTGATAAATGTAACAGCCAAGGTGAAGAACGCATGAACATTAATAACCAAGGATAGAACACAATGGTTCATTAATATGTACATAATTCATCTATTGTATAAACATATATATTCAATAAACTATATTTAAACATTCATTCTACCTTTGATTTTCTTCTAGTTAACATGGGTTTAATTTATTCTAGATTATATTTTCACTTTTTAAGATGTTTAGCTGTTCGCATTGATTTTGGAATACAATTTGATGAAATGACTATAAAATTTCAAACGTTTTCTATTAATCGAGTAAGTGAATTAAAACAAATATATGACTACGGAAAAATGAGAGGTCATATGGGTAGAACACTAGCCTTTTTCCGATTTATAGAAGAATTACAACTAACCGAGAAAGAATGGAACGAGATTTACATTTTTATTTGAGATAAAAGCCGAACATATCTCATTCGAACTTCATTTCATTTTACGCATCGTAAAGTTAACATGGGTTGTTTGCCTGCCTCCTTTCAACTATCTCTACAACAGTTGTTTAACAAAACCCGTTGCATCTTGGCTTGTTGTGGTGGTCAAATTATTGTTGAAAATTCTGAATTCTGTGATGGAAAAGATTCTAAACAACATTTACTACAACCTACAAAGCGCAGGAAGTTTTTCTGGACCAGAGGGTGTTTTCCGTGTTGCAAGAGAACAGGGGCACAAGAAGATCACACGTAAACAAGTCAAAGAATGGATGAAAAAACAAGAAACCTACACTCTACACCGACCGGCCATTCGTAAGTTTACGAAAAATAGAGTGATTGTTGGTGGAAAAGATGATCAATTTCAAGCCGATCTTGTAGACCTGAGTTCATTGAGTAAATACAACAAGGGTTACCACTATCTCTTGACCGTCATTGATATTCTCTCAAAATATGGTTTTGCTATTCCACTGAAAACCAAGTCAGGTGAAGAACTCACAAAAGCGTTAATGAAACTGTTCAAGACAGGAAGGATTCCTTCTAAGCTACAATCTGACCATGGATTAGAATTTCTTAATCGCAAAGTTCAAAGTTATTTGAAGAAAAAGAACGTTCATTTCTTTGCTACAAATAGTGAAACCAAAGCCTCAGTTGTTGAACGATTTAATCGCACTCTCAAAAATAAAATGTTCCGTTACTTCACTTTTAAAAACACTTGGAACTACATTAAGGTGCTACCACAACTTCTCAAATCCTATAACAATAGTTTTCACAGAAGTATTCAGATGAAACCGAGCCAGGTCAATAAAGGGAATGAAGCTATAGTATGGAAAACTCTCTATGGTAAATCAATTGCAGCACCAATACCAAGATTTCATTTTCAGGTTGGCGATCAAGTAAGGATTAGTAAAACGAAGAGAACCTTTGAAAAGGGTTATACTCCCAACTGGACTATGGAGCTATTCACCATCAGCGAGCGGTTACCAAGGCGTCCACCAGTCTATCGAGTCAAGGATCAGCAAGATGAAGTTTTACAAGGAGTTTTTTATGAACAAGAATTACAGAAAGTAGAAAAGGAAGATGATGTTTATAAGATAGAATATATTGTAAAAAAGCGTAAAGTGAAAGGAAAAGTGGAAAACCTTGTGAAATGGAAGGGATATCCAGATAAGTTTAATTCCTGGGTACCAGCTAGTGATATGCAATCATTGTAATTGGTTATTGTAAAATAAAGAATTATTGCTTATAAATATTCAGTTGTTTTTGATAAGATCAATCATTTCTTATCGGCCATCATGGAGAAAACACAATTTTTTCTCTGGCTGCCTTCAAATAGTTCTATGGATATTTTTCCCGATAATACTCTAACAGAGTATCGAGTCAAACTCCCTCAAGCTATCAAACTTGTAGATGATTGGGAAGTAGCTATTACGGAAATTCAATACCCCCATACCTGGAACAACGTTCATGAGAAATCGAAATGGAATAAGTTTTATATCAGAAAAACGCAACTTGAGCAACTTGACAGTTATTCTCTCCCGCCGGGTCACTATACTTCTATTGAAAAGATCATTGAAGCAATGAATGGAGTACTTCAAGAATCTCAGTACAAAAACGATGTTTCGTTTTCCTATCAGAAGCTCAATAGAAAAGTGACGATTCATCTTCAAAATGACTTAGAACTTATCTTTTTCGAGATCGGTGTCATGCTAGGTTTCCGTTCTGAAATTTCGTATAACAAAACCACAACAGCCGAACGCGAAGCTGACATGGATCACGGGTTTCACAATCTATACGTTTACTGTGATATTGTAGAATCACAGTGTGTTGGTAATTCCCAAGTTCCTTTATTGAGAATTGTTCCTGTTGAAGGTGAAGATGGTCAACAAATCACCAGAACCTTTGTGAGCCCACAGTATCTACCGGTCAGCAGGAAAGAATTTGACACTATTGAGGTCAATATAAGGCGTGATTCTGGTGATCTTGTGCCATTTGAAACTGGACGGTTGTTGATAACACTTCATCTCAGGAGAGCTTCACCTTACTTTCATTGATCAAGATGAGACAATCGAACCCAGAATATTTTAAGAACTATTACCTTGAGCAGGCGCAACAGAAAGGTGGGCATCTCCCAGCCTTTCACGGAGGTATGGTTCAACACGGTTATGGACTGGGTTCTATCTTTAAAGGGTTATACCGATGGGCAGTACCTCATTTACGATCTGGTATCAAGAATGTTGGCAAACAGGCACTCAAAGAAGGATTGGGCGTGGCACAAGATGTTATCGAGGGAAATTCAGTCGGGGATTCACTAAAAAAGAGAGGCAAAAAAGCTGTTGGTGCGTTAACATCCCATGATGCTTCGCAAACTCAAAACGGAGGTGGTCGTAAACCTTCAAAAAGAAGAGCGCAAGCAAAGCGGGTCAGTCGGCCTTCAGCCAAGAAGCGGAAAACATCTCCTCCAAAGAAAAATCAATTACACAACTTTTTTGACTAATTTTCCACCATGAGTCATCCAAAAGCAAAGATGTGTAACAAGTCTGAATTGGATTTGTTTCTGGCACCTCACGTTCAATCGAACATTGACCGTGGTCAGTTTATTGAATATTTTCCAGTCTCGAACATCACCGATTCCGCCCCGATTGAATTTTGCATACCCGGAAGTGGTGATGAACTAACCGATTTGAAAGGGTCATGGCTTTACCTCAAGGTTAAAATCACCAAGGCTAACGGTGCTAATTTAGTAGATGACGATAAAGTTGGACCAGTTAATCTGTTCCTACAGTCCCTGTTTAGTCAAGTAGATGTCACATTGAATGATAAGTTGATTTCTTCATCAACCAACACTAACGCCTATAGAGCTATGCTTACTACACTCTTGACCTATGGAACCGATGCTAAAACCTCACAACTTCAATCAGAACTGTTTTACAAAGATACTCCAGGAAGATTGGATAATAATGATCCTCTAGCAGCTGAAGAAACAAGAAATATGGGTTTACACACCCGCTACAACTATTGCAAAAATAGTTCTACTATTGAGATGATGGGTCCATTACATCAAGATTTGTTCTATCAAGATCGGCTGATCCTCAATGGCGTCACGATTCGCATCAGATTGAATCGAAGTAAAAACACATTCTGCCTTCTTTCTTCCTCTGCCGGAGCTGACTATAAAGTTGTGATTCAAGAAGCAAGTTTTCATATTCGCAAAGTAAAGATTCACAGCGATACATTTTTGGGTATTGCTGCTGCACTTCGTCAGACCCCAGCACTTTATCCCATCTGCAGAGTCGAATGTAAAGCCATGTCCATCTCTAGTGGTCAGATGACTTTCACACCAGATGATGTGTTTTTAGGTCAAATCCCTAAACGCATTATTATTGGTTTAGTTGAAAATACTGCGTTTAATGGCTCGTTCAATAAAAATCCGTTCAACTTTCAACACTTCAAGGCCACACAAGTCGGCGTCTATATCAATGGAGAATCCACTCCTATGAAAGCTATGCAACTCAACTTTGAACAATCACAATATCTCAGAGGTTACATGAGTTTGTTTCTTGGCACTGGGAATCTATTTCACGATAAAGGGCTTCAAATTGACCGCAACGATTATGCTAACGGTTATACTCTTTATGCTTTTGACCTGACCCCAGACCTCTCGACCGGGCCGCACGTTTCACCTATAAAACAAGGGAATCTTCGCATTGGCATTCAGTTTGCAGAACCACTGACGACAACAGTCAACGCTATTCTCTTTGCTGAATTTGATTCTCTCATCGAGATTGATAACAACAGAAACGTGACCTTCAACTGGGCAAGTTAAATGAATACCAGAGAGATTGCTGTTGTATTGAAAAACCTTCCTTACACAAGAACAGCCTTTCAAGGTGTCTACCCTTCAGATCGACTACCAACACACATTGGATACTACCCCGCAGCGTTTGTAGCTAACGTCGACGATCACGATCAACCTGGATCTCACTGGTGTGCATTTTACTTTGATGAAGATCAAAATGGGGAATTTTTTGACTCTTATGGTCACAAGCCTGAAGATTATCGCTTGAACTTTAAACTGTTTTTAGAAAATAACTGTAAAACCTGGATTCACAACACGCGTGAACTTCAAGCCCTAAACTCAAACGTTTGTGGTCACTATTGTCTCTACTATCTAGTCAATCGTTGTCGAAACATTAGCCTTAAAACTATTGCAAATCGTTTTACTAATCAACCACCAACTAACGATCGATTAGTCTATCACTTTATTGTAAAACACTTTGGTTATTTAATTCAATCCATAAAAAATATTGTAAAGCATCAAACTTCTAAACACAATAAAAAAACACATTTAGTATATATCATGGTTTTTATTAAATTGAAAATATTATTACAAGTAAATCATCCATTAAAAGCAAGCCAACGTTGGCGAAGTTCTTTTTGTTTGTTGCGCGATCTTGATCTTATAGGTCCTGGAGTTTTCGGTATAGGGGTAGTAAACGATTCGTTTCTCTCTTGTGTTTGATCATGAATACCAGACTTGAATTGTCTAAGCGTTGATTTTCTTTGCCTATTTTTTACAAGATGATCAGGTGCGTTCATCTTAGCAAGGCCTCGGGTAAACATTTCCCAACCTAAAGGAGCTACACCTTTGTTAGATCTTAATGAATCTTTCAGCAAATCAGTAATATGGGAACCTTTCAGTGGTTTTCCTTCATAAATTAACTGTCCACGATCGTCCCATTTCATTATCTCAGGATTTTCTTTGATCGTTTCCAACATCAGTTTACCGACTTCTTTCAGTGTTTTGGGTAAAGCGCGTATAATGTTACGCTCCATTGAACTCTCATTCTCTTCTGATTCATCACGGGCTTCCTGTGGTTGATGGTTTTCACTTTCAACTTCACGTTCTGGAATAGGTAGCTTTACTGGTGGTGGTGGGGGTTGTTGAATTTTTACATTGACTGCTTCACCTTTTCTCTGATTATAATAAGTCAGATAATTGTTTAACGCTTGACTATATTGTCTTACTTTTTCATCTTCGGATAGGTTATTATCTTTCAATACATCGTTGATATCACTATCCAAACCATTCAATCTTGCCGTAAGAGGAGTTGTGTTGACATTTTGTCGCTGTTGTAATCTTTCCAATGTGTTCTCAGGAACCAAAACCATTTTTTTAGCATGATTCATTTTAAGAATCTCTCCAAAACTGTGATGACGGTTGGCAGTAAAAGAGAGAGGAAATTCCCCCCTTTTTGAACTAGAAGCTTACGTTTTTGTTGCAATGGAATTCCTTTAGAAGCCAACTTGATCAGTTGTTTTTTATAGGGGCCCAGTTGTTTCTTTTTTTGATGACTAATCGAAAGGTTAGAATGCAACAAATTGTAAATGCATTCACAAAGAGTGTGAATCAATGGATCATCAGCGGTCTTGATAATGGCTTTAACTTGATGTGGTTTGCTTGAAGCCAAGACTTTGAGATGATGATAGTTCTTTTTAGCACGGCGACTCATGTTCAACTGAACTGTTCTGACTAAACCCTAGCTTTTTATATCTTTCTGACGTACGCGTATTGTGTTTCTTCTGGAAAGAGATTGGTTCTCAGACGAAACTCGTCGCTTGTTTCAGGTTTGAGGTCACAAAACAAGTACCCATAAGCCTTAGCGGTTGCGTCGGTGAATGCTTCTTGCATGAATTTAGTATTTCCAGGATACATTTGTTTTGCTAAATGAGTGATCTGACTGCTATCACGAGGTGATTTGAAAATGAACAAATAGTGAGCATTGAGAGATATATTTCTCATTTCCTTGCCTTGACAAAACATGTTTTGAAGTATAAACACGCAAGATAAATTTAGATGATGGCATCCCTTTGTGAAGATATTCGTTAAACGTTTATCATTACTCAATTCACTCATCAAATCATCAATAACTATGAGATTTCTTTTTGATGGATCAATTCTCGATTCTAAATCACCTGGTAAACCTTCAATAAACTCTATGTTAGGAATAGTTTGCGTCATTTCATCATGGGCTGGTTGATGCATGCCATGAAGCCATAAAATATTTTCTGGTGAACCATCAATCATTTCTTCTCCTCGTTCTAATATCCTCCGTAGTAACCACGTTTTTCCGCAAGAACTGGGCCCTGCCATGATTGCACCAAACGGGTGTTTTAACCTTGAATCCATGTGTAATAAGATATCTCTACAGTTTGATTCAAACCGGATAGCGCGCCTATCGAATTTCAATGATTCAGCACTAACACTGCGCTACTAAACATCAAGATGTTCGTTGCACTACTTTTACTCTCTGGTATTACTTTTACTCGCGGTTATTCATGTGGGATATGCGAATGTTTTGAAATAGACGATGAACTCATCATGGATTGTTCTTCAGAACAGTTAACTTTGATTCCCTCTTTACCGAGTTCAAGTCATTCAAAAATCGTCTTGATAATACTTCAAAAGAACAACTTAACTTGTGAATCGTTGGATCGTGGTATAAACAAACAAATCATTTGGATGGATTTAAGAAACAACCCGCTACTGAATTGCAACTGCATCTTAAAACTACAAATAAATGTCACTAGTTCTTGTCCAGTAACAGCGTGGCTATCTTCAACACAGACTACTTCTCCTTCTACTACTACTACTAATACTACAGTAAGCTTCTATTCTAAACTTCCAACTTCAACTAGTTTTACAACTTCACAATTTACTATGGAACATTACAATTCAAGTCATGTTATATCTGACTGGATCAAATGGCTCGTTGCAAGCTCTTGTGGAACTTTGGTTTTACTATTAATTACTTGTGGTATAATGAAAATACGCGCTCGGGTTGTAAAGAAAATACAAACAAGATACAATTTTCAACTTGAAGTTTTAAACAACACTATAGAACAAGAAGAAGAAGATGAAGATGAGGAAGTGATTTTTGATATTACTTCAGTTTAATATTACCATTTCATTTCTTAATATAAGTATAGTTACAGTTCTCACTAAAGTATGACAATCGATTATTTACAATAGTCTATTTTTGTAGGATAATTATCACATTCTAAACACTGAATTAGATACCTATAAGTTTTGCTTGAAAAACAACAACAAATAATCATTATGATTATATCAAAACAACTTGTAAAACTAAAAGTTATTTAAATTTCTAGAGGAATGGTGGTAATTCCATCGTTTAAAACCTTTCGTTTAGGATAAAAATAGCTAAAACCATCTCTGACTTGAGTATAGGTGTGCATAGTATTATTTACAACTCGAAATCCTTTGTTGATACCAGAACTATTTTGTTTACTTAAAAGAACATTCAAGTATTTTTCCTTATTTATTTCGTTTGTTTTCTTATTTATTCCTTTACAGGAAAACTTGTCAGATGAACCGAAACAGTAGTAGGTTTTGCTACATAGTCCTATAATACCCTCTCCTTCCCATTCTACTTTAAATAAACCTGGTGTTCGTTTATCATAGGCACGGTGTTCAGCTTTATCTGTTCGTGGAAACCAGTTGTTCTTATCCACTTGAAATTCTTCTCTAAGTTCATCTTTCACCAAACTTTCTACACTTTCTCCGGAAATGGCGATATATGCACTAAAAGAATGAAAAAAAAAAACCATTTATATAAATATTGATGATTTTCATGCTAAAGTAAGTTTAACCCAACCCCTGTCATAGTATGTAACATTTTGTGTGTGTGTGTGTGTGAAATATACATATATAAATAATTACCTATCCGTATCCATTTCACAGTATTGAAAGTCACTTCGATCCAAGTAGTGATCCATCATATCATAATAAAATTCCAACATTCGCAGTTTTGCATACTGATAAACAAAAAAACCAACTTGAATCGGTAGGTTCAAATTGATCCGTTTCTTCGCCGATTGAACTTCATAGGTGTTAACATCAATGGGGTCCAATTGACGAAAAAACGGTGAGTTTATCAGTGTGGAAACTTTTCGCTCATCACAGAACTTGATATCTCGGTGTTTTAGCTGATTGGTTATCGTCTTACCATAACTCGAGTTACCCACCTACGAATAGAAATAAAAAAGAAATATGTAATTAATCAACGGTATCAAAGTTTATATTTCAATTTAACCTGCAATACAATTCTTTATTAGTATAGATAATATTTATATAATTGTGAATTTTATCTCAATTAACTCACCAATTTCATGGTATCGGCGATGATAGCTTTACTAGGATCAACATCCCCTGCCCTTCTCGCATCGGATACCGCCTCCCCAAATGACTTGAAACAAGCCTTGGGTGTATACTCAACTATTTGGTGTATATGGGTCACCTCAAGACCATGTTTCAAGTACCATTTGAGGAGGGGTGTAGCCAATAGGATATTTTTACCAAAGTAACTACCGATGAGGCTTCGACGTGGTCTTGACATCATCTCGTGTTCCTCGGCGAACTGTTGCATACATTCTCCGATATCTTCCCGACTGATTTCTATGTTCTTGAATATCGGACACATTTCACTGAATTTATCTCTCAAATGTTCTGGTACTCGAATATCACACTCCACCACTCCAAACAAGGAATCATTCACAACAGATAATAATATCTGTTCCTTTGTGAGGTTCCAACGATGGTCCAAGGGACGTTTGAACTCTGAGCACAAGAACATTTGAAGGAGAGAATTCGTTCGTTTCATTTCTCGCCACTCACACTCCCATAGTTCAACAACATGGTAACCCTCTTTTCTGATGTAATCAGTATTTACACTAGTTTCTTCTCGCAACTCCACCATTGGTTTCTTTCTAACCACGTTGTATTCTTTACCTCTATTCAACTCACAATCGTGACCGTGAAAGAAGCACCCATGGAACTGAAATACTGTCTGATTTTCTCTATCAAACCCATCTACCGGTAGTCGTCTGGCACCAATACGTTTTTCACTGTTGTTTAGTTGATGTCTGATATGGATGTTGCGCTGATTAGCTTCCCACGCCAACCACTCATCCGCCATTCTTCTCGAATGTTCTGGTTTGAATTGAGTTTCAGCTCGCCTCCGTGTGTATGACCCAGTAGGCATATCTTGCATGATAGCCCACAAGTACAAAGCATTGGCGTCGTAACCAACAATATTCTTACAGGGCTTGGCCTCGAATCCCTTAGCGGTCATCTCAGCCTCACGAATCTTAGTCTTCCCCACTTCATGATAGCGATGAAAAATAATACTGGGTCCACCCGTGTTGTTATTCCTGAACAGATCATACAAATCCTTATTCTTTTCATTGAATAAGGAAAAGTAGGTCTGTTCATCAAGAAAATTGAATAGATATTTCAACGTCAGTCCGGGAACCGAAACTCCATTTTTGAACATATCTATCCCCCTTTCACGCCAAAATATCAACATTTTTTTCACAGCCATCACAAAGGGTTCAACATCTAGATTGTTGTACCACTCTAAGAAATCGCAGAACGTTTGCATATCTTGTTCTATCCACACACGTTGACAATACTGATACTCTTCAACCGAGATGTTACTATTCGTCAAAGAAGAATGGAACGAACGGTGTGGTGGGAGGGAAGGATGATCTAACTTATCTAGACTGGTAACCCACTCGTAGGGGAAGAAACCTAAAATGAATAAATAAAAAAAAATAATATAAAAAAATAAAAATAAATGAATGAATGAATAAATGAATGAATGAATAAAGAAAGAAAGAAATGAATAAATGAATGAATAAATAAATAAATAAATAAATAAATAAATAACTTGGAGTAATAAAGAAAAAAATAATAATGAATGAAAAAAAATGGATGAATGAATGAATGAATGGATGGATGGGTGAATGGATGAATGAGTAAAGAAAGAAAGAAAGAAAGAAAAAAAAAAATATATATATATATTTACCTTTAGAAATTGGACACTCATAAGCCTTTAAAAACTGTGCGTAGCTAAACCCAGGAGCAAGGTAGTTTGTAATATCTAGGAACTTGAGATGTTCTGTTTTGAGACACATGGTATTGTTGTTGCGCTTGATAGTAAATTGTACTGCTTCATTCTCCACTAAGTAAGGTAGTATAAATTCTTTCACGGCGTTCAGATCATATTTACCAGAATTGAACCCAAGGATCGGTAACTCTTTTAGGTAGGCCTCCAACTTCACCTAAGATATATTAAGATATATTTATTTCATAAAATGTGTAAATAGTTTATGCCGAGATGAATGTGAGTGCTATATTAGTAAATTAGTAAGGTGTTTATAAGTAAGTTAGTACGTAAGTAAGATACTTGTTATGAATTAGTACATTATATTAGTATATTTTCATTAAAATTACCTTCAATTTAACCAGCGGATGCTTTTTCTTCTCGCTGTTTTCTTGAACACCCCTTTCTACCAAAATCGGTTCTCCAAGTTGCTGATCTAGGATACGATAAAAGTTGAGATCTTGATCATCACCATCACATTCGTCGTTAATAAAGGCCCGGTCTTCGTCGTTCTCTGATTCAATCTCTTCTTCTTCATCTTCATCATTGTCTACCACACTTATTCCACGTTCCTGCCGTTCTTCCTCCGCCATTTCCACTAACATCGCAGCTAGTTCTTCTATATTATCATCCATACTATTAGACCCAATCTTCTCATCGATGGCCGCAAATACAGCTTCGAAGTCATTTGATAACAAACGATAACTTTCCTCACTTAATCCCACCAAGTAATCAATGAATTCTTTAAGTAACTCGTGAGAATCTCCCTCTGTGATCAAAAAATTAGGAGCTGTATAGCCAGGTACATTGGAGCAAATACTGACGCTGAGTGGCACATGTTTGTTCTCCCAGGATAGTTTTTCTGTGTTTGTAGGGAGTTGTTCTTTACTAAAGAAACATTCAAAGTCAAAAGTGGCGAAGTAATTCAAATATCTTAGTTGTTCAGGAACATCAATACCCTCGTCGGCCAGTTGTTCGAAGATGGTCGCTGGATTGTTGTATGCACCACCAGGGAATTGCAGTCTAACCTTTGCTTCACACTTGCGTTCGTGGCGGTTTAACCTGAATCCCTGTTTCCAATACTTTCCACACTTGGAACACTGATACGATTTACAATACCGGGATAGGTTCTTGATATAGCTGAAGTGATTATCGTAGAGATTCAAATACATCGTACTACCATAATGACAGGGCGAGCGACGGATCAAACGGGAAACAATTTCTGGTCTTTCAATGGCGCCATCTTCGTCATCATTTATCTGGAGGGAGTAAACGACAATGTTGATTTCAAACAGTTTCTCTAGGTCAACCAATTCTTTCAACTGTACACCATTGAACGGTCCGGTTTGATGATATCTAAGGAAAAAAAAAAAGAAAAAAAAAAAGGAGGAATTTAGAAAAGTAACTAAGAAACAACATAATTATTTAGATAAGAAATTTACCGAGAGTAGGAATGAAGTTCATAATTGAAAACAATGGGTATAAAATATTAGTATTGTGTTAAATATAGATTTTTGTTTACATGACCACACAAATTTAAACATGATTAAACAAATCAACTTTGATTATCCCTTTTTGTTTTTAATGGTTTAGTTATTTATTTTTTACTAACCGGTCACCGGTCAAAGTAATGTTTGGTATCCCTTTCCAAGTTTCTAATATCACAACCATTGTGTAGAGCCAAACAACGGAAAAAACATAACTGATCTCGGTAGGATTCACCTGAGCGATCGTTACATTCCAGCGCCACAAGACCCTTGTTGGTCAAGATATAATTAGGTAGAAACGTAGAACTGCCTATAGGGTGGTCATTTAGTTTCGTAACATAAAAGCATATGTTAGTCACCTTGCTGACTACCCATTTACTATTTGGCCTTTTCTGACGTAACAACTCTAACACATCAAGATTTTTCAAGGTCTCAAAGGCTTGTAGTAGATCATTAGCATTGGAGATTAGGAATGGTTCGTCAAAGGCCCGAGTGTTATTGTTTGAAGCGTGGTGGTATTGTAGCTCGCCGCTCTCATTGTTGCGTAACACAAAACCAAATGAAATATTCAGGCGAAATACTGTGGGTTGATCTGCAAGGATTCGATGTAGTTGTTGGTTAAGCTCCTCTGTGTCAAGGGTATCAACCCTGAAGTTGTACCAGTCCTGGATTGGTCTTCCTCTAGCAAATCTAGTTCGGATGTGGCGCCAGTTTTTGCGATATATCGCACGGGTTGCCTCATTGACATCCAGCACTAGTGTTGGCGGCATGGAGTTTGGGTCTTGAGGCCAAAGATTTTCACTACGATTATCATTGGTTACTGAAGATAAATAGATAAATAAATGAATGAATGACTGACTGACTAAATGAATAAATGAATGGATGGATGGATGGATGGATGGATGGATGGATGGATGGATGGATGGATGGATGGATGGATAAATAAAAAAAAAAAAAATAAACGAAAGAAAGAAAGAAAAAAAAAAAGGAGAGTGAAAGAAGGAATAGAAAACATTAGCTGATCGAACTATAAACTAATTACCATTATTTGTTTTCTTTCGCTTGTTGGATTTTGTAGGCGTATCGTTCTTTCGTTTGTTGTTAGGCACCGACGGCGGTGTTTTTGAAAGGCTTTCGGTGTTTTCATTGATACCACTAGTCGACGGTGTTGGATGGGCGGTTTCTATGTGAACACGCAGTGGAGCCAAGTTTTGGAATTTTGCATCACACTTGTTACAGGAATATTCTCTTACAACTCCATTTCTTTTATGAATCTTCTCGTGACGCTGAAGATTGGATTTTCGATTAAAGTTTTTCTCACAGGTTGAACATTTGAAGCTGATTTTCTTATCATGGATTTTTCTATGGCGGCGAAGATTGTATTCACGTTTGAAGAGTTTTCCGCAAGTTTGACATTCATAATTTTCACCGATTCCCTAATAAATGAATAAATAAATAAATGTAAACGAAAAAAATAAATAAATATGTAATTCTAGAGAAACCACGGTGAGAATAAAGGATGAACATAATTAGGTGAGTAATCTGTGAATCAATAATTGAAAACTAAGAGAAATATTTAGTGTATTTATTAGTTATTTCAAAAATTAAATACCTCACTACCAGCACCAGTCTGATCAACTTCTTCGTGGAACACAACTTCAATGGGAGAAGGGGTAAAATCATCTTCCTAGAGATATAAACCAAAAAAAAAAATTATTGAGAATCAAAATAAAATCTTATACTATGGATAAATATCTTGTATAACCATTGTTTCATCATTAGCATCATCATTAGCATCACAACACATTATTTGACAATGAGTATAAAATTCTCAAACAATACTAACCTCTCTTTGATGAAAAACTTCCGACGCTTCCAATCTTACTTGAGGAATAGAAACCCTTTCCTAAATAATCAGAATAAATATTCATCAATGAAGGTAATAAAGTAAGGAAAAAATAAAGTAATCAAAAACTTACTAAATCGATTTCCCAGTCAGACCATGGTTCAAAGAATTCAAGTGGTATTTCATCATGATAGTCCTAATTTAATAGTAAGACAAAAGTTTAGCAAAGAATTCATTTTTGCAGAATATATATATAAGAGAGAAAGAGAGTATGAAAGAGAGAGAGAGAGAGATAGATATATTTTAGAGATTCATTTGTATAAAGATGTTACATAATCACTGTAGTATTATTAGCATCATTTCAAAATTAGTTAACAATGGTTATACAATTCTCAAACAATACTAACCTCTCTTTGACGAATAACTCCCGATGCTTCCAATCTTACTTGAGGAATAGAAACCCTTTCCTAAATAATCAGAATAAATATTCGTCAAGGAAGGTAATAAAGTAAGGAAAAAAAAAATAAAGTAATCAAAAACTTACTAAATCGATTTCCCAGTCAGACCATGGTTCAAAGAATCCATCTGGAATATCATCACAGTCCTAGTAAAACAATAGTTCATTAACAAACAATACATTTATTTAGTGTTGAAAGAGAAAGACCGAAAACAAAATGGATATAAAAAGAAGTGAACTTATGATTTATCATATCGATTTGTTAGATTATCTGCAACGAACATGGCTTTAACACTATTTTTAAACAACGCGATTATCAATGAAGAAGGCCGTCACCACGTAGAGGACCGTCACATTGAGTATAAACCGGAAAAATCAAGGTTTACAATTCCAAAAGAAAGAATTTTCGAACTAATATGGGAGGTGATTCTCGAAGCCCGAGAAGATAATAACAAATTACTAGTACAACTTGATAACGGCTATGATGGTTACATCGATAAAGTGATACTAAGGAAAGAGTACGATTACGTAATAGGAACTGCAATTGGTGGAAAAAGAGAAGTTAAAGCTATGAAAGTGGTGATAACAAGATCTAAGTTAAAAACTGCCTACCCGATTTGGGAACGACTTGGTATGGATGGGAAAATTAAAGATGAAGAACAAGAAGAAGAAGAAGCATTAGACAGTGAAGGGTACTACATGGATAAAGGTAGGTATACAGAAGAAGAATTAATAGAAGAAGAAGATGATGATGATGAGGTGTATGGAACAAGTACTTATTTCGATGAAAAAGAACATTTCTTTGAAGAACTTTGGGATTAATTTTTTATAACTTATGATTTGTTTAGTTTTATCTTATTTGAAGTTGAAATTGATTTAAATCTTAATACTCACGATTTGTGGTTCTGCAACCTTTTCTCTTTCGGGAAACACATTACTAAAAAACTGGTCACAGTTAAAACTTTCATCTAGTTGATTCTGACTCAAAACAAATTCATCTAAGTCAAATGATGCCTGTTCGGTTATACCAAGGTCGAGATCACATGTAAAACTATCATTTAGTTGATTCTGACTAGAAACAAATTCATCTAAGTCAAATGATGGATGTTCGATTATTCCAAGGTCGACCAGTTGGGTGGCTGTGTATTCACGAAACTGAAAACAAATTAACAAAACTTTTAGAATAATGTTTTAATTTTTTTTTTACTTAAGATAGAATGTTATTATTGAAAGTTGATAAAGTTTACTCACCAATGAAAAATCACAATCAGCAGTGTTAAAGTAGAATCCCGCCATTAGAACTTATTTAGTATGAACTAAGAATATGGTTATCACTAAAGTGAGTATAAGCAAACTCACGCTTGTTTTGTAAATAATATGTGACGTACGTTGTTAGCAATTGTCAAACTAAGCTGGTATATCCAGGCTAGATAAAGAACTTTTGTTTGTAAAAAATGAGTAATGAGCGTCATTGCTTTATCAATATGTTTGTTATGATAATTTGTAAAAAACGTTTTTTGCAAACTAAGGGAGTTTTATATTTGTTAAATCTAAACAGAAAATTTAATCTGTCCTTAATGTTTAACAGAGTTGGTTATTCATAGAGAAAATAAATAAAACAATTTTTTTTTTTTTTTCACTTTATAAAAGTATTTTATTGAGAAAACTTACAGGTAATTACACAACATTGACTTATATATCAAAAAGGATTTACAAGTAATCAATTCTAGTTTCTAAATGAAGATTTAAGTTTTCCTCCGGTTCTAAAACAAGAGATAGCATTCGTAAATAGTTTTTTCTTCGGTGGTTCGTTTATTACTTCAGGTCTTTTACAGTTTTTTGGTGTACTTTGATTCCTTGGTAGATTTGGTTGTTCATTTTCAATCGCTGACAATAATTCTTCGTCATCTCCTGGTTGTGTGGTCATTGAACAAGTATCAATCATAACATCCAACATTTCGGTTAAATCGTCCATCACTTTTTTCAGTTCCTCAAACTCCTCGATCGATAGTGCAATTCCAAATTTCGTAGGAATGTTTTTTCTTTCTTCGATATCAATATATTTTCGGATATGCACTCTAATCTTTCCTTGGAATTCTTTGACGGTAGCATGATAACCTCTCTCACCTAGCTTGAATAAACTTGCCATTTTCTCTGCAGTAGTAACTTCGTTTGAGCTTAAATAAATATTTCTTGAAGAGAAATAATAATTTCAAAACTCCCGCGCTATATATCTATTCTGTGGAACAAAAGAACAGTTCAGACTTGCCCGCTTGTGTTATTGGGTTACCATGACGATTGAATAAATTAATTCACCAATTCACTCAATGTTTGACGTCAAACCATTGAATAAATTAAGTCACTTGAATAAATTAAGTCAGACACTCAAGTTAATTTATGTGGTCACTCACAATTCGCTCCAATTCACTCCTAGTCGCTCGAAAAAAGGGGTCGAATCATCCAAACAATACTACTACAATAAGGACAGATAGTTTTCCAAGATCCTATCCTGTCAATATCAAAATCAGTATCCAGTTTCTTAAAGTAGTGTTCATAAAGTCTAGTTTTAAATAGACACTAGCTGCCTGCCTGATTGACAAGTGTAAATTATTCCATAAATATACAATTCGGTTAAAATAAGAATCTCTAAATAGAGAAGTACGAAAACGATGAAAATGGAGAAGATTTAAAGAACTTGCAGCACTTCTAGTGCGACCAGTTGAAAAACTTGTAAAGCGATTTAGCGGAAAATTGAGGCAACCATTAATACCCTTATAAAGAATAGAAGATCGCGACATTCCAACCAGTAAGAAATAGGAAGTACATTTAGTGAAATTAAGATATATAACTAGGGCGAAAACGAGGATCGGGGTTACAACCCAGTATAAAACGTGTAGCACGTCTCTGAACACCTTCAAGTAATTCTAAATCTCTAATGCATGACTGAGGGGCCCAGAACTAACTAGCATAACCTAGCTGACAGCGAACAAATGCTAGATAAAGCAACCTCTTGCGATCAGACCCTAAACAAGCACTACCGAAGTGCCGCCACAAGCAGCCAAGCTTTTTGTTGGCTTTGGCCACAATGCTGGAAATATGAAAGCTCCACGTGAGTTTGTCAGTGACCGTGACCCCGAGGTCTTTTTTGCGAGGCGACCATGGGTGGTCGTCCAGGGAATAGGGACTGAACGTTAAGTTTTGCAATGAAGAACTGCGCTTCCTAGATATTCTTAATACTTCACATTTACTGAGATTAAACTTAAGACCTCAAAGGGTAGTCCATTCATATAAACAGTTCAAGTCTCATTGTAAAGATAGACAATCCTCGGGACTGCGCACAACAGAAGAACAATTAGCGTCATCAGCGAAGAGAGCAATGGACGTAGAATTGCTGACAACATCACGTAAAGTAAAAACAGAAACGGGCCAAGTAAACTACCCTGAGGCACACTGGATGAAACTGGTACCCAGGGAGAGTAAGAACCATCCACGTGGACCCGTTGATATCTGGAGGTCAAGTAGTTGGTAAACCAGGCGTGCAGAGGGCCATGAATACTGAACAAGGACAACTTGTGAAGTAGTAGTCGGTGCGGCACCGAATCGAACGCTTTGCTAAAGTCCAAATAGACGACATCAATTTCCTGCCCAGCATCTATAGATGCGCCCAAGTCGTGAAGCACTGACAACAATTGAGTAACGCAAGATCTGCCTTGTACAAAGCCATGCTGCATCGAAGACAACAGATGGATCAGCTTCGGCAACAACTTCTTAAGCACACAACGTTCACACAGCTTAACGACAATTGATAACAGCGACACGGGTCGATAGTTGGAAATAGAAGATTTAGAGCCTTTCTTAAATACTGGTGATATGTTGGCTCTTTTCCAGTCAGAGGGGTACTTTCCATGACGCAGAGATAGGTTAAACAATGTACATAGAGAGTTGGACAATTTCTGTGCACATTCTTTCAGAAGTAGTGGGTGAATCTCATCAGGCCCTGGTGACTTGTTGGAATTTAGCGATTGCAGGGCCGACAATACGTTATCCTCTGACAGCTGTATGCAAGATATGACATCGTCAGTGAAAGGAGAGGATGGAAGATCATTTAGGGCAGCATTTGTATTAAAAGAAGATGAGAAAAAAATCATTAAAGGCAACCGCTTTCTCTTCTGAGCTCGTATAAGAATTTACATCGTGTTTAACAGTATCTGGCATATGCGAACGATTTGTCAGTTGATGGACATAACTCCAGAGACGATTTTGTTGCTTAAAACAAGAATCAGACAGTTCTTTTAGATAGGAAGTACGTTTAGATCTCGCCATATATTTGACAACTTTGCGAAGTGATCGAAATTTGTCCCATAGAAAATTGCTGTCTGTTTGTATAGCCTTTTTCCTAACATAGTTCTTTTTTCTGAAGAAGCATGAAGAAGCTCTCCATCAAACCAAGGTGGTGTAATAAACTTGCAGGGCTTCTTTTTGGGAACAAATTCTTCGACTTGTGATAGAAAAACTGACTTCCACTCTATCCAGCCTTCTTCAATTTCAATTGGAGAAAAAGAAGAGAAAAAAAAGTGTTGTTTTGTGGAGAAGTTCTCAAGCCATCAAAGTCAGCTTTTTTAAAGTTGAATTTGTGCCTTTTGTTGTTATTATCAGGCACGCGCGAAGAGAAGTGAATGTCAAAAGTCAACGCATAGTGATCTGAAGACAAAGCGACACCGTCACTGCCAGTTATGTCAATCCGTGAAACACCTTCAACAATGGTGGTAAAGAGAAGGTCCAGGCAATTGTTTCATCGTGTCGGGGAGTCAATCAACTGAAACAAATTATTAACGAGTTCTTCACAAAACATAAACACAGCAGACTCAGAGCTAGGACAAAATCCAGATCCTTCAATCCAGGTGATTTCAGGGAGGTTAAAATCTCCAACAAACAGAACTTTATCATATTTACAGTTGCTGAGCATTTTAATAAATCCCTGGAGCCACGCAATTGGAGCAGAGGGGGGACAGTAGAATACGGCGAATAACAATTTGCCACAGTTGTTAGTGTTTATTTTGATGGCTGCGTATTCAATTTCCTCACAGACATTTAAGATAACTGGATTGCAGCGAAGATGGTTGCTGCAAGCTATAAGTACAGCTCCACCTCGACCATTATCCATAACATATTCACGATCACATCGATAAATATCGTAACCCCAAGGTAAAAGATCAGAGACTGTAATAACTGAAGACAGCCAAGATTCTGTAATAGCACTGATGTCAAAGCCATTTGCATAACAATATCCTGGAACTCTCGAAGTTTATTGCTGGAAATAATACTTCAAACATTTTGGTAGAAACATTGAAGAGATGGTTTAGATGACGGACTCGAAGTGCTTCGAGTGTTAGACCCCGGGGAGTTAGTAGCTTCAGTATAAACACTAACAGAATCTTGTAAATGTTCTACATTAGACAACGTAGTGGAGTTGACTCGATGTAAAATATTTGAAGGACCAGGTTGACTGATGATATCTCCAAAAAGAAGCAGAAGGCCAACCAAAACGTCATGAGTATCGCGGAAATGACGAGTCTTGTTAATTGCGTAATCACGATTAGGTTTTGTAGGCCTGATAAAAAGATGGTTTAAAATAAAACCAAGCATGATTTGCTTCAAAAACATCTAAAGCCACGTTTTTCGAGACTTGGCTGCTTTGAAATCTACAGTATATGATGGACAGCCATAGAAATGTTGAAAGTGCCACGGAGCACACATGAGTGCGTCCGGACGCCATTTTTCACAGCGATTCTATAATGATAATGTATTTATATAGAGCACTTTCTATGTGTATATATTCAAATGCGCTTTACACATTATAGTATAGTTAGCTGTTAGTAATTAGTATATATAAGTGTAAGTGTAGGCCTTTCACTGAGGATGGTCGTAATAAGATAACATGCCTATGACCTTCTTGTTAGTAGGTTTCAATGACTCGTATAATTATGAGGTAGCTTCTACACTGTTAACTTTAGGTAAAGTATAAAATAAAGGACGGAATTCTGCCCAGCATTCTATGATGTATTGTACTGACTAAATCATTTCTCTATGTGCGATGTCTACTATTATCGCATTTGCGTTTGAATTTCTGGTACCCATAAAATGTTGGCCTTTTGGTTATTAAGCTCATTGTTATTTTTTTTTTTACTATATGAGCACAATAAATTTTGACTAACTTGTAGTTAAATCATATGGTGCTAGTCAATGGCAGTTCTCTGATTTTACCTGCATTGATCATCAGAGTTAGATACAACAGGTTCAGTACTGTCAATGCCACTTGTTCCTTGATTGTTATCATTGGAAGTTATGCTGTAAAACAACAAGAACAACAAAATAAAAACCAATGTAAATATTTGCTGACTGCAAAGTAAAAAGACATTTTGATTCAAAAACTAATAATCATGGAATAATAAAAATGTAATTTTTTTTCAGAATGCAGATTTTTCATGTTTTTTTTTTGTAAAGAAAATATCTGGGAAATCAGCAAATGAAGGCCAAAACCTTTCATGGATGACTAATATGATTATTATTATCAATATGATTATTATTGATATTATTGTTGTGATGATGAAAATGTGTGTAGTGCAAAGGTATTTAAACACCTTTCCAATTACAAAAACACTAAGTATGGCAAGAAACTTGATGACAAAATTACCTTGCCTTACCTTTTTATCATCATCTTCACTTATGATTACATCGGGTAGCTCTGTACCAATAGCAGGTAACCTAAGTGTATCGTCATTACATGTATTGTCTGGTAATGGACCAAAGCCTTTGAAAGTGATTGTTGGTTCAGATGATTCTTCTTCAATGCATACAGGGTTTGTTTCTGGGCATACATGCAGGAGAACCTGGTGATATTTGTCAACGCATTCTGTTGGCTTGACAAAACAACCTGCCGATGTACCCAAAGTAAAATACATAGGTTCTAGTGACAAAGAACCACAAAAGTCATACACAGCCATCATGCTTTCATTTGAGAGAAACCATCGTGACTTCAATCCCAAGGTAGGGTGTCTTATGGCTATCTTTACTCTTTGACATGATTCCTTATCACTTTGTTCCGGTGGCACTCTTCTAGATCTCGCAGCTTTCAAGAACTCCTGCATTGCTCTGTCTTTTTTGTTGCTTTGATCCATGTGTCCATCCATGTTATCCTCTTGTTTCTTCGTTTTGGCAATGTCAGCTAAGAGACTTTCTTTGTAAGCTTTGTCTTGTTCATTCTTTAATGACTCTCGTTGAGAGGATGTTCCAATAAGCTTGCTTTCATCATCAGAAATTGTGATTATTGTAGCTGATTCTTTGTCATCACCATCATCAGCATGTGCACTGTGTGTATCATCAATATCTTCTGAGTCACTATTGCTAAATGCAGACTTTTCTAAATCTTCATCACTCAAGTCAATTTTCTTACTCAACAGATATAATCGAGGTTGAGTCATTCCTGTTTGTTCTTGATAAGTTTCTGGTGTAAAGTTTACATGGTCTTCAATTGCCTTTCCTCTAAAGTTTTCAAGAGAAAACAGTAGTCCATCCTTCTCTTCTAAACTTGAGGTAGAATCTTGACAACAACAACAACAACTTTATTTGTACCATTCTCTCTACATTTTTTGTATACAAATATTGAATATACATATATTATACAATTTTTTTTTTCAAAATATATTAAAGAGAAGGTACAGGTTGCCTGCAATAATCGCAAGGCTAAATAAGAACAGACAACCTGTTCTATTTTATTTACAAAAAAGTAATTCTAAATTAGATGGCACAAGTTAAAGTTTCAAGTAGTGTTACAATTATTTTGGCACTTAATTAAGTGTAGTTATGACATTTTGTACAAAAAAACGGAGAGGAAATAAAGTAAACAAAGAATTACACAGGCATCTATATATATGCACATGATCATGTGCAAACATATAGAGCTACAGAGTTATGGATGATATGGATATTTTAGGATATTTAATGATTAATACTTGTTCAATATATCATTGATAATTGCTTTTTTAAATAAGGTCCTAGAGAGATCCTTAGTTTTTTCATTAAGAGAATTCCAGATTTTTACACCTTGAAATCGAATATTATAAATTGCATAATTAGTTCTTGTCTTTGGTAAGGAATAACTTGACTTTGAAGATAATCTAGTATTATATTTATGGATGTCTTTAACTTTAGTGAAGAAGTTATAAAAGACAGGTGGCAAAATAGAATGATGATACTTATACATAAATACTGATATGTAGAGAAATGTAATATCATTTAGTTTGATGATATCTAACCTTTTAAATAGGGGACTGTGTTTTTCATCAAAGCTAGAGAAGGTTATAACTCGTATTACTTTCTTTTGTAATTTGAATAAGGGGTCAAGAGTTGTGGGGTAGGTGCTACCCCAAGCAAGTATACCATATATTAGGAATGGGTATATCAAACTATAATATAATTTTGTCCTTGTTTTTAGATCGACAAAATATCTTATTTTAGATAAGATACCACAGTTTCGTTTTACCTTTTGAGTTAGGCTTTCCTGAATATATATCTTGCCATTTGATTGACCTTGATCGAGACCAATATTATTGATTGAGAAGTCTTTTAGCGATCGTCTCTTTTGGTATAGTTCTTCTCTTTTGTCACGTCTCGTAAAACGTACAATAATCGGGCTTGATTGATCATTATTTCTTCTATTTCTAGTGGGCAATCTCTGACTATCAGACATGTCCTCAGATTTTACAGTTACATCAATTAGAGAGCTAATTTTCGTTACGATGTTGTTTGTATCTTCACCGGCCATGGCTGGGATACCGTGTATTTCCAGACATTCTCTTCTCGTGTATTGTTCTTGATCGTCACAATGGCTTATCAACACAGCACAAAAAATTAGATTTACGATTGGTTAAAGCTTACGTTTTGTTAGAGTAATGTTTAAGTAGATTTACGAGAACTTTACAAAATGTAAATAAAGTTAAGCTTTACGAGTCATTTACACTGACTCGTAAGTCAGACGTAATGAGACTCTTTAGCCGCTAGCTTTACGCGATGCATAAAGGGGCTTATTGCTTTAGAATAAGGCTCCGTTACGCAGCGTTTTTTTAGCTTAAACGTTTTCATTACGTTTGATTTACGTTGGATTTAGGAGCGTATTGCTTGGGAATAAGAACGCATTACACTTAGTTTTTTCAGCTTAAACGTTTTCATTACGTTGGATGTACGTTGGATTTAGGAGCGTATTGCTTGGGAATAAGAACGCATTACACAGTTTTTTCAGCTTAAACGTTTTCATTACGTTTGATTTAGGAACGAGATTCTTCCGGAACAAGACAGTCATACACAGCGTTTTTTTAGAATTGTCATGCAGAATTGATCAAACTATATAAAACCGTACTTCAATCAATACATTGGATTGTAGGATCATGTAAAATATATTATTCACACAAAGGAAGTAGAGACATATCTTTCTTAAAATTGTTTAATTAAATATTTCAAAATATTAAAATACAGTATAAAAAGATTTAAGTGACATATTATAATTATTATACAACATAATAATGATATAATATGATTTGAGTAACATATTATAACTATACAACATCTCAAATGATGCCGTTTGAAAACTGTAACTGTCATCAGTTTTTAAAACTTCGATATAATCCATCTAATAAACTTTAACAATATATTATAATTAGAAATGTGATAGATTACGAGCACTAAAATCATGCTACATAAATATCATTGTATATAAGTGTTTTTTTTTTGTTATCTTATTCTATTAACTTATCATTGAAAACTTGTATTCTCTACTTTCACATAACCATAATGCCTTCTGTTATTTGGGGGTAGATATAAAAATTTTTTAATTGAATCACAATAGCAACTCCCCAATAACAAAAGAAATTGTGGTTTTGTGAAAGTAATTTAATAACTGACACTTCAAGTGTCATCTATTCAAATGCTTCCTAAGTAAAAAAATTCAAAGTTGTTTATGCTAAAACTTGGTCATCAATGTGATTAATCAATAACGAGCTATAATGAAAATTCTACTTGCTCAATAGATTGGAGAGACTCGATATTGAGGACCAATATAATAATTATGTACATGTATAGTTATTTCAAAAACGTTTACAGCGAGGATACTCGAACCGTGAACATTTGACTTTTTTTATGTTAATATTTTCTGAGCCTTCTACTGCTCCAAAACCTCTAAAAATGAAGCAGTGAGTTCAAATACACTAAGTGTTCATAATACATCTTATTTCTAATCTATTCGCTCAAGGGATGCAGATTAAAAAGAAGGAACAAAACAACTCCAAGTGTTCATGGTTCGAGTATCCTCACTGTAACAGAATAATTTACTTGTTTTTAAATTCCTATTGGTGTTGAATAATAAGTTGCATGCTAAGTTGGAAAATCATGACTAATCTCTACTCGCATACATGTAATAACGATGGTTATTAATGATTGTTTCAACTTAGCATGCAACTTATTAAGGCTCAACAGCAAGAGGAATTAAATGTTATTTAAAAAATTGGTGATAAAGGACCAGTAATATTTAGTGAAATGCCGTTCCGACTAACTGGTGTAGAGTTATAACTAACTGGTGTAGAGTTGTGACTACTACTTGCACTGTTTGATGTGGCATTGCCTTCTCTTACAGCCCAAGCTATGGGTTCTTCGGGACAACACCTTGATGAAAGTTCTGTATGCGGTCTTCTTTGCAATATTGCCTTTCTCGTACGCCTTGGAAGACTTCTATAATATGTGTCATCTAGTTCTTTTTTTACTTTTGTCTACCTAGACCTCTCCCATGCTAATTTCTTTGTTTTATATCCCTTGAGTACCACTTCACCGTCTTCATCACTTAGATCGCTCTCATCACTACTCATTTACTCCATTACCATAACTTCGCTTATCAGCTCTTTTTTTCTCTCACTGTATTCTTTCTGTAGCTGTAGTCCTTTGACTATTCTTTGCAGTTTCTGATAAGAAAAATAAAATTTTTGAATAATTTATTTAATGTCGCTCTCCAAGTAGACTGTTAAAGTCCATACAAGGTGATTTTTGCTTGCGCGCTTCAAGCTAGTATGCCAGTCACAAGCATTTTATCACTTATCCAACAGTTCCAAGATGGCGTCATTCAAGAGAGTTGTTTTCCATGTTAACCCTAAATATGTCCTTAACATAACTTTGCATTATAGTTAGGATACTCAAACCACGAACACTTGCCTTTTTCATGTTACTATTTTCTTAACCTTTTATAGTGCTACAAAACCACTAAAAATGAAAAGTAAGTTCTCATGTATTTGCTAATGGGATGTTGGTTAAAAAAATAAAAAAAAAATTATCAAAGTGTTCACGTTTCGAGTGCAAAAAAAAGTAACCAAAACCATTTATGCTTTCTCGAGGCACCATTTTGGAACTGTTTGTTTTGACAAATAACTAAGAAAAAGGCAATTATAGTTTTTCTAAGTAAGGTTTTACTTATATCTCTCATCCGTCCCTGTTTCCTACACAACAAGGCATGACTCTTTGCTGTTCCATTTCTTTTGCGCTTTAACGCGTCACACAAGGATTTGTAGTATGTTGCTGCTGCTCCTAAGAACAAAAACATTTTGTTGTTAGTTATTAGCATCATACTAACTTTAGTTGTATCATGTAATGCAATGAAACAGAATCAAGGAGCTTGTGTGAACAACACAAGTAATTTTCATCTTCTATTATATACTGTACAAAATTACTTGATTCTGATTGGACAAGAGGAGTACAATTAAATCGTAAATGGACTCTGCAGAGTACCAATTAGTATTTTTGCACAATTTGTAATTAATAGATACTCGCCATGTTTACAAAGTTGTAAAATTGGACTTGCCTAAAAGGCTTGACACTGTGCAAATTTTTTTCAGAATCAAGTAATTTTGCCTAAAAGGCTTATCCAATTTTGAAAACTTCCAAAACATCACACATACCTATTAATTATAAATTGTACTCAAGATTGTGTGATATTTCCTATACAAACAATAATTTATCAAAAACAATACATACATGAAAATTCAATAAGAAATAAATACAAGTGAAAATAATAAAAATGCAATTTAAAAGAATGGACATTTGATCTTAGCATCTAACTGGATGTGATAGAACAAAGAATGCACTTATATTGCGACTTAATTGTTTACATTTTTCCCAATACAAGCAATTTATATGTGATTATAAAAAACAAATACTAAAAAATGAAAGATGAAATACAGATACATTAGTAAAATACAATATGCCCTTGACACACTTTAATATAATATAAAGTATATCAGCGCAAAGTTAACATGCACAACTTGTTAGCATCACAAATTAGTGTTAAAGCTAACCTGACCAGGACTGAGGGATATTTCTATGTTCTTTTTAATCCATCAAGAACCACATAAAAAGTAGAAAAACTATTTAAAATACACATAAAATAAAAGGGGCTTATATGTTTCAAAATTTAAAAATTAATATCTTTGACACTTAAGGCTTAAAAACAGATTTGATAATAAGTACAAGGACCCCCTCCCTGTTATATTTGTTTTGCACAAAATTGGTATAATATGTGAATGCTTTCATCCTGTGGCTAGGTTGTGTTTTCATCCATGAATATATGTTATAATGAACAAGTGAAATTACAAGATGTTTCGATGCCAGGCTCAAAATTAAAATAAAATGTTTAAAACAATTACAAGATTCTTGAATAAACAAGACATATTTACATATAGTCCTAATTGATGTTTGAAAGAAACTTGCCATTTTTTTGTAATGAATTCTCTATAAAGCTATTGTATTGTTTATCCCTTGTGAATTCTAAATATTAAGCAGACAAATTATTCCCTTTTTAGACTCAGTTACAAATGATTAACTTATAGGCTTCAACTAATTTGTGTTTATACATAGTTTTTTGAGAACCAGGCACGATTGAGAGTTAAAAAATAGTCATCTTAATTTTGGTAAGGAAAATATAATATTTATACTTAATAGGAAATAAATTAAAAAAGGACCAAGGATTTGTGATTATAGGTTCAAGTTCTAGCTCACTTTTAAAATACATTGAACATTATATTACCTCTTAGTTGTGCTGGGCTCCAGGGGCAGTTTTCAGCACCTTTGTTGTCGTCCACCACAGCCTGCATGACTAGCCCCTGTACTTTCTTGTTGGTCACTGAAGTAATTCTGGGAAAAAAAAAAAAAATATTCAAAGTCATTATTACTACATACTAAATATATCCATACTATATCTATTATAATAATAATAGCTTTTATTTCCACACAATAGGATTACAGCTGGGGTAATATGGTTGTGTGTCTACAATACTACCCCCTTAAACCCTGTATCTAATTTAATCCCCCATTCCAAAATAATAGATACCCTGTCCCCAAACCATTACAATCTCAAAATTATTGGATGAAATGTTTAACTAAAAATATGAAGAAGTTGATTTGAAAAGTAATAAGATATTTTGCCAATTTATTTTTCATTGTCTAATAGTTTCCAGAGAGTAGCATATATGTGTAAAATGAGTAATTTTTTTTGCTACCTAGTACTTTTTTACTAATTTAGTCCCCTGATATGAACACTTACCTCTCTGTAAGGTTGAATCCTTCAATTGTTGGCTCATCTTCTATGAGCGTCTTGTACCATTTTCGGAAATTTTTCTACGAGTCAAGAGGACAACATTTAAGGTGGCTTCCTATAGTATTCTTCAGACCATACCTTTCATTTTAATTTGGCTTATTTATAGTATTAACTTACACGTATATACTTGGTTTTTGGACCAGTGATAATGCTTTGATGAAAGTTTGGATTGATGCCAATTTTAGCTTGATTTAAACTATTTTAAAGAAAATCAATCTGTTTGATTTGAAGTAATTTGCAAATATATTCTAAACAGCGATTTTTTGCATGTTGAAAGATAGCAGCGGCCTAAACAATACTCAGGAGAAACGAAATGCCATCAAATTACTACATAAAATACCTTTCCTTATACACTTCCCTCTGGCTAAATGCTAAATCTTAATTTATTTCCAAAGTAGAAATACCATTTTTTTCCTTGCATGAATATTAAATAAAATATCAAAATAATCACTCGAAGAAAAAAAATTGTATCTCTTCTTCAAAAAGGAATTAAGATTTAGCATTAAGCCAGAGGGAAGTGTATAAGGAAAGGTCTGTTATGTAGTATTTTGATGGTATTTCGTTTCTTTTGAGTATTGTTTAGGCCGCTGCCATCTTTCAACATGCAAAAATTACGGCTTTAGAGTATATTTGCAAATTACTCGAAATCAAACAGATTGATTTTCTTTAAAATAGTTTTGCAATTGTATGGAGTTTATTATGTTGTTTACCGCTTGTCTAGGTCTCATCAAGTTGTAGAGTTATTCGACAAAAAACAATTTCGGCCATATTTCTTTATCGTTGCCAAGGTAACGCCAATAAAGCTAAAATTGGCATCAATCCAAACTTTCACCCAAGCATAATCACTTGTCTAAAAACCAAGTATATAATTGTAAGTTAAGACTATAAAAAGACCAAATTAAAATGAAAGGTATGGTCTGAAGAATACTATAGGAAGCCACCACATTGTTATGAGAAGCTAGCTGTCGGCAACAACAATAAGAGATATTAATTTACCGGTTAGTAAAAATATGTTAGTTTACAGTAAATAGAAAACAGAAAAAAATAACGAGACTAAAGTTGACACAGAGACCTAACACAAACAAAACTAAAATGCCATATCCACGTGCGAAGACGATACAAGAATGCAAACACGACCAAATCTGCGAACTATAACCATACTAGCTAAAAAATACCTCAAAAACATAACGCCACAAAATGACTTAAAACGGAAACAACACACTATAGCGAGAGGAATATTACCTAGGCGCTGCAATGTTTTGAGCGTCAGGAGCAGCGTTCTAGACAACGTTTTGTGCTTAGACCTGAACCGCATTTTGATCAGCATTCGGAACAGCATTCTGTGGAGCGTTTTGGGCCGCATTTACAGGCGGAACATTTGCTGGTGGGTTTAAGACTCGAACAACTTCGCCCTGAGATGGAGCAACAGGAACTTGGTCGGCCGTGAGAAAGGAAGACGGGTTTGAAACGCTAGAGCTATAACGGAGACGATGTTTTCCGCGCCTGCTTCGAGTAGAGTGACACTATAGGCCACATGAATTGCCTTTTATTATCTCATTTGCATAATGATAATCCCCAGGGAATTAAATTAACAATGCAAATTGAGTTTCCATAGTTGATACGATGATATGCGAAAAACCATGGTAACATTTCTTTTATGCACTCTAGATGGAGCGGCCAATTTCCTTCTCTCATTGCTCTGATAAAGCACAGTAGTGTAGATATAATTTCTAGATATGAATTCCAAAACTCCTTCATTGGACCATTGCTTTCATTACAGTATTGATTGTACTCCATCTTGGAATTCTGGTAAATACATCATTGTGTCAAAATGCTTGGTGTCGAGGTCTTGCCTGATCTGTTTAAGTGCACGTATGAGATGTGGGTGGTTGGTAGACTTTCCCTGTTTAGCTAGCCATTCTTTAAAACCTTGCATTTGTAGGCGGTGTAGTGCTTCAAAGATGATCTAAAATAAACATGGAAGAATAATTTAGATAATTTGAATGGTTTAGTACATGCTAACTATTTCAAAGTACAGTTACGCCACCTACCTTATGGATACGAATGGCGCGATTGTAATGCGTTCCTTCCAATACTACTGATAAGGATCCGGTAGCAACGATGTCACCTTCAATCAGGATATCTGAGGGCCCGGCCTCTGCAAATCGTTTACCAATGCGCTGTAAATACACAAATCACGTGAAATGCCCCCATCCTTAACACCAAGCGCTGGAATTGATGTGGATTTTTCCAGATTGTTTCTAGAGCCTTGGCATAAATGGCTTGATCAAGAACAACTATTACATCTTTCTGACCAAGCTGATCAGCAATTTGTAGAGACTTCTTTAGTAATGTGAAGACCGTTGGCAGCTCTGTTGGGCTTGACTCTAGAACTGGACAGTAACCAATGCAACATTCTCGTATGGCTTTATCCTCCTGTAGGCTAATATTAAAAGTTGTCCATGCTGGTATGACTTGCTGTACATTCTCAGACAAGTTAAAGAGCGTGTCTTCAAATGGCTGTCGAGCTAGAATCCAACCAAAATCGATTAACTAGGCACTTGCTGATAGTGCGTCATTCTCCTGGAACATTTGACTTGTGATGTCTTCGTGAATTTGACTTGGACCCTCTCGTCGACCACGAGAATATGGAAGCATATTGGTGGTAATATATGTGATTGAACGTTTTTTAGACGGATATCTGTCGGCAACCATTGTTGGTGGTAAAGCACAAGTGTTGATCTTTCTTTGTATAATGATTCCGTTGGTACAATGTGTTGTATCTTTCCCTAGAAACATGTAATGTAAAATATGAGCAAAATTCATGCAGGATATATAAATGTTCTTGGTTACATATTTACCTGTTATAGACTCCTGCTCTGCATTTCTCTTCGCACTTTCTTTTTGCATCAAAGGGTAAGAAATGTCCATCGTAGATAAATAAATCATTATTGTGTGTCATTAGACAGAATATTGCCGGACGAGGTACTGAGCCCCAATTTTTCTAACATCCAAATAAATCAAGCAGGATAATGGTTTTATTATTTACTACATGATTAGCACCAAAATAGTCAAAACAACAAATGTATATTTCAAATTTTACAAGTACTTTTACATAAAAGAATAGGCACATGTGCGGTTATTGCATGATTAGTTTTGACCATCGTTTGGCAGTGCATGGATGTAGTGAATAGTAATACAACT
This sequence comes from Metridium senile, assembly GCA_949775045.1. Taxonomy (NCBI): domain Eukaryota; kingdom Metazoa; phylum Cnidaria; class Anthozoa; order Actiniaria; family Metridiidae; genus Metridium; species Metridium senile. The sequence goes on from OX459095.1 coordinate 37,427,574, forward strand.
TATCTACATTGTCAAGATATTTATATGCTTGAAAGAATATATGATATTTTATTGATTATTGCATGATGACAATGTGGTTGAGTAGAAGTCATTTATATAGAGTCGTTTTCATATGAGGAAAACATTAGAAATTGCTGCCCTATCGTAGCGCCACTGCATCATACTCAAGGTTCACACTGATATGAAACCAATTCTATAACAATGAAAATATACTTATGGGAATTAATTACAAATAACATTATAATCTTTCATTTTCCTTTTTGTCCATGTCAATTTATAAGTACAGATTACCAATGTTTACTTATGTCTGTGTGCTGATAATTATTTTTTGGAATTGCATCTATAGAAAAAGCTCTTCCCAGGGATCTACCTGCACTGGAAGAATTACCAAAAAAACTTGATTCAACATATTAAATCTAAAACAGTCGAGCCCCTTGTAATAGGAGGTGACGTCCGACATGACAGCATGGGGAAGAGTGCCAAATATGGAGCATACACAATATTCTGCTGTTGCTCCACAGCAATAATCCACTTTGCTCTTGTCCAGGTAAGTTCCAATAAATGATAATAGTAATCTCACATTGGAATGCACATTGGAGGTGAAGAAAAAAAAAAAAATTCAGACTGTGATGATGATGCGTTGAAGGCTTATATTGTGTTATTATTATTGCAAATAATTTATTAACTAATATATTTATTTGAATAAAATTTAAATTTATTTGAATAAAATTTAAATTTATTTGAATAAAATTTAAATTTATTTGAATAAAATTTAAATTTATTTAAATAAGTTAGGTGTTGTTATTGTGAACATTTGCTGTATGTAATTTGCTTCTGTATCTATGTGTGTTTCAGAGAAACCAAGCTGGCAACAGTAATGCAATGGAATACATGGGATTCAGACAATCTATGGATTACTTATTGGCCCTTGGCTTGGTAATTGGCACACTGATAACTGATCGCCATACCTCTATTGCAAAGCACATGAGGGAAAGACTACCTGATATAAAGCACTACTTTGATCTGTGGCATATTAAAAAAAAAGTAAGAAACATTATTCACGATAGTTATATATTTAGAGGTTATTAACCAATCGCAAGGTCTGTTTGGAAAAATATCGGACTGAAGTCTTGATTGTATGGAACGAGGACAGTGATGTCTTTCCATAAAAGACTGAAGTCTGATATTATACCCTACAGAACGAATGAAATTCTGCATGGATTCATGTATATTGGTCAAAATGAGGTCTCATTTTGACCAATTACATGAATCTTCTTGGAATTTCAGTCAATTTGTATTTGCTGAAATCATCAGCTGGAAATGGATTTTGTTTGCATGTATTTATTGTATAATTTTAATTGTATAGTGTTTTGAATCATTCAAAACAGTTCTAGTTGAGCAACAGAAAACATTAGAATTAGCCCGAAAAAAAAATCCAACACAATATTATGTCACGGAAATAATGTTTACACTACCATCCCATCTACTTTCCTGGGAATATTGAATTCTTCAAACTATAAAAAGACTGGAAATATGTGTTTTATGTGTGGAACAAGTTTAATACAAATAAATACACAGTGACCAACACATTCAAACACATCTTTCCTGGTCAATTGTTACAATAAAACAAATCAATGTATTTTGAAATCTCTAAAGACCTGTTTTATCTCATTTAATTCTAATGTAAATTAAAAAATGACAATTACTTTATTCATTGGGAATACTATTAGAGCACAAACTTGAGATGGTTTTGACACTGAAATCTTGAGCTGTATAAGAATTTATAAATAAGCTTACCATTTGTTTTTATGTACTTTATTTAGTTATTATCAGGCTCCTCGAAACCAGTATATCCGTCTTCGTCATTGAATGTTGTTCTAATTGAGTGGTGACCACATGCATGTAGAGGTATTCCGTCTGCTCCCAAAAATCCATACACAAGCTGTGAAAACTCTCTATATTGGCCTTTACCTAAACGAGCAGAGGACTGGGTACTAGTTTTCTAGATTAATCTAATTACAAAATTAATCATATCATTGGAAAGAGGCAGTCTTTGAAAACCTTGAAAATTTACAAAGAAATGTATGGATTGGATGGATACTGTCCATCCAAACCATACATTTCTTTGTAATTCTTTGGACATTTAAAATGCTCTCATTTTGTCGCTATTTAACCTAATGTGCCCAAACTTTGAAACCTTGCATATTTCAATGTGCTCTTTCCTATGATATGCTTAATTTTGTAATTAGATTAATTTAGAAAACTAGTACCCAGTCCCCTGCTCGTTTAGGTAAAGGCCAATGCGACAGATCGTATTAATCTATAAATAATATAATAAAAAAGATAATAAAAGAGCAGTTATAACCGTGCACTTTTAATATAAGCCTGAGTCATGGCGATCTTCTAACAAATGTGTGACTTACGTTGACTCCTTTCCTGTTTGTGTGCAGCGTATCTGGTCTCTCGTCTTATATTTTGACGCAGACTGTTTCAGCGACCATTTTTCTAGGCATACGGGACGGAATCCTGGGTGCTGTGTAACACATAATGGCGCCTTTCCTCCAGTATCAATTAGCACTTCTGCCCGTTCGCATGCTTCTACGCATTTCTCAATTTCACGGCAACACTTGGCTTCATAAGCATTCTGTAACAATGCTACCTGGCAGTTGCCACAAGAGCACCTAGTTGAAAAAGATTTAAAAAACGCTATTAATATATTATTATGTTTCATTCTTCGAGAAGTTTATATAAAATTACTTGACAATGTAAGTAAGCTTGTACATGTTAGAACCAACCGTCAGCGAAAACATACCACTCTTTGTAATCTGAAATTCCATCTACTCGATTTTTGAGCTTCTTACGATGTTTTTCCTCCAATTCTTTATTTTTTCTTGTAGTTTTCGAGCCATTCAGGATTGGCTAGTGGCTCGTCCTCGTACGGGCCTACTGGAATATCGTTGTTTATAGTAGCACGCCCTTCCTCAACTTCGTTTTCTTCTTCCAAATCATATCTAGTTCCTGAAAAGTTCGAATCATTTGAGCTACAATCCATTGCTTCGCGTCTCGTATTTACGGGTGTCTTGAAGTTGTCAAAATAAATCCGAGAATCGACTAACTACGATGTCTAGAATTGAGGAAAATAAGTCCCAGTTTTGACTTCATAAGCACTTTAAGGAATATTTATTAATAAAATCCATTGTAGAGCAAAAACAATAAAACCATGAAATAAAAATAAGGTCCTATCAAATAGTTTTTTGTAGTGAGTATTTAGTCAGTATATCAACCAGAAACATCAAATACAAAAGGAAACAATACCTCATTACAACTTAACTTGTCTTTGACTAATAGTCACTAAATAAGAACTATTACACAATAACAATTTGATTTTCTTCCATGGATATAGTGTCTTTGCTCTGAAATTTTTCTAAAGTGCACATCGTACGATGCGTAAAAGCTGTTATCGGACCGTGCATCTCATTATCGATCCGCGAGATCGGTCTTTTATATAAGAAATTTATGTCTCCTTCAATAGAATCGTCCTCTTAAAAGCATCTTATCTTCGTCAGAAAGTAACTAAACTCACTTCAACAAATAATCTTTACAGTGTCCAATGTTATTATTATTCGTCGTTTTGAAATAATTCACTTTTGTAAATGAAGATTTAATGATGACACTGTTTCGATCATTGATAATATTCGTTTCAAGATTGAGAGAAATCACATCACCATCGATCGTAATTCAAGATTGATAATCATAACACGGTCCCGATCAGTGATAATATTCGTTGATTTGAAATAAATGACCTTCGTTATTCAAGATTGATTTAAATCATAACACGGTCCCGATCAGTGATAATATTCGTCGATTTGAAATAAATGACCTTCGTTATTCAAGATTGATTTAAATCATAACACGGTCCCGATCAGTGATAATATTCGTCGATTTGAAATAAATCACCTTCGTTATTCAAGATTGATTTAAATCATAACACGGTCCTGATCAGTGATAATATTTGTCGATTTGAAATAAAACACCTTCGTTATTCAAGATTGATTTAAATCATAAAACGGTCCCGATCTGTGATAATATTAGCCGGAATTCGTCGATTTCAAATGAATCTTCTTCCTATATTAAAAGTCACTTTTTACAAAATCAGTCGTCCCGATAAGTTAATTGCTTATATATGCTTCAAATATATAAATACATAGTAACTAGTACGTTATAATGAGCTGATATTAAGTCCGATCCCAAGATATAAATACATTTTTAAAATCTTAAAAGTGTGCATCAAGTATTAACGTTAATTAGCAAAATAGAAAGAAATTTATGGCTCCAAATTTTTTTTAAAATAAGAATATATATATATACATATAAATTATTTACGAAAAACATAAAGTAGACTTCAAACATTTTTAAAATATATGTTTTATAACATAAAATTTATATATATTTGTTAATTTAATACAATAAAAGAAGAACTCTGATGCTGGCTCACGGCTATTTATATTATTGTATATTGTTAATAAATGGTATCATTGATATTGGGAAAGTATATAATGTTATTTTGAAATGTGAGAGGCATATATAAGATCCCTTTGACAGATTAAAAAAATAATTTTGAAATAATTATATTTGATCAATTCAGAAAAATTAACAGGAAATTAACAATTTAGGTGAAAAAAATGAATTGAAATCCCTTTGGTATTTGCAAAAAAGTTGATTTAATATCATAGCTATTCTAGTCTTGCTCTTTTAGTTGGTGTTGCGGAGTGTTGTTGTCGGTGACGTTTTCACTGTCTTGGTAGTGAATTATTGTGCCTGTCTCTGAAATAGGAGGAAAATAATATTGATTATGAGTTGATTATTAATTAAGAGCAAACATTTTAAATCAAATAGAGGTTATTTGTATGATTTTATGTATTAGAAATGTTGTAGCTAGTTTACGACAGACATAGTCTAATTAATTTTGATTATTTAAAAATAATAAAATATGTTCATTTGATTTTCTTTAGTCAATCATGCCATTATATGATATATGATTACATCAATCATACTGGACAACACAAATGTTTCAAGCATTTTCTAGTAACAATGACCCTTCTTACAGGTACGGATTCATGTTACTAAACTTTTTTTTCAGCCATAACCCTAAAAATGTATGCACAGGAAACATTTTAACCCTAAAAGGTATGGCAATCATCCCTATCATATGGAGAAAGGGTGTATGACCTTATGTATAATGAGTAATAATATTACTCTAAACTGACTCATTTGTAATTTTGAATGTTCATGGCCACAATGAAATTATGAAATGCCTCGAGTACATAAAAGAGGATGGTGTATTTAAAATAAACTTTGTATAAGCTTAGAAAATTTTATAACTGTTCAAATGGTAATATGGTTATGAGATATTGTGACCAAGAAAAATTGGTGTATTAAGTAATATAGTATTTTAATATAATAGGTTAAACTATAGTGATCTAATATTTTTACCTTTCCTGGATTTGTGATGACCCTTTAGGTTGAAGTGATGTGTGTACCGCCTCGAAAATGATCCCCGCCGCAATAATGATTCCCGCCGCAATAATGATTCCCAAGTCGCCGCAATATTGATTCCCACCGCAATAATGACTCCCAAGTCGCCGCAAAAATGATCCCCAAGGAATTATGAACTTGGACAACTCGTGATCGATGGAGCATGGACTATTTCTATATTTTTCCATGCATTTATCCACATATATGTGAATCCCTTTTTGTGTTTTCGTTTATTATTCGTTTCTCTTTTCTTTTTGTTTGTTTTTTTGTGTGTCATGAAGTGTTAAATATAACGCGTTTTAGCTATCATTTCAGAAGTTATTTTATATATTGAAACTCATTATCTATATACTGCCTTTCATCTTCGTTATCTATGTAGTGCTGTATTTTATCTTTTTTGTACTATTTTTGAAGTCTCAATAATTTCTGTGTAGCTCATGTAATCAACTACAAAGTTGGAGTTTCAATTCAAATGATATCAGGGTTATCTGTTAAGGTCAAGCTAGTAAAAGAGTTAACTGAACGAGATTAACTTCGCTTCAACAATATGTGAGATCAAATTCAAGTTTGACTGAGTTAGATTTTTAAAGCGGTCTCGTCATAGAAATATTAAATTAAAATCAATTATTTGTAGTAAAGCCAGTTTTTATCAAGCAATCCCCATTGTCGCACAGTAGTTAGAAGTGATGATATAATAGGAGATTTGTGGAATGTTATGAGAACCTCGACAACTATGATTGTTCTATAAACATATCCTGGTCATCTTTGTCCAAAGTACTTTGCTCATTTAACTCCCAGTGATAATATCAACATGAGCGAACAGCAGAAGAATGGAAATGTAATATAGTTTAAAGAAGTCCATACTACAAGGCCTCCTACAACGATGCCCAGAAAGGAATCTACGAGGTAGAGAATGAAATTTGATATGTTTGTTTTAAATGTGACATGCTCCATCGATCCCGAGTTGTCCAGGTTTATCATTTCCATGGGGATCATTATTGCGGCGACTTGGGAATCATTATTGAGGCGGGAATCATTATTGCGGCGACTTGGGAATCATTATTGCGGCGGGGATCACTTTCGCAGCGGTACAATGTGGAGTATTGCGGCAAACTTACTCCAAATGATGCCAGTTTCTGAACAAAGGCAGCCAAGTCATCATTTGATTCTGGTATGTCCGCTGTTGAATGTCCGCTTTTGTATAGAATATGACCTTTAAAAAAAAGAGTTTACTCAGAATATATTGCTCAAAGCAGTAATGAATTAAATATATAGACAGGAAAGTAATCAAATTTAAGATTTATATATTTTTTAATTTACATTAAGGCAATAATGAAATCATGAAGTGTGTTCAATATTTTTATTTTTTAACAATTTGGCAAGATTTCAGGTTGGGTTAATAGAAGTATGGCTTGGTTTCAAACTTATATCTTGTATAAGAAAAGACAGAAGCCTTTTTGTGAAACTAAAATTTTTATTGTTAAGTTACATCTCGAAAGTTAATGAATAATTCTAGAAAGGTGTTTTAAATAGAGAATTATCTGCATGTATGATTGAATTAATTGGCAAATTTATCTTAATTTATCTTTATCTTTTAGGATAAGGTTTAGGGTTTTATTTGTGTATCCGGTTTTTCCTCAATTTTGGAAAACCCACAGTTGGTCACATTTAAAGAAGCTGAATATACTTATTTAAAATTACTATGTGCTGTAGTTAATTTTTCATACATTTATGTACTATTAAGATTACTTTATATAGTTTGTATATACAAGCGCGTAGCATGAGTAGTATTAAGGAATGCCATGAAATACAAGTGGTATTTTCAATTAATTTTTTGAGAACTTAAATTGTATTTCCTTTAAACAATATATCTACATAAAATTTGAGTTTCTGAAGTAAATAAATGTTCTAGTAAGTACCAACAATTTGTATAAAGCATGCCAATTAATTACTTCATAAATTAAGAAAAAAACATAGTCAATGAGCCAATCAACATCTTTTGTAGATGTGTTGTTATAAGTTTTAAAGAACTTTATTATTTACCTGGGACTTGTTTCCTTGTACCGTTATTGTGTGAACAGTGCCCAGTTGATTGGCCTCCAGTTCACTTGCAACACTTTTTGCAAGGGTTTTACCTGTCTCTCCATTTACAGGTGTCCTGAAGAAGTTTTTTCGGTTTAGTAACTGGAATGAAATATGTTGTCCAGGTGATAGAATGATGTTGTTCATGGTGTTGAAGTATGGATTCTTTGTTCTATTTTTTTTTAGAGTGAAACACTATACCTGTGTAACATAATGAAATTGCTATTCTGAAATGTTTGCAATAATTGCAAAATTTTGCCCCATAACTTATTTTCCAACTAATTTTTGGTTACAAGAAATTATTCACAAATTTTAAATTCAGTTTGGAGACTTTAATACTGTGGATATAGTCCTATGACTGTACAATAAAATTGATTGTCAACAAACACTGTAAAGTATTTTGGAATATAAGAAATTGTTGTTTTCTGAAAGGCTATATGACATCATTGTTATTCAAATGAAAAGACTTGTTATTTATTGCATCAAAAAGCTCCATTGAATATTTTGCCATTATGAGTAAAATTTAGTATTAGTTTCCATTAAAGACAAGCGAAATTGTGATACATTGTTTCCTTTGAATTATAATTCTAATTGATTGGAAAAGCTGTTTTCATTAACCCATGAAAGACAGTTTGTAGATATTCTTGCATTGTGTTCTGATTTGAAAATCATACTTTTAACTTATACACTTTGTTTCATGGGTTAATGAGAACAGCAATCTCGTCCCCATTCGCTGCTAGCTCTCACTGCGCATGTTCAAGCTCGACAAACTATCTTGGCTCTGGCTTACCCAACTGAATCCGGCCACATGATTTGTCCTTAGAGAAAACAAAGCGATTGACCGGAAGTTCAAAAATAACGGTCGATTATCAACGAAACCAAAAATATATCAGAAAATTGCTAATACAAACCACCTGAATACGGGGTAAGGAAAGTTTATCATCAAGAACTGTTGTCGTAGCAAGATTTCTCAGAATTCTTCGCATGAGCTCTGCTGTTATTATTCTTGACCCGTAAATAACGACTGATTTTACTTCAGCTTGCAGCCACTGACTCGCTATATTCTCATCAAAATCCTTTCTAATCCTTTATGCCTATATGAAAGCATTTTCTACCAGTGGATCGATCAAGATATTATATAATTAAATGTATATTTGAACAGATAGATTTTCTGATTAAACATGAAATAATTTCTAGGTTAAAATTTGATTGCATTCTGTTATCAATAACATCTGTTAAAACGAATATTCCCACGGAAATTCTATTATTAGTCTAGTTAACCTCCTATTCCAACGTAGCAACGCCAATAAGGTTGAAGGATTTAAATCAAACATGCGCAGTGCAAAAATGCCCAGATTCTGGTCATCCGGTTTGGAGTTTTGCCAGACCCAAGATAGTTCGTCGAGCTTGAACATACGCAGTAAGAGCTAGCGGCGAATGGGGACGAGATTGTGAGAACAGCAGTAGTGAATTGTGGGATTTTGGTTTAAAGCATGAAATTTTGTCACAGTTATGTACTTTGTGTAATAATGCTTTCAGTTGAGTACTGCTTTCCTATCACTAATTATATCTTAACTGGAGTGCATATATTTTATGGATGTTAAAACTTTAAAACTCTAAGATTAAATTGTGATTGTTTACAACAATATTTGTGAAGTATATACTTAATATAAATAGAATAAATACCTCATGAATAGATAGTTTCGATATTTCAATTAATTAAGGATATACAGGAAAAAATTATCCTAAAAAATACATTTTTTTTTTAAACTAACTGAATCAGTTAAAAAGTATAATTTGAAAAAGAAAAATAATGACTGATGGGAGTGAATAAGTTTATTATAAAAGTGTTTTACTTACATTTGTCTTTTGCACTATGATTGTCTATCTTTGGGTATTTTTGACGTGAATTATTCGTGGAAAATGACCACTGAGTGAATTTTAATATGCCAGCTATAGATCGAATACAGGAGGAAATCGTGACCATGTGAGTTTGCATCGTCCATGAGAGAAGTTTGTACACCAGGGTTTTCTTCTTTTATCAATGATGCCTTCATTATCAGAAAAATGTAACATCCGACATTTAAATGTGTTAAACATTGTTCTGTACGCACTTAGCTTTTCTTCGGCGACCATTTTGAATTTTTTGTAGCCGAGCCTGTATATCTTGCACAGGAAACCCAATGGGTTGACACATTTTAATTTTTCCTGTTTTTGTAAGTTGCATGTTTTACGGATTAACTTGTTTATTTTTTCCCCCAAACAAATGACCCTTCAAAGTGTTTTCTCTGGCTATCTTTTTTTTGATAATATATTGATTTATGAAGGCAATTATATTCATCTGGCGTAGCCAATCGGTAAAAATCGATACCGATTTGCCAATCGATAAATCGGTAAACAATCCCCGGGGGGATTGTTTACCGATTGTCCAAGTGGTAGGGGTGATCGGCGTACCTTTTAGGGTTAAAATATTTCCTGTGCGTACCTTTTAGGGTCCTTTTAGAGTTTTGGCTCAAAAATCAGTTGTAAGGGTCATTTTTACTCTGATTTATTTGTATCTGTGCGTACCTTTTAAGGGTCATTTTCAATACCTCCGCCGATCACCCCTACCACTTGGACAAAGGGAGTACCCCCCCCCCCCCCCCGGGAAACAATCGATATACTTGATTTGATTGCTATTGACTACTATCGATCAATCGGTAAAAAACGATATCACACTAATTTTTTATTATCGATTTGTATCGATCTCCGTTAAAAATCGATAAAATCAGATAAAAAAGTTTATTTTTATCATCGTTTTTTATGCCTAATTTCAAGAACGAGATGTAATTTTTGTTTTGTAAAAACTAGACAATTAATTGAAATAAGTAAGAGGGGAATAACAAAACTGTTTTACAACATAACTTTACAACATAACTTCCACTATTCAAATATGTGTAACGATGGCGGGTCATGTTTTTAATTTGGGCAATTACCTATCAGTATTAATAAGGGTTCATTTGTACTACATGTTCGTCAAGCCACTTATGATACCGATTTAACTACAAAATATTCAACTCACCCAATCTATATAGAGCACAAGGGGACTTTTTATCACATTGCAGAATTCCTATCTCTTGAACAAGGGAAGGTCTACCGGCCATCATGCTCAAGAACAGCACGATGGATCTCTTGTCCAACAGATGATTTTTATGAAAAAATGGAACAGTCAGTAATTGCCGAAACATAAAAGCACTGGTGTGTACTTAGACCAACATGCTGGTCTTTGGTTGGAAAATGATGGGCTTCAAATAGGTCAAATTGTGCGCATGTACGACAATCCTAGCGTTAAGTCTGCTTTCCCAATATTTGAGTGGGACAGAAATTCAAAAGGACACAAAGTTACTGCGCTAGTTAATATAGATGAAGTGACAAGCAAAAACGAAAAAAATGGTCTTTGGCCCTAAAACAACGATTTCTTTGGTGTCCGAGGACTGAGGACATAGATAATAAATGTTGATACAACCTCCTCCAGTGGAGTGGTGTTGCTAGAAGAGGATGTTGTAAGAACAATACACACGAGTGACCTCGAGTGACCACGAGTGACCACGAGTGACAAAATGTTAATTAACAAAGTTAACTAAAGGTCACTAAAAGAATACTGTTTTCACTAAAAGAATACTGTTTTATTATCATAATAATTTTAATTGACGTGTATTCGTATGGTATTCAATTGCATTAATCAACCATTCGATTGTTCGGAAAGCGAATGCAATAATGGATTCACAATATTTTTGGCGTTCGATTGCCGAATGCAATCATATGATTGCGTTCGATAGTATTCGAATAATTCGAGTGCCTACGGCGGATATCGCGCGATATTCATTATGAGAACGATTATCATTTATGACGTGACCTTGATTTTAATACGAAGGCGATTCATTTGAAAACGGCAAATATATTATATCCGGCACTGATTTGGAATGAGTTGTGAAGGTCATATGTTGATTTATGAAGATATTCTTTGAAACCGACAAGGGGTCAAGATATATTTAATATCACTGCATGACCAGGAATGGCGCTGACGACAAATATTATAGACTTATCGTGCTGTGTTGATCTTAAATTACAAAGTCGATTCATTTGAAAACGACAAATATTACAACTGGAAAGAGGTTAGAATATTGATGAAGTGAGTTATTTAGTGAGTTGTTATTTTCTGACTTGTGTTGGATGGTCGAGAACTTGGCCGCGATTGATTTACGAAGTTGATTCATTTGAAAACGACGAATAATATAACTGGAGACAGCGAGTAGACTGTTGTTGTAGTGAGTTATTTATATAGTGAGTTGCTTTTCAAGTTCTAACTTGTGTTAGATGCTCACGAAGACGAGTCATTTGAAAACGACAAATAATATAACTGGAGACAGCTAGTTTAGAATGTTGTTGAAGTGAGTTATTTAGTGAGTTGCTTTTTCTGACTTGTGTTGGATGCTCACCGGAAGACGAAAGTTAAGTTTAGCAAAATTACGAGTAATGGCGATTATTTATAAGTGCTGGGCACGCTTTGAGAACGAAGCAACTTCATAATATCGTGTTTTTAGGGAAATTACGAGTATTGGCGATTAATATAAGTGCTGGGCACGCTTTGAGAACGAAGCAACTTCACAATATCGTGTTTTTCTCGCTAAAGTTTAGCGAAATTACGAATATTGGCGATTAATATAAGTGCTGGGCACGCTTCGAGAACGAAGCAAATTCATAATATCATGTTTTTCTCGCTTAAGTTTAGCGACAAATAATATAACAGGAGACAGTTTAGAATGTTGTTGAAGTGAGTTATTTAGTGAGTTGCTTTTTCTGACTTGTGTTGGATGCTCACGAAGGCGATTCATTTGCGAGGGAGATGTGAAACCACGAAACGACAATGAGAAGCACGGACCGTAAATAGCATTTACGCATCGCACGATGCGTACGATGCGTACGAATCGAGACCCCCCCTCCTGGCCGGCCGAATCAATATTACCACAGGGTACCCATTAATTATGATCATTATTACCACAGGGTACCAATAAATTATAACCAACACAGGGTACCCATTCAAGGACAGAGTAATACACCATCCTGTATCTAATTAGTATGTACCATTTTTGCATAAAATTACCATTAATATACATATTAATGAGGTACGAAGCGAGTCGCACCGTAAAACCAACATCTACGATGCGACTCGATTTGTGTGTATTGGACATGTATGTAAATCGCCTAACATCGCCTAAGAATTTATGACCTTTTTGCAAAAATCGCCTAACATCGCCTAAGTTCGTCTTAGAGTTTAGTTAGGAACGTTTTTCTAAAATTGCCTTAGATTGCCTAAAATTACGGCAATTTTAGGGCCCGGAGTAGACACTTAAGATTTATACATATCATATTGTTTATTTAATAATATCTTACGTTTATTATAGAAATTTCAGAACAACATCAATTTCAAATCTATTATAAGTAGAGTTTTGTTTGTTTGAAGTCGATGCCTTGTCTTCCCAATATGCTAACATTCATTATTTTCATATGAAATTGTGAGATTTTTTTAAATATAACCTACTAAGTCTACATTAAAAGTGGTCTAAACACTAAGCGCTTCCAAAATGTTCTAACAATGATGCACAGGTTGGCCATGGGTGGCCTTTGATTTTTAATGATTTTTATTGGCTTCAATAACATTTATACATGGTTCAATTTCAAACAAGGTCGTTTACAATTAACGAATACAGCACTAAGTGCTTTATCCAAGATTTGTTTCTCTATTGTTTACAATTAACGAATACAGCACTAAGTGCTTTATCCTAGATTTGTTTTCCAAGATATCCGTAATACAGTACTTATTTCTAACTAGCTTTATTAATAATACACAATTGATGTAAAATTCCAAAAAAAAGAACAAAATCCACAAATGAAAGAGAATAAACACAAAGGTTTTGTTTTTAGAAATATATACTTAAATACTTATTTAGAGAGGGAGACAAAGAGAGGGGTAGAGAGAGAATAGAGAGGAGGAGAGAGAGAAAGCGAGCAAATTATTAAGCATATAAAAATTATAATATTTATAGATGAACTCTGTTAGGGACAAATCTGTATCCCAAATTTTCGAGGACCTTAATTTATCATCAATAGGCTTGGAGAAGGTTTCCTGAAGTAGAAAAATATCACTTTTTTATTTGAATACACTGCTTCTTTTATATTGATTGTTGAGTCCCCTGTCATTTAGTGACAAAAGTTTTAATTTCATTGTGTCTCTGAGTTATTTTCCTTACGTAACTGATCATACTGCCGACGAACCGAATCAGAAAAGAACAAAGCAGAAGAATGTAAGGGAAATTTGCAAAATAATGGCAAATACGAGAAGAGGCTTACCTCAACGACGACTATAAAGTCCCATAGGCACCGCCCTTTTTTGGCCTTTGGGGAGGTTTTTGGAAAAAGTTTAGACATGTGGACCAACACTGATGCTTCTATAGAAACGCAAACATGAGTGTTAATTAACAACTATCATTACTTGAAACTATGTTTCTTAAGCATGTTAAGGCATCGTATTTTACCGGATAGTTGAAAACTACATTTTCTGTCATAACTTCAACCTAGTTAGATTTAAAGTTTAGTTTTGGAGCTAGAGTGATAGTTAGGTTTCTTAAAATTTTAAACATGGCCTTGTTGACTTTCGGCGGTCACGTGATCCCAAGGCGAGAAAAACAGGAATTGTAAAGTGGGGTGGATTGATAGAGATTGATAAAGATTGATATTCAACCGCCCCAGACAGGATCCTGTTAAGGCCATTTTACTTTAATTAACACTTTTAAGTGTTAAAAACATTAAAAGATTTTCAATTCACATCAAAACTGCAACCCCATTTTAAAATTTGTTTTTCTCGCCTTGAGGTCATGTGACTACCTAAAGTCAACATTTCCAAGCTTACAATTTTAAGAAACTTAAATATCATATCAGGCCGAAAACTTTTTTTTCACAGGCTTAATGTTAAAAAAGTTATTACAAAAAACATGCTGTAACATGCTTGGGCTGTCGATATTAAAGATGAAATACAAGTAAACAGTCCTAAATCAACAATAGTTTCCTAATGTACCACTAATTACAATGTATGAGTTACCTGATTGAGACATCTCAAGGCCTCTCGATGCCATATACAGTTGCAAGTTCGGTACTTGAACATTCCAGTTTGCAAGCATGGTGTCTACAGTGGTGTGAAGGTTGTGGTCGTATTGTAGTGTCCTGCACAGTTCTCGCAGTAACTGTAACGCAAATAAAGGCTTGTAGCATGGTTTAGAATAAACGTATTTTCGAGATGTGGATGTGGCTGGGTTCTTGGGAAGGTAGGGGGTATGTGTATGTGTATGTGTATATATTTGGTATGTGTAGCTGGATATAGCTACAGCACATGTATTGGCAATTACTGGATATTTGTTCTACACTTAATCTCTCCTACCTCTGTACACCATCTCAAGCATGGATACGCTCTACACGTGTCCTTTACTCTCGTCTTGGGCAGAGAACTGCGCCTTGCTCATTCGGTTGTTTTGCCTTCGATTCCTTTGTAAGAAGTTCATGGTGTCTTCTATTTGAACTTTCATCTTCATCCCCATCTATAAGACAAACATGAGAAGTATGAAAACATCGGTAAAACAGCTTTCCTGATATATCGTTTAAGCCATGTCACATGAGAAGGAATCTTTTGAATCAACAAAACGAAAATAATCTACGGATACCACAGGCAGCCTAACTGTACTATTCTGTACAAGGCTTTTTTAAATCTCGCGTGCGCTGTTTGAGAAATGTGCTTTATTTGGTGCTTTATTATTTATTTGTAAGCATGGTTAGTTTGCGGTTCTTGCTGTGCGTGCCCAGTGTTTGACAAATCGCGTAAGCAAACAAATACACAGGAACCCCATACTCGCGCACTGTGTTCGCCATGGTCAACTGAAATACTCAAGATGAATGTGCACGCACGAGCGATTCTTGCATTGCACGTGCAATTAGCGGGAGCAATTGTACATGGGTCACAGGTATGCAGAACTAATTTTAAAAGGAGAGTTAATTGCTATTTGTTTAACCTGTAATTGTAGTTTTGCAATTTCCTTTAAAACGAAAAAAAAGTTGCAGCCGAAGCTATAAAGCTACCGCAATCTCAAACCCCCCAAATTACTATTTCAACACTATGCTATAGGTGGAATATCGTAACCTCATAGTGTCGAAAATGCATCAGTGAGGAATGAATAGGCGCGAACTGTGTGCATCTGGATAATGCACGTGGCCCAACGTCCAATTAGAATTACGCGCATTTCCCCCCAGTAGATTCAAACATAGGTGTTTCCTATTAATAACAGCCTTTCAAGATGGATAGCAACTGCTTGCATCGTAAAAAAAATCGTCATTATGGAAGTGCGAGTTTTGTGTAGTGGCACTGTTGTCTCTTCGTCTACTGATTTTGCATTTAATACACGTTCATGAGCAAACCAGTGGTACACGTTTAACATGTGGCCTTGATGCATGTCCAAACCAGTAAAGCACACCCTCACCCTCTGGTCCTAGTTTGCAATAGACACGCCCATTAATTGATAGTATCTGGAAGAGGCGAAAATGCATTGTAATCAAATTACGAATCTGAGTTGAAAGTTTAATTGTCCAGATACTTTGAAGGACAACTCTAAAGTTAACGTGTTTTTGTTACTAAATCTTTGTCTCGTACAAAACAGTATCCATACATATACATTAACTTTAGTACTTCTTTTTCAAATTTTATTGTGCAGAAACCTATTATAATGTTTTATGTGAAGATTGTGAAGTGAAATCAGTGGAATGTTACTTACCAGAGCCTGCAGCAATAAAGATGCCTGTCCTCTGTAATATTGCTTTTGACTCCGCTTTACTCAAACCGCGAGCTGCTTTTCTTGTATTACCATTAGTTGCATGAGAAGAAATGGCTGCTGGAGCCTGGCACCGATTTGATGTTCTGCGCCAGCCAATCCCCAAAGAAGAACGATGTACTGGGCAGATGGTAAATTTTGCAAAATCGCGTGGAAGTGAGAACACCGTAGCGCGGGCTAGAATAAGTTCCTCTTCTGTTTTAATATCGAGTATCCCAACACTTCTTATGTGACTCGCTATATCCCTTTCACAAGAGGATAACGGTACAACAATTTCGTTGGGATATCTTTTATCTAAGCCACAAACACCTCCAGTGATTTTCTTGAACGAGCAAGTGACTTCCAACATCTAAGGAAATGCATTTCTGAAGGGAAACATCGTTCTCGACAAATTTAATTAACCAACTACATATGTTTTGTTTCCGCAGACAAATTGTCTGAAAGTTAAAAAATTTTATTTTTTAATTTTATTTGTCGGCAATTTTATTTGTCGGCAATCAATTCCAAATGAGAAATGAATAATGGGAATTGAATTGACATTTGGGTTAGCAGAAACCTGTTCGCAATATGCAAAGACACTTTTTAAAAATTATTATCAACGATCAATAAATCTTAGCTTATCAAGATATGGAATCATTAATTTTTTGATATGTGTCTTTCTCTCCGCGACATTTTATTATGTTTCAGGTATCGTTTTATTATGAATATCATGCTCTCTAATTCACTTGCGTCTTTTCTCTGTTGCACAATTAAAACTAATCTCTGTTACAATGCATTGTCCTATATATATACATGAAAAAAACATTATCAAGTGGTAAATATTTTAACAATTTCCAAAATGAATGACCGAAAATAATCACAAGATTCCACTAGTCGTTTTTAAACGACCCTACCATGATAGTTCATAAAGAAATAAACTTTTTGGCTTTGTGTATACGTATAATATAAGTAACTTAAAAAAGTGTTCGTCTATATAATAGGCACTTAAATATCTATTATATTTAGTAATTTTCGGTGACAGAGCTTGTCAAGACTTTTAAGCCTGGTTTTCACTAGCGACGCAACGCAAGCTCAAATGCAAGCGCAAGCACAAGCATGTGAAAACGAGATGTGAATAAGCGCAAGCGCAAACAAACTATTCACTAGTGCCACGCGCAAGCACAAGCGCAAACGCAAGAAAAAAGGAACATTTTTGATACCTTGCGCTTGCACTTGTGCTTGCGTGGGCGGTTTTCACTACGAAATAAGGCCTCTTGTGCTTGCGCTTGCGTCTGCGCTTGCGCTTGCGTCGCTAGTGAAAACCAAGCTTTAAGCTATAATCGATGACACGTGTCAAGGCCACAGACATATAACCCTATATATAACCCTTTTAATACTATAAACACCAAAACTATTTTGACATAAATCGGTGTTATATTTGCTAAACCACTATTTATTAAAACACAAGATTGAGCCGTTCATAACAGTTATAAAATCGAATGTAAGGATGCTACAAAACAATCACAAATTAATTAGAGTTCGCGATGTCTATACGAGACACGAGTCTAATTGTCTGGAGTTCTTGACAGTTTTTTGTTGTGATTTTCACGATATTTAAATCGCTATATCTCCACAAATAGAAAAAGCCCGAGTAAGATTTTTATATCATATTAAATAACAACATCTCCTCTACTCAAATACAAAATATCGAGAAAATCAGAAATATACCGGGCAGGAAAAATTAATATTTAAAAAGTGTGGCAAATTAGAAAATTTTAACTTGCAAAATTCTACAATTTTTGATGGCTTCCTATGGCTTCAAAAAACACACTTAAAAAGTTAAAATTTAGATCCAGCCCTTCATTATTATCTGCTTTATACGATTATGAAGTCGAGTTTTGTCAGACTTTGACGTGTGATATTTTTCCATCCGGAGTTTGTTCGATTGAAATAATTAACTACAGCACACTAGTAGACGGTCCACATTTGATATCTCAGTAATTCGGTTCTTGAACATAGTTGTGCAAGATGAGAATGCAAACTAAATGTTCCATGTCAGCATAAAATTCTTTCATTCGACGTGAAAAGGAATTTTAGCATCAAAACAAACGCATGCGCAGACAAAATCTATACATGCTATATAATAGGACAAAATTGAAATAGTTGTCAAACAAAACAAAAAGTTCCAGAAAAAGCAGAATAATAAATAATAAAACTATCTAAAAATATGCTTTCTTAAACAAATGAGTCTTTAATAGCTTCTTGAATGTTGTAATGCTGTTTGCAGACCTTACACTAAGAGGGAGTTCATTCCATAATATTGGAGCTGCGACCTTGAAAGCCTGGTCTCCCGTTGTCTTGCCTGATTTGATAGCAGGTTTAGCTAAAAGGTTGTTACTTATGGATCTAAGGTTATACCGAGAATGTTTAAAATATATCAGATTATTTAAATATGTAGGTGCGGTACCATGCATAGCCTTAAAAATAAATAAAATAACTTTGTAAATAATTCTAAATTTCAAGGAAGCCAATGTAATTCTATCATTACTGGAGTAATGTGAGAAAAGCGTGGCGTATTTGTGATAAGTCTTGCTGCTGCATTTTGTGCGCGCTGAAGTGTGTTTATGTGAATTGCTGGTAGACCATACAAAAGCGAATTACAATAGTCTAATCGACTAATTACGAGAGCATGTACTAGCGTCTTAGCAGCATCAACGGATAGGAACTAACGTATGCGTCTAATATTAAATATTGAATAAAAAGCAGACTGACATGTCTTATTTATGTGGTATTTAAATTGAAAGTTACTATCGAACCAGACGCCAAGATTTCTAGCCTCACTAACAGGTGACACATCAGTTTCAGCAACTAACAGACTATCAGTTCTTACTTTAGTGAGTTGCTGACGAGTTCCGATTCACAAAAAATTCAGTCTTATCCTCGTTGATCTTGAGCTTGTCCACGACCATCCACGCTCTCACAGCACTGATACATTGCTCCATAGCACACCTGGAATCTGTCTCATCAGTCGCGCTGTCCGGTTTAAAGGAGAGGTACAATTGGGTGTCGTCAGCATATGCATGGACTTGGGGCAGATGAGTCTTTATTACCTCAAAGAGCTTACTCGCATAGACGGAAAACAAAAGGGGACCGAGGCAGGATCCCTGTGGCACGCCAAATGACAGGGGGAATCTCTCCGACAGTTTTCCATCAACAACAACACCCTGTGTTCGACCAGAAAGGTATGAGCCGAACCATTTCAGAGCATCACCAGCAACGCCAAATGAAGTTTCTAGACGGCCAAGAAGAATACTGTGATCAACCGTATCAAATGCGGCGCTTAAATCCAAGAGTACTAGAAGAGATACATGCAGGCTGTTCATGTTAAGCAGATTGTCATTTGCAATCTTTAAAAGAGCCGTGTCTGTACTGTATCCTTTCCTATATGCTGATTGTAACTCAGGAAAGAGTCCATTTTCAGTGACATGAGTATAGAATTAGTTAAAAACCGCCCTCTCTGTGATCTTTGAAACAAACTGCAAATTACTCACTGATCGTAGGTTTTTGTTCCCAGAGTCCTTTGCGCCTTTTTTGAGTAAAGGGTTAACGGCCGCTTCTTTCCATTCTTTCGGGAAATGACCAGTACACATAGATGCGTTCACCATTCTAGTTATCACTGGTAAAAGCACCTCCAGAGAGTCGTAGACCAGGCAAGTCTGCATCGGATCTAGAATGCAAGACTTCTTCGCAGAACAGTTTATCAAATCACTCACATCACGCTCAGTCAAGGTGTTAAAAGTACAAAGTGTTTTATCTGTAACACTTGACGCTGGTCTGTCAGGGGGAACAAGAGCCAGATCTTGTGTGCATAGACTGATAGAATCTATGTCACTTCTAATGTTATCAATTTTGCGCACGACACCTGCCAATATAGTTTGACAACACTGTCTTGTCAGAGTGTTCGGGGAAGCGCAGTCCTTTGCGCTCACCCAGAAGCTTATTCGCAGCGTTGAACAGTTTTTTCTGATCAGAGCTATTTTCATCAACAAACTGTGTATAAAATTCTCACTTTGCTCTGTTCATTAAGTTCGTAGTAAAATTTCTTTTCTTCTTGAAATCAGTAAAGTCAGCCGGGTGTCTTGTTTTCCTCCATTTCCGTTCTGCTTTCCTGCGGGCGCGCTTGGCTTGATCAATATCATTATTATACCAGGGCACAACTGGGCAAGTGACCCGAGTCCGTGTCTTTTCTGGTGCATGTCGATCGAGTAGTTCAGAGAGGGTTGAGTTGTACTCCTTGAGATCGACCGTCGTATACTTCATGCTTTCCGAGTCTGATGACGTTTTCGATAATTTATTCTGAATTGGTGAATTTACTAAATCACGAACTACTAACTTTGAATCTTCAAATATCTATGACAACCTTTTTGCAAGTAGGTGTATGTCCCTTGTGTAAACCAGCATTTTCCAGAATGTCAAGACCTGACGTCAAGCTGCTTTTGTTGGCATTATTGATACTGGTAGGACTGTTTCATGAATTGGTTTGTTGCTGTCTTAACTACTTTTACTCTCTTCGTCTAGAGTTTGGTTTGGTTTGGTTTGGTGGTCTAGGTAGAATGCGCTGTGGTTGTGATGCAAACTTCTCAGGCAAAACTTTCTAATAGATGTTGGAGGTAGCAGTATTCCTCTAGACCACTTTTTGACTTGAGATGACGATGGCGATTGATGATCGACGGTAACACCAATAGAAACACTTGCCTTTCTACCCCTCTTGAACCTTGCATTATCTTCAGCTAGTTCTTTAAGATTCGCTGACGCACTGTCTACAAAAATAAATTGAAAAGCCGCCGTCTTTGTGTATTTCTCGTGCTGACGAGAAATTTAATAATTTCTAGAGCGCTTTAATCTAAATTCTAAAGCGCTTAACAACATGCAAAATATAAAATATATATAATATCTATTAACAATAATAATTAACAATAATAAAAAATTTTAAAATATTTTACAAAATGAAAAGTTCATAAAAAGGCAGTCTTAAATAAAAAAGTTTTTAAATTAGTCTTAAAGCTATTTATATTATTGTTGTCCTTGATATATTGAGGAAGGCTGTTCCATATCTTTGGGGCAGCAACTGCGAAAGCACGGTCTCCAAAGGTTTTGCATTTTGTTCTTGGGACCTTCAGAATGTGCTGATTAGCACTACGAAGTGCGTAGCGACAAGGTGTTTGTTCAGTTATTAGTTCACATATGTAAGATGGAGCCATTCCCCTAAGAGCCTTAAAAACCAGTAAGGCAATCTTGAATTGAATTCTGAAAACAATAGGCAGCCAATGAAGTTCCATCAATACAGGTGTTATGTGCTCAAATCTGGGTATAGAACATGTAACCCGAGCAGCGGCATTCAGCACTTTTTGAAGTCGTTCCAATTGGTACTTTGACACTCCATAGAGTAATGAATTGCAATAGTCCAAGTGAGAGGTCACAAAAGCATGAACGAGTGTCTTGGTAGACTCTTCAGACAGAAACTTTCTTATCTGTTTAATTTTGTAAAGACCAAAAAAGGCTTTACAGCAAACTTTACCAACATGAGTGGACATCGTCAAAGAACTATCGAACCACGCTCCCAGATTACGGACATTGCTAGATGGTTTGACTTGAGAAGAACCAACGAGAATGTTATCAATGTTTACTTTCACTAACTGTTGACGCGAACCAATAATCAAGAACTCAGATTTCTTGTCATTGAGCTTAAGGTGACTGTGGGCCATCCACGATCTAATCTCAGAAATGCAGTCAACCATCGCACTCACAGCATCATCTTGAGAAGACTCGAGTCCTGGACGAAACGAAATGTAATGTTAAGATATTTGCTGTTTTGGATTTAAAGCCAAATAAAGAAACCCTGAGTTTTTCAAGATCTTTTTTCGGAAGAGACGACAGGTATTATGAGCATTTTGTATATCTTGATAAATTCTGCCATTTACTGCCATTCCCAGCTTTGCTTCTACATTAATTACGTAACCAAACCCTTCTTTGAATTGGGAAACTGTGATTGCAGTACGAAAATCGCTGCTTTTAGACCCTCCATAGAACCTCTTTTTATGATTTTTTTTGTCCCACAATGCTATTTAGGCACTCATTACTTTGAGATGAGCCTAAAGCAGCCAACGTTTTGCTACCTCTTTCTTTGTAACACATTCGTGAAAAAACTGCCTAAGCCCATTCATTGAAGATCTTTTCCGCGTGGAACTGATGCGTGTTGTTTATTATTTATTATTTATTATTTATTTATTTATTTATCTATTATTATTTATACTAGTTGTTACTTTTGTAAGTTAGTGCTGCTGAGCCTATCTTGGAGGCACTCCCACCTCATTCTCTGCAACATGAAAAGGAAGATTTGGTCGACCAGAATTTTGTTCTCAGTGAGCTGTTATGGAATCTATTATAATGTACTATATACTACTGCACAGTGTGAACATTCAACCATGGTAAAAGGAAATTTTGCACCGATATTAATTAGAACAAAATCAGTCAACATACATTTACCAAGAAAACAGTTCTTTGATACTGAAACTTGGCAACCTACATAATTTTTCGATAGTGTAATGGGTCAAACTATACATATCTTTAAAAAATCGATTAACCCGGTCAAGGGTATCATAAAGGAGAGGCTAAGATAAAAATAATAGTACATAATGCGCAATTCATCTGGAATAACGCGATTTTCAAAGGCATTATTGTACATAGTATCACCATCAAATAAGATATGATCGATGACTTTGGTTGTCCAGAGCGGCATTGGCAGCGACTGAGCACATAACAAAGCTGAAAGACTCATAAAAGTACATTGTCTGCCTCTAGATGTGTCAATAAAAAATTCGTGACCTTGATGAATAATTCCAACAGCAAATGAAGCAGAACTATACATTTTTACATCGCCAACTACTTATAGATATAGAAAAAACTAAATTAAATATACATATTAAAAAGTTAAAGTCTTAAATAAATATTAATCGTTATAGTAATGACGGCGAAATAAAAATGTCTTCAGGCTAGATTTAAAACTGTCAACAGATGGAGAAGTTTTAATGTGTTCAGGTAAGATGTTCCATAGTTTAGGTGCAGAATATGAGAAAGATCGTTCACCATAGTACTGAGTGTTTGGGCGGTAGTTTGACTGCAGTAGAGACTTTGAAGAAGAGCGCAGTTTGCGTGTAGGTTTGTGAGGTTTGATGAGATCAGACAGGTATGAAGGAGCTTGGTTATGGAGGCATTTATAGGTGAGTAGTAAGACCTTGAATTCAAGCCTAGCATGTATTGGCAACCAGTGTAGATCGTGAAGGACTGGAGTAATGTGGTCTCTTCTTTTGGCACCTGTAATCAATCTTGCAGCAGTGTTCTGTATTCTTTGAAGTTTTGAGAGTTCAGAAGATGGTAATCCATACAGTAGGCTGTTGCAATAATCAAGGCGTGAAAGAACCAATGCATTGACAAGACGCTTCAGAGAGTCTATTGATAAGTACTTCCTAATGCGACCAATGGCGTTGATGAAGAAGAAAGCTTTCTTAGAGATGTCTTTGATGTGATCAGCTAGAGTGAAATTAGTGTCCATATAAACACCAAGGTTACGGACCATCGGTTTAATGTTCACAGGAACGTTGGCAACGTAGAGTTGGTTTGGGGCTGATGGCTGTTTAACAAAACGTGATGCTAGACAAAGAACATCAGTTTTACTACGATTAGTCTGGAGCTTGTTAACAGTGTTCCAGTCAAAGATTGCTTTGATACAGGATGAAAGGATGTCCGTAGATACCGTCAGAGTGGAGGGATTGACAGCAATATACAGTTGAGTGTCATCGGCGTAGAACATGCAATCCAGGTTATAGGATTTAATTAGGTCTTGAAGAGGAGCAATGTAAAGCGTGAACAATAAGGGTCCAAGTATAGATCCCTGTGGAACACCAAATTGTAGATCACGGGGTGTTGATGACGATTTCCCAATGCTGACGAATTGGGTGCGGCCCAAAAGATATGATTTAAACCAAGTTAAAACAGTATCTTTAAATCCAAAGTAGGAATGCAGGCGTTTCAGGAGAATGTCATGATCCAGGGTGTCAAACGCAGCTGAGAGATCTAGCATTACGAGTATAATATAATTCCGTGAATCAAGAGCCTTTAGAATATCGTTGGCAACTCGCACAAGTGCGGTCTCCGTAGAGTGTTGTTGACGATAGGCAGATTGAAGGGAAGGAAGTAAAGCGTTTTCATTGAGATAGTCATAAGTCTGGATGGCAACAGATTTCTCGATGACTTTAGCGATGAATGTGATGTTTGCTACTGGGCGATAACTCTGGTACAATTCAGTATCAAGATCAGACTTCTTAAGCTTAGGTCGAACAACTGTAGTCTTAAGTGACGTAGGGAATTTACCATCCTTAAGTGAGGTACGTACAATTGCTGCAATAGCTGGATCTAGTTGTTGTAGGTGTTCTTTGAGTTCAGATGCGGGAATAGGATCAAGGTTGCAGGTCTTGGACGATGTTGATTGTACAACGTCTATGACATCAGAATTAGATGGCTCAATAAAGTCAGAGAAACCACATGGAAAGTCACGATCTTCAGTAGACGGTGATGCAGAGCTATTCAGATTTGTTCGGATATCAAGGATCTTGTTGATAAAGAACAAGTTGAAATCATCAGCGAGTTTTTCATCTGATTGATTGGTCGGCAAGGCAGTTGGCTTCAATCTGAACATGTTGTCGATGAGACTGAATAATTGATTGCGATACTTGGTTGTTTGATCGTTTAAGATAAGTTTGTCAACAGTTAGACCTGACTTCCTATAGCGTCGTTCAAGACGTCGCTTCAATCTTTTTCCGTGTCGTAGTTCATCGTTGTACCATTTAGCGCGTGGACGATGCTTTACTGTAATAGTTCGAATCGGTGCAAGTTTGTTAAAGATTTGTTCCAATGCAACATTGTAGTAGTCTACTAAATCGTCGACGTTATGGGAGCTGAGTTGCGGTTGATCAAAAGCATGAACAATTTCTGTAGATAATTGTTCATGGTCAATTTTCTTTATTGATCGTCTTGACAAGTGGATGGTAGAACGAGGTGGTTGGTGGTGGCTGAGCTTACAAGTGACAACATGGTGGTCAGAATGGAGATCAGGAAGAACTCTCACATCATGGATAAAGCTTTCATTGGAACGGGAAATAATAAGGTCAAGAGTGTGTCCCCGACGGTGAGTTGCACCGTGAACGTGTTGTACAAGATTTGCAGACCAAGACTCGACAATTGCTAAAATATCGAGGTTGTTGCCAAGAATAATTTCACAAAGTCTACCAGTCTTGTTTTTAATAGATCAAGCATTCCAAAGGCCAAGCTTGACTTTAAGATGATTCAGTGTTTTGTTTTGATGTTCCGATTCAATGGTTCCGTTGCTTTGAGTTTGAATATAAATGAGGTTATGGAGGTTGACTCTTAACGGTTCATTGAATGTTGAATATGGCCTTTTACTTCTAGAATATGTCGTAGTTCTAGATTGTATTACTCTTGGTTCAGATGTCGAGATGTTTCTTGAGCGATTTCCACGAAAAGGTTTCAATATACCCAAAGATCGTAGCGAGTTCCACACTTCTGTAGAAAGAGGTCGCGTTTGGTGATAATGGCGGGAGGTTTCAAAACCATCACAGGTATGCAATGGAGTTTTCCACCAAAATCGTAGCCCAAGGATGGTGCTTCTTGAATAATTCAATCTGGATATAGTTCACATTATAAAATAGAAGTAGAACGATAAAAAATTGGTGAAAATGATTGATAAATGAGTCAAAATAAACGATAATTTGAGAGCGATCAAAAGAGCAACCGCACTCGGTGCTAATTTACATATTTATATATTTTTTTTTTACTTACAAAATATGCAAACAAATTCCTCTACAAAATGGCGACAATTATGACACGAATATAAACACGTAGACTTCCTGTGAGGCCAAAACGTTGACGGTTACGCAATGACGGTTACACAACAAGACACGAAAGACATCTTCAAGGACAAATCGCCTGCTGACAATGCGGTTTGCGGTCTCGAGAGCCGGTCACGCAAGGTCACCTAACGTTAAAGCCACGTGGAAAATCATCTCCATGGACATCCAAAATCGAGAATCGAACTGGCATAAGAACGTGCGCCTGCTGACAATGCGGTCTGCGGTAACTCGAGACTCGTTTGTTGAGATTAGTTTCACTGTTCGCCTTGCGGCTCGCAGCAAATATGTTGTCAAAGACCTCAACGAGTTGGCTTGCACAGGATCGTCCAGGCTGGAAACCATACTGGGTGGGCTGTAGAAATTTTGAGACATGAGATGCTAACTTTTCTTGGATTTTGGAGACAATCCGTAAAAGAGAGAGAGAGAGGTTTATCATTCTCAATTTCAGTCCGTGGTCCTTTTTTGTGAACAGGTTTGGATATTAGCTTGCTTCCAATCGGATATGTAGATGCCAGTTCATAAGGAAGTGTCAATAAAGACAGACAAAGAAGGAGATAAAGAATGAGCACAGTTTTTCAACATAAACGCAGGGAGCTTATCTGTGTTGGTATTGGGTAGCTTCATCCTTGTACCGACACCATTTGCCGAACGTGGAGTGTTCACCAAAACAGTGCAGAACAATAGCACAAATTGCATTTGCATTACCGTCATTGTGATTTTGATGAATAGCTGAAACACTTTTTGATATGATTTATTACTTTGTCTGTTAGTTTGTCATTGTTTGAACTAAAATTGGTATTACGTCCTTCTTACAATGCCTTTGTCATGGTGCATGCAGAATGGTCTACATCCCACCACTTTTCAGTATTGCTATCAACTTCTTCGTGGAGACCAGCAATGAAGAAGATCTTAACCGATCTTAAGATCTTAATCTTATTTTTGCATTATATTATTTGCTAAGGTATGGAGCTTTCAAATATCTACTTGTTTTGAGTGGTCCTTTCCCGGAAGTTTGAGTTTTTGACGTTTAAACAGGAGCCACTTCGCACCTTTTTCGTAAACCATTTAACTATGGTGTGTTTGGAATAATTTAGTCTCTTGAAGAAAAAGCAATAGCTATGATATTGTGTCAATTAGATGTTAACTGTGCAAAAAGAAACTTCTCAACTGGCTCATTTACCGTACTCAAGAATAAGGGTGAGATTTAGAGACGATGATGGCGACATGGTCAATCTAGAAACGATGAATTTTCCTTCAATGAAATTCTTCGAAGTGCAAGGGATATAAAAGATCGTGAGTATAAGAAAATTTAACTTAAGGCGAACGAAATAGACTCACCGATGCCTTGTAAAATAAGACGACTTGATTTAGAAGCTACATGTGATACGACGGCTGCCCAAACGACATCATGTTTACAACCCAAACATTTATTGTTCAACTCACCCAAAACTGCAAATTCAAAACTGCAAATTCGCAGCAACAAGTAAATTCTACTTTGTCATCAACAAAGTTTACTGGGGGAAGTCCTCTTGATGCCGAGAAGCAAGAGCTCGAAGAAAATCTACAATTATTGAAAGTTCAATTTACAAGTGCTAAAGAAGAAATTCAGAAAATAAATAACGAGCAAAAACGATACCAATCCTTTAGTGAAATACGAGGTAGACTTTGTAACAATTGCCATAGTCCTGGGCATACCAAAACAACATGTTCTTTTGCACCTTGTACAGACATAAATCAATGCAAAATCAGAGAAAAGCATCCCGAAAATCGAAACAAGATAGCGCAGCTGCAGCGCGAGGTCAATTGTATCAGCACGAGAACGTTCAAAAACCTCCTTTTTTGCTCTATTACGACCACGACTAAAAGCTCAGAATCCGCTGAAATATGGCAGTGGGAATAGATTACGATTAGATCACGACCTACTTGTGTTGCAAAGGGCACTCAACAGCAAAGTACCCGAATGGGACGAGAGTGAGGATTGGAGACTTCCATTAGTAATAGAACGATTTGAAAACTCAAACGTGAAACCGTATATGAATGTATGACTGCGAGCACATATTTGTTTATTCACTTATGTTTGTGTACAAGTATTACCTTTCAACTTGCTAGGACAATTACAGTGACATTCATTGTTTACTTTTGAAACTAGTTTCAATGTTTAAATTTATTGTCTTTGAATTTTACACTAGAAGTACCCGATATATTTGAAGTAAGAGTAGCAATTTCTGGGTGAGATGTTCAGGACAGCTTCTGCGATTGCAATCTTCGTTTCGATTGCTGCTAACATGTTATGTTTATGATAAATAAGTGTAATCCCACAGTTAGCTAACATATTTCTAAGTACAGGTTCTACGCGCCGTCCATGGTGAAAGCCACAGTTATCCATTATCACATAATCTCCATGTTCTAGTGCTGCACTCCCGTCGGCGAGCTCGACTTGTAGCGCTTCATCAAAAAAAGACAACAATTCCATGCCATTTGATGGACCATCTACGATATTGTAAAAGTCAATACTATTGAATGAGTAAAGAAGGTTGAGCGTGTAATTTGCGTTCGATGCATAACGTTGTAGTTCGAATGCAGGCATACCTTTTAAAGCATTTCCATATTTCCGGTTGCCTGTAGTTTTAACTACACTTGATTCATCAAAAAAATGTAATTTTGTTCCGGCTATTTGCCCAATTTGCGCAAGATAGTCATCAACTGCTGCCTCTACACGTTGGGACACAAGTAGTCTTTTTATTTGTCATAAGTAGCTGCTCATGAGTCACACGATTTATTTGAGATACACTTGGAAGATCAGCAGGATGCACTACGCCATCTAACAGGATTCTTTGTCGTAGTTCCGAACCATATATGCTTGGTTGTACAATCTTTTGTACTTAAATGTATTGTAGTGTATTTTGGTTAATTTTAGGGGTTTGATAAACACAGCGTTCTGGCCTAAGACTTGTATTTTCCTTGTTGTAACGATGCATGTACTACTTTTTTTACATAAGCGGGACTTGACTGGGTTTGGCGCGCAATTTCACGCTGACTTATTCCATTGTGGTATAAATCCAGTATTCGTTCTCGATACAGTGTTGGTCGAGCTCTACCATTATCATAGATTCCTCCGTTTTGGTTCAACCGTAACTGTACATCAGCTAGTGTAAAGGAAAATGAAATTTAACGCTTGATGTTGGGAACGTTACATATAAGTTAGTAAAACATTAAATAAATCATACTCGCTGTCTGTAATCTACAATAAAAAAATACTTACAAATATTATTCTGAATCATTCTTTTTCAGATAGATCTATCCAGAAATAATATTCTTAATCCAATAATATTACACAGTAAAGGTTTCTGACGAGCGCACAAGAGGAAAAAGCGGTAAAAATGCCGGCTTTTTTGTCGCACACGCTATTGCGCTAATTGGTTAAGATTGTAGTAACTTGTCAAAAGATGTCCAAAACTAATCAAAAAATAGTTGAGGTACGGCGCGTTGCACAGTAAATGGTGTACTTTCTAGCTATGTTAAAAAAAGCAAAATACGTGGACGTTGCTGAGTGACAAATTTTTGAAGTATATGTACATTATGCAAACCAGAACTTTCCAGAATGTCAATTCCCTCGGAAATTATGCGAAAAAGCCGACAAATGAGTTCCAAACTTCAAACATGTCTAAAAAATTAATTTTAGTAGATATCGCTAAAAAAAATTGCTGATTTGTTTAATCACCTATAAAGTACTTCTCACAAGCAGAAAATGAAGAAAATCTATTTGTTTTAGTCCACTAGACCACTCTGATGGAGACAACCTCTGAAGACATCTTTCTTCTGATGGAAATGATGAGGACGAAGGGAAATACAACGTAGTAGTATTTGCTGGACATTGTTGTGGCTGCATTACTGGTCGATTAGAAATATGTGCTCCAAAGCTGTCGATCAGAGAATTGAAGCTGTGGTTAAAGCCCAAACCTTGGTTGTTTGTCATATTAAATACTTGAGATGGAGGATATGTTGATCAGGCGAAAAACTTTTGTTCATGAAACGTTTGTGTGTTATGAGTGAGGTTTGCCTGACCTGTCTATCTGTTTGCCTGCCATTGTCTTGCCTTGCTAGCTGGCGACCAGAAAAGGCATTGGATGTTTTTTAGTTTCTTTTTCATCTTAATCTTCGTCGACGCTCTTTTCTCTGCAGAGCGGAGTTTTATCTCGTCATCCGAATCTTCAGCTAGTTCATCCGATTTATACTCTTCTACAGCCGTCCAACTTGTTAGACTTTTATCAGAGAAACGGATCAATTTGTTTCTCTTCTTTACAGTAGACTTCAGTTTTTGTAATTCAGCATCTGTTTTAGTCAATTTGCCGAATAATAATAAAAAATGTTTCTAACTGATAGAGCCAGTAGTTAGGAACCCCTGCAATCTTGCGGAGGTGATCAAAGTGGGAATTTCGTGTTTTTCTTGCTGTATGTTATCGCACTATTAATGTTGGGAGTTTTGAGCTCTTTCCGTTAGCGTTGACGATAAGCCCAGGAACGCGACGGGCGTACATTACTGCCTTGTTGGAGCTGCACAATGAAAGCAGGTATTTTTTGAGTGGTGCGTCGACTTGGAGCTTGTTTGCAAGGTCTGATGTGATCATTGACGCGTTACTTTGATCGTCTATGAGGGCATAGATGCGGTGGCTCTCGTTTGGGCGATGTTGGTGGTAGATGGTGACTGGGATGACCTTGCTGCATTAGAGGCCGCCTTCTTCACTATTACATATTGATGTACACTTACAAGAAACCTCCTCGCCGTGCTCTTTATCCTTGTGCAGAAAGCTTGCGTGACGATCCCTCTCGCATTTTCTGCACTGAACTTCAGCCTTGCAGTCCTTTGCAATATGATTTGCCTCGAGTCAGCGGAAGCAAAGTTTTGAGTTGAGGATCCAGTCGGACTTTTCCTCGAAGGGCTTTTCGCCGAATGCTTTGCATTCGTCTGTGTGTCCTTTACGCTGATGAGACAATACTTCTCTTGTTCATAAGTGGTGTCTGTCTTGAGTACTCTTGGTATGTTAGGATCCTGTCTGGGAGTATTGTTGACAGTCGTGATTTTGTCGTGATGTTGGTGCTCTGTACGCTGCTTGCAATGACATTTGGATGACTTTTCATTTTGGCTTGGTTCTTGATCATAGATGCGAACTCGTGGAAATCAGGGTGTGAGTCTTGATTCTTTTCGGCGTGCTTGACTATTTATTTTTTCCACTTGGACCGCAGGAAGGTCGGCATTGACTCAACTATTGGTCGCAGGACGTTTGGGTAATTCAGGCTGCCAAGTCCAGGAAGATAACCTACCTGGCTGTCAACATCTGCGCAGAGGTCTGCAAAGGTCTGCAGTCCTGCAAAATCGTCGTCGCGAAATTAGGCTGTTTCTACCATTCGCTCTAGAAGTATGTTAGTGATGGTGGCTGCGCTACCAAATCGCCTTTTGTAGCTCTTCCCATAGGCTCTAGAGTACCTTGGAAGGGTCTTCGTGCTGCCTCTGGCGGAAGTTGTCTACTACCTCTTGTGCACCACCAGTGGTAAAGTTTCTCAAGTAATTTGGTTCTTGGGATGCTGAGACTTCTGCATTAGCGATCATGGCTTTGAACGCTCTCTTCCAGGGATGAAAGAGATTCACGTCGCCGCTGTTACAATATTGGTTGTATTTTAGTATTGCTATCAAGAATACGAGTACGAATGTGTATAACAGTACACGAGCTTTATTACCGTAAGTAACTACAAGTAATAACTACGACTAGACGGAATCCGAGTCAAGATGATATACCATTACAATTACGTCACACTAGTATACAATTACATATTGTGACATCCCCCCTTTCACAAAAGATGTAGCATACTAACTTGAACTTTTGATAATTATTGTAGAATGTCAATAAAAAAATGTCACTTCAGTGTCTCATTATTCAGTTCATTATTCAAAAAAATCAATTCTTATGATTCAGTTCAATAATAAGTTAAACATCTACTTGATATAATCATTCAAATAGGTAGGAGCTGTCCTTGATCGCTGTGGGCGTGGTATATCTGTTGCCTCCTCAGGTACAGTGGTCGGGATATGCCGTGTAGACATCTCTGTCTCTTTGTTTGGGTCAGGTTTCTCGTCTTCAGGTGACACCTGTTTCTGCGGTAGGTGGCGCCTTCTTGCGTCTCGAGTTCATATGAGCGCTCGTCAAGTCTAGATGCGACTGTTGCCTTCGTCCAGGCTTTGCATCCTAGCTGGAACGGCTTTATTCTGACTGTATCACCTTCTTCTAATGACGGTAAGTCCTTTGCCGTACGATTGTAGTACTTGGCTTGTTGGTCTCTGCGCTTCTTTAGGTCTTTGATCTCCGCTTCAGGGTATACAACTCTGGGCTGAAGAAGTGTTTTGGCTGTTGGTAGAAGGGTTCTGGTTCGTCTGTTGAGAAGTCGTTGGGCTGGGCTTGACTCCATTCCTTGAGTTGGCGTATTCCTGTAGTCTAGGAATGCCAGGTATGGGTCTGTACCTGCATCAATAGCCTTTCGTAGCAGTTGCTTTGCTGTCTTGACCGCAGACTTTGCCTTCCCGTTAGCTTGGCTGTTACCAGGGCTGCTCGTTCGGTGGATAACGTCCCATTCTTTAGCGAATTTAGCAAACTCGTCTGAGGAGAACTGGGGTCCATTGTCGCTTATCACTCTTTCAGGGCATCCAT
This sequence comes from Metridium senile, assembly GCA_949775045.1. Taxonomy (NCBI): domain Eukaryota; kingdom Metazoa; phylum Cnidaria; class Anthozoa; order Actiniaria; family Metridiidae; genus Metridium; species Metridium senile. Next base: position 37,460,769 of record OX459095.1, read on the forward strand.
ATCGAGCGAAGTGGTTCTTGAGTTTCAAAATGACAGTTGCAGACCGTGTGTTGAGTGATCAATCTCGAAGAAGTTGCTGTAGTAGTCTGAGGTTACCAAGTAATCTTTGCCATCGAGGGCGAAGAGGTCTGCGCACACCTATTCCCAGGGGCGTGTTGTTATTTCATGAGGCATTAGTGTTTCTTTCTGTGGAATTGTTTCATATTTGCGACAAGTCTCACATGTTGAAATCATCTCTTTGATTTCGTTGGACATTCCAGGCCAGAACAAGGCTTCTCTTGCTCGCCTCAAACACGATCCAATGCCTAAGTGTGAAGAGTGTACTCGTTGTCGCATTTCTTGGCGCAGACTTTGTGGGACAACTACTCTTTGGCCTCGGAATATAAGTCCGTCTTGGACCGTTAGCTCGTCCCGCACACTGAAGTAAGGTGTGGCTTGTTCTGGGAGGTCTTTCCTTTCTTCTGGCCAACCACGTAAAATAACTTCTTTCAGAATCTGCAGGGAGTCATCTGCTTCTGTAGCCGTCCTCAGATCCTGGATTCTCTCACTGGACATCGGTAGACAACTTGCGTTGTTTACTTCTTCAAACTCTGTTCCAGACGGGTGATCTGTTAAAGGTAGGAAGGCTCGCGAGAGGGTGTCAGCAAGATGCATGTTTCACCCTTGTTCGTAAGTTACCTTGAAGTCGTGCTTTTGCAAACGCATTATCATGCGCTGCAGTTGTGGCGAGGCACAAGTAATAGACTTCTTTACTATGATTTCAAGTGGTTTGTGGTCACTGCGGACCGACACGTGTCGACCGAAGGTGTAGTGGTTGAATTTCTCTAGGGCGAAGATAATAGCAAGCATATCCTTCTCTATTGTTGCGTATCTCTGCTCGGTTTCTGTCAGGGCTCGGCTTGCATATGCAATGGGTCTTCCTTTCAGTAGTAAGGCTGCTCCCAGGCCTTTGTTGCTGGCATCGCAGTGTACCTCGAGCTCACCTTCAGGGTCATAGTAGCTCAAGACAGGTGCGCATGTCACTAATCGCTGTACCTCTTCGAAGGCTTTATCTTGATCCTGGCCCCACTGCCATGGCGTGCTTTTGTGAGTCAGTTTGTGGATGGGCTCCATGCAGTCGGCTATCTTGGGTAGGAATTTTGCCAGATAGTTGACAAAACCGTTCAATCGCTGTACGCCTTCGACGTCAGTCGGTCTTGGCATCTGTAGTACTGCCGTTACCTTGTCAGGGTCGATCTTCAGACCTCCACATGAGAACACATGTCCCATGTATGTTACTTCTTTACGTCTCAGTTTTACTTTGTCTGGGGTGAGAGCGACGCCATGTTCTCTACATCTGTTGAGCAGGTCCACTAGCTTCCTGTCGTGGTCCTCGTTCGCCTCTTTCTCTGGAGCGCCGACACCATATACCAGAACGTCGTCGGTTATGTCAAGGATGCCATCTAGACGATCAAGTACCTGGTCAACTCGTTTCTGAAAGATCTCTGATGAGACTGACAGTCCAAAGGGCAATCTTCGCCACCTGTACCTTCCATGGGGCGTCGAGAAGGTGGTGAGCAGAGTAGATTCGTCATCTAGAACACAGTGGCAGTATCCGGACCGAAAACCAACAGTTGAGAATATTTTAGCTTGTGAAAGCTCTGGTAGTAGGTCATCGAGTACAGGCAGCTGGTGTCTTTCCCTCTTAAGTGCTTCGTTAAGCGGCTTGGGGTCGATACATATTCTAAGTGCTCCTGACTTCTTGGTCGCCACTACAACACTGCTTACCCACGGGGTCGGTTCCTCGACCTTGGCTATTACTCCGAGGTCCTCGAGTCGATCCAGTTCCTGTTTGAACTTTTCCTTCAGTGCGACCGGTGTTCTGCGTGTAGGTGCCACGACAGGCTTGGCGTTCTCGTCTACTTGGAGATGTACTACACCAGGGAAACTTCCAAGCTCTGATTTAAATACTTCTGGGTATTCTTGTACGATTAGCTCAAATGTGAGAAGTTGATTAACGCACGAGGGTGACTGTCGTGTGGTTGGTACGAAGTTTCCTTTGTTTACGGTTATTAAGGAGGCTCGGGTCAGTAATTTTCGCGCTCACCCAGCGACGTTTGAAAGGCTGTAGTTCCCGCGTCAGAGGGTATTTTGACAAGGTTTTTTAACACTTGTCTACATATAGAATAAAGTTTTTAAAAAAGTTATTTTTAATAAAATCGATAATATTTTAGCCGACAAATGATAACGCCGCCGAATTTCTATGTAGCCTATTTTGGGGAAAAATCGACCTAAACTTTTAAAACCACATAGCCTACTTTAAAGCTGTTACCTAGGTCAACAATCTGGCAAAGTTTAAAAAAAATTCATCTCACCGATTTTGAGTAAAAACGGGACAATTTTTTTCAGTGCAAAAAATTATTGTTTTATAATATTTACCGATAACAACAGACTTTGAAAAGATAAATCAAAATCCTTCCAACCAGGTATTAACAGGACATTTTTCTACATTGTCTGTGAATTGCAACAAATTTAGTCCACGGGATGTTTTTTGGGAAAGGATATAAATCGGCAAAAGTTTGTCAGTTTTTGTGCAAAACTTCTAATTTTTACTTCTGAGCACGATAACTTTTTTTTATTTTTTAGCTATCAAAAGTTCACCATATTTTCAAGTGCCTCTAAATTTTATTGTGATTGAAATATTTTGAGGCGGTCAAATAAAATTCTGAACGTGGGTATAAAAAAGCAAAAGCATGCAAATCATGTATAACTCGAAAATCAAAACAAACCGGCCGCTGCAAAGCGAAGGCAAATATACCCACGTTCAGAATTTTATTTGACCACCTCAAAATATTTCAATCACTATAAAATTTAGAGACACACTTGAAAATATGGTGAACTTTTGATAGCTAAAAAATAAAAAAACGTTATCAGATTTTTTCGTTAGCGTGCTCAGAAGTAAAAATTAGAAGTTTTGCACAAAAACTGACAAACTTTTGCCGATTTATATCCTTTCCCAAAAAACATCCCGTGGACTAAATTAGTTGCAATTCACAGACAATATAGACAAATGTCCTGTTAATACCTGGCTGGAAGGATTTTGATTTATCTTTTCAAAGTCTGTTGTTATCGGTAAATATTATAAAACAATGAATTTTTGCTAGGAAAAAAAATGACCCGTTTTTATTCCAAATCGGTGAGATGAATTTTTTTTAAACTTTGCCAGATTGTTGACCTAGGTAACAGCTTTAAAGTAGGCTATGTGGTTTTAAAAGTTTAGGTCGATTTTTCCCCAAAATAGGCTACATAGAAATTCGGCGGCGTTATCATTTGTCGGCTAAAATATTATCGACTTTCTTAAAAATGACTTTTTTAAAAACTTTATTCTATATGTAGACATGTGTTAAAAAATCTTGTCAAAATACCCTCTGACGCGGGAACTACGGCCTTTCAAACGTCGCTGGGTGAGCGCGAAAAATACTGACCCGAGCCTCCTTAAGTGCATCTGTTGTGCTGCTTTGGCTCCTAGTAATGGTGTGAGATTTTCACGAACGATTACAAACTCTACGGAGAACTTCTTTCCGCTTTGTGGATTCTTTGTGGTGACTCTCGCGGTCCCACGTGGCTTGACCTCTGTCTTGTTCCACATTATTAGCGTTTTGGTCGTTGGCGTGACTTCATGGCCGTCAATAAATACTCCCGTAGAATATTTATAGACGCACCACAGTCTATTTGAAAACTGACTGGTTTCTCTTTCACGAGCATTTTGGCATGTATTTCTTTTGGATAATCTGTGTCATCGACTTTACAAATAATCTCCGTGTTGACATGTACACTACCGATGAACTCAACTTCGCTGTCGGAGTCGTTTTCTGTCGTTGCACTGTAAACTTTGCGGTTTTTCTACAGCATTTAGCAAAGTGATTTGTTCCTCCGCACTTTCGACATTCTTGGCCCCAGGCCGGGCATTTTTCTTTCTGGAAAGGATGCAATCCGTCGCAGAACTTACACGTGGCTTTTGATTTCTGGGCGTTGACATTCTTGTCATATTTTTGAGATTTCCGGTTAGATTGATGTGGTTTTGCTTTCGATTTGTAGTTTAAAAAATGGACTTCTTCTATATTACTATTAGATTCAGCAATTGCCTTAAGCTGCGACGAGGTGGTTTCCATACTTCGACATATGTCAATGCAGCCATTTAGCGTGAGCTTCCTCTGCTGTAAGAGCTTTTTCCTAGTAGCGGTGTTGTTTACTCCAAACACGATGCGATCACGTATCAATGAATCTCTCATACAGTCACAAAAGTTACACGTTTGGGATAGTGTGCGTAGCGAAGTAACATAAGCATCAATAGATTCCTCATTCTTTTGGTTTCTACTATTAAATAAGTAGCGTTCATATGTTTTGTTCATCTCCCCGATCGTGAATTGTGCAAACTTATTGATAATGGCGCTAAGCGTACCTTTGTCTTCCGGTGTGTCGAACGGTAGACCATTGTATATCTTCACGGCTTCTGAACCAATGCAATGAAGGAATAGAGCGACTTTGTATGCTTCTAGTTGACTGTCGATATTCATGATGATTGAGTAATTCTCCCATGCTTGTTTGAATGTTTTCCAGTTGTCTGCAATGTTATGTTTCGTGTCCAGTGGAGCGGGCGGGTGAATTCCTTGTATATTAGGCATCGAGCGATATTTAGAGGGTTTAGACTTGTCTTTTTTCTGTCTCCCATTACGCTGCCACCATGTTACAATATTGGTTGTATTTTAGTATTGCTATCAGGAATACGAGTACGAATGTGTATAACAGTACACGAGCTTTATTACCGTAAGTAACTACAAGTAATAACTACGACTAGACGGAATCCGAGTCAAGATGATATACCATTACAATTACGTTACACTAGTATACAATTACATATTGTGACAGCCGCTGAATATATCTGGGTGACATTTAGGGAGATTTTGTCTCGAAATCACTGCTACTTATCGTTGATTTGTCGCAGCAAACGTCTCGAACAAGCTGTACTCATTGTTAGGGGTGTTAGGGGTTGACGTTAATGGACGCTTGCTCCTTTCTTGCTTAGTCATCACTGGTGTGGCAATTGTGGGTACTCCTTTGCGTGCGGTCCATTGGCATGGCTTTCCGATAGCCGTTGGGTGTCTGACAGCCGCTGGCTCTCTGATAGCCGTTGGGTGTCTGACAGCTGTTGGCTCTCCAATAGCCGTTGGGTGTCTGACAGCCATTGGCTCTCTGATAGCCGTTGGGTGTCCTACAGCCGGTGGGTCTTTGATGGCTGGAGTAGCTTGGGCGGCTCGATTCCATGATGCGACCCTGTCTGCGACGGGATCTTCAGACCTTGTGGGAAACGGCTCAAAGAATTGCTCTTCAGCCCTCAAGGCTTCTTCTATTGCCTGCAATTTTGCGTTTGCGATGGCTTCTGTTCTCTTCGCCTTCAGCAAGGCCATGGTCGTGTTTTGCTTGTTGCTCTTCCTGGCTCCGTTTCACCTCTGCTTCCTGGAGCAGAGTGCTGTCTCTTTTTCGGTGATCATACTATCGTATTCGGCCTGTTTCCTAGCTGATGCCGCTTCGGCTAAGGCTCTTTGTCTCAACACGCTAGACGACGAGACGCGTGATGCGGATTTAAGTCCTCTGCCTCTGGAGGATTGTGATGATGCATCGTCGGGAGGATCGTTTAGTTTGGTGAGTGTTTAAACTAGTACTAATGAAAGTATGTATGCCAACTAAACACACGCCGTCTCTTGCCGCTAAGCAAAAAATAAAAATGATGTCTTATCAAGATTTCCCCCCCCGTTTTCTTAGCCGTACTACTAAAAGACGCAGCAAAAGTTTGACGTCTAAACTGGGCCTTACAAAATTAAATTACCTGTTGTTAGTAGCGACAAATTATTTTTTGAATTTGAACAAGAACACCGCCTAGCTTTTTATCTAACAGCTTTATGAAACTGCTCTACGATTTATCGATCGAGTTGCTAACTTACCAACATTCTTGCCCAACACTTCAGTTTAAAGTCGGCAAGACCTGAGCCATGTGCTTTACGTAGCCTTGACAAGTAGTCATTGAAAAGGCTCCTCTCTTCTTCGGTGGAATCGTTTTCTACAAATTTAAAGGCATACACTAAATTCGCGATATCAAGACATTAATCTATTATAGATATTCTACTGTAAATATAGCAATGTAGCATTTTTAAACCCATAATAAAGGTATAAATTAGAATAAAAATAGATAAGAAGTAGCATTTTATAATGTATTCGTTTTTGATAGTGTTTCCTTTAAATTTTACGAATGATTCTAAAATCTAAAACCTTATTAAACATAACTATTCAGTAAACAGTCCGATTTATCAAGCAAAACAAAAGAAACAGACAGCTAGCATAATGGTTGTTCTCCTTTTTGAATTGTGTCGAGTACTCAGTATACCTACTTTTGTTCTTGTTTTGTTGACGCCTTGAAATCAAGACACATGACTTCGTCGTCACTGTCGTCGTCCACGGCCACTCGTACTCGCTTCTTTGCAAACTCGCTTTTTGGGAATGTGCATATGGCTCAACCAAAATGTGATATAGTTTTGGCTTTCAGTTAAATAGGCCTCTTAGGTGTTCATCTGTGCAAATCGTCAGTTTTCTCCCTCTTGCGCCAAAATAGCCAACAACAAAGCTACTGGCGTCCTTTGCTGGGCTTATTTCTTCTGCATGTTTGTCCACTAAATAGTTTTTAAACTCTTGGACATTTTTGAATACTGGTACTTCTCTCAAAGAAAACATGGAAGACTGATTTTTGTTCTTATGCCTATAAACTTTTAGCATTACATTAATGCCTACTGTGTAGGCCATGGCTCTTTCAAAAATCCCGCGTCACCTCAGACAAGCATGCTGTTAATTTAATTGAATATACATATTTCCCATGATCCCCCACGCCACTAGTTTATACGCTTTTCGCTTCACGGGTGTCAAAGTTTCTCGGAAACGGTGTATCATTTGCACTCTATAAGAATATAAGTGTTAAAATTCTGAAACTAACTGTTTATCTAAAATCTTCTAATCTTTTAATAACTTTTGTTTTTATTCAATTTTGACCCCTCTTTCTCAAGCACACAGTTCTCAAAATGTTGAAATATACAATGGATTTTCCAGCATTTAGGAAATATTCCTGAGGAGAGTGATCGTCAAAGATCTTGGTCGCAAGGAGTGTGAATTTGTAAGCGAAATAATCGGGTTGGTATGTTATCGGGCCCCGAAGCTTTATTGGAATTTTATCCAAGCAATAACGCCGGCATCTTGTGATAGAAATGCCTCTTTCTAACTTTACATTCCAATTATTTTTAAATTTCAAAGGAATATTGAAAAGACTTTAAAGTGAGCCGGCATGTTTGTATTCATTAAATCCATTGATGTTTGTATTATGCGTTAAACATTTCTATCCCGTAGATAGTCTACAAAATAATTAATCAATTTAATTGTCCAGTCTAATTTAAAGATGATTAACTGGAGTCGAAGAAATCGTCGCCTGGAATTGTGCACAACTTGAAATGAAGAAAGATCGCGTTCGACACGTTGTTAAAGGATGTCATGAAAGTGAGGCACTCATCACTGTGCAAGCTTTGCGCAGGGGTTTCTCTGACTTTGTCAACGCAAAACCTACTTGAGTAAGTACTTTTCAATCATCAGTTAGCAACATTGATTTAGTTCGTTTGTCGATGAAGATGGCTTTGCAAAAACTATTTATTCACAGCGTATCGAGTAAACATCAAGAAACTTAAAAATTCCTTGGCAGGCCAACGTCACCAAATCTCAGAATATTGTAGGCACAAATATGTATCGAAGGACTACTCCGAAAAATACTAATAGGTTTTTGTATATCTCATTATTACTGATTTTTTAGGGCCATCAACTTCTATGGTGGCTCATGACCCACATTTCAAATCCTATTTAATGGATAAAATCAGCTCACAAAAACAGCATTTATAGTTTGTTAATCCGCGTTTTGCGGGTTTTGTCATTGCAGTCGATCTTTCCTTGTACACAAAACAGCATTTGTGACCCTCCACAGGACTTCAGGTAAAAAGGTGTTCGCACGCGCACGCTAACTTAACACGCCAAAACAAAAGAATTTCTGTTTAACACGGCCGCACGCTAGACGTGTGCACGCCTAATTAAAAAGTTCCTTTGTTTTACATGCACGCTAAATACAAAAGACCGTGTTAAAGTAGAACAATAAAGCGTGTCAGGACCGGAAAAGATTGTGCAGTGCAAAATAACAAGCGAGGTAGCACTTTATCCGTGTCAACAAACACGCATCGGTATTGCATAAACATTGGCGAAAAAGAATGTCCGGCTTCAAAATGTTTACAAGAAAGTGCATGTTTTAGCCTTCAACTTTACAAAACGCTTTTGCAAGGTGTAAATTACATTTTTTTAACGTTTGTTATGATAAATTTGCAAGAAACTAACGACTAGTCTTCTCAACTGAGAAGCTTTATTCCGTCCAACTAGTCAAGTTTAAATCATAAACAGTCGATTCTTAACGAAAATACACTTTCTATATTTTTTGTCCAATTCTAAACTCTACCTGATGGCCAAGTTATTGCAAAAAGCTACATTTTCACCGGTAATGAGAAGGCTACAAGGCTTAAAATAGCCGGTCATCGGACAATGTCCATCCGATACAACGGGACTGATCAACGCTGTTCGATGAAACATTGATCTATTTTATTTCAAAGATCCATATTAAATTCTCAATTGAACTGCTATTATGTCTTTTCAATTTAAAGTATAACAAAACTCTAAAAACATCCATTTTATAATTGCTAAAACTATCGTATAAAATTTGAAGCCAAATTAAACGATTGTAACATGCTGGCGAGACGGGTGTAGACGATTGTCTGGCACTTTGTGTGAGAACGTGGGAATATGTTAGAATGCTTAAAAACTTGTATTTTAACTCCAGAAACACTAAAAAAATGTTCTTCAAAGAAGACATTTGATACAACAATGAGGCAAAGCACGGAGTCGGCTGATTATAGTGTAAAATTAGCACACATATTTCCCAGAGTAAGCTGCTGATACAAGTAAACAAAACGATAAAAAAACATCTTTTTCGTCTTTTAAACTTTAATAGGTGAATAATTGAAGGTTTGTTTTGAGACCAGAAATACTCAGTAAATTATAAATAAATACTAAATATTTAGTAAGAAAGAGTTTTTGAGTTTCCTTATTAATATGAAAAAATTAACTGATATCCGCTAATGTTTTGGACGAAGACAACGATCGATTAAAATTCTGATTAAAACTACAAATCAAAGTTTTACGTTTAAATTGATCATTTAGATTGCCCGCTACCCGTGTCAAATATAGATGAGTTATTTTGCACTCTAACCGTGTCATCGATGAGTAAAAGGTGTTAATCCAGCAAAACAAAGGAGCGTGCCATCTAATTAATTATGTGCATATTCGTGCAAAGTGGACACGCACGGCGTGCCGTGTCATGACACGCGTGCGCGTGCGAACACCTTTTTACCTGAAGTCCTGTGGAGGGTCACATTTTAAATGAAATAAATTGCATTTCTTAAATTTTGGCCTCCTGTTATGGGAGCCATGTTTTGCTTGTTTTGCTGGGTTATTAAAAAGCTGAAATTGATCAAAGCGCTCTAGCACATTGGCCATATATCTTATATTAAATGATTTTACATTTGCAAACAAAGCAACTTCCATGTTTTAGGAGTTAGGTATATAGGTCTGATTGGATGGTTCCCTTGTTGTTTAACTCAATTATTAGATCAAACAAGACAACAGCAAAGTAATGTGATTGTATCAAAGCCCTTGATATGGAATTACTATTTACGAATATTGCCTTAAAAATATTTGCAAAATTTATTATTAGAATGTGATATAGAGTACAAACACTATAACAGAAACAACTTAGTTACTTTTGAAGTAGAGTAGAGATGAGAGGACAGTATTTCAATTTTTTTTTTTTATATTTATGAATTTCTAACAGTAACAGGTAAATATGGGTAAATATAGGATTTGAAACTTGTAGTGTTCAGTTTCTAGGTCTCATAGTCTCGCAAGTAGGCCAGCGGTTTGATGATGCGGCCAGACCTGGTTGTCTTGAGGACCAAATGTTGTTCCGGTTGGTCGTTGCTGTAGTGGTGCGAGCTGTTAGGCAGTCCTTGTTCTGGTGCAGGTAGTTGGACAGGCGTCTCTCTGTCAGATGCAAGTGGATCGATCGAAACCGACTTTGATGGATCGACTATTATTGGCTCCTGCTGTATTGGTATTGGATTCTGAGTGTGGAAGAGATGTCTCCTGTTTCTTCTGTAAACGCGACCATCTTCAGTGCGTACTTGATACGATCATATGTCGACTTTCCCTTGGACCTCAGCCTTGAGCAATGGTACATTCAGTTTTATAGTGTGGAGTGGACTCTGACAGTATCGCCGCGCACGCGCCAGTTGTTGGCGCAGTAACGCCAATGCTGCGTCCACGCTTCCTGTTTCGCAGCTTTTCTGCAAAGCTTCTACCTCCTTCCTCAGTGTTGCGATTTCGTCATCCTAGCAAACAAAAATCAATATCTGGTAAAGGTTGGTGCAAAGCTAAATGTTAAGCTAGTATGAACAATTACGCACATAGGTAATAAATGTACATCATGCTAGCGGGCACAACGTGAACGAGCAAAACTTAAAGCTAAATAGCTAAGGTTGACACCCGACCAGACAATTCTGACTAGGGTCGACACCCAAGCAGACTTATATCTCAATAGTCGACACATGACCAGACTTATCATTAGAGGGTCGACACACGACCAGATTTTTCTTTCGAGGGTCGACCCACAACCAAACTTTTAACTCGATAGTCGACACACAACCAGACCTTTCTTTCGAGGGTCAACACACAACCAGACTTTTATCTCGCCAGTCGACACACGACCAGACTCTTATCTCGAGGGTCGACACACGACTAGACTTTTATCTATATAGTCGACAGACGACCAGACATTTATCTCGTGGGTCGACACACGACCAGACTTTTATCTCGAGGGTCAACACATAACCAGACTTTTCTCTCGATAGTCGACACACGGCCAGACTTTTCGTTCGAGGGTCGACACATGACCAGACTTATCATTCGATAGTCGACACACGACCAGACTTATCATTCGGTGGTGGACACACGACCAGCCCTTTCTTTTCAGGGTCGACACACGACCAGACCTTTCTTTCAAAGGTCGTCACATGATGCACACGACCGGACGTTTCTTTACTGTATCAAAACACGACCGGACGATTCTTTAAGAAACTACAGACAACAAGCGACCAAACTAAAAGAGAATGTAAGACAAATATATTATAAGTTACGTAAATTAACGTGGGCCTTAAAGGGGGCTAACCCAAGGCGACATAAAAGCGTAAGAAAGCTCCCTGATTAGAAGGCGACGAGAATGCTAAAGCAAAGCAACGCGCGGCAAAGCCTACGTAAAGGTATGAAATGAAGAAAACTAACCATATAAGGAAATGAATAAAATAGAAGCGAACCTTAACAATGGCTGAAACGAACAAGCCGATAACTAACAGTGAAATAAGCATATGATATAGGAATAATAACTCGGCGCTGATTAATGGAAAGGATATACGCATAGCGAACTGCAGCAGCTAAAATAAAAGGATGAAAGCTAAGTGGAAATACATGTGGAATGGCAAATAAAGAAATAGAACTAAGGCGGCAGAAAACCGCGGATAAGGAAAAAACAACAACAAAATATGGTAAAAAACAGTGGACTTAAACCCAAAACTAGCGCTAAAACTATAAGAAAACCTAGAAATGCGTGACAAACTAAAAACTAGAACACGTATGTACAGACTGACCGAGAATAGCAAAAATGAAAACCCACTGCCAAGGAGTTTGACTAGCGCGTTGGAATATACACAATAACCCAACAGCAATCAGAAAAACCTACGAACATAGCGACTGTATAATAAACACAGTGAAGATATATCCTTATTATACAGGAGGGCAAATAATACTGAACTAAAACCGCTAATAGTACTACCGGTGAAATGTGCACATTAAAGCCCAAATGCGAGAATGGGTTGGTCCAAACTCAATCGGTATTGGTGTGGTACGCGCGGGGGATGTCAGCTATCACGTGACACCAAAACCAAGTCAATCTGTCCAAGGGAAGCGAAGTTAGGAATTTTTAAAAAATGTTGGACGTGAGGTACTGGGTACCATGTAGTGCTTCTATTTCTGCATAAATTAAGGGGGATTCGACCGTTTTTTCTAACTTCCTCGGGATTAGTTTAAACTCAATCGTTTCAATTGTATCATTTGGAGGAGGCTGTGGGCTATCATGTGACAGAAAACGGAGTGAATCGTTTTAATCAAAGGGAAGATATGAATTAATTAAAAAATGTTTTTGATCGGCGTGTGGTTGCATTGGATTTAGGTATTGACCTTTTACCCTCCCCATATAAAATGTAGGTTAGAACCCGTAGAATGCATGGTAGAAGTATCAACAAGACTTGTCAATTGTGGAATTTTTTATTTATATTAATTCAAAATCATTTGGTTAAATATATATAATTTCAACGTATTTATTCAGAATATATTAGATTTTTTGAATAAATATTAACTTATATGAAGAGATTATATGTTAAACAATTATAAATAGATATTAACTTATATGTACAGACTATATTTTAAAAGATTAGAAATAAATATTAACTTATATGTACAGATTATATTTTAAACGATTAGAAATAAATATTACGTTATATGTACAGATTTTATTGTAAACAATTAGAAATAAATATTGGTATTGGTATTTTTGGTATTTATTTAATTTTGCCATCTTAAATACTTAATTACATTTTATGTATTACAACTTGGTCTTATTGGCGAGGCGATTTGATGGGAAGCCACAAGGCTTATGAAGGTTTCAAATCTCCTCATCACAATTTTACAAAGTTACATTGAGGTCTTACATTCGATAATATAACGATATATGTAGTATTTACAAGTATTTAGTATTCAAAAAGAAATTTCTTACATTCAATAATATAATGATATATGTAGTATTTACATCTATTTTAGTATTCAAAAAAAAATGTATTTTTTAACTTATTGATAAATGTTTTAAGACTTATACAATCTTTAATATCAGTATCTAGACTGTTGAAAAAAAGTGGTCCTTGGTGCGTCACCGAGAATTGTCTTAATTTAGTACGAGCAAAATTAATGTGGTAACGGTTTTTACCCCTAGTGTTGTAACTATGTATGTCACTGTTAACAGCGAACATGTTGTTAAAACAATTGGGGAGCAAAGCGTTTTGATAGGAGTACATGAATTTACTCAGTTGGATTTTCTTAATGTCATGGAACTTTAATATTTGATTATCTTAAAAAATTGGACCAGTATGTTCAAGGAAACTGCTCTTGTTAACTATTCTTATAGCGCGTTTTTGTAGGATCACAATGCGATCAAGATTTGAAGGAAAAGTACAAGCCCATATCATATTGCAATATTGCAGATATGGATAGATCATTGAATAGTACAGTGTAAGCAATGATGATAAAAAAAAAAAAAAAAAAAAAAACTAGATTTTCTTAAAATTCCTATAGACTTTGATAATTTATGAGCTATATGAGCTATGTGAGGTTTCCATGAGAGGTGTACGTCAATAACTACACCTAAAAAGACTGTTTCTTTCACTTGGTTTATCTTTTTTCCATTAATATTAATGCTGAGATCAAAAGGAGTCCTTCGTTGTCGAGTGGTAAAGACCATACACTTATATTAACTTATATGTACAGACTAGTATATATGTAGTATATATGCAGTTACTTTTGGTTCTTCTGATGGGCTTTGGCCAGGCTCCTTATCTTCTCAAAGAGCCTGTCTTCTCCCTCCCACCTTGCAATCCTTCGTAGAGTGCCCCTGTTCTTAATTGTCGCAAATATATTACACGTGTGTCTTTGATCGAGCCGTAGATTATGGATGACCCGTTTTCCTTTATTGTTGTCTCATCGTCCTGACTCCAGTGCCTCCTTGTGGCCACGCTTTTGATCTTCATAGCTGGCTTAGGGCTTGGTGGGATTGTGTTGGTCTCTCGGTCCGTCTCTTCCTGGTATTTGTTCACTTGGTCCTCGTCCTTTACCTTCCTGTTCTCGCTGTCCTTGTCCTTTTCTTTCGTCATCTCGTTGTCTTTGTCCTTTTCTTTCTTTCTTTCGTTTGTCTTCTGTTCTTTCGTCGGTGTTGCGTAGAGTTCTTTTACTTATCTGATGGCCTGGGGAAGCTTTCTCTATCTGGTTGGGGAGATCGTAAAATCTCTCCGCAGTTTGTAATGAGTGAGACATCGGCGTGGCGATCTCCGCCCTTTTTTGAACGTCCACCTTTCCCGTGTTGGTTACCGTCACCTTCCTGACCAGTGTGTTGCAGAAAGTCTTGGGTTTGTCCGCATCTAGCACCAGGATCTTGTTAGCGAACTGCTTCAGAGCATGGTGCATGCTCTGGTTTTTCATTGGGCGTCCGCCCTTAGATATAAACAATTGGTCGGTTGGTTGACGACTTCTCTCCAGCAGATATGCCCTTGCCCCACTTATGTATTTTAAGATTTTCTGGAACAGACGTTCACTCACATTCAACAGTGCACCTAAGAGTACAAAATATACGTCTTATATGCAGAACATCAACAGCAATTTAACTACAATTTAGCAAACTTACCTCCATAGCTAGTCGTGGTCTTGTGCTCAGCCACGTGTATTACTCTATTGCCTGGTAGTTGTTCGCTCTTATTTACATCAACTAGAGTAACATTGGCCAGGGGTCCCGCCCTGTTAACATAGATACATACATACTTTATTATCATATTTTTTAAAGAGACTTTTGAAGATAACAATAACGTAAATACCTGTTGGCGTTGTCTGCTGACATGAGGAACATGACATAACTTCGACAATCGATAGCCTCTTCCAATTTAGTTGGCGTATTTTCGAGAAGCTTCTCACAGTACCTGGCATGAGCGCACACCTTCATATCCTTGATCTCTTGTGGCATTACCATTACCTTTCTCTCTTCCCACTTTCGTTGTGCCATTTGTACCTTCCTTTTCTTCTTGAGCGAGTCCTTCAAACCCGGTAGGCTTTGAAGGATTTGCTCAAGAAGAACAGCAAGCTTCTTCTGTGGTGAGTAGTTGTTCTTGACGAAGGACGCAAAGTCCATGAAAGTGTAAATGTAAACTACCACGGTGTTACAGGACACCTTCTGAAGTTTCGGCTCAAAGAAATCGTTGTAGATCTTTGTCTTGTTGAAGAAATCTTCAGCCTGGTCAGGACGACCAAGTGCATCATAGACGGCTTTAATCTATTAAAAATTGGAACATGTTATACAAAGTTTCTTTTAGAAAATAAAATCTACTGTCTTGTTATCTTACCTGAGCACAGCGCTGTTTTATCTGTGCGTTGTCTTTGCAGCCTCCATCTGGAGTGCTCAAGTGGTGGTTGTAACCTTTGATGAATACTTCCACGGTGTTGTGCGGCATACAGTCCTCTCCAAACTCTCGTTCATTTGTATTGCCCTTGCTTTCATCCACTGGTTCTGGTTCTAGATCTTCACCTTCGGAGTCATCGTCTTCATCCTTCCTCTTCCTCTTCCTCTTCCTCTTCCTCATCTTCTGCGCTCGACCCTTGTTCTTCTTCTTCTCCTTCTGAGCTCGACCCTTCTTCCAGTTTTTCCGTGTCTTTT
Source organism: Metridium senile (assembly GCA_949775045.1). Lineage (NCBI taxonomy): Eukaryota > Metazoa > Cnidaria > Anthozoa > Actiniaria > Metridiidae > Metridium > Metridium senile. The sequence continues at coordinate 37,476,511 of OX459095.1, forward strand.
TCTTTTCTCTGTCTTTTCTCTGTCTGGGTTTGTTGTGGCTCTTCTTCTTCTTCGGTGCTAGTTGATTCATCCGAGAAGTATTTCTTTTCGATCTTCATCTTTCTTGGATGCCCTTCAGACTGAGAGTCTGACTGAATTATCCTTCTCTTTACTCGACGCTGCCTCGGAAGGAGCTCAATAAGTGGAGCGTCACTTTGAAGCGAACGTATGCTTGAAGTGGACGCAGGAGTTGACGTAGGAGTGGACGCAGTAGACTGTTGCACTAAGGTGACTGATGATGACTGGTCGTAGTTGACGATAACCTTGGCGTCTTTCCTGATGACATGAGCTTGGTGTAGTTGCTGTGTTTGGGAGTCATGCCGTGACTTGTTTTTAAGTGCATGTCGAGGCGATTGCCGTGCCAAGAACATTTCACACCGACTGCTGACACGTGGTAGCAATTCTTCTCGCTAACCGGTACCTCTTTTGTGTTTACCTTGGACTTCTTCCAGCGGTCGTAGCTTGCTTCAGTCCAGCCATGTCTCGAACTCATGAGATGGGCCTTGAGGTGCTGTTTAAACTCCAAGCACTCAGGGCATTTGCCCGATTGGCTGGTGAAAGCGATGTCTACCTCTGCTGCAGTACTTGTCTCCCCTTGAGCTCCCAAGGAGTGTAATATCTTGCAGCTGGAACGTGCCATTCTCGACTTTATCGTCCCTATGTTGGCCTGGGAGGGCAACGAGGGGATCCACGTTTCTTTACTCTGATCTGTGTTTCGTTGGTAGAGCATTTTCTGGTAGTGGTCCAGACAAATGGCAAGGCTCGTCAAGTTCAATTCTCTGGCAACTGCGATCTCTGTCAGCACCCAATCATATAGCTCCTTGTTAGTGTAGTCTGAGTCATAGTCAAAGTAAGCCATGACTGAAAAATAACCAAGGTATTAAAAAATTATTTTACGACCGAAAAAGCATGCAAACGTTTTATCCTTTATACAATACCTTTACAATGACTAGGGTTAACTATTTAAGAAGTATCTAAAATATCCGAATTATTTGAAATATTTTACGCAAGTTTTTGTAAAAACGTTTAAAAAACATATTTCTACCGGAAGTGAAATTTCAACCACGTGATAAATGTGATAAACATAATCTGTAGTTTCTGACATAGGCAGCCCAACCACTCCTTTCGAGGATTTTTTATTTTTCAATAAAGATTCAATGGAAAAAAATGCGCGCGACTCTTTTGGTTTCTTTGTTTGGCGCGCGCTTGTAGTCTTTGGGTTTCCTGTGGCGCGCTTGTAGATTATGGGGTTCCTGTGGTCAATCCCGCGGGAGACAAGTATATATTGTGACAAGGTATGAAACACGGTCACGTGATAAATCACAATTTCGCTACTATCTCTTCACCTAAAAGACGAATTAATGATTTTTCTACGAATAACAATATGAATCATCTTTCTCCAGATAACATACGAGTTTGAGTCTTCAATCTTTATTACATGACGAGAATTTCCTCTTGGACGCTAAAACTCGCGATGGATCGATGTGTGCCCCAGGTAGCTCGGACACTTTTCCGTGAAGCGCTCGGGATTTTTCATTCGTTTGACATTTGTAGAGGTTTCGAGGAAGTCGTGAACTGTCGTGAATGCACAAATTTTTCCGAAATCTTGGCGAATTTTCGGAATATTTTTACCTAAAACTAAATACTTCGTCCGTCGTAAAAGCTTTTTTTCAGGGATTTTCTTACACATAATGGCCGAAATTACTTTAAACACCGAGCAAAGGAAAGTGGTTGACCGTGTATTAATGTGTGGACACAATTTTTAGCTTGCAAGCTAATGAAACGATCGAGTTTAATTTGTCGTCAATAACATGTTTGTTGGCCGGTTCTTGTATGGAAATCCCCGATGATTTTGGTCATAATAATGAAGGATTTATTGACTAACAAACAAATCTAGACATCCTTTAACCTCAAGCAGATGATATTTACTCACTACTGACATCGACATTATGTGGCTGGTTTGAGTTGAGGATTGCTTGGACATTTTTCAATCAAGTAAAATTCACGGCTAAATTCGGACGAAAAGAAATCGCCATGATAGTCAGGTAATCCTGCTTTGAACAAAAATGCATTGATGAATACTTAAGATATTGACTATAGTAATATCGTAAAGCATCTGTTTTTGCAAGCTTATTTATTCAAGTGAATAATTTGTGTGCTAAACTTTGTCCGTTGGATGCCTTGTCATTCGCTTGGGTTTGCATTGTTTAGAAATGTGAAATTGAACTTCACTTTCTTCACTGAACAGATATCTTACTTAATCCTTTGACATCAATAACCTAATTAGGCTTCATTTTTTGTACTCTTTTTAATTCAAAAACAAAACTGTCAAATATAAACTTTTTTGATCTTTTTTCGCTCTTATTCAACAATAAAAGTGACTTTTTAGAACTACCTGTTCTGTTTATGTGATGCATTGAGTGTTTTTGTTGTTTTTGCTTTGTTTATATCAGCTTTTTAACAAAAAGAAAATATTTACTCGACATTTTGAACGCCATTTTTAAAAAGTGAACAGGGAGCAAACACAACTTTTTCGCTGTTCCTCCGTCTATTTGTTTTGTTTTAATTTGTTTTGTGTTTTGTTGTAAAGACGTCGACATTCTATTTAATTTCGGAGACTGTTCGACCTACTCTACGAATGTCAAACGAATGAAAAATCCCGAGCGCTTCACGAAAAAGTGTCCAAGCTACCTGGGGCACACATCGATCCATCACGTGACCCGTGTTTCATGCCTTGTCACAATATACAAGGTACCTGACCCTGCTGACCATCCATCCCGCGGGATTGACCACAGGAACCCCACAATCTACAAGCGCGCCACAGGAAACCCAAAGAATACAAGCGCGCGCCAAACAAAGAAACCAAAAGAGTCGCACGCATTTTTTTCATTGAATCTTTATTGAAAAATAAAAAAATCCTCGAAAGGAGTGGTTGGGCTGCCTATGTTTCTGACAAGTTTAAAAACGATCTGTTAGGTTATTGCGAAGAACTATGTGAAAAAAGATGGAAAAAATAGTTTTTAGTTACAACTTCTGGTAAATGACGTCATTTAAAAGGGCGTAACCCTAGCAACATGATTGACATGAAGCTCTGATGACTTACCTAGACAACAGGGTAGTTTTTTTGCTTCAAGCAGTAAGTATAGAGGTGTCAGGAGCGCGTTTCCGTGAGTAAACAAAATGGTGTCGACACAACACGTGCACAGAAACAAAGGAAGCCCAATTAAAAAAAAAGTACATATTCTCCATTTTTCGTACGACGATTTGCCCGATCTTTGAAACTTGTTTTAAAAATACCTAGCATCCCCCTGCACTTGATGTTACAAGGACAAAGGGTTTAAACAAAACCTGAATTTTTTATGAATTTTTATTTACTAAATCTTGACAAAATTGAAAATACTGTAAAACAAAGGCTTTTTATTAAACAGCTTGATACTGCGCACACTTGTTGTTACTGTTTTTTAATGTAGCTTTTACAACTCCAAAAATGAGGGTCAATTAGGGCGTCATTAGGGTCAAAACGGTTAACCTGCTTAAATCTAATATTTAATACAGGGCTACACTGTTAACCTGCTAAATCAAATGTAATGCAGGGACAAAACTGTTAACTTGTTAAAATCAAATATAATACAGGGCTAAACTGTTAACCTGCTAAATCAAATATAATGCAGGGTCAAAACTGTTAGCTTGTTAATGCAGGGACAAACTGTTAACCTGCTGAATCAAATATAATGCAGGGACAAACTGTTAACCTATTAAATCAAATATAATACAGGGCTTATTAACTGTTAACCTGCTAAATCAAATATAATGCAGGGACAAACTGTTAACCTATTAAACCAAATATAATGCGGGGTCAAAACGTTTAACTTGCTAAATCAAATATAATGCAGGGTCAAATTAACTACAAGAAATTTGCTGCAAGGTCACACTGTTAACTTGCGAGAAATAAGAAATAGACTAAATGTAGAGCTATGTTGTAAAAATATAATAACCGCTAGGTTATTCTACTAACAAAATAACGATAGCAAGTGATAGCTTGTTAAAACAAGTTGCACGTGGGAATAAAATGCATGTAGCGTTTGAAAGTAAAGGATTTGAATTGCAAATTTAACACAGCATGTAAAACCTAAGAAAACAAACCTAAAAGAAACTACCAAAACTAACTTGAAAGTTAAAAAACAAAAAAAACTCAAAAAGTCACAGAAACTAAGAAAACGTGGTGTAGGTGAGGGAAGGAGGGAAATACGGCGAGGGAAGGAGCATGCAAGATGGCGAGTCAGTACTTTTTATACCTGAAGGTTTTGAGCGCCGTCCGTAGAATTATCTGTTGTATTATCTGTTGCATCTGTTGCGCTTGTACCCGCGACGTTACGTGCTGCATTGAAAGCTTCTGAAGCGGAGGCTGGCCTTTGAGTTTCTGCCGGTTGTTTAGGCGGCATGATGACTGTGTACCCTTGGCAGTTGTACAGAAGATTGATATGCTAATTGTGATTCTCACTTATATACTTGTGGGAGACCGCTGACAATAGCAAAATAAACGGGAAGAGTACAAGTACAGGAGAATATACTACAGCATGAAATATACCTCTGGTTGGGTTGGTTGTTGTATAGCTGGATTTACAACTGGATGTACGGCGGCTTGTACAGCGGCTGGTTGTGGTAAAGATTGCTCTGCCGGCTCGTCTTGCTCTTGCAGGGCAGCCAAAGCACCCAGGTCCGGTATTTCTGGGTTGATAGCGGGGTTGATAGCGGCCATGAGGCTTCGGCGACGCCAATGAAGTTAAGCAAAAAACTGTCTCGGAGCTCTTGAACGGCGTAACGTCGAAGGAAAAGTGTGTATTTATTGGAAACAATTGCTTTAATACCCGATTTTTAGCACGGGATCGCCTGAGGTATTTCTCACCTAGACCTGATGCTTGAGAGAGCACTCAATCCTCCCGCATGGCGTTGGAATTTGGCTATTTTGTGTGTGAAGATTTCTTTCAAACACGCACACATACGCCTACGTCATCAGGTATTATGATTCAAGATTATTATCAATATGTGCATGAAGATAGTTTTTTTCAATATTGTAAGAAAACAAATTAAACTGGGATATCCGCTATAAGGTATAACCTATTTTGTATATTATCCAAATGATATTTTATATCATAACAAGCATTTCTCATCTCGTTGTTATATGTTCTTGTTATCTCGTTGGTTTTGCCATTCCGAAAATATTTTAAAAGCCAATTATTTATTTACCAGATAAGTCTTCACTCTTAGTAGAGTATTACAGACTGCGTTAGAATTAAGATTAAAGAAATTAATATTTGATAATAATATGATAAATAGTATAATAATATAATTGGTCAGTGTTAATTAATTGGACGGTGTATAAAATTGTGTTCTTATAAATCAGAGATAGTTTTTTTAAAGTTTAATAAAGAGGAAGATGACATAATTTCTTGTGGTAAGTTGTTCCAATGGGCAATGGTTCTTGGGTAAAAAGAATACTTGTAGTATGCAGTGAGGCTGTTTGTAGCGATGAAGACAGTCTGACTGTCTAGTGTTCTTTGTGTTCTTTTGGGGGGTTTGTAGTTAATCGCGTTCGTAGTAGACTAGGCCATTTCTCTGTTTGTAGATCATAGTGAGACGAGCATCTGATCTTCTAGATTCCAAAGTTCTCCAGCCGAGGGAGTGCAACATGTCACTTACGCTGTCCAGACGATTAAATCGTCTGAGGACCCAGCGGGCTGCTCGGCGCTGGACCATCTCCAGTTGTCTTCTATTTTTAGTTGTGTATGGGTCCCAAACAGTAGCACAGTACTCAACACAAGGTCTCACCAGTGCTTTATATGCTCTTTCTTTAGTTTTAGCAGTACAGGTGCGGAGATTTCTTCGCAAGAAGCCCATGGTCTTGTTTGCTTTTGTTGTGATTGTATTTATATGCTCATTCCAACGCAGGTCGTGTGATAGGTATATCCCTAGATATTTGGTGGTATTTACAGCTTCTAGGACGTTAGGAGTTTGTAGTTAAATTCGATAGGAGTTCGTCTGCGTGTTACTCTAACAATGTTACACTTGCTTATAATGAATTCCATCTGCCAGTCGGATACCCATTTTTCTAGGATAAGCAGGTCTTGTAATTGTATACAGTCATTTGCTGATTTGACTGTTAGGTAAATAGCAGTGTCATCTGCAAAAAGGCGAACTTTTGATTTGACTTGGGATGGAAGGTCATTTATAAAGGCAAGAAAAAGAATTGGCGCCAGTACTGAACCCTGAGGTACTCCTGAAGTTACGGGTGTATAAGGAGAATGTTCACCTTCTAATAAAACACTTTGCATTCTGTTCGAGAGGAAGTCCTTTAACCAGTTTAGTGTGCAGTTATCAATACCGTAATTTGACAATTTATATAATAGGCCATTATGTGGAACCTTGTCGAAGGCTTTACTAAAGTCCATGACGATGACGTCAGTTTGGCCTCCATTTTGCATATTTTTTGCGAGATCGTCTATAAAGGCAATCAGTTGGGATTCGCATGAACGTAGTTGTCTAAATCCATGTTGGAAGTCATTTAGGATGTGGTGGTTTTCGAAGTGTTTTGAGATGTTAGATACTAGTATATGTTCCATTAGCTTACTGCAGATACAAGTGAGGGAGATAGGTCGATAATTTTCAGCAAGTTGCTTGGATTCCTTTTTGTGTATTGGGACCACATTTGCTAGTTTCCAGTCTGTTGGTACAACGCCTGTTCTAAGCGAGGCTTTGAATATAGTACAAAGGACTGGAGCGATCTGGCAACTTAACTCTTTCAGAACCAGAGGATGTAGGGAGTCTGGACCAGCTGATTTGAAGGGGTTTGTCTTGTTCAGCAATTTCTGAATTCCCTCGACAGTAATGTGTATTGGTGGCATAGGTGGATAGACCTCAGGAATTTGAGTATTGATTAGCTGTTTAACAATGTGTTTGAGTTTCAAAGGTGTATACTTTGAGAAGGCACTCTGAAACTGGTCATTAAGCAATTTGGTCTTTTTAGCAGAGTCAGTCACGATGGTGGTTCCTGATTTGAGTGTAGAAATTCCTGCTTTAACACTGCGTGCATGTTTGATAAATGTCCAAAACCGTTTGGAGGTATGTGGGTCATTTGCAGCATCAGTGGGTTCTAGTATCTCATCAACATAATTCCAGTAAGATTGACGGGTCTTTTTTTGTACTTCACGCTTGAGGGATTTGTGAAGGATGATATCTCTTGGATTATGTGTTATGTTTTTGATTTTGAAATATCTGCTTCTTTTTCTAATCAGTCTTCTGAGATCAGAATTTATCCAAGGATATGAATTTTTCTTCTTGGCAATTTTGGTTGGGATGAATTTGTTGATTCCAGTGTGGAGATGGTTTTTGAAGGATTGCCAAAGTGATTCGACATCGTTTTCCTCGCCATATTGTTGTGAGTTATTGTAGATATCATCGCTGTAGATCTGCATATATAACTTAAAAGCATCCCAATCAGCTTTCTTGTACAGATGTATCTTTCTGGGCTTTTGTAAGTTGACAATAGGAGATATGTCCCCTTCAATTAGGACTGCATCATGATCTGCTAGACCAGGTAATACATCAATTTTTGATATTAGTGTTGGATTGTTTGTAATGAATAAATCTAGAGTGTTTTTTAGTCGTGTTGGCTTGTCAACCATCTGCGTAAGGCCATTGTCATCTAAACTTTCTAAGAAGATTTCGTGTGAGTCAGCAGCAGGGCAATTGTGTTTTAAGGTTTTACTTCAATTAATACCTGGGAGATTGAAATCACCAGCTAGCCAGATATGACAGTTTTTGATGTTGCAAATCCTGTCTAGGGAAGTGTTGAGGAGATCCACGCTATCCTTGTCATCAACTTTAGGTCTGTAATATGAGCACACGTATAGGTTCTTTGAGCCTGCTATAGTGATTTTATCCCAAGCCATTTCACATGATGTTTCTAGGTGCTCTTGGCGTGTTGAGGAGATATGATCAGAAACTGCAGTAAATACTCCTCCACCAGTTGAATGTCTATCACGACGGTAAATTGTGAAGTTGGGTGGGAATATTTCGTTGTTCTTGATGTCTGGTCGGAGCCAGAACTCTGTACCAACGATGATGTCGGGGTTAACGCTATCAATCATGGCGTGCAGTTGTTCTTTCTTGTTAACAATAGACTGACAGTTGATATTTAGCAATCTGAGGGGTCTTCTTTGTTTTTTTTTTTGGTTTGGTAGTTGGACGTTTAGATGTAGGCAGCTTGACATGTGTTGATGTTTTTGGTGATGAAGTATCTTTTGGGATGTCAGGTCGTATTGCAGTTGAAAGGTCAGTAGGGGCAGATGAAATTAGGTTTGAGAAAGGATTTGAGAGCTCCATAGATGTTTCAGAATCAAATAACGAGCTTGAGAAATTTGGAATGCCACAACATGTACAGATCCATACAGACGATGAGTTTGCTAAACTTTTGTAGATTACGGAGCTCATATGGGATTGCGGAGCTCAATTTTGTTGCATAACGAGTTGACTTTGGAATATAATCTTCTATATAGTTTTTTTGTTCTTCTGCGTCTGCTTTTGGCTGTCTAAAACTCCGTTTTGGTGGAATTCTGGTGCGAAAGTCCGTATATGAAGCACCAAATGAAAACGACAACTTAACTGCTTCGTGCGAAGCAAGGTCTGCACATTTGATTTTAATTTTATTTGTCTATTGTTATTGTAGATAGATTGTTCCCAAATTGAAACATGAATACCTTTTTTCTTTTGTTTTCTCATATCAATCAAGTTATTACATTATTCGATTCTATAGTTTCATCAATATTGGACAAAATGATCATTAAAATGGTCCCAAAAGGACATGATGTGAACAATAGTGAGATTGGTTTTCTAATAATGGAATAAGTCATACAAATAATGTGCAGTTTCTTCACATTACAATACGAATAAAGTACAAACACTTAAGAACGAAATAGTACTAACTAAGTAGTACAAAATAGCACTAATTGAAGAATAGAATAAAGGAATTTTCCTGATTTATTAATATTATATTACGCTTTTAGTGTCTGCACTCATGTTGTTGTCATATCGAAATCTCTTCCTAATGAAGTAGGAGGGACCAACGAAAAGAACTAATGAGGGTGTCTCTATCAGATTATTCTTAGTATATGTTTGTCTGCGAGAACAATGATATAAAATATAACACAAAATTTTAGCCTAAAAACGCAATATTATAATTAGCATTGTTAATGTCTTTTAATCATCGGTTAAATAATTGCACTGTTTGATTGTTTACCAAGCCCAACGTTTCCAAGACATAACAAACGACATATTTCAAGATTTTAGAAACACCACTCTTCATCTTCTCTGCACTGGTTATGGTTTACAGTAACGACCTTCGTTGGAGAGTTGTGCTATTTCGATATGGCGAGAACAAATCGCCAAGATACATTGCACAGAAACTCAAAATTAGCTTAAGTACAGTGTATCGTATTCTTGCGAAATAAAAAATGTTAGGAAATGTCTTTCCTAAAAAGATTGGAAGAAAGGGATGTAACTAAACTAATGACACGATCTCAAATCTGTATTCTATGTGAATAAATTTAAAAAAAACAGTACCGCCTATCTTAGCGAAATGCAGAGGTACATGGAGCAGGCAACTGGCTCACACTATTCCATCATTTCGATACACACGAAAAAGGGTTAGAACAATTTTTCTTTATTTGAACTGATATTCAAGTGTAGATTTTAGCTGGTAAGGTTGCATTAAAAAAGTGGCATGACTTTTGTTTTGAGAGAGCGACCAAGTAACTAGTTACCAGTTAACATAAAATAACATTTTTCTGTAATTATGTACAATAATGAGCTCATTAAATGAACTATTGAAAAAATGCATGTGTTACACGTTTCAACTTGGAATCCCTAACATTAAGAAAACATAATAAGTTTCATAAGTTCAGTATAAAACATCTAAATAGATACATCAGAAACAATGTTATCTGATTTATTGAAGGTTATCTTCAAATTGTTGCAAAGGAATAGAGATTCGGCAATCTGTAATTCTGATAGAGCTAAGAGGTTGGGAATAATGGTCACTAATGTTTCTTGAAAGAAGGTCAACAGTGTTAGCTCACCACTTTCATCAGCTGGGAGGAGCACTTTTGCTGTCACTTTTTTGGGACAATCAGCACGTCTCATCATACTTCTACATCCTTTTAGAGCACTCCAGACAATAAAGATCAGCGTGGACACTTTCAACAGCCTGGATGTTTGCTACTACTCTTGTTATGAAATCACTATCATCATCTTTTGTGTGTGGAAATATCTCTATTCCAGAAAGTATATGATCTGCCTCGGGTAAAGGGACAATCTCAGATCGTCATAAGGTCAACTTCTTTTGGCCATCCCACTCTCGAACCTAAACAGAGAAGAAAAAGAATATAATGACATAGTAAATTTGCGAGATGTAGTGATTTCACAAAATGGTACGTACAGTCATTGAGTTGAATGTACTTGCAAGCAATTTGAACATGTTGAATATCACGTGCCAGTCCTTTAAAGCCATATTATCATTGTATTATAATAATTTCAAGAACAAAAAAGCGTCTTTGAACTATTGGTCGACACTATAAATTATTCGTTATTATTATTAATTGGTCAGGTTATTAGTAATAAAAAATGATAATGTACGCACCTGCAAAGAGCAAAAGCGATATATTTCTCCTAACTTTACTTTGTCTATGTGATGCTGCCAAAGATCAAGAAGTAATGTTTAAAGTCCGACAATGAGGACTGGACAGGATTTCAAGTCCGCGCAATTAGTTCCAGTCCGGGGCGCAGCAAGGACTTGAAATCCCGTACGGTCCGAATTGGAGGACTTTGAACGACTTCTCAAACTCAATAATTATTTGTGAGGAATCTTCGTCTATAGATATTTAGCCATTTTATTATAATGAAACTATTATCTGATAGTTATGCATGCATGGATAATTTCTATAACAGTTTAAAACATTCCGTTCTGGTCAACGAATTAGCTTGTGGCTTAATGGTAAGCAATAGGAATTAGTAAGTTAGTGGTTAGAAGTTCGAGTCTCGGTACTGGATACCATGAAAATATTTCAAATGTCTTTTAATCCTTTAAAAAGTAAAGTTAAATAAGGAACTATGTTTTTTCTGGGCTAATATTTTTAAGTGTCACTATATAAAGCGTTACCAAAGTATATTAAATCATTTCCAAGTACGGAGGACTTGGAAACGATTTCAAAGTACGGATGACTTTGAAATGATTTCAAAGTACTTTGGAGCGAACTTTCCGGGGTTTCAAACCTCATCATGTGATCTAATTCGAGACACCTGATTTCCTCGTGAATTATTAAAAAGTTTGAGAAGGATATTGACAGATTTGTCTGCAACAGTAGTTGTAGCTACCCGATATTTTTTCTGACCAACACATTTTACTGCTTTCATATGAACCACTTTTCCACAGATGACAACTTCGTCAGACTCGTTTTCATCAAAATCTAGAATGGCGCTGATCGTGGATTCCATTTCACTATAGAAATCAGACATCTCCTTTTGCTTAAAACTGTACTCCACTGGATCAGGAACAGACAAATTTATGATATCATTGATGATAACTTTACTGTTGTCTTTAGTGCGGGTATATCGGCGTATCTTTAAGGGCGTATGTGTCATTTCGCTGTTTTCTAGGATAAGTCTTTTTCTCTTGGAATACAATATAGCCTCTTGGCTCTCTTCGGCATTTGTTTGGAGGGTTAATGTGCAATAATTCACCGTGTCGTTTTTGTTTCGCTTTGACGGAGATAACCTATGCACATACGCAATCATTTCAATTTGATCACGTTTTCCATCACTTGGCAAGGAGGCGGGTGAAGCTGCAGAATTAACAACTTTGGTTATTATAGCGTCTGTCATGGCGAGTGCCACGTGCTTTTAGAGCTCCGTAGAGTTTCAGTCAGGAATCTCAACTTAAAGTATAATTTCCAGTCAGTTTGATGAACGAAAATAATAATACAGGAACCCGTAGAACAAGGGAAGAGTTATCCTCGGTATCTTCCGTTGAAAGTGAATCAAGATCTCCAAAAGCAAAATCACTAAAAATGGCTGACGAGACTTCGGCTAATACAAGCGAGCCAACGTTAAAATCTCTTCATGCCATTCTACTAGAAGTACAAAGAAACACAAGTAAACTCTTGAGTGATAATGCTGTACTAAGAAATGAAGTCGAAGTCCTAAAAAAGTCCCTTCAGTTCCAAAGTACTACGGTAGAAGAGATACAGAAAGAAAATGCAGAACTGAAATCTCAAGTTAAGGAGCTAAACATGACCCAAGAGCTAATTATGAAAAGAGCTGAAGACCTGGAGGATAGGAACGATAAACTTGAAATGTATACACGAAAATACAATCTTGAGCTCCATGGAATCCCGGAGGATGACGAAGAAGACCTTGAAGATATCGTAATTAAATTAGGAGAGAGTGTTGGTGTCGAAATAGAAGAAGACGACATCGACATTGTACATCGAATGAAAGTAAGATTCAAGAGCGGGCCAAGGCCAATAATAGTGCGCTTTATGTCACACAAGATTAAGTCAAAGATGTATAAAGCCAAGAAAAAGCTGAGAGGGGAAACAAGATTTAACGACGAGTTAAATGGCGCTAAAGCAATTTATATAAATGAAAACCTCACAACGACGAGGAGAAGGCTATTTGCAGAGTTACGTAAACGAGCGAAGCAGTACAAATGGAATAGCTGTTGGTCACTAGATGGGAAGCTTTTCGTGTGCAAAGTAAAGGGGGACAGACCAATAAAGATAAGTACACACGCCGAACTTGAAGAACTTTTGTAATAAATTTATTTAATAGCTCTTCTATACTTTATAAGTTATCCTAGTTAGTATATACTGTAACAATTAATTATTGGACTAACTGTCAGGATACATTTATTTATAATCTTTCAAATTCTCTTCCATATATTTACTAGTTACTGCTCAGAATACTCGATTTTCAGCAATAAGGGTTCTTTATCTTCGATTAGAAGTGGTGCTGGAATAGTTTTTAGTCAAGTACTTCTGCTTATCATAATTATTCATGATTCCTGACTGAATCCAAACCTAACAAAAGCTCGCCAAAATAGAATCGTGTTCTTTGTTGTTTTGTGTTGTAGTTTTTTTGTGTACTGTACATGTTTTCTTTAATAACAAAAAGCCTTAAGTTCATTCATTAAATAAATGCATAAAATATTCACTAGCTAAGTTGAAAAGTAAGTCAAAGAAAACACGCGGTATAAGACAATGACGATTCAATTTTGAGATATTATCATTAAATGTCAGGGGATTGCGTAATAGTCAAAAGAGACGTAAATTGTTTCACTGGTTTTCCAGGCATGGTGCACAAAAAGGAGTGGTTTTTATTCAGGAAACGCACTCAACCATAGATAGTTATGAAAACTGGAAGCTTATTTTCAAAGGGGACATAATTATGTCACACGGCACAAATTTTGGTAAAGGGGTGGCAATATTACTAGGTGAAAAACTTGACATCAATACACACTTGAAGATAGTAGATGAGAAAGGAAGATATATAATTCTTAATGTTAACATTCAAGGCACGGAAATTCTATTGATCAATATCTATCAACCAAATGACGAGAAGGGACAGGTAGAAACTTTACATGAAATCATCTCAGAAGTAAACAAGTTAGATCTACAAGCCGACACACCAATTATCTGGGGGGGAGACTTCAATGCCATTTTTGACACTAATTTGGATGCATCAGGGGATAATCCATCTTTAAAAGTTAAAACACTAGAAGTATTAGACACTATTATGACTGATTTAGACTTATGCGATATATGGCGAGTCCGAAACTCTTCAACAAAGCGCTACACTTGGAGGGGTACAGCTCAAGGTAAAGTTTCAAATATTCAAAATAGACTATTTAGAAGACTCGACTACTTTTTAGTTTCGGACACTTTACAACCTGTTATTGAAAAATCGGAAATTATTGTAGCACCTGCTACTGACCACTCCGCTATAATGTTAAAATTCACAACTCTCGATGAAAGCCAAAGAGGTCCATCTTTTTGGAAGTTCAATAATTCGCTTCTACAAGATGAAGATTATATAAAGCTGGTGAATGACTTGATAGATAGCTCGGTAAAAGAAAATTGTGCAGGGAATATTGCAAATCCGAATACATTATGGGAAATTATTAAATATAGAATACGAAAAGTAACAATTAGTTTTTCAAAAGGAAAAGCGAAAAGAAAGCGATCGAAATACGCAGAAATAGAGCAAAAGATTAAGGAGAGATACAGGGGAAAAATAATTGGGAGAATGATGGAGAGGCTCTTGCCAAGCATGATGAGTTAAAAAGTGAATTGAACGAATACAGCAAGAATGTAATGGAAGTATTATGCTTAGATCGAGATGTAGATGGTATGAAGAAGGTGAAAAGTGCACCAAATATTTTTTGAACTTAGAAAAACGGAACAAAGAAAAAACACATGTTCGTAAAATAATAGAAGATGGTAAAAGTATAACGAATCCCCCAAAAATTTTGGAATCTCTCAATTTTTTCTATCGCAATTTGTACTCCTCAAAAAATGAAAAATCGGAAATAGAATGCACGGATTTTCTCACAAAAGTAAATGTTCCAAAAATATCACCAGAAGAATCGCAAATGTGTGATAAGGCACTAACATTACAAGAATGTTTCGAGGCACTTCAAAAATTAGGCAATTCAAAAAGTCCAGGTAATGATGGATTGACTAAGGAGTTTTATACTTCATTTTGGGGGAAATTAGGACCATTGTTGGTAAGATCTTTAAATTATAGTCTAGAAAAAGGTCATTTCACTATCACTCAACGTCAAGTAGTTATAACAGTTATCGAAAAACAGGGAAAAGATGTTGGCGACCAATTAGCTTAATTAATGTTGATGCAAAAATTTGTAGCAAATCTTTGGCTATGAGACTAGTTAAAATTCTTCCAAAGATAATAAATCCAAATCAGGCTGCTTATGTTAAAGATAGGTATATCGATGAACCTTTAAGGTTTATTGATGACCTGATGAAGTTTTCTATGTCAGAGGAAAGAACATCGCTCTTGTTTGCAGCAGATTTTGAAAAAGCTTTCGACAGTATTGAGCATAATTTTATATGGGCAACTTTAAGTCGGTTTGGTTTCGGTAATCAATTTATAAAATGGATGCGTCTTCTTTTGGAAAATACTCAAAGTTGCGTAATAAATAACGGATTTGTAACGGTTTTTTTTAGTATAAAAAGAGGTACGAAACAAGGGGACCCCATCTCCCCATATATTTTCATACTTATAATAGAGATTATGGCTGAAATGATTAGAAGTAATACTAATATCAACGGTATAAATTTAGATGGAAAAGATGAGAAGGTTAAACTTTTGCTCTTTGCTGACGACACAACCTTTTTTCTCAAAGATATTGAAAGTCTTTCGCACATTTTAGAAACCTTAAACACATTTCGCCTCTTTACATCGCTCAATATTAATCTTGAAAAATCAGAAATAGGTTGGTTAGGTCCAAAAGGAAAAATTAATCATAGTGACACACAAAGCAATACAAAATTAAAATGGATTGACTTTCATGAAACAGGAATTAAAATTCTAGGTATCCACTTCTCGCATAATGCGGAATATAGTAATAAAAATAATTATGAACGAATTTTACAAAACCTTAAAACAACACTTGCTATCTGGAAAGCTCGCCCTCTAACACCAATAGGAAGAATTCAAATAGTTAAATCGTTAGGTCTATCAAAAATTAAATATGTATGCTCATGCTTGGGAGCCAGTGAAGCCTTTATAAAAATTGTGAAATCCGAGATTGTTAATTTTGTCTGGAATGGAAAGAAGCCAAAATTTAAGTATAAAACTCTGATTGGAAACTATGAAGACGGAGGGTTAAAATTCCCAGACTTTGATTGTATAGTAAAAGCTAATCTCTTTAAATGGGCAATTAGGTTAATGGATGATAAATATATGTATTGGAAAGCCTTGCCTTGGTCTAAATTACAATCTTTATGTGGAATCGCTTGTATCAGAGAAAATTTCAAATTCTTAAAACTACCCAAAAGCATGCCAAGTTTTTATTATAATGCGTTAAAGGTCTGGTCGGAGAAAAGTTTCACAAAAGAAATAAATGAACCTTGTCAAATCTTAAGACAATCTTTGTGGAATAATATTCATATTGAGTTTGTAGCAGATAGATTTCATTTAGAACGTTTTATTTCAAAGAATATTTTTCAGATTTGGGACCTATGGGACCCTAAAAATGGATTGAGTTGGGAGTATGCAATAAAAAAAGGATTAAGCAATGTGGATTGGTTAACTTGGATGGGCTTGATAAAATATATCCCAGCAAATTGGAAGAGTATACTGACAGTAAATAGGGAGAACAATTATATGGAATCTATCCTGAAAAGGCAAATAGAGATATCTAATAGATCTCTCTCTATAGATAAAATTAGCACGAAACATATATATAGCAAATTAATAGAAAAGAGCACCTCTCCTCCTACATCGGTAAAACGGTGGGAAAAGGTTCTACAAATTAGTATTAATTGGAATGAAATATTCACTCACATTCACAGGATAACAATTGATGTTAAATTAAGGTGGTTTCACTACCGATTCTTAATGAACATTTTGTATGTAAATAAGCATCTGTTTAAATTTAAAATTATAGACTCTCCACTATGTTCATATTGTAACATAGAAATAGAAACGATAGAACATTTATTTGTATATTGTAATATCTCCTCTAGATTGTATGAGGATATAACTATCTGGATAAAAGAATATGGGATTCATTTCCCAAAATTAGAACTTCCATTACTATTATTAGGCTCAAATCAGAACGAAAATGAAATATTGGTTGACTTCCTCCTTTTGTTGTATAAAGTATATGTAGTGTTTACAACATGAGCGGCCGTGTTGTATCGGCAGATACAATCGCAAGCCGAAGGCGCGCGATTGTATCGCCGATACAACACGGACGCGAATGTTGTAAACTACTTAAAAAATGTCTAGGTTAGCTCTTTCATATTTTACCAAAATTTTCAAAAATTAAAATAAATTTTGCCGTAAAATTACCAGTTAAAACTTATGCAAATCAGGATATACAACACTAGTGTTGTATCAGATTTACAACACTCGTCATGGTCATGATTTCTTTTGAAAATGTCTCATTAATTATTCATGAATTTTTTAAGTATACAATAACAGGGGTAAACTTAATGATTTAACAATTCACGGCTTCAAAGCTTATGTCAAGCTAAATGAACGTATAGAATACGAAATAGCAAAGAAATGTAATCGCCTCCCTACACATTTTGATAAATTTAAAGTCTTTGTAAACAGTTGAAATAGTTTATATTAGTTATTAGTTATTAATTATATTTATTCTGTAATTTTAAGGAACGTTTATTACCAAATAAAGGAATTTAAAAAAAACTTTGGTTGGTGTAGCTGGACTTTTAACTACATGGGCTCCTGCTACATGTGAAGTGGTTGATGCTGACAACGGGGGAATGGTATTCGTAGAGGAAAATTGAGAGTTCGGTGGTTCAAATTGTGCAGTCGACGTGGACTTCTTGACGGTCTTCCTTTTTTTGTCCATATTTCTTCTTTTTACAACACTGATCACTGATTAAAGTGGAACAAACTTGTTTGTGTAACTCATTTTATAGTGATCCGGGCGGATCGAAATTCCTTGTATTTGATTGGTCACCTTTGAAACGAACGTCCGAGAAAACAGGTTCTATCAATGGTAATCTCCGGAAAATTTTTATCCTCCTCGCCAAAAGATCGCCGAAATATCATTCAAAAATATATGTGTCATTATTTGGGACAAAGTAGAAGTTTTTAAAGACTTATCATAGGTTTTATGCAAAGAATCATGTAATCTATTAAAAGAACGGCATAATAAAGATTTTACGACGGAAAATAAACTCAAAATCAGGAACTCTTTATTAATTTGGATTCTTAATTAGCCACTGAGCGTGCGAGAAAGTGAACCAATAAGGAAATGTCGAGTAGCTGTTGTTACTCTGTTCTTTTAACAATTTTGTAATAAAGAAAAATACATGAGATGAAAAATATGTTTTCCCCGATAACGTACTACAGAATGCAAATTCGTTGTACGAAATAATTCAATAGAGTGAGAAATTCTTGCTTCTAATTATAAGACCTATAAGAAAAGAATGATATCTTAGGCATTTTTCATAAAAGACACTAAACAAAGCCTGGATCGGATGAACAATCAGTGCCTCTCACTCTTGATTAGTTTGTACAAAATTTGCATTCTGTGCATTCGTAGCTAGATGATAACTATAGTTCATAACCAGAAAAACAAATATCATCTGTAATCATGATTCACCTTCTCGTATTTTGCTTTACAACACATTTCTGTGCACATTTCGTAACAGCAAAAAAATAATTTTCCTGTACCAGCTTTACTAATGAATTAGATAGCGCTAAATTTAAGCATTCTTTGAGAGCAATTTACCTAATCTTTTAGCATTTTTGTTGTTCACTTCCGGTTAAAGTGTGAACTTCCGGTTTCTTTACACAGGGAGTACGGAATATCCAAGCAAAAACCACCCCAATAGCGGTAGATTTCGCAGTAAATGCTAAACTAGGTTTCCTAACTTTGAGCTTTCGTAGCTGTTGAGCGTGAATTTTGCTAAAAACGTCAGACATTTGAAAATATTCCTACTCCAAATTGTTTGACATATAAGACATGGTTACTATGCCATGGCGCTTTGAATTGTGGGATACAAAATGGCTGATCATGAAAACGTCGGATGGCATGTTTTGTAGTTATTGAGTATTTCTTGGCCGTTTTGACTCTTCATTCAAATGTTTGGGGACAATTTGGACTTCTAAGACATTGCACATTTTAAAATGCAATTGCGAATGTAAAAAACGACTAAGTACTACAACGATTTACGGCTAACACACGTTTATTTCTTTTGCGCATGCGCAACCTGGTTGGTGCGCTGTACAACATATTTTACACTCCCCGGTTGATTCCGCTAGTGGAATCAACATCATAATCAGTTATCAACAGTTTAATCTAATATAACAATATTAACGTTCAATGGTCCATATGATTAAAATGTTCAATGTTCCATATGATTGAGTGTTTGCCATTTCGATTTAAGTTCTTCTGACAGATCTTCGTCCCAACTCAGCTTATCAATGCACAGAATCTGGAAAAGTATCTTGAGGGTGATAGTAAATGGCGTTATGAGTCCCAAAGGGTCAAATATGCGTGCAGATAGCTGTAGGAAGGAACGTTTGGTAGGTTTCAATGATTGGGCATAGTTAATTAAGTCTGTAAAGTCATAAAGAAACATATCGGTTTGTGTGTCCCAGTGGACACCTAACACTTTAACAACATTGTCATTGCTAGCAACAATTGAATTCAAGGTACTCTTGGTATATGATTGGTCATCTTCTGAAACTTTATGTTCAGATTTGGTGCTGTCAACATTGTTTTGTTCAGTATTAAGAGAATGTTCATTTTCCATAATGTGTTGTCGTAGCTCTGATGAATTCGTAACCCATTTCCTGAGGTTGAATCCTCCTTCTTTCATGATTCTTTTTGACGTATTATATGTATTAATTGCTTCAGTCACAGTTTCAGCTCCTGTTGTTAGATCGTCGACGTACAAATCTTCTTTCAGAGTCTTCGCAGTCTCAGAATCAATATCATTGTAGTTTGACAGATGATGTAATATCGTAGCTCCTAATATGGCAGGGCTTGGTTTTAACCCGAAGACAAGTCTACAAAATCGGTATTCCACAATCTTTGGTTCTTCGTCATGTACATTTACAAACCATAAGAATCTTAAGGCATCGCGATCTGACGGGTCAATTTCAACCATTAAAAAAGCCTTTTCAATATCTGCTGCCATGGCGATAGGGCGTTGTCTAAATCGTAGTAAAATGTCGAAAAGAAGTGGCATCAGATTAGGACCTTGTTCTAAACAGCTATTGATAGAGGCTACATCTTCGTTTAAGTGTGCTGAACCGTCATATACAATTCTTAATTTTGTAGTACTTCTGTCTTCTCTTATGACTGCGTGATGTGGCATATAGTGAATGTTTGTAGTTTGTTCCTTATTGGTTCTTTCAACTTGCTCAATGATTCCTGATTTCAGTTGTTCTCGTATTATTGAGTCGTACTCTGTTGCTACATGTAGTTCTGAATGTTTCTTAAGTCGTTTATGCAGGCTCAAGAGCCTGTTACGGCACAAGTCATAATGATCAGGGAGTTGACTACAGTCTGGTTTCCATGGTAACTTCACAGAATACCTTGTCCCATCGTGTTTTATCTCTAGAAAATCTTCATTCGATGGTACATCAGAATTGTCATCCATGTTGTCGTAAATTCCTATGGTTTCAGTTTGCCAAAATGTTTTCAATTGATTAGTCAGGTCATCATCTGGGGCATCTGTTGACATGTCTATGATTAAATTGGTTACTGTGTTGATACATCTACTCTCAGGTTTGCGGTTCTCAGCTACTCCAGACAGTATCCATCCTAACTCACTTTCAACTGCTACTGGCCCACTTTCTCCTTTGATGACATTACCGTTGATAAAATGCCAATAATGATCAGATCCTATCAGGACGTCAATGGGCTTGTGATTGTGACTAGGATTATCTGCTAATTCTAGGTTCTGTAGATGTGGGTACTGTTGTATTTCCACAGACATGGGTAATTTCGAACAAATGGTTGGGAATGTTAGTGCGTTTACAGATATCTCTCTTCCTGATGTCTTGCTTAATGATAGTTTAACAAGGTCGCATTTTTGTCGTCGATATGAATTATCTCCAAATGTGTTGAGATTCAATGTTTCAGTCCTTGTAGGTTTAAGATTCAGTTTGTCTTTCAGTTCTTGTGTAATATATGAACGCTGACTACCACTATCGAATAATACTTTCACTTCAACGGGTTCAACTTCAGAATCAGATCTTGCATATGCTATGGCGGTTTGAAGTAAAACACAATTAGATTCAGCTGAGACATTGTAGTTAACAGTTCCTGTAAATGAACTTTGTTGTTGTGTCACCGTCCCTCCTCTCGCCCCTTCACCGGATTGAGAGAAGTTATAAGTTGACCCTGTTGTACCGGTGTTAGCTCTATTGAGCGACAAATAATTCTCTTGGTTACAAACGGATTGATGATGTCTACCACGACACTTCCGACAATTTGTAGTACGAGTGCAGGCATTGGCTCGATGGCCTACTTTCAAACAAACAAAACAACGACGATCCTTAATGAGAATTTCTTTACGCTTGCTGACGTTGTTTACTGTTTCACACGATGCTGAGTAATGTTGTTGACCACAAAATGCACATTTGACAGACATCTTGTTATTTGTATCAGCCTTTGTGAAGAATGACGATGTTGTTGAGTATGATGGTTGTTGACGAGGTGTTGTGTTAAATGGTTTCCTTTCACTTGATAATCTACGATAATTATTTTCAGAACCTTCGTTGATTTTAACTTTCACGCTGACTTCTCGTGCTTCAACTTCAGACTTCAATAATTCCAAAATTTCGTTGATTTGCCAGACATCCTTTTCAGTTTTACGAGTAATGATTAAACGAATTTCGGCGGGTAATTTTGACATGATTATAGGTATTAACAAGCTTCCATATTGATACGAATCGACTCCAAGTGCCTGTAATCCTCTTACGTGAATATTGAGTTGATCAAAGATGAATCTGAGCTGTGTAACTTTCTCGACTGATTGACATTCGGGTATTTTCAAAATTTCCTCCATGTGTGCTGTAATAACAAGTTGTGGTCGTCCGTATCGATCCTTCAAAATCGTGACTGCAGATTCATAATTCGCAGAAGTAAGCGGTAAACCTTGAACAGCTCGTAAAGCTTCTCCTTCTAGCAAAGATTTTAAGTAATTGAACTTATCAATCTCAGAAATTTCGATGTTGTTGTGCACCGACGACTCGAACGAATCCCAGAACGAACTCCATCTTGTGACTTCGCCTTTAAAATGAGGTAATTGTAGCTTTGGTAATTTTGCTTTCGCTCCAGAAGAACTTGAATTGAGGCTGGACTCAGAATGCTCAAATGAAAAATTAAATAAACCTTGGTTGCCAGCTTTCCTTCGAGGTGACGGGGTTTCGCAATCACGAGTGATCAGACGGGACATGCGAAGTGTCACGTCTGATATCCTTGTATTGATTTCTGACGATTTTTCGACTTCTCTTTCGATATCTGCTAAACTTGCTAATTGTAGTACGTCTTGATCCAATCTCTCGAGTAATTTTCGTTTGCCATCCAGCTCTAAACTTAACGTTTCCAGACGATGTAAATCCGTGTCACCGATACGACCTTTCGATAGAATTAACTCCGCTTCATTGACGAATTTTGTGACTACTCCACGATTTGATCCACGAATATGTACGAGTCTTGCTAAATCACTTGATTTTTCTGCCATATTTACGTTAAATTTGGGTTAATTCCAGCCCCACGTTGGGCGCCATGTAAAAAACGACTAAGTACTACAACGATTTACGGCTAACACACGTTTATTTCTTTTGCGCATGCGCAACCTGGTTGGTGCGCTGTACAACATATTTTACAGCGAACAGTATCTGTAGAAGATTATAGGGATATGTTTGTATCTTTATCGAGCGTTACGGTTTGACCTGCGGATTCAAGAAGCAAGAGGGACGGTGTGCTTTTGGCCCGTGAGAAATTTTTCTTAGGTCGCATATTGGTATGGAGACGCTTAAGGAGGCCTCCTACAGTTTTTCTAGTGCTTGACCGGTCAACTTTAAACGGCTGTAGATCTGATATGCAACCACCCACAGCTTTCACACTTTGCCCACTTGTTACATAAAGATTGAGGTTTGTGAGGGTGTGTCGTTTGTTTACATCGGCGTTACCATAGCGACGAAACAATGACATCGCGGTTTTTGATTAGCAGCGATTTTACGCGTTGTTCGATCTAAACTTTTAAAACGACCTTCACAGTGCTAATATATAGCTTTTTGCCTAGAAGTAAACGAAGTTTGAAGAAAATCGTAAAAGCCGATTTTAAATAATTCTGTCCATGCTAGCTGCGTATTGGACAGTTGTTGTGCACTCCTCAATATCCATAACCCTTGCAGCATCCACGATGTATCTGTGCCCCTCATTAAACTGGGCCACTCCCGATGCAGATCTAAAGTTGCTGTTCTGCGAGTCTCCATAATAATAATAATAAATTATATTTTATTGAGCGCTAATTCCCCATGGTTCAACTGCGCTTTACAAATGTATTATATTAAAGTTTTGGAAACATTAACTTAATTTTTATTGTATTATGTTTAATTGGACTATATAAAAATGATAAGAGTAATGTATTTATATAAAACTATATAAAAATTTAAAGATAATGTAGAATATTTTGGTTTTAGAATGAAACGACTAATAAAATGCTTGCTTAAAAAGCCAGGTTTTAACCTCACGTTTGAACTGTAAGAGTGAAGTACTGGAAGATCTTATGTTCTGTGGGAGACTGTTCCATAGTTTAGGGGCTGCAGTGGAGAAGGCTCTTTTGCCATAGTGATTAAGGTTGTAATTAGGTTTTGTTAAAAGATTTTGAGACTTTGATCTTAAGGAACGTGATGTCACATAAGGTTGCACCAAGTCAAATAGATAAGATGGGGTCTGATTATGTAAAACTTTAAAAGTAAGTAGTAGAATCTTGAAAACAATACGCTGTTCTACAGGTAGCCAGTGTAAATCGTATAAGATGGGAGTGATGTGTTGTTGTTTTCTTTAAGAAGGTAACAAGCCTAGCAGCTGCGTTTTGAACATGTTGCAATTTTTTCAGAGAAACATTAGGGAGACCATATAATAAAGAATTGCAGAAGTCAAGCTAGTCAAGGTTTAGACTAGAGTCTCCATAATGCCTAACTTAGGCGCTTTAGATCCCACTACATTATTAAGACTCTCGTTAGCCTGTGAAGATCCTCCTGGCGCCAATTTTCTTAGACTTCTTCATTCATATTAATTTTCTAAAGCATCTTCAATGCAAGCCTTCAAGTCGCCTCCAACGAGGTCTTTGCCGCCAGGTAGATCTTTATGTCGATAGTTGTCATGATCACTATGGTATTTGCACCACTGTTGTGCACATTTGGAGTGATCACCAAAGGCATGAGGGACAATTACTTTTAAGCCTTCCAGTAAAGCAGTGGGGTTCCCTTTATTTTGCTTAATGGAATACGTAAAGCACTTTTGCACGTAAGCGATGACTGTCGCTGTTAGTCAAGTCGTCGTCTTTAGTTGCCTCTGTTTGAGATGGGCATTGCAACTTCTTGAAGCTGCATATCGACCTAGAGGTTATTACGGAGACAGCCTCTTAAAGACTGTTTAACATAAACATGATATAATAGACTCCCAGCTGATAAAAACGTAGCACTCTGTACAACCAGGATGTAGTTAAGGGAATTCATGCTTTCATGAAGTTTAGATATATCATGTTCATTTAAATAATTTCTTGTACAGAGGATTGGCTAGTCTTATGTAATACCTGTAAAATACCACCCTTGGGATTGTTCAGTCAATACAATAGCGCACATGATTTTACAGAAGATTGGCTAGTCCTATGTAATACCTGTATAATACTACCCTTGTACAGAGGATTGGTGTAACACCTGTACAATACTTTTTCTCGTGAAAGAAATTTGCCAATTATGAAGGGACATCCTCTGCTCTCAGACCGCTTGGTAAAGTAGTCAGTTCAGTGTCAGTGCAATCATTTTGGAAGGAATGAATAAATTGTTGCTCAACGGTTCTGCCACTGTTTGACACTGTTTCCAACACACCGTTATAACGTTCGAACGGAAAACACCAGTATCCTGAAGCTGGACCAAAATCTCTCAGCATCTGAGATGTATGCAGTACCATATGATAATTTATAGATACAGACCATTTGCCATACAGCAAAGATTCGTCTAAAGCTACCGTTACGAGCCTTCGGACGTGTAGCAGTTGATTACGCGGGACCCTTTACAACAATTCAAGGCAGAGGCAAGCAGAGAGCAAAGCGCTATTTGTGTTTGTTTACATGCTTATTGTCTAGAGCTGTCTACCTAGAGATAGCATATAGCATGGACACTGATGCATTTTTAAATGCTTTTGTAAATCGACGAGGCCTTCCTGTGGAAGTACTATCTCAGAGTTACGCAAACTTGTAGAACAGTCAGACCAGGAAAAGATCACGAAATCAGCAGCAAACAAAGGAATTCGTTGGCACTTCAACCCGCCATAGGCGCTTCACTTCGGAGGAGTTCGTGAGACCTTGATACCTTTTACCTAATGCAGATATCACAGATGAGGAGCTAATGACAGCCTTTACAGGAGCAGAGTCACTTATGAACAGTAGACCGTTGACATATCAATCAGCACATCCCTCGGATGACTTGCCTCTAACACCAAACCACTTTCTGTTGGGTCAAGTAGGAGGAGAATTTGCCCCAGAATCCGTTGAAACTGCACAGTTTAACTTGAGAAGCAGATGAAGGCGCATCCAAGAGTTGGTTCGGCACTTTTGGGGTCGATGGCTTCGCGAGTGGCTTGCTTTCCTGCACAGAAGAGGAAAATGGTCGCTCGCAAAAGGTGACATTAAAATCGCAGACGTCGTTGGTACAGCAATCAGATACAATGGCCACTCGGTCAGATCGTCGAAGTGATTCCCGGAGCAGATGGTCATGTGCGAGCCGTAAAGGTGACCTTTGGCTGCAAGACATTTGTGAGACCAACAACCAAGATTTGTCCGTTGGAACTTCATGGAAGTGACTTATTATCATTAACAGACTTTGAACATTAAGAACATTAAGAAGATTAAAACGTTGAGTTTAACATAACCCTCGATGGGCACTAGGCCCATCGAGGAGGGGGAGAATGTTCAGAAGGAAAATGTATTGTGATTATTATATTCAGGATACCTGTGTTAGAGGCACGTAACTCGGGGTCACGTGTGTTTCTTGCCATGCGGTAAAAATGGCGTCTAGTACAGTTGTTTTTGAATAGGTGTTTTGATCAGGTTAAAGTAGTTAAAAATTGTAGTATTAATTGTTGATCTGAATCTCTTCTCTGTGAATTGGTTATTGATTGTTGATCCATTGATGAGCTTTCAGACTTACTAGAGTGTTTTCACATAGTGCATTTTAGTATTCTAATGAGTAAAATAAGATGCTAATGACCGTCGCGCGTGGATGTCCGCTTTGGTGAATTCAAAAAGTATAAACAAGACAAAATAGCACAAAAACACAATTTATTACAAATTTAACATAAACGTTGACATTTTATTTGCCAATGAAAAGTAACAAATACAACACCGTTCAATCCTGATCCGATTTACGGGTCGATATATATAATGACACTTCATTTCTAAACGAACACTCAATTCTTATTTAGCTAGACAAACGAATGTGTTAGAATAATAAGCTATGGCATGTTGAGAGATCGATAGCGAAAAACATGTAGCGCGAGTCGTACGTACGTAAAAGTAACTTTAAAAACAAAAAATATTTGTGCGACTGATAAGATAAATATAAATTATTGGCAGTATTATGTATTATATCAATTGTAAGATCTTCATCAAGCATGGAGTTAGAATCGCTCTCAGAGTGTATCCGTGAAATATTATACTAGATAATACAATTTTATTTTATATCTATTCTTTTCTATTGCTTCTATCACGGGTTAATGAAAAAATCTGTAATACTAGTTTGTACTATTTAGTAACTTGTATTTCAACGATATACTCTTTGCAGCACTCAAATGTTTTGAAAAAGCCGTACACGTCTCTCCGCCAAAAAGCTAGCTCAACACAAACTGGCATCAGCCACCTTGGATGTCTCCATATATTGCCAACAGCCTTATACGATTTCATATCTTTAAACACATGTTCTATTTTGATACGCCTGCTCGACAAATATCGATTGAATTTCCGTGCTCGTCTCCTTTCTCTGTTATTTAAGATGCGCATTTGAACAGCTTTTATAGAAGTTAGAAGGGCAATATCATCTGGATATCCGTTATCTGCCAGTAGCGCCATGAGGGGCTTAATTGTCGGCCATGCCCAACTGGAGTCATAAGGCGGTATGCAGTTGAATCATGTGTGCTCCCTAGAAATCCTGCTTGTATAAAGCGCAAATGTCCTTCGTTGTCAATACTCCAGTTTCGAATTCCCCGCTCACTCACGGAAACCGCTGGCTGAACACCACATGGGCTCATGTTATTACTTGGAAACGAGGCTTACCCTGTATTAGTTTGTTTACATGTCCATGTGCGAACAGCTTAAAGATGGATTACTCGTAGTTTTTTATCAATTTTCGTCGTAAATCGCAATCATGAATTCAAAGAAGGAAAAACAAGAGACAACAACTACTTTAGAGGAACTAACCAAGCTAAAAGTCGTAGAATTAAAGATAATTTTACGCGAAAATGGTCAACCAACGTCAGGGAAGAAGGCCGATCTTGTGTTGAGGTGCGACGTTATACAAAAGAGAAAAGAACTTCAATCTATTAGTCAATCGAGTACATCTGGATTATCTGTTTCCATCCAAAGCACAAGTAGTAGAAATACAGGACAAATAACTTTCAATGTTTTATCGAAAGAAGCAGAAACATGTATATGGACGACAGACTTACGCAAACTACCGCCATTCAACTTTGTTCAACTTTATGACTATTTAGTCTTAGAAACATCGAAATATGACCACGAAACCATCAAGAAAGCTGGTTATAAGAAACTAAAGTCGTTCAAATTCTTTAAAGAAGGACACATAAAGCAGATGACATGCGGGACAAGAAACGACGACATGATCTACGTGAAGTGTGAAGTGTTGGCGTCCATGAAACAACAAAGATACAATGTCATGGTATGCTTTGATAGCTCTGGTAATATCCAAAAAGCTGCTTGTGAATGTCCAGCAGGGTAAGAAAACTTTAATCTTTAAGATAAATTCACTTTGACAGTACAGTTCTTATCTTTAATAATATACTCTTAAAACAGTATGAAAACTACACTAAGAGAAACATGTACATTGTAACATAGGTCATATACCTTTTCAAATACCACGTCTGACACAGATATATATATTTTTTTATTATTATTTTATTGAATAATTTCAAACAATTTACATAAAAAGATAATACAGATACTTAAGCTGAATTACATTACATTACACTACATTACATTTACAGGGGAAGAAAGTAAAATATAAATAGGCATAAATAAATACATGAGTACATCCACACCTACATACGTGTAAGAACACATATACATGCATATATCCGTACGTACATGTATATATTTTCATGACACAGATATACCGTATGCATTTTCCATTTTTATTAGTAAAAAGCAATTGTAGAATGCTGTTTAATTTTGATTTATTTTGTTTTGTAGGAGAGGAGTATCTGGTTTGGGCAAATGCAACCATGTTGGGGGTATACTATTTGCTACAGAGGATTTTTGCCGGCAAGGTCTGAAGGAAAGCACAGATCCAATAACCTGCACATCACGCTTATGTGAGTGGAATGTGCCTAGAAAGATGAAGGTGGATCCAAAACCTGTAGATGATATTGTCATAACGAAGTATCACTATGGAAAGAAAGCAGCAGCTATAGCAAAAGTAAGTCTCTATGATCCACGAGCTCCAGCTCATAGATGTTTGAATCAAGATTCACTACAACAGCTTTCCTCAAGACTCGTGAACTGCTTGAGCAGTAGCTCATTTTTTCTTTTCTATGATTTAAAATCAACAAAGGATAAAGAAACTGTTGCAATTGAGAGTATGTCAGAAACTGTCCCTATCAATGCCCCCGAGGCTACAAACGAGGGGTTGCCTTTCAATGATGATTATGACATTTCATCCAATAAATTTAATGAAATGCTGGACAAGTACAAAGAGACTGTTACTGACCA
Source organism: Metridium senile (assembly GCA_949775045.1). Taxonomy (NCBI): domain Eukaryota; kingdom Metazoa; phylum Cnidaria; class Anthozoa; order Actiniaria; family Metridiidae; genus Metridium; species Metridium senile. Next base: position 37,505,571 of record OX459095.1, read on the forward strand.
AGAAATAGGAAAAGTTGAAACACAAACAAGAGGACAGAACAATAATCAGGCTTGGAAAGAACTTAAACGAGACAAACTTACAGCTTCTAACTTCAAAGCTGCTGCATTGAGAAGGAAGGAACCTGATTTATTTTTAAAGAGAATTATGTACATCAAAGAGAACAAAGCATCTGCTAAATCTCCAGTTTATGGGATCCAACATGAAGATGATGCTGTCTTAAGTTATATTAATACAAAACAGAAACAAGGAAATGTTAATTTGAAAGTAGAGGAGGTTGGGACAATTTTATCAAAGGAAAGACCAGGGTTAGGTGCGAGTTTAGACCGAAAGGTATACGATCCACTGGCAAAGGGAATGGAAATAGGAGGGTTAGAAGTAAAGTGTCCATATTCTAAGAGAGGAATGACAGTAGCACAAGCATGTGAAGATAAAGCTTTTTATTTAGGGAGGGATAAAGACAGATTTTCTCTGAAATGTACCCATCAGTATTTCTATCAAGTGCAAGGTCAAATGTTTGTGTGTAAGCTTAAATGGGTTGATTTTGGTGTATGGTTCGGTAATAATGACATATTCATAGAACGTATATATTTCAATTCTAAATGGTGGTTTGCAGAAGTATTGCCTAAATTAGACTTCTTTTATAAATGGGCATTTTTACCTGAGATTTTTACTAGAAGAATTGAACGTGGGGTAAGGCTTTATAAGCATGGTGGTTGGAAAAACTTTAAACAATGTCATATTACAAGATCGGTTTAGTCACAAAAATATACATATATTTTTGTATTTCAAAATATTATGAAACATCTAATTGTTATAGTTTGAGAATTAAATTTTATGCAATGACTATTTCAATGTAGTTGATAGAGTTGCAAGATAAATAATGTGCTCAATCAAAAGGGGTTGAGTGGTTTTTATTTGACATGTACATATAAGTATACTAAAAGGTGTTTCACAACCAGACAAACTAAGAAATAATAAAAACCACTCAATCAATCTATTGGTTGTAGCAATATGTTAGATTAGGTATTTCTCTATTTATTAAACCATATCTGTAAATATGTTAAAGTTACATTTCTTTTATTTGACAGATTATATGTTAAAAGTTACAATATATTTTACAATTATAGAGCAATGTCTTTATTTAAGATAATATTATTAAATCTGTATATAAGTACTTAATCTGTTGAATTATTACAACATATGATACAATAAACACTATTTATTGCCTATATTGACTAAACTAATTATTTGGTAGTGGATATATTATTTACAGTATGTATAATCTACAAGATTAGCAGAGTGCAAATAATATACAGTGAATATACAGTCGAGTACAAATATTATACCCGTGAAACAAGTAGCACTAATTAGTACTAAATTGTGCTAATTAAACAATAGAAAACAATAGAATTAGCATAAAATATCACTATTTAGTACTATTTATGTTTCACGCTTTTAATGTTTGTATGCTATACCTATGAACTTAAGTTTGTTATTATTATACAAACAGGTTCCCATTTAAATCTGTACTGTCCCATTTAAATCTGTACTTATGCAAATTTTGTTGATGTCTGCTAAACACACAGATCAACCAATCAGAGAAGTTCACTTTGAGAAGTTCAGAAATAATATACTCTGATTGGTTGATCTATGTGTTTAGCACACATAAACACAATTTGCATAAGAACAGATTTAAATGGGAACCTGTTTATAACTATATATTATCAGATATACATGTAATGCATTATACACTGTAACACTTTTGAAACAGATTCATTCAAGTTACTTTGTTAGTACATATTATCAAGATGCAGCTATCTTTGGAGGAAGAAGGGGAGGCAAAAAGTTTGTCAAATAAGCACACACCGTAAAAATTTGATCTGACACATGTGAAAGGCTTAAAGGTAGGGTCCCATCTAAAATGTGATAATTCTTTATCCTCCCTATTGCCCGCTCAACATGGATTCTTACAGCAGCAATATGAACTGTTTCCTCTACTTCTTCTGCAGTGAGTTGTGCTCTCTCTCCTTTAAAAGGGGGGATATTAAGGTGTACTCCTGGTGGTAAAATACTTTGTATATCAAAACCCCTATCAGCCATGACATTGTCACCACGCTCAAGATGTGCAAATAACCCTGATTTTTCTGTAATACATTTATCAGATACCCTTCCACCCCATAGCTTTGATACAACAGTTATCTGGCCATTCGGGGAGATTCCCACTAAAACCTTAAAAGTATTATGATGTTTGTAATTAGACCATGTCTCACTTTGTGCAAGCATGGAAGAGGGAACCTCAACAAAAACCTCAGTGCAATCAATAATAACCCTGGTTGTGGGGTATTGTGAAAACTCTAGAGGCATGTTCTTTCTAACAGATTCTTGTGAGGGAAAAGGAAATAACAGTTTTAACTCAAAGTATAATAAATTAATCCACGTACAAAATATCTTACTAACATGTCCACAAGAAATTCCAAACCTATCAGCAAGATCTTTAAGAAAAAGCCCTACCCTTAGTCGTACTAAAACAAGAAAAAGCTCATCCTTAGTGGTGAGTTTTCTCTTTTGACCAGGTTTCTTCTTTCCTTCTTCTTGGTATGGTCTGGAATCAGGCACATTTCTGTTTCCCCAATACTGCAACTTGGATAGCTTAGGTTCTAGATAGTCATGAAATGCAGCGAATGCCTCATAATTTGGGAACCCAGTATAGAACTGAACTGCACTATTGTCCTCCTTGTAGTTTGTAAGAGAAAATTGTCGTTCTTTATAGTCTACGAGTTCTTTCTCTAGAAGGCCAACTCTCTTTTTTAAGTTCACTAGCATAGTCTCTTTTACTTCAAGCCTTTCCTTCATTGCTGCCAACAATTCATGTAGGTCATTACTACAGAATTCAAAGGCATATGTGTGATCATGTTCTTTCAAAAAATACTCATCATTTGTCTGCACTCCAACATCTACTTTAAGCACATCCACTGAATGAAAAGGAAGTTCAACCTCCATAAATTCGTGTTCTGTTTCGTTGTTTATGTTATCTATTGTTATATCTTCTGAACAATAAGGAACCTCGACTACATCACAAGTTCTCTCTTCAATTGCTTCCAAATTCCCTGCAAGTTGTGGTTCACATTGAATGGTTGTTGTTGTTTGTTGTGATAGTGTTTTCGTTGTTGTTTGTAACTGTCTTTCTTTTGGTGGCTTTCTGTTTGTCTTTATATCAGACCACATAAAGATTGATGGTTCTGCTCCTATACAACATAAAGTAACATAATTTATTATAATGGATTTAAGGCAAACTAAATAACATTATATTTTTGGAACAAAACTGTAAGTCAAGAATAATAGTAATTTGTCAGAGTTCAGTTAATAATTATTTCTAAAGATAAGATGTATAGGAAAATATCACAAAATAGAATTGTTTACTTAACATAAGATCACGTATAATAAACGTATAATAAACGTAAAATACTACTACATTTAAATATGCTCACACAAGCTTATAGTCTTGGAATTTACAACATTGTATAAACAAATGTTTGAGTCGATCTAGTAAAGTAAAGCTAGATAGATGCTTACCGTTAACCAGCTTCACTCTGACGCCACCAATAGACTTCTTCACATCATCTTTTTTAAAATGGTTATCACAAATAACTGTTTTTTCGGTGATACGAAAACCATCTCGTCCGTCTTGCCGTTTTATAAGGTTGCACCAGCGTGCTTTCCTTGGTCCTTTGGTTGGAAATTTGAAAAAACTCATCAAAGAGCGAGTTCCATCCTTGTCATACTCGTAGCTATTACAATCAGGAACAACACATTGCCTTCCGCGGCTTCTTTTAGCAGATAGTTTGTTATCCATGGTAAAATGTCGTGTGTTATTACAGCTACAGCTCGAGCGTGTTTACAGGGTTAGCCTCGTTTCGATGTATTATTTCGCGCCTGCACTACCAAATTCAGCGGTTTTCCAAAATGGCGCCGGCAATTCGAAACTGGAGTATTATAACCTGGGTGTTAAGGCAGTGGTAATGGCGGTGCCCACTGTAGAATGGTCGTTGCGGTTCGATTTGAGGTGGATAGATTTCATGCGGTGTAGAATCAATAGAGCCTACGCCATTAGGAAGTTCGGGCCAATTGCCCATCAAATTGGCCCATTCATGATCATTAAGCCAGCGGATTTGATTATGGAGGTACTGCCATAACACCGGTAAGATTTTGTGAATTATTCGTATGACAGAAGCGGGATCAATGTCAAACCACAGTGCTAGGGTGCCAACATGGGGGTACTTTCTCAACCATATGAGCACAAGCAAGATCTGGTTTATTAAATTTATCTTTTGTTGCCTCAGTCGCTGTCTTGGTCGGCCGTGAACATTCAAGAGAGTTACTGTCGGTGACAAATCAGCAACCAGTTGTATAACGGGGTGTGTGTGAAGGATGATGGAATGTGATTGGGGTCTCTGGGGATTGGGCGAGCGTACTTAAGAGCTCGGCCACTCGCGGGGACATCCTTCACACACACCCCGTTACAGTTGTAAAAAAGAGTCAGGAGTCTCCCCAGTGTTCCTCCAAAACAACCAATGTTGACCAGAGATAAGAAAATAAACATCCCGCCCATCAAACCGATGACCATGAAAACCAGGAAGCAAACGCCGATACAAAGGACTATAATTATCAATTAATGGAAGCTGCAAGGCAACAAGAAGCAACATGACTGCTAATAAGTTTAAAAGAACAGCTTGCATCTCTATGATATCCATGCCGTACGGCAAGACAGGCACGTGCTGTTAATGATCTTGCATGTGCAGCTTTGGTTACGGTTGCATGCTTCTTGAAATTACTCTCACATTCCATCGTGCATTTTCAGTACTACATGGCTCAGACCGTAGCTAGCGTGCACGAATTGTCAAGAAAATTTCTGTTTTTGCTCTAAATTTAAAACCATGGGAAATGAAAGCGTTACATTAAGAAATACCCAAACGTCCAGTACTACAGGTATTAATTAATTCAGGGAAGCAAACCGACCGAGAGTAAAATTTATAAAGTTTAAATACCTTTTTTCACAGCCGTTTCTCTATACATATCACAATTAACAAAATCAGCAAAATAGTTATCCATTTTTTATAAAACTATCTCTCTTTTTTGCTCTGAGGTGGTTGTGATGGCTAATGGCAGCAACAAGTCTACAAATCTCGGTGCCGTAGCGAGTTCGATTTGAACAAAAATATCCATCAAAATGATAGATAATTAAAAAATCGATCTGAAGTCGTAGGTATAGCTATAAATGGGCTAAATGTTTTCAATTTGTTAAAAAGATCAATTTACCTGACTTTGAATCGCTTTTCTCCTCCATGATTTCATCGCCAAAGGGCGTGAAGTCGAGCAGTGGAAAGGTCAAAAACGAAATAAAATGCTACTAAAAATTGAAATAATAACGTAGAAAGCGGTAATTTAGTTGAAAATTCTAGTATTTTACAAAAGAAAAAGGTGGGAAAACGACTATAAATGCTGTCAATGAAGTTGTAGTTTTGTCCTTAGCGACGGAATGTTTTTCCTCTGTTTGCATAAAAAGCCTAATTTCCGTGCGCTATAAAGGCACGGCTACTAAGTTTTGCATTTGGCCTATGTGTTCCCTCTTTTTTGTTCTAGTTACTAATCTGGCTGCAGAATTTTGAATGCGCTATAATGGCAGGTATGTAATATATATGACACTATTAAAATAGTCTGCAATCTTGGAGATAAATGTTGACACTGTTTGAAATTTTCGTCGCTAAATATCACTTTATCACTTATCAGGCATTCGAGTTAAGCACAGTTTCATGTAAACCGTGGTTATTTCGTAAAATATGATTCATCAACAAAAAGTATCTAACAATATTTTGTATCAATAAATTTTAAACCGTTGTCTATATATTTTGCAAAAATTATGTATTAGATAGTTACTGAGGCCGGTAGCAATATTAGATATATTGCAGTCAGCTGAGGGCGCAGCCCGAAGCTGACTGCAATATATCTAATATTGCTAGCCGGCCGAAGTGACTATCGTATATAGTTACTATTCACTACCCTGCCCCATTGTTCTCTCTCTTGCACAGTAATCGGCGGTTTCTTGTGTTTTTGAATATAATAACAATAGGCTTACCAAACTTTAACTAGTTATCAGCCAATGAAAGTGTATTTATCATTCAGTAGCCTGCCCCATTATTGTTCTCTTTGTTGCATTATAATTATCGGCGGTTTGCTGTCTCTTTGAACAATAGGCTTACCAAACTCTAGACTAAAGCGGCGTTTACACGAGCAATTTTTCCTTGACAAGTTTTCCTTGACAAGGAAAAATTGCTCGTGTAGATGGAGTAAAATGAACAATTTTTCCTTGACAAGGAAAAGCTAGCATGTTGGCTTTTCCTTGACAAGGAAAATTTGTCAAGGATGAAGTTTGCTCGTGTAGACGGACAACAAGGAAAATGTGGCAAGGAATATTAATGAGATTAGTTCCCAGTCTTTTCGTACGATCATTCAAAATAAATCATTTTGTTTTTTACTCGACAAGGGACTGGAACCAATATTATGTTAGTACTCTACTGATTGCAAGGCATTGTGGGCACAACCTAAACTTGTCAAGGAAAACTTGTTCATCATCTACACGAGCAAGGAAACCTTGTCAATATAAAATTGTCAAGGAAATCTTGCTGATCGTCTACACGAGCAATGAAAATTGTCAAGGATACTTGTCAAGGAAAAATTGCTCGTGTAAACGCCGCTTAATTAGTTATAATATTATCAGCCAATGAAAATGTAATTATCATTCAATAGCCTGTCCCATTATTGTTCTCTTTGTTGCATAATAATCAGCGGTTTCTTGTCTCTTTGAATATAATAACAATAGGCTTACCAAACTCTAATTAGTTATAATTTCATCAATTCTATTTAGAGGAATGCTAATGAACTTGATGACATTAAACGTGTTTTTGGTTGCAAGTTTTCCATCGGTTGCCTGGGTAGCATAATGGCTTAAAGCGCGGATACAGCAATGCAGAAGGTCTCGGTTCGAATCCTGGCATTGGTACTCAAAGTCTTTTTTCACCAAGAATCACTATCTAGTAAATTATTTAATAAATTATAAGTCAGATGATGCTTACTAGAATGGAAATTATTAGTTATACACACTTAACAAAACACACTGCAATATGTTTGATATTGCAGAGTGCGAACTGCAATATGTTTGATATTGCAGAGTGCGAACTGCAACATAACTAGATATCTTTGCTTTCAGACGCGGGTACTCAGCAATCAGTGATTTAGTGCAGAGAGAGAACAATGGGGTAGGGTGGTGAATAGTAACTATGTAACAATATTTGTTTTGTATCAATAAATTGTAAACCGTGGTTTTCTATATAATTTGCTAAAATATATAAAACTTCTACAATAATTAGGGCCTTTATACTGACTTATCCAAAACAAGCTTGGCAAAACAATGCCCACAAGGGCTCAAATTTTAGCTGGCTTGCTTCCGGTATTTGATAGTAAAATTTGAGTAGTCTCCAGTGGACAGCCATCATTTCAGTCTCTCTATCGTCCACTACAGCGTTCTTGGTGTACTTCTGTTTCTTTCTTGTAACCTCTCGCTAGCAGTACTTGTTCTTGGCTATCCAGTGTTTACAAGGTCTGGATGACCATTGCTTTCAACGTAATGTCCATCTGATTTTCTACCATGCACTGCACTGCACTGCAATAGTTTTGGTGTTGGGATGAATAGTTGATGGTAATGCGATATCTATCTCTTAAGAATCTCTTTGAAGCATTCCATCGATGCATTTTCCTTAGTTTTATTGCAGCATGATAGTGTGTGCCACCATCTTGGTGCAACTCCTCACTACAACACCAATGGCTTACTTCAGCTTTGACATGGACAAGCAAATCCACCAGTTCGCGCGCAAATTGTATACACATTCTTTATCTGTAGGTTGTATGTCACTAAATAAACAGACCTCACTTGATTTTCTTCTAAATTACGCTGTGTATTCTCTGTGGACGTCGTTGTATCCTCAATGTCGCTGTTGTACTCTTGTATTATCTACATAAATTTATAATTATTTTATTTTGTCTATATTTTGTTGTTTCTTATAGGCTATTTTTTATCTCCTCGAATTGATTTCAAGTTTATTTTTCAAATGTACGTCTTGCAATGTACGATTCAAACCATTTAAGTACAATGTCACAGAAACCAAAGCTGAAGCTGAGTCTATCAATTAGCAATGTGTGTTCTACATATCAAAGGCGGATGACAAGTCCAATAATACCATGATGACTTCCAACTTTTTGTCTAACGCTCTGATTATACCATTGCTTACTCGAAGAAGAGCAGTCTCAGTACTGTGGAATGTTTGATACGCAGATTGAAATTTAGGATAGAGATCATTTCTTGAGAGGTAGTCCGAACCTAGGTGGCTGCAATGCGTTGAATAAGTCCACCAATGAATGGAAGATTGATAATTGGGCTGTAATTGGATAGATCTTCTTTACGACCATGACGACATTGCTGGTGGAAGTAGCTACAGTCACCATGAGCAAGGCTTATCCTCGCAGAAAGCAAAAACAAGTCCAAAGCCTCACAGTTACAATATTTGAGAAGGCAACCCCTTCACTGCAAAGTTAATTTTTGTTTCTTTAAAATCGTCTTAAGGAGGCCTTACTATGTATCAAGGAGGGATTTGGACCACTTGTTTCGAAGCTCAGCAAAGCCTTCCCTCGCCAGAAGGATATGTATGTACCATGAAAGAGAGTTTCAGGTCTTTATGGAGTACCCTTCCAGATGCGTCCACAGCATGTAGTCAGTTGCTCAGATGCGGTTGCAAAAAGGGTTGTAACAACAAATGTAACTGTGTGAAGTCTACTCTTTCGTGTACCGAACTTTGTTGCTGTTCTGCCGGCTGTACCAATGTTAATTAACACCTATGGCTATAAGGAGGTACTTCCTTCTCTACCATCTCCTTTGCCCCAATGTCGCCCATTTGTGTTTTAGTTCACAATATAGACCAGGCAATTTGAAACCTGGCTAGGAAAACTGCTTTTCGTAGAAGTCTTTTATAAATAAAATCACCCACCCTCCCCTACTAATAACTATTAATAACCTTCTGAAATCGTTTGTTATATCATGACGAAGCTCTGTCCAAATTTGGTGCTTTAGTCACTTCTGTCACGATTTTATGATTAAGCAACTGGACTACTTGGGAGGTTTTTCGTGTAGGAGTAGAACCAGGTCGTTTACACGTAAATCTCTTGTCGCTGCTGCAGAAGTGGAACATATTCGCGTAACCAACGTGACCAGAAGCAGTTTGCAATAAATTGAGAGCAGTTCCATTTCTTTCTTGAAAAGATATCCTCCTTGGTGAATGATCTGGGTGGTGTAGCTAAAGTCTGGAGCTGAAGTAAGAGGTGGCTTGCAGTCAGGGCTTTCATGTCTTTAAGGTCGTCATTTACAGGGCACAAAGGACGGCTGTGAGGCTTGTCACAATGTCACTGTGGTTGATAAGTGCATTTGCAATGACGGCTTTCATGGATGTTTTGACACTTCGGACAAGTCTCTCCCATACGCCACGTGGTTGATAAGTGCATTTGCAATGACAGCTTTCATGGATCTTTTGACACTTCGGACAAGTCTCTCCCATACGCCACTCATGTGACATGCTGTAGGCGGTTTGATCAAACAAAGAGTCATCCGTAGATTTTCTGAGTCGTTCTTCCTCTCTTTACAGTGTACGGCCCAAAAACACCTACTCCTGTGTAGATGAACGGCCGTTGGTATGGCGTAAGTCTTTCTTTTGGCAGGCTGGCCATCATTTGACGCATAGTGGACTTGTTTTGCTTCCTGCACACTACACACTCTCGTAGCTTGCAAAACATAGATCTAGCCTGGAGGATCCAGAAGAATTAGGAATCAAAGAGATTGCATGTTCCTTACCAGCATGACAGTTGACTTTGTGGTAGAATTACACGATACATAGTGAGATGATACATAGTGAAATGATGGGATGAGCTGCGTCGAAGTGGGCATGCTTTAAACTGCCTCCAACGTGCATCACACCATCGATCAACACCGGGTTGACGCATACAACCTTGCTTTGTCTGCTGATCTGGTGAGAATTCTTTGACCGTATACAACAAATTAAAGGAATGCTTTTGGAGTAAGAATAATATATAATATAGAATTCTGTATGAATGAACTTTATTTCAAGAGGGTGACACATGACAGTTACAATTTACAATAAATCGTACTGATAACCTAGTGGCCCTAAAATAGTATATAAACTAGTTGAAATTATACTAGTGATTTTTAATACATTCTGCCCACTACCAGAAACAAAACAAATTACTCATTCTTAATCTTCATTTAACTCTGCAATGTATAAGTGCTGACCACTACCAGATAAACATGTATTTTGTGCATCTTTTTTTTTCACATAGTTTGGCCTGTACCAAATCAATACGTATATCTTTAAAACTTAGTACTCTTGTCTGGCAACCACCATACTTCTTTTATGAACTCTGGACACAACCAGTCATGTTTTAAAATTTGGAATATTTCCGTTCCCTCTTTTCGTACCCAGTTATATTAACTGAAAACAGCGAGAGTATGCCAGCGTGGGCAATCTCATGATTTTGACTAAAAGAGTATGAACCAGAACTTTTACCTCCTCGTTTTGCTGTTCTGACGGATGATCATTTTGTCCTGCATCCTGCTCTGGTTGCTCTGCTTGCTCCGGTATCAGTGCTGGTGGGGGGACCACGGCCACTTGGGCTGGTTTCTATTCTTGTTGCATGATACTACGCAAAGGCTACTGAGACACGTCATATTCGTAAGGGCAATATTTACTCATTTTGAACCATCTATATTCTCGAACCTCCCCGCTGAGATGTTTAAGTTACAAATATATAAACCCTTATTTACCAAGTAATTAACAAAGTCACTTTTTGATATGTATACTTTTTTGAAGCTTCGCTTATCTCTATGTCAATTACAATGACAATGTTTCATTTTCACCTTACATTTTACAAATTAATATACATATTATAAATTATCCTTATATGGAGGTGAGAGCCAACTGAGGTAACTATAAAAGCTATACAAAGCCAGTGGGCTATCTTATTTTCTATTATAATAAATCGGTCATTTATCAACAATAAATATTACAAAGATTACAAATATTACAAAAAGAAAACAAATATATATTATGTATATATAAATCGGTTAAATAGAATAAACAATTAAGAAAAATAAAGAGGAATTTATGGTAGTTGAATTTGGATAAATATATAGAATAACATGAAATGTATATGAAGGAGTAAATTTTAATCATTATTATAGGTTTGAATAATTGCATTCTGTAATAAATCTTTGAATTTCGAGATGCTGGATGCTTCTTTTATTCTCTCATCTACTAAATTCCAAGCTTTAGCACCAACAAATCTTATATTGAATTTCCCATAATTCGTTCTAGCATTTGGTAGAGAAAATGACGATTTTGAGGCAAGTCTGATCCCGTAATTATGTATTTTACTAATGGGCTCAAAAAAGTTGCGAAATACATTTGGTAGGTTTCCTGTTTTACAGCAGTTGTCAGTCACACGTGCACCGCTCGCATAAAAAGCACTTCTATAAAACGTGAAGTTGGTGGACGTCAATCAAACTGTGTTTACAAGACGAATGGTGTTTTTAGTTCAGTCGGGTTGCGAAACATGTCTGAATCTGGAAGCTGAATTCCCACAATAACCTCTTCGTCGGATTCAGACATGTTTCGCAGCCCGACTGAAGTAAATTCACCATGCGTCTCGTAAACACAGTTTTACTAAAGAACTGAAAAGAATCAAACTGTGAAAACCTCGAACGCAAGCCTTCCGTATAACAATGCAGATATGCAAGAACAGATTCACAAAAGGCTGTTAATGTCATTATGAAAGTTAAAAAGGTAAATCCCAAGTGAATACGAGACGATAACGAACAACGGACAATAAAAGAGGAGGGTCATCAATAACAAAAGAAAGAATACTGGGCCAATTGATCACAAAATTTTTTTTAAAAAAGTTGAAAATACAACAAAGGCTAAAATATGCGAATTGGTACATCGCTAATTTGGGACAAATAATACAACAAAATGACCTAGTTTACAGAATAAAGGTGGCCGACCGAGAACTAAAAAATCAAGTATACATTGCAGAAGTAAGCCCTTTTAGGCAAACTAAGCAAAATCACTCATGAAAACAGTTCTAGGGAAACAGATTCATAGACAAAGTCCCGAAACTTTCCTGATCATCGTTATTTCTGCGGCCATTAGCTACCGCTATTTTTATCGTTATTTCTGCGGCCACTTCCGCTATTTTTACCGTTATTTCTGCGGCCCGTACCTGTTGTAAGTCAAACTTTAATAATAACGGTATGAACAACTTTAATAATAATGGTGTGTACTAACTCAAACTCCGAGTACCAAACACGCTCGACTATCTTTGGGTTGCCCCTCATGGCAGCAAGGTGCCACAGGAAGCCCAAAACAATATTACAACAGTACCGCTATTTTTATCGTTATTTCAGCGGCCCCTACCGCTATTTCTATCGTTGGTTCTGCGGCTCCTACCGCTATTTCATTTCGTTACTTACGCGGCCACTACCGCTATTTTTTATCGTTATTTCTGCGGCCACTACCGCTAATTAATATCTGTAACTGCAAACTACAGCTATTTTATAATGCTGAACTTGTAGCTTGACGACTTTAAATTATCAAAACTATACTTTTTGGTTTAAAGCCCAGCAAAAGTTTTTGGATAGAGTAACTCACCACACAAAGCAGTGGGCGAAAGTAAAAGCAGCTAGTTGATAAGACGTTCTTTAAACGACCAAAGGGAATCACCTTTGAGACAAAGAGGCGAATTTAAATTGTCCCGGCCTGTACCGAGCCACGTGGGGCGCTACTATATTTACAAGGAAAAGCCAAAAGTTGAAGCGGAAACTATACTTTTTCGTTTTCTAAGCCGTCTAAAGGTAATTGTGCAAGTGCTTGTGAAGCTTGTGGAACTTGCACGTGAAGCTTGAGGAGTCAGTTCTTGAAGCTTGAGAATGCTACGCGGTTGATACCAAGACAGACGTGTGTTACTTCTCGACCGACGATACTCCAGTTTCGAGATCTATTTTACTCAGTGTTAGCCTCAATTGTGTGTAAAATATGCAGAAATTTAGATAAAACTCGTGAGATTTCGATATATTTTTATTGTCTTCTATGCTCACAAATCTCTTTCATTTGCACGGACTGTTACTGAACAAAAGAATATATTACATGGTTTTGAGGCTAACACTGAGTAAAAGAGATCTCGAAACTGGAGTATTGTTGAGTTATCATTGTTTTCCCCTTTATATACCCTTTGTTACGCATGGTTGCACATCGTATAGCTGTAATCATTTAAAAAATGTGTATGGTGTTCAGCACCAAGCAATATTGCTTTTAAAGTTTGAATTTCTTCAGTTTTCTTTCTGGAGGCACAACAGTGTCCTCCTCTTCTTCCTCGCAGTCCGGTATCAAGGTTTCCAATCTTTTACTTTGTACTGGCTTGGCAGTCACCATCTTACTGGTGCAGTACTTTAGCAAATAGTTGACTGTCTTTTTTTTCTCTTTTTTGTCATCATGTTGATTTTTAGCATATGTCGGGACATCGGTGAAAGACGTAGTTGCCTGCTAGAAAATGCACACCGATGGACATGATTGCATGAATATTTCCTTAAACATAGGAAAGTTGATCTCTAAAAAGTTAGAAATGTTAAAACAGTCGAAATGATTTTTACGAAGACACACGTACGGCAGCGCAGCAGAGTGAAAAGCGTGACACCATGGCAACGCCATGCCTCTAATTAGCATACTGAAGCATGCCTTCATGCTGGAATGTGAGCTTGCAAACATCAACATGAACCTAGAATCTTGAGAGCAGAAATACACAGCATATGCCCAACTTTGGAATTTTATTTGAGTACCTTAAAAAGCTTCAATCAAGTAGGCGCTTGGACAGTGTATTGAAAATAACTTCAAGTTTAACTCACGGAAGTTAGAAAAAAATCGTTGGACGGGTTTTTCTTAAAGTTCATTGAGCGTTATCTTCATGATTTTTGCTAAAAATCAGCTCAATTTTGATCCAAAGCACCTTCCGACTTGAAATTTTGCAAGTAGTCTAAGGTTGGGGCAAGACTTGTGCAGTCGAAGAAATTGTTAGGGTGTTTTCTTTGCAAAGTTATTGGATGTCAAAAAAGAAAGAGTGAATTTGTGGCTTAAAAAATTGCCTCACAAATTATTCAAAATCGGCTTTTACGTTTTTTTCAAACTACGTATACTTCTAGGCAAACAGCCATATATAAGCACTGTGAAGGTCGTTTTAAAAGTTTACATCGAAAACCGCGTAAAATCGCTGCTAATCAAAAACCGTGATGTCATTGTTTCGTCGCTATGGTAACGCCGATGTAAACAAAAGACACACCCTCACAAACTTCAATCTTTATGTAACTAGCTGGCAAAGTGTGAAAGTTGTGGGTGTTTCCATATCAGATCTACAGCCTTTTAAAGTTGACCGGTCAAGCACTAGAAAAACTGTAGGAAGCCTCCTTAAGGTGTTTCTGAATGGTGATAAACTTCACATTCATGCGCTATTTCGCTAGATGAAGTGTGGTCATTAAAAAGTTACAAATTAATTTAAATAAATTAAACATTTAAAAAAAAAAAATTATGATTTGAACAAGAACAATAATACAATGTGCAAAATTCCAATTAAATAGTTGATTTCGCAAACCCATGAACTACATTTACTATCATTATTTTGTATGATTAAAAAACAAAATATCTAAATAAAATAAATAAAATTAAACACTAGCAATAGCCCAGGCTGGGGCATCGAAAGGGGGCTCTCTTCTAGAGGGTTGGCCTTCCCACCTCTCCAGCACCTGGCATTGCCCTTGGCGGTACCCCTCCTCCTAACAAAAGTCTAACTTCTTAAAAATATTGTCGAGCTCTTGGCTTCGCCATGTTAATTTCTGCCTCTGAAAGCATCTTGTTTTTCTTTTCATCACTTGCTCATCATCCTCAGATGAGTCTGAGGAAGAACGCTCTCACCCAGACCCTGCAACAGACTCAACGGAGGACATGTACTCATTTCCCAATATGGCCATTATCTTATTTTTGTCTTCCTCTGTGATAGTCGTCGATTCACTAAGGCTACTCGACCGAACCGACCAGCTCTTTTCTATAAATAAAATTTAAATATAATTTAAAAATTTGAAAAATGTACTTGATTGAGAGGACTACAAGCTTATAGCCCACGAGGCTGTACTCATTATTGGGGTGTTAATTTCTATGCGTACAAAATATTTGTATAGTATCCAAAGTGAAAATATAAAAAAGTGTACCTACCTTGTCAATTCTACTGCGCCTTCTTTGGCTTTTTAAGTAGCTTTCAGTTTTAGTTTTGTCCAAGGGCCATCTTCTTCTTTTTATTTTTAAAATGTGTCCTTATTGGAACTGCATACACAATAATAGGTACGGAATTACAATTATTTTCATACACAATTTCTGTTTAGAGTGAATACATTAAAACCATGAAATAAAAGTTACTAATAGTTTCTATTTAGTGACTATTTAGTCAGTATCACTCAACCAGAAACAACAAATACAAAAGGTAACACTACCTCATTACAACTTTACTTGTCTTTGATAGTAACTAGTGTAAAGTCATTTAACCCTTGAAATAGATATTAGACTAACACTTTAGTAGACCATAATTCCATTGTTTTCTTTTGAGTCTATTTGACTATTTCACTTTAGCAACCCATTTCTATTTCACGGGTTAAATGCCTTCGCTCAATTAATCGCTAACAAAGAACTATTAAACACTAACAATTTGATTTTGTTTCATGGATATAGTAATCCGTGAAATAAAGCTATTTTGTACTGTCTAATAGAGATGTTTCGCGTAACTCGACTCCATATGTTAATGATCTACTATAGTAAGAAACACCTACAAAATATGCAAATCATAAGTTTTCAATACACCTACTTGCAGCAAGGTTGTCATACAAAAATATACATAACATTTGTGATTTAGTACGATAGGAATTGATTATTTTCTTTGTGACAAATGTTCTATTTTGTATGACAACCTTACTGCAAGTAGGTGTAGATCTAAGGCAAATAAAAGTTTACTTGTTTTATAATGCCCTGATTTTATTACCAATTTTCTGAAATATTTCAACAATCTTTTATTGCATGAGGTTTACACTATGCATGAATTTATGTGTACTATTTTGCACATAACATTGAATTAAACTAATGATTAACTGATATCATGGAATAGTACAACATGTATTGAGCCAAAAAAGTACATAACTCAACAACTACTGGTTGAAACCATCGGGGATGGCGCCAAATGCTTCCGACTGCCTGGTAGGTTTAATTATGTGCTCAACAATAATTCAGCACCTTGGCAATATGCGGTTAAATCGTCTAGCACGTATTTGGTGTTGCCTGTTTAAACGCCGAATTTGGGCGGCACGAAAGGGCGTTAACAAAGGTTCAACATCAGCATATCCTTTATCTGCCAGCAACACTACGCCATTAGGCATATTGTAATTTGTCCCAGGACCAATTCTTTTCATTAATATATAATTACCAGCATCGTCCATCGATCCTAGAATTTATGTTATTTGTTTTACTAAAATGTGAGACGCGACATTTAATCAGCTAGCAATTAATATATATAGTTGAAAAATGTAAATTGTACACCGTAAAAGATTAGAGAACTTTTTTTTCGGAATTTATTCGTCAGAATGAATGAAATGTGTTAATGAACATAAAGCTCGGTATACAAATAATCAATAGCATGATATCTGTCACAGGTTCTTTTCACGAAGACAACACAGTACTTGACCGAACTCTTTTAATTTCACAAGAACACTCACTTTGATTTACATGACTGACTTTTATAAAGATTTACATAATGTCCCTAAGGAAATGTCACATAACTGCGTGACAATATCTTATTATGATAACAAAACTCGCGATAAAAAACTACGAAAGAATGTATTGTACTTTAGGGATACACATTATTCTTCATTACAATAATAATAAGGCTTATATTGCATAATAATAAGGCTTATTATTCAAATCTGTTCTGAGCACTTGAGCTATGAATAAAAACATAATAACAAAGAGAAAGCTGATCATTGTTTATTTGAACGATTTATTCAACAATTATACACACCATATCACTAATATTTTAATATAATACCAGCAGCAAAAAAATGATATAATTTGAAATAAAAAGCAATAAAAGATTGCTTAGAAAATTTATCAGGCTGTTTGGAAATATAATTTAACTTTTTTTGTTTTTACTTTATAACGAGACCGTTTAGCGAAGAAATAAAGCAACTTCCGGTTGCAGCCTCGTTTCCATGATACAGCATAATTGCAATTTTATAATGCTCCAAAAAAGACCGGTTTTTAGCACCTTCCCCCACTCGAAACTTCTGGGACTTTTTTTTGGTAGTCACTTCGATCCTTATAGACATATTTATGAAAAAAAAATCTTCTGTTGCAATTAGTGGTAGGTCATTTCGTAGAATGACTGGACTATACCCAGTGATCCAAGTCTTAATGTCGTATGAATTTTGCAGCATGAACGATTTTGGCCTTGGATTGTTCATGCAGCATTCCAATGCTGTTCGTAGATCTGGAAATAATTAACCAAGTATAATCAAGATCACATAAACACTTTTTTGAAAATAAGTTTGAGACTGCATGTATATCTTCTAAGAACTTTTTGACTTATAAAATCTTTCTACACACTTTCTACAAACTAGTAATAGTAAATAGTACTTTTAAGTATTAAAATAGAACAATTCAAAGATTTTGAGCCTGAAATCTATAATATTCAATTGATAAGAATTTTATGAGTAATATTCAAATGCTGATAATGAGGAATTGGCAAGATTCCAAAGTTGGCACAAATAGTTCCAGTTCAGACTTCAAAAGCTCATTACAACCGATTTCAGTGTTACGTGCATAGGCGGCATGATCGTTCGACATGATCATTCGACAGTCTCACTCGACATGCTTGGTAACCAGGCAGCAATATTTGTATTAAAGAAAAATAAAGAAAATATTACTATGGTTCAAAAGTTGTCGTTAGATTTGCGATGGAGGGTGATTTATCATCGCTATCTCCTAGATTCATCTGTAGAAGAAACATCACAGGCCTTATTTGTAAGCAAACATTTTGTAGATAATGATAACAGAAATCTTCGAGCTATGGTGTTTACAAAGCCAGAACTGTACATCGACGAGATAAGAGAATGGTTTCGTGGGATTTCTGGCAAGAGAGTATCGATAGCTACCATGTGCCGGTTACCAAGCATGTCGAGTCAGACTGTCGAATGATAATGTGGAACGTACACGCTAAAAAGCCGCCTATGCACGTAACACTGAAATTGGTTGTAATTATTTGAAACTATGAAGTCAAACTTAAATTACTGAATGCGTAGGATCAAGTACATTACAAATGCATGCATGTATTAGTGATCAAATGTTTCCATATAATCGCTGATGATCGTTAGTGATCGCTGGGATTATTTACAGCGTTTGAGCGATCATATGGAAAACAGGCTTAAAGCTTGAAAGGTTTTCGATTAACAATAATTTTATATTACTTACCTTCAATACTGAAAACATCACATTTTCCCAGGTGCTTTGAGAAGACCCCCAAAAAAGCATCAATATCTTCATGAGTATGGCCAACGGGAAGAAAATTTAAGCGGATCTAGAAGATAATTCAACTTTAGACTTGAAAACACCAATTCTCTTGATATAAATAATTTTTGTACAAGTAGTTTTGTATACTTTTGCCTTTAATAAAGGAGATATGACCTCTTATTACAAGTCATATGATGAGCTGTTGTCCCACAACCTTAGCATTGTAATATATGCTACCAAAAAGATAAGCTTCTTAAGATGAACATTCTTAATATTACCAACCTTTTCAAATTCTTTCTTCTTAACCATCAAACCCAGAAGTGCCAACATGAACTGGTTTTTGTTTTCTCTCCAGCAATTATCCATTTGGACATATAATATGGGAGGCACTTTGTAGTTCTCAAACAACTTCATTACAGTATCTAGTAGAACAGTCATGGTCAGATTTGAGTCATGTGCCCACTGGTAGTAGTCAAACGACCCGTAAATCTCCTTGCCATGCGGAGCTTGCCCACTATGGACAATTGCACCAACATGATGGGTACCAACATTAGTTAGAGAAGACAAGGCTTTGCTTAGGCGACGCACTTTGGAATGTTAGTTGTTTGTTGATACATCCCATCATCAATTATAGTTATGTACTTGTCAGGAAATGTTCTTGCTTTATATCTATTGAGGTAGTATACACGTCTCTCTTGCCTACAAAACAAAAAAGTAACAAAGTAAAGGGGTCACCACACTCAGTTACCGACCTATACACTGAGTTGAAAAACTTAAGTGTTAAATAAGTATCTAAAGTGAGAAGTATTGCAAAGTATCTTAGATATCAAACATACACGGCTGACACACTGTCTGTCTGGTCACACTTTGTGCCCAAGCACGTGAAAACCACAAAAACTAAAAAATATCCATTTTCTCTCAAGTGAACTATCCAAAATAGCTCCATATGCTTTCTTACGACTCACAGAATAATAATAATAATAATGATAATGTAATAATGTCAATTCCTAACCAAGGTTATAAAGAATTTTCAAGGAAAAGCTTAAAACTTTGACAGACAATACTGTATATGTGAAAAGTTTGTTTACATTTCAGTCGGCCGGTATTCTAGCGAACTTTACAATGTTAAAAGGCAAAATTACATCAGGATAAACAGAATTACCATATGAACGTATTAGCACCAAAGATATTAAACATTTCAAATATACGAAGAATATTTTTATTCTAGACACGTTAATCGAAACATGTCTAGATAAAAAATATTATTCGTATATTTGAAATGTCTCATAAACAGAATTGAAGGCTTGTTATATACTATATATATTTTTTGGAAGGTTTAAAATACTTGTTGGAGGATTAGTTTCTCGAGCTGAGTACGGAAATACCATTCATTCATAGAAACTTTGACAGATTTAAACAATCAAATACGACGCAAATTTTTTCCCATTCCCGGTAATGCGTTCTCATAGTTGAACTTAGTGTGAATTTTTCACCCAAATTGGCCTAATATTGTTGAGAAACTAGGTAGACTTATACAAAGGATATACTTTTGATTTGATTTTGAAGGGTCAACTTGTACACCGAGTCAACTAATACACCGGCAAATATGGTAAAGATGGTAAAGATGGTAAAGATAACTCTTTAGTTTAATTTCATAAGAGTGGTTTTCCGTCAACCATGAAAAAATAGTAAGGCTAATAGTTAGTAGTAGTTTGTATAAACATTTTCATCAAAAACGTGTTTTTTTTTAAATTTTAATGGCCGTTTTTATTAGATAAAGTCTGAAATTAGATTGATATTAGCAGGTACTGAGTTCAGGGACCAAGTCATGTGATCGTTTACAACAATAATCACCATCTTTTTCCGTACTGTGGCAAAAGAGCACCACACGAGTCACAAGATGGCCCCTCTAATACATGGTTGTAACAATATGGACATTCTATCTAATTAGTGTTACTTTAACTCAATTGAAGAGGGCTTGACTCCTGCTGTACGTTGTCTAGGATATTGCGCAGCTCTGAAACTTCTACAGGCATCTGTGCAACGAATTCCACTTGTTTTGAAGTTAGATCAATAACTTTTGGATTTTCACATGTTTCTGTGCCATGTTGACTAGGCTCATCTAGAATAGCGTGTACAACTTGTGTCATATTGCCTTCATTGCGTGCAAGCAACGCTGCGATTTCTGTTCCCGAGGCAAATTGAAGCACCCTCTTCAGACTATCTACCTTTTCTCCAAAGGGAGGATTGCGGGGAGTGAAGAAAGCATGGCTCGGCTGCATCAAGGGCGCAGTTTTAACATATTTATCGTGTGTTGGCTGCTGGCGAGGCTTAGGGTTTTTTTGATGAAGCATTATGGCTGTTTTAAGGACAGACAGTGGATTTAGATCTTTTTCGTTTTTGGCAACCTCCGCAGAATACGTGTTAATACTTGTGAACAATTAGCAATTGGTTAGCAATCATTGATAATCACTGAGTCTGAGGTGAATAATTGTTTTAGTATATTCATGATTCACGACCTTTTATTCAAACCTTCACTTTAACCCTAAACCTAAACCTATTTTCTAGTACCTTGAAAAATTGAGTGTACATCAGTCTTTGTTGAGAAAGGATAGCAGTGTGGTTCGATCGCCATCCATAGACAGAGCAATGAATTCTAAACAGCGACAGATGTCTGTAGCATTCTGCTTTCTTCTCCTTCGCTATCATCAATCGCCTCATCGTTTGTGTCGCCTGGATCGTCTGGATTCTTCCTGATGTGAATCACTCTCACCCTCAGCATCTTTCCCAACCTGACAATGACAATGACAAGGATTTATTCAGTGCCATTATATACCTACTTACATCAACTAATTACCTCTGGTGTCTCTTCTGTCTCTCTCATGGGGGTCTCTTGATCTTGACTTCTGTCCTCTGATGTCTCTCTTCGCGTATCTCTTCGTATTGGCACTTCTTCTCTCTCAGGCTCTTCTGATTCTCTTGCTTGAACCTGGCTCTGTGTTACCTGCTGCTTTCGTTTCTTCTTTCGTATTGGCAATTCGTCTCTCTCAGGCTCTTCTGATTCACTGTCTTCAACCTCGCTCGGTGTAATTATCCGTTTCTTTCGTTTCTTTTTTCGTGTTGGCAATTCTTCTCAATAGTCTTCTGACTCACTTTCTATGACACTTTGTATTCCAGTTTCTGTCATCTTTAATCGCTTGATAGCAGGCTGTTCATCTCTTCTCCTTTCCTTTTCTCTTAATGCAGCTAGGTGTTTGGCTGACATCCTGTCCTCTCTTTCCCTTCGTATCAGCTTCTTCATTTCTAACGACCCTTTCTCTTAGAGTGTGCTTTAGTAAGGTGCATGTCGAGTCGTCCCCCACCCACGAACATACCAGTGGGCACCTCTTCATCGGAAATGTCTTTTTCTTCTTTTTTGGCTGATTGTTTGGACAAGTTTTTGGCTGATCTTTTGGACAATCTTTTGGCTGATCTTTTGGACAATCTTTTGGCTGATCTTTTGGACAATCTTTTAATCGATCTGATGTTGAACTTGTACTTGGTTGACAACTATCTCCCTCCTCGTCAACAGCTTTAGCTATTGAAAATTTTCTGACTTAAAAGTTGGCGCAGAGGATCAACCTCTGCAGGAAGAGCCATTTCACTAATAATCCATTGGAAAAGCTGCT
The DNA here is from genome assembly GCA_949775045.1 of Metridium senile. Lineage (NCBI taxonomy): Eukaryota > Metazoa > Cnidaria > Anthozoa > Actiniaria > Metridiidae > Metridium > Metridium senile. The sequence continues at coordinate 37,528,001 of OX459095.1, forward strand.
TGGGAGTATGTTCCACGGTGTAATTAAAGGAAGCCATGTATACTACTGGTGAAAAAAAAAATGTATGTATGGAGCCACCTTAACTTATGCATAACAAAACCCCTGTAAATCCTAATCCTGTAATTCCAGGCTTATTAAATTAGCTATTAAACTTAATTAACTTATACATGGAACTCTTAGCTACACTTCTGTGACGTTTTCCGCAGTTAACTATGTTCATGGGGTGCAAATAACGCTTAAAGTACAAGACAAACAAACATGGCCACCTACCTTCAATACTCAATACAACAATATACACTGTATACCACGTGACGAAAGAATGATTGACACAAATTTGCATAAATTCCCATATAAATTAGTTATGTTTTTAAAAGAAATCATCACTCCACGTGGTTTTAATTTCTGAACATCGTTGGAAAGCACATTTACTCCTCTACCTGACCTGACAATATCAAGCTTTGATACGCTTTAGTCTTAGCAGAGCGTTTGAATGAATGGGACCCTTCATTTTTCATGAATATCGTTATATAAAATCAAGGAGACTAGTAACCGAAAAGTTCGAAAGATATTCTGGACTGCCTTTGCAAGTGGTGTGCACTGGCATTGTCAATATGATCAAAAGTTAACAACTGGATGAGTTTTGACTGACTCTCCAAAATCACAAAAACAGTTCTAGTTTCTCAAGGATTTTGTTTTAAATCCGCAAACTGATGGCAACGATAATGGAAATAATATGATCTGTATGATGGCAACGATAATGGAAATAATATGATCTGTATGATGGCAACGACGATGGAAATAATATGATCTGTATGATGGCAACGATGATGGAAATAATATGATCTGTATGATGGCAACGATGATGGAAATAATATGATCTGTATGATGGCAACGATAATGGAAATAATATGATCTGTATGATGGCAACGATAATGGAAATAATATGATCTGTATGATGGCAACGATGATGGAAATAATATGATCTGTATGATGGCAACGATGATGGAAATAATATGATCTGTATGATGGCAACGATGATGGAAATAATATGATCTGTACGATGGCAACGATGATGTAGATGATGATGATAAATCAAAGGCGCCCTATGGCGAACTCGTGGATTGTTTGAACATTTTGAAAGCGCTTAGAGTTTTCTTGTTGACTATATAGGCTAATAGTTTAGTAGCACTTTTGGAAAGCATTGATTTGAAATGACTAAAACTTTATTAAAGATTTGAAATGGGTGTAATTCAGTACTTTTTATAATAAAGATAAGAAATGATCTGTATAAGGTAAAGAAAAATAGCAATTAATATAAGAACATAGCATTAATTGGCTTTAATTGTAGCCTTCTAAAGTGTTCTTTTGTTGTTATTCAACTATTACTTTTAACCAGTTTACTTGGCCATTTCAAGGGATATAGTTGTGAAAGAGATTTTTGGCTGTAAAGTCAATCAAAAAGATAAAACGTAGTGATATTTAGGAGCAGCCAAAAATATGTTTTATAACTAAACCACATGGAAAAATGAAAACAACTATTGTACATATATTATAAAATGTAAACATATTGTCATTCTGCTGTTCTTTGATGCTGGAATAGGTATACTGAGTTGTATAGACATATAGCTTGGCTGTAATTGATCCAATAAATATGATTTTTTGAATTGTAAATATTGTTGTTATGATGGTTTTCAGAATTAATTTCAGTATATACAGCACTGAGACATATATATTATATATGCCTGTATATGTGTTGACTTGTCATATGCTAGTACAGATTGTACAAATAGTTCTGTGTTAAGAGTTTAATGATGATGATGTAGGATATTGCAGTTGTAGATGTAGCATTGAAGAATGATTTTGGTATTTCTGATATTTCTATAAGAAGTATAGTTGGAAATCATGTTTGATATTCTGATGTAGAACTATATTGTGGTATGTAAACTTGTCTTGGATAAAATATAGAATTACTCTATATCCTTGTATTCCTTGTATTTGTGCATGACTTGATTATAATAATTGTAGAATTATATCCTGGTATTTGGACTAGTCTTTGATAAAATGTAGAATTATATCCTGGTATTTGGACTAGTCTTGGATAAATTGTAGAATTACTGCATATCCTGGTATTTGCAGATGTGCTGAAGATATTGTAGAATTATATCCTGGTATTTGGAATAGTCTTGGGTGAATTGTAGAATAATATTTAGTTATCTTATTTGCACATGTTGAAATAAGTGTAAAATTATCTTATGGTGTTTGCACAATTCTTGGATGAATTGAAGAAAGTACAGAATGTTTAACTGAATTGTGAGTATAAATATAATTATAATGTAACAGTTGATTAGTTAGGATATAATAAAAGCCATCCTGAAATACAAAAAAGAAAACATGTTAGTATAAGAGAAATTATGTAAGTTATAGATAGTCTCTAATTATAAAAATATTATAGTTTCTTACCTGTGTATAATGATGACAAAATGGCAAAGAAGAGGTTAAAGAAACAGGTACATATAATGTACCTGGTCATGTAAAACAATTGCATCATAATAGATGCAACTGGTGATTGAGAGAGATTGTACATATCTGTACATGTAAAAATGTGTTTTCAATACCCTAGCTAGCTCTCTAAAAAATAGGATTGACAAGTATGGATGTTTAGTCTGTTTTTAATCAAATATCAAAATTTATGTAAACAATAACATGTTAAGTGTAATGTTAACTGAACAGAATATATGAGTTGGATTGCATTTTACAATAAAAGTAATAGACATGTAACTGAAGAAAAACTGGTTTATGGTCACTAAAATAAGATTCTAAGACACCAGAAAGTGCAGTGTGTTGAGATATATTTGTATAAATATGATCTATTGTTGTGCGATATTCTGTTGTGTATCTATTGATTAATTGAGTATAGCCTTTTTCTGTAATCAAACATTTCAGTAGTGCATTTTGTTCAGATGAAGATTCAACAATATTAACATTGAAATCACCTAGAATAATTGTTGGAGTCAAACTGTTTAAGTTATAAAGACTATGGATATAATTCAAAGCTTCAACCATTCTTTTAACAGTCACTTTACTAGTAGAGCGATAAATGCCAATAACATATAGTGGACAGAGGTTGTAATTAGTAACGACCATAGTCATTTCAACATCATTGTAATTACATCTAATTGGATCTGAAATGCAATCTATGTTGTTTCTAATGTACATTACTGTACCATACTTTGATCTAGTGCTTTGGCCTGGATTGTAATCATTTCTGAATAAATTAAAATTTGGAAGATTGTATGTGTTGTCATTATCTCTAGAGCACAAGGCTGTTTCCACAAAGATATTGATATGTGCTACTTGTACATTATAATCATGTGCTATATCTTCCATGTGTAGATGCAGTGATCTGACATTGTGAAAAAGAATTGTTACGTTGTTATTAGTAGAATTATACAGACATGGTACAGCACAGTTGAAAGAGGCTTCATTCCTAAGACGAAACATTTCTGTCTGAACAGAGCTGCTTACTTTAATTTTTTCTTCATTTAGATTTAAAATATGCAAATTAGAAATATTTGTGACTCTGCTTAGGCCAACATAATGCATATGTTCTCTAGTGGAAGATGGAAAGTCTACTACTGCCTCAGTAAGGGTACCTCCTTGGCAACGGTGAATAGTTTTAGCTGCAGCAGGTCTTAAAGGAAATTGTCTTCTTAGAACATGAGCTTGTGTTTTCTTATTAAGTCTAAATTGTCTTGATATCTCTAGTACTGGTGTCCAGGATTTATCTATGTTCTTATGGTATAAATAATAATAATAATATAATAATAACTTTATTTTATATAGCGACAATTACAAAAGCTCAACACCGCTTTACAATTTTAGAAGGAAAATATGATTGATAAAATTCTATATACAGTACATGGAATGAAATCTAAGCTAAATCTATATAATTAATAAAAATGTTTTAAAAAGGAAAATAAATATAAATATACACAAAGTTACTAAATTTCGTATTGTTCAGAGATATAAAAATATATCGATATATGGAAATAATTAAAAACAACAAAATGATAAATAAAAACAACTGTAAAAGTTACTAAATACTCCATGGTTCTCTCTTAACTAATTAAACAGGATATGCTTGCTCTTAAAAGTAGAAAGTTCAGTGCAAGATCGTATATCTTGTGGCATGGAGTTCCACAGCTCAGGGGACGCGTACGAAAAGGCCCTCTTACCATAAGAATTTAGGTTGTAAGAGGGCTTAGACAGAAGATTAAGGCCAGAAGATCTTAAGGTTCTTGCAGGTTTGTAAACTTGAAGTAGGTCAGAAAGATACGAAGGAGCACAGTTATTGAGAGCTTTGAAAGTAAGTAGTAAAATCTTGTACTGTATACGTTGTTCTATGGGTAACCAATGAAGGCTACGCAGCACAGGAGAAATATGCTCAGATTTATGTGAAAAAGTAAGTACCCTTGCTGCAGCATTCTGTACAAGCTGTAGTTTTTGAAGCGATGATTTAGACAGTCCATAAAGAAGGGAGTTAAATGTGAATACTCTTTGCGGTAACCATGACCTATAGTAGTTTCTGAAAATGATACCCATATTATACTTGGTCTATCAGAGTTAGGTACTCTATAGTCTATTTTTTGTATGATACATTCAGCACCATTAGTCATGCCATCTGTTACTGATACATTAGTTGTTAAGTCATATTTAGCTGCAGTAGCTATATAAATTTCAGAATAAAGTCCCATAGTTTTTGTAGCATCATCAGGAATTCTTTGCTTTAGTTTTTCTTTTAGAGCATCATTCATATCTTCAATGATAATGTCTACAGCCTTAACATTAGCCTTATTTGATCTACTATTCATGAATATTGTGTTATTATGTGCATTGACAGATGCATTGGTTGTGAAGAGATGTGTCTTGTTAATAGGGTAGTTGATATCAGAAGGGGTTTGTTTTAAAAGCCTTGTCTTTAATAAGTCAATATCATCCTTTGTATGTTTACCTTCTCTAAGACGGTTCAAAAGTTCTGCAAACTGTTTATCATCTTTTTGCCTCATTATTTCTGTCAATTCAAACATTCGAAAATATTCTTGCCATAAGTTGAGAGCTAAAGGGCTATAGTTGTCTTTTGACATTTCAAATATCCATTTATCAAAAACGGGTTTTAATTGAAAAAAGTCACCAACAGTTATTATGCTAACTCCTCCAAATGGCAGTTGTGATCCCATTATTTGCTGTAAGCGTAAGTTTAAGAAACTAAACATACCACTTCCAACCATAGATATCTCATCAATAAATATGACTTTCAGTTTTCCTAGTTATGCACGTATGGTATTCAATCTGTCTCTATCAAGTGTACAATATTGAAAGCCCTTGTTAGCTGGAATTTTGATATTATAAACCTTTGATATTAAATGCAGCTTTGCCAGTAGGTGCTACTTTAAGTACTTTTATGTCATCAGGGTTTTCTCCTGGTACACTATTAAAATATTTAATAAGGGCTTCATATAAAGTATTGGTTACAGTTGATTTTCCTACACCTGCACCTCCAGAAAGGAATAATCTGATAGGGTCATCTGTTATTTTAACAGAGTGCAATACATGATAGAAAAATTCCCTCTGTTTTCTATTAAGTGATCTCACTAATTTTCTGAATGTTTGATCATCCATTCGCTTTACAACCAGTTCTTCATCATCATTAGTTCTAGGGAATATACCCATGTCATCTAATAAATCATATTGACTATGCTGTTTATTTTTACCTGGATCAAAACAACCATAAAGTTCACTTGCTTTCTTTTCAGCCGGTTTGTCCTGTTCATTTATATGCTGTGCATTTGGTGCTATATTTGATATATTGTCATCGTCTATATGTTGTATATCCTCCATAGCTTTATCTAAAATTTCAGAATGATATTCATATTGTTGTCTAGTTTCATTTATTTTATCTTTTTGTAGCTCAAAGGATTCTTGATATGTATTAAAGTCTTTCAATAGGTCTTTTTCCTCATTTCTCCAAGGAGTATAAAGCATTAGTTGTTCTCTGTAATAATTTTCTGAATCTTTTTCTTTGTGAAATCTTACAGAACGAATGATTTTTGTTTTTTTTCGTTTGACAAGCTTCATGTTACCTCTTAAGTTGATTTCTCTATTGTCAATATTTTCTTCAATGTTATTATCATCATCAATACTGTCATCAAAGTCTCTTTCTGGCAAATAGTTATCTGACATATTATCAATATAGGTGTGACTTTTTTTATCATTTGTTTCACAGTTGCCTTTTTGTCTGACACAGTTGTACCAAGCAGTAAAGTCAGCTAAACACAATTGTTGTAACTTATGAGGCCTTCTTTGATATCTCTTGATTGCATTGTCTGACTCTATATCTACAGATTTATCAGGAAGATCTTTGATCTTATCCATTGTTTTGAGTAGAAAGGTTCGTTCATCTGGGTGTGAAGTATTTATAAACTGAAAATCTCTTGATGCTCGTCTTAAAGGCATTTGGAGAACAAGATAAACAGCTTCCTGTGCACTTATTTCAACTGCATTAAGAAACTTATTGCCAATATGTCTAACTTTGTTTCTGATATCTTTGTCACCAGAATTTGCTTCTTCACATGCTTTTTCAAGTAGTTTACTCATGCCTCTTTGACCTTTGGTTATATAAGAGAGTATGTATACAGCACACGCATAAGGGTCTAGTACATATTGTATATCTAAGTTAGCTCTCCAAGCCTTTAAAAGATTTCTGTTATAACTGTTAGCTCTTATTTCTGCTGGTGATCTCTTTAGCAACAGAGTGTCACGTGTCAGTGAAAATTGTATTGCCAATATATAGCTTTCTTCATCTAGTTTGAGTTTTTGTAGGAAATCTTCAAATGTTATATCTTCGCCATACTTCATTTCATTAAGCATTGTTTGTATATTTTCATAATTTTGCTTAATCATTGCAAGTTCATCTTCATTCAAGCACATTTGATCTAGAGGTTGTAAAATCATTGTTTTTGGCATTGGTGGCAATGGGAAATTAAATCTACATATTTTATGGCCTTTCCTCTTACATGTTTTAGCATGCCTGTGTAATTGTAGATTTATTAAGTCAGACATTTCTTCAGATGAGTCTTTATAACAGGTGACATACTGGTCTACAAAGTTAGTAATGTCATCATTAGAGTTAATTTCATATTGTGGAGCATCTTTTATCCAAAATAAAGCATGAATATGAGGAGAACCGCGTTGCTGAAATTCAACTCTATAAAAGAAATATTGTACTTCTCCAACTGGTTGCAATGAGCTTTTCAAGAAGTCATGTATAAGCATTTGAACCATATGTTCAAAGTTTCTAGCACAAGTAACAGGGTCTTTCTGAATCAAGTCTGATTTCTTTTGCCATGTCATATTATTAATATCAGTGTCAGTGTAATCTTTTTTGTCAACTAGCCTTCCTAATATTTTAAGTAAATGTATCCATCTAGTTTCTGCTGCAGAGAAAGAACAGAACCATGTAGGTTTTCCTAACTGGCGAATCATAGCAAATAAATCTTTCTTACATCTCTCAAAGTATGGAGGTGATCCTCTAAGATTTCTTAATACTCTGAAGCCTTCATCAAGACGTACAATGTTATTAACAGTATCTGGTGATTTTAATTGACCTGCAGTATATTTTTTGCCTTTTGTTTTACACTTACGTCTTGAATTTGTTTTATTTGTAACTTTTTCTGTTTGTAAAAAATGTTAGGTACACTTTCAGCTACTCTTCTATCTTGATTCCTTAGTTCCCATTTACATACAGTGCTATAATGAACTGGTACCTGTCTGTTTTGGTTATCATCTCTACGATGTCCACAAAATATTGTTGGGAAAGATAAATATTCTGAATCTTTGTCCATGAACATGCCTAGAGGTTTATTTCCTTCACCTGGTGCAAAGCTTATTATAATGTCACCATTTTCAGTCATATCTGGTTCTTCTAATAAAGTATCCATATTTCCTGATGGGCGTTCTTCTACTTCACACCAATCATCATTATCATTAGTGACTGTGTTTGAATCAGACTGGTCAGCAGCATTTTCACCATTTTGGTTGTCTCAATGAGATGGGGTATTGATGGGAGTAGACAAATTGTCTGTACCTAAGCTTCCAATTTCATTTTCTAATTCTAATTCATCTGGTTTCTCAATAAACTCTTGCCACTCTTCATTTTCATTGATTGGTAACATTTCTAGCCAGTTCTCATTAACAGTTATGCCCTCAGATTTAAACAATTCACTTTTTTGAGCAAGATATTGAGCTGCTTCTAAAACTTTTTTTGGCCTTACATTTTGGAAAGTATAATGATGTTTAAAGCTAAGTTTTCTTTTGAGCTTGATTGGTATTGTTTGTGAATCACTTAGAGATCTTGGTAAACTATTTACAGTCAAGTTGACATCAGCTGGTACATTGACAACATTGCCATGGATAGTAAGTTGTCCTCCTCTTGGTAATTCTCGAATTTGCATGAATGGGATTCTAGGTGAAACAAGGCGTTCTTCAAGTGGAGTTAGATTCAAGATACTAGGTTTTATTGGAAAAGTCATTTTATTAGCTTTTGCAGAAGCAGGAAGCTTTCCATCTTTCAAATTGGAATGACATGTGCTACATATCCATTCAGTATTTTCTATGGTTTTCACATTTGTGATACAAGCAGAAATAAGATCTGGAGAACATTTTGACAGATAGTGTGTAGGGTCACATTTTCTCATAGATGATTGTTACCATAATTGATCACAACAAGTGCATACATACTCTGGACCAGAATCAACCTTTATGTGAAAATCATTTATCAATTTGGCAGCCAAATGGTCTGTTATTTTTGGATTTACTGGTGATTTATTGATTATAGTTTGATCATCTGAATTATCAACTCTTGTTTTTTTGGATGTGCTTGGTAATAAATCCTTGTCTAAGTTGCTGTTTATTAAAATGGGAGTTGTATTATGCAGAGATCTTTTTTTATTTACAGTTTGCTTGTTAAGGAGGCTCGAAATGGTTTCTGTATATATCTATATACCTACTTTATATTGCATATTATGCAGCATTATTGTGAAACTATACAGTTAACCGATATATCATTTTAAAGCTTATGGATCTAGAAAATCAATTTGTTTTAAATTATTGCGTTTGACGTTGTCATGACAACAGCAGGCTGCTGTAAAAAAGACCTTAAATTCTTTTATTAAAGCTGATATCTCCAAATCCTTTTGGTGAAAGTTTTTTAAAACTTGTACATGTCTAGTTCCCTACATGTTCTTGCAACTGAGGAAAAATAAAAAATATCTGTAATGCGAAACCTTAAAATATTTAAAAAATGATTTTTTTCTAGATATAAATGGTTTTTCATTACAGATTTTTCTTAAAAAAGACCTACTAAATCTAAACATTAATTGGAACAAAATGCCAAAAAATTAAAAAAATCTACCATTTAATTGTGTTGATATTAATAGAAATACATTTTGTACGCGTCAGAGGGGTCTTGTAAAATTGGCGATATTGCGCGCGCGCGCGCTCGGTCAAAAAACCATTTCGAGCCTCCTTAAGTGTTCTTATGTGTGCTGGATTATTCTCTTTACTCTTAAAACAAGATTGTGCATTAATTTCTCTGATATGATCTGGATCAATTTCTTTTTTCTTTTGAAAAGTCCTTAATTCCATTTCTCTGATATGAGCAGGATTAATTTCTTTTTTCTTTTGAAAGGCCTGTTTATTTAATTGTCTGATATGATCTGGATCAATTTCTTTTTTCTTTTGAAAAGCATGTTTATTTAATTGTCTGATATGGTCTGGATCACTTTCCTTTTTCTTTTGGAATGTTTGTGATTTGATATGTCTAATGTGCTCAGGTTGAAGTTGTTTTTTCTTTTGAAAAGCCTGCTTGTTAATTTCTCTGATGTGATCAGGTTGAATTAATTTTCTTCTTTTGAAAGACAGTCTATTAGTTTCTTTAACTTTATCAGGAGAATTTGCTTTCATTTTGTTAAACGATTTCATTTTTATTGTTTTAAGATTTTGATTTCTTGTTTCTGAGTCTTTCTTTGGGGTCTGCTGCTTCTCTTTGTGGTTTTCTCTGTAGTTTTTGCTCGCTTCTCTTTGTAATGACAATGTTTTATCAATATCTTGTTGTTTTCTTTCATATCGTAATTGCTTTTCATTATTCACAAACTCACTATTGGCTCGTTTCTTTCTCATGTACTCTCTCATGTAAATTCTACGCTTTTCTTTAGCATCGATACTATTTGTGTTCAATTCTGGTGGCATATTGGAATGACTTTTGGTAGTTTGTTTACAAGTACTAGTTATTTGACACTGGTTTGGAATAGATACAGTAGAAACATAATGCATTTCTTCCAAATGACCTATGTAAATACTTATAGGAGGAGTACTATATGCAGATAAATCAAATGGTTGAACTATAGTTATTTCAGAGAAATTATAAGCTGTTTCAATAATATTGATAATCAAATTTAATGCATCTGAAGTAGCTTGTATTATAATATTATCAGCCCAAGTACCTTGCTTTGACATAGAAGTTAAATATTGTAACCATGAGTGTTGTGTGTTACTCTCTATAAATCTTTCTGGGTGTTCATTCAGATATTGAATACTTTGAGCACGGATTTGTAAATGATGTGTTGAATCACCATATAGTCTATGTGAAATAGATCTGAAAAAACAATCACCATTTCCACCAACATCTACTGGTGCTAGATTATATTGACCTAATCGAGTTCTCAAAATGGACATAAATGATGGTCTTTGTTCATTAAATGTAGTATTTGTTAAAGAGAAAGGTCCAGGGTTACGTTCTATGTCACCTGACAATAATAGTTTTCTTTGAATAAAACAGCATGTATGTTGTTTACATTTCATATGTATTTGTTCTTTAGATCTACATGTATACGTAACTATGGCTCTTTTTCTGACATTGTTAAAAGGAAATGGTCTTTCATATTGGCCTACTTTAAATTTCAACAAATAAGGTTGACTTACAAAGTGAAAGATAGAGGATGACCTTGGGACATTCTTTTTAATAAAACACACCAACTTTTTTCTGTTTCTCTTATTTTTCATGAGTTTTTGAATTATTTTCAAGCTTATTCTTGATGGTTCCCTATCACGCGACCTTAACTTATTTTGAGAAGTACACTCGACACATTTTTCAAAACAACTTTTGTGAGAATATTTATGACTTTTATTGAAGATATTAATGGATGGTTTGGACACCTTAGGCACTTTTCTTAACACATAAGTACATTCATGTTCATTGGATTTGTTGAATGAGAATTTCAATTCAGCTTCATTATATTTTTGATTGACATCTGGTGAGATATTAGTTTGATATTCGTTGATATTCGTTTGTTGTATATTGTTGAACACACATTGGTGATCATGTACATTATAATGCTTCAGTGAGCATTTCATTTGAGTTTCATTGGCTTTTTGATTGAGTTCTAGTAAGATTCTAGTAAGATCTGGTTTGATTTTGTTTTGATTTTTGCTAGTTTTTTTTGCTTTGATTGCTAGTTTTTGTATGACATTTTTCCATCGTTATGGTAGTCCTGTCATAAGGGACCGTGGCGATCAAATCATTGTTGATCTTTCCGTTTTTTGTCGCCAAAGCGACTCTCGGACGGATAGCCGAGGTGTCGACCACAATAGTGGTCTTCTCGCTGATATACGAGCTCGTAAGACTTTGCTGCATACTATACATAACCCTTCTCTTTGACAGTTGTCGACGAAGTGCTAGAAACACGAGGTTGCTATCGAAGATCATAGAAAATCTGACCAATAAGCGAAAATCATGACTATATTTGGTAATATGGAGTGAATGCAAGAAACACGGCTTTTGATTTACATGTAAATGCAGCAACGAAAAACTAGTGATGACTTACCTGATAAAATCCTTAAGTTACATCATACACGAATGTCCAGTCTTCAGTTGAAGTATTCATTAAAACTTGACATTATAGTCCAAATAAAGTCCTCCGTATACAGGCATGTTTTTCCGAAACTGTTTCCGTAAAAACGCCATGAAAGAACTGCAATATAGTGCAAATGTCTTGAACAAACAATATACTCAAAGCGGACGTTGATTTGGAACAGTAAAACGATGTAGAAACACAAGAAATCAAAACAAATTCAACTTTGTAAATCCAAGATGGCAGTAGCTTTAGTGTTCTTTGGGTTTCCTGTGGTGCATGCCTCGTTTTCGTGGTTGTGTCGGAGTCATGGTTACGGAACGAATCGGCCGGATTTTAAAAGCCCTATCGTAGTGCGTTTTAAAATTAAACGTAAAAAAAATTCATGAAAATTTATTTACGATGCAAATGTGTTTATTATTTTTACTCGTCTTTTCTTTAACGGTATATGAGTCTGTAATCACTCTGAGCATGCGCGAAGGCATACTAGATGTACTAGCGTCTTGCTGAATTTTTCCTAAAATTATACTGGAAAGCCGCAACTTTAATAGATACACTATTATTTACGTGTACGTGTAATTAGTATGCACACATTGTGGTTGATAATTTTTAAGCGCGATTATAGCGGAGCTCCCGCGTGGGCCGAAGGCCCGCACGAGCGGAGCACCATACTTAAGAAAAAATGGTAATGCATCGAGTCGATTTTCGATGGTTTTCACACAGGAATCCCAAGCGTACGTCCGACGTCCGCGCCCATCGCGATGCTGATTGGTTGTTATATTTCGGCGGGAACGAAAGTGACGCGCGCGCCAAATAGCGCTAGATCAACAAAGCAAAGTTGTTCTTTTAATTTATCGACAAAAACGTCTAACAAACAACAACAAAATAGCAGAGCTTACATTAATACAAAATAACAACGGAGAAAGATGAACTTCGAAGAACAAAGAGAGTTTTGACCGAAGAAGAACATAAACTCGAAGGACACAAAAACGAAGAAATTATACTAAAGAAAAGCAGAAAAGACTGATTCCAAAAGATCAAGAAAACCTATTTGTAGATACCTTCGTGGAAGAATATTAAAAGACTACAGCAATTCAAAAAAAATTGATAAAGAAGCGACCTTGTTTGTTATGAAAACTCTCTTCAAATCTTCCCTCGGCACAGTTTATTGAAGGATTTTCAAGCTTGGCAGTTGAACTATGAAGAATGTTTAAACCATCAAAATTCAAGTACATACATTTATTCGTCAAAATATGATCAATGTCACTGAAGAGAAGAAAACCTCAGGAAAATAATCACCGATAAAGTAAGCTCAAGATTATTATCTGTTTCAAGTTTTTGAGAGAAAAAAAAAAACTGTCTTAATTTGACATACCGAGCGTGAAAAAAAAAACACATCAAAACTTGCAATAATTAAGCCTCAAAAAGGAAAAATCCGTTCTCTGTTTTATTATAGAAAGAAAAGAGAAAAGGTTTATCTCCATTTTATTTACTTTTTGAGATAAAAACCGTACATGAAACGATGTTTGTGCATGTGTAAATTGTATTTGGTCGATTGAAAGGTGTTTATTTATGTACTTTTTAAACCTCATAAACAGAAAACATTAAAGATAATTTGAAATACAAACACAATTTAAATTGGTTGAATAACTTCTGTTTATTTAGCAATATTTTATGTTTACTAAACGAGCTTTTTTTAGTAGTTTTTACTTCAAAGTCGAAAATGATGTTTTACACAAAGTTTTTCATAATAAAATACCTTGTTTTAAAATCCTTGTCTTTTCAAATCGATCTTGTGTTGGTAGAACTTATTCTTGAGGCTTTTAATTCCACTTGAAAATAATTTTTTGTTTTGTTTTGAAGATTTGCCATGACTACTTTTTAGTAAATCCAATACGATAAAAATGTTGTTTTTTTTACAAAGAAATGCTTTAAAATTTCCTTTTTTCCTTTTAATACATAGTTACCATTCTATTAAGGTCTAGTTCAAATAATGTTTTTGTCAATTTGAAGCTCAAAATCTTGATTTTTCTCAGCGTTTTGTCTTGCTTTTGAAGCAAAAAGGTGCCTTGGCATTGCTGAAACGCGTCAAAAATAGAACTTGTCACTTGATTTGAAAAGACTGAAAAAACGCATAAAATTAAAACGACAACAACTCCATGGCCATTACAGCATAGTTACATTTACTACAATTTTCTACTTACAGAAAAGTAATATCCATTGATAGTTTATCTATAAACTTGTTTTTAAAATCCTTTTTTGATGAAAAAACTTTGTGTCGATGATAGGCATAGATTGTTGTTTTGTTTACTGCTATAAAAGTTTGTATATAGATATCAGTCAACAAGCTTTACATATATTTACAACATTTATATTGAACCGTAAACATCAACAGAGTAGATTGTTGTTTAATGTTTACTGCTATAATAATTTGTATATAGATATCAGTCAACAAGCTTTACATATTTACAACATTAATATATTGAACCGTAAACATCTACAGAGTAGATTGTTGTTTTGTTTACTGCTATAATAATTTGTATATAGATATCAGTCAACAAGCTTTACATATTTACAACATTTATATTGAACCGTAAACATCTACAGAGTAGATTGTTGTCTTGTTTACTGCTATAATAATTTGTATATAGATATCAGTCAACAAGCTTTACATATTTACAACATTTATATTGAACTGTAAACATCAACAGAGTAGATTGTTGTTTTGTTTACTGCTATAATAATTTGTATATAGATATCAGTCAACAAGCTTTACATATTTACAACATTTATATTGAACCGTAAACATCTACAGAGTAGATTGTTGTTTTGTTTACTGCTATAATAATTTGTATATAGATATCAGTCAACAAGCTTTACATATTTACAACATTTATATTGAACTGTAAACATCAACAGAGTAGATTGTTGTTTTGTTTACTGCTATAATAATTTGTATATAGATATCATCATGCAGTCAACAAGCTTTGTAGTGTTTACAACATGAGCGGCCGTGTTGTATCGGCAGATACAATCGCAAGCCGAAGGCGCGCGATTGTATCGCCGATACAACACGGACGCGAATGTTGTAAACTACTTAAAAAATGTCTAGGTTAGCTCTTTCATATTTAACCAAAATTTTCAAGATTAAAATAAATTTTGCCGTAAAATTACCAGTTAAAACTTATGCAAATCAGGATATACAACACTAGTGTTGTATCAGATTTACAACACTCGTCATGGTCATGATTTCTTTTGAAAATGTCTCATTAATTATTCATGAATTTTTTAAACATATTTACAACATTTATATTGAACCGTAAACATCTACAGAGTAGATTGTTGTTTTGTTTACTGCTATAATAACTTGTATATAGATATCAGTCAACAAGCTTTACATATTTACAACATTTATATTGAACCGTAAACATCTACAGAGTAGATTGTTGTCTTGTTTACTGCTATAATAACTTGTATATAGATATCAGTCAACAAGCTTTACATATTTACAACATTTATATTGACATATTTATAGTATTTATATTGAACCGTAAACATCAACACAGTAGATTGTTGTTTTGTTTACTGCTATAATAATTTGTATATAGATATCAGTCAACAAGCTTTACATATTTACAACATTTATATTGAACCGTAAACGTCTACAGAGTAGATTGTTGTTTTGTTTACTGCTATAATAATTTGTATATAGATATCAGTCAACAAGCTTTACATATTTACAACATTTATATTGAACTGTAAACATCAACAGAGTAGATTGTTGTTTTGTTTACTGCTATAATAATTTGTATATAGATATCAGTCAACAAGCTTTACATATTTACAACATTTATATTGACATATTTATAGTATTTATATTGAACTGTAAACATCAACAGAGTAGATTGTTGTTTTGTTTACTGCTATAATAACTTGTATATAGATATCAGTCAACAAGCTTTACATATTTACAACATTTATATTGAACCGTAAACATCTACAGAGTAGATTGTTGTCTTGTTTACTGCTATAATAACTTGTATATAGATATCAGTCAACAAGCTTTACATATTTACAACATTTATATTGACATATTTATAGTATTTATATTGAACCGTAAACATCAACAGAGTAGATTGTTGTTTTGTTTACTGCTATAATAATTTGTATATAGATATCAGTCAACAAGCTTTACATATTTACAACATTTATATTGAACCGTAAACATCTACAGAGTAGATTGTTGTTTTGTTTACTGCTATAATAATTTGTATATAGATATCAGTCAACAAGCTTTACATATTTACAACATTTATATTGAACTGTAAACATCAACAGAGTAGATTGTTGTTTTGTTTACTGCTATAATAATTTGTATATAGATATCAGTCAACAAGCTTTACATATTTACAACATTTATATTGACATATTTATAGTATTTATATTGAACTGTAAACATCAACAGAGTAGATTGTTGTTTTGTTTACTGCTATAAAAGTTTGTATATAGATATCAGTCAACAAGCTTTACATATTTACAACATTTATATTGAACCGTATTTCATAATCTTTAGCAAAAATCTTGATAAATATAGTTGACTTATAGTCGAATATATATGTATATATCCCAGATTAATATTTCTCGTTTTTTTCTTGAGTAACCTTGAACAGTAAGAAATAGTATTTCTTTCACATACTATCAAATACGCCTACGTCATCACGTACAGTTTTTATGACCCGTGCACAAAAACTATATACTTGCACATATTGATGTTGTAAGAAAAAATTAAACTGGGAGCTCCGCTATTAGGTATTACCTAACTTGTATATTATAGTGAATGTCCCACATGAGAAGTTAGAGTGATCAATTAGGGGTATAAATTTTTAATTTAGATGTAGACTACACATTGTGAATAGCTTTGTGAGGTTAGAACGTGACCCCTACTGTGGGGTAAGTTAAGAGGGGAGGAGTAGGTCGTGACGTGTTGACACAGGGATCCCAATGATTGGAGTGTTTGTTTAAATGGGGAGAGGGGAGATCGTGGCGTGCTTACACAGGAAGCCCAATGAGTATTTGTTTGAAGGTAATGTACGCTGACCAAAATCTTGGGTCTCAAAAGTTTACACTGACGATCTAGTGAGTGAGCGAGTGAGTGAGCGAGTGAGTGACACTTCCGGTTCAAAAGCCCCATCCCAATAACTCGAGGATTTGCAATCCACGAGTTTAAAAAGGGAAAAGCACTTATATTTAGCTTCGGTTGTTCCTTCAGCTAAAAGTATTAAAGCTGGTCAAGATGAAACTGTTTTTGCATCGTTCATTGTTGCATTTTAGCAACTTGTATGGTCTTTTGTTTCTCAAAAGTAGATTGGTGTGTTCTTTTTAGGTTATAAATGGTACAGTTTGTGATCATTGT
The DNA here is from genome assembly GCA_949775045.1 of Metridium senile. Classification (NCBI taxonomy): domain Eukaryota; kingdom Metazoa; phylum Cnidaria; class Anthozoa; order Actiniaria; family Metridiidae; genus Metridium; species Metridium senile. The sequence continues at coordinate 37,545,380 of OX459095.1, forward strand.
TGCTACAAATCTCCTTGAATACTTTTGGGGATATTTCTTCTCTTCTTTCAAAAAGTGTAGGTAATCCTGACTCGCTGAGTGCTTCAGCGTACGACAATGAAGGGTGCATGATTCGTAGGGCGCGTTTTTGTAAACGTTCCAGGTCCTCGCTAAGGTAAGATGGTAGCGCACGGTGGAAAACTGGGCTTGCATATTCCAGTACAGACTTAATGCAGGTGATGTAGAAAAGGATAAGTTTTTTTGGGGCAACTGCCTATCTCTTAAGTTGCCTCATTGAGTTGGAAGTCATCGGAGAGAGACTGTCTAGAAAGACTGTCTACAGCAGCTTGAATGTTACTTGGATGGCCTTTCTCTACAAATTCTGAAATTGTCGTCTCGTCAACATATTTCCACATCTCCACACCTGGAACGGTAAGATCATTAATCATTATAAGGAAGAGCCACGGGCCCAATTTTGTACCTTGGCGCACACCGGCAGGAACAGAAAGCCATTGCGAGTAGCAGTCGTTAGCTAGTTTAATACGCTGCCTCCTGTTCATCAAAAAGTCTATAATCCAGCACACTATTTGTTTCGGGATGTCGTAAGTTAATAATTTCTCTATTAAGATGTTGTGGTTAATCAGATCAAAAGCCTTGCGGAACTTCAAAGAGGACGAAGCGGTTGGTAGCTCCATTTCCATCGGTACTTACATACAGTTTGTGTGTCATGTTGATAAGAGCATGCATGGTACTCGATTAAGGGATCGTGCAAAATTGGTGTACGTCGATTTTCTTAAGCACAGCAGGTTTTACGTAGCTTTCCACAACGTGGTCCTCTGCGGTCTTAGAGATAATGGGAGTAAGCGAGATTGGGCGTAGGTGCCTATAAACGTCTTTGATTGGTCTCTGCTTAGGAACTGGGACGACATCAGCTTCCTTCCAGATTGAAAGAAGCCGCCTTTCGCGGTAGGAGCAGTTCAGAATATCACATATTGGACCAGCCAAAAGGTCGGCATTCTCTTTCAGTATCCACCCTGGAACTGCGTCTGGACCCTGCGCTTTGGTTGGATCGAGCGCCGCGAGTTTCTTAAAAGTTGACATTTCAGTCATCCATTCGATTTCGTAAGTGAAGTTCCCTGGCATGGTTTCTTGTCGGAGAGGGTTAGATGTAAGTGGTTGAAAGTTTTCCATCGGAGTCAAAAAACTTGTGTTGATAAAGTAAGCGCAATCAAGAGCTGACATTTCACTAACTCCTTTGAGATGATGCAATGACTTCAGAATGTTGCTTTCTTCTGTGCCTGGACTACACGTTCCACTCAGTTTCTTTACCTCTTTCCACCAGCTGGATTGGGAGCACTCCTTAAGATGTTCGACTTTATGTTTTGTAGTACTTTGCAAGATAGATCTTACGTTCGCGGTTAACTCTGTTCCTCCTCTAAATCTCCTTTGTTAAAAGCTGATTGAAGCTTACCAATCAATCCTTTTAAAGAGGAATTGATCCACTGCGGTTCGTTAGTGTGCACGATTTTTGATCTCACGGGTGAGATGGTGTCCAGTCCGGTTTTGACGATCGTTAGAAGCAAATTGTGTTGATAATATCTGCAACATTCACTTGTTGCAGATAAGTCCTCATTGCCAGACGATTACTGGGTCTTAGATCCCTGGAAAGAACAGTATATTTAACTTGAGAAGATTTAGGTCGCTGTTTTGGCTGCACGTCGACAGAAAAGTGATCGGAGAGCCCAAAAGGGGGACGCTCAGTCGGTCGTAATATGATTTCAAATTGGTCAAGACAAAAATTTATTGTGAAAACTTGTATTTTATTGTAAAAGAAAAAACCCAGGAGAGGAAGGGAGGAGTTTTACTCCTTTTTCAGGTTTGCCGTTCCCTCTTAGGGCGAGAAAAGATACTATAAGTGAATGGGGATTAATTAAAATATTATAATTAAAACCGGTACTTTAACGGATGGTACTAGAACATCATAGCTAGAAAATTTGGTAATATTCGCCTTAGAACATACGTGAATAAAATAAATCCCAATGAGGCAATTCATTTAAGACTTTGGTATCTGTAAAGGCTTGACCACGTACATATGCGGGAGGGTAGGGAAGGTAAGTAGAAGAAAAAACACGAAAAAAAAAACACAAAAACACACAAAAACACAAAAAACACACAATAAAAAAAAAAAAACGAAACAAAACTAAAACAAAAACCGAAAGCAGACGAATAGAAATGTATATGTGGCATGGTGTGTATGACGTGATTGTGTGTGGTCCGTCCCATGTGAGTTGGGCAGTACTTAAGGTCAGTGCCTTGTGTAGGAGAACGGAGATTAGCAGTCGTAGTGGACTGTGAGCGGAAAAACTCAATACTTCTACTGAAGAGAACCCAATTCTGTAACATAAAAGGATAAAGTGCGGTTGAACAGGCTTCATACTACTAAAGTAAACCAGTGAATTAAAAAGCTGACCTACATATAAATAAATAAATCCACAGGTAAATATAATAAATAACTGAATACATAGGAGTAGGAGTGAAATGACAAACTGGGTGTATTGATTGTTTATTTATCAAAAGTATAATTGAATGTTACACGAAGTCGAAAGCATTATCATAATCGATAGTATAAATGGAAAACTGTTCAATTTTTGTGTTGTTTGTTCTTAATGTGAAGGCACTGCCTCATCATATTGTCTGAGGGACACCTTTAAAGGCTTGTAGAGGCTGTACGTTGCCAGGTGGGTTGGTCCTCGTGTATGTTCTTAGGTGCACTCTTAGGTGCACCCATTTTTACGGCCTTGCTGGACTTTTTTAGGACCTCAGACTTGACTTGGTCACTAATAAGAGACACAAATAGGTCTTTTATGCGTTCCTTTGGGAGGGCTTTTGTGTTCATTTGAATTTCGTCCAAGATGCATTCATATTCCCTTGCTTTTCCATGTGAATTAATTTTTCAGACTTAACTAGGGTTTCCATATCGGACATTGCATCATCTAAATCGAAACGATTTTTGTCTAGAGAACGGTGTAGTTTCTCTAGGGCTGACGTCACTGTGTCGGCCTTATTCTTCTGTTCCAACAACCTCAGGCGTTCTTCGATGGAAACTGGCATTACAGCAGCTTGGGCTTGAGGTAGGGCTTGTGGTAGCACTGGTGGTTGGTCTCGTTGGACAGCCTGTGGGGCCTTTTGCTGCTGGGGGGTTGCTGCTGCGGATGTTGAATGGCTTGTTGGAATTGGGCGGGCGGCAGGTTTCGAAGAGGTGCTAGAGGTTGGGCTGTTTGTTCGGCTAGTGGCTAAAAAGAAAAGGAAGAAAAATAAAATGTGTCATTAATCGACTAGGGCGAATGACGGTGATGGGTAATTACAGGCAATAAAAGTAAAGGTCGTAGGTAGAAATGGGCTTTAAACTTTTTTAACAGCATAACATAATGCGTAGATGTAAAGAACATGATAATTCGGTATTGTTGGCACTAACTGAAGATATTATTATGAAAAAGAGAATAAATAAATAAATAAAATATATACAAATGAAAAGGCGGGCAATATAGTTTATACCGAGTGGTATGCCAACGGTAAATAAATAAAAATTAAAAGAGTCTACTGATAGAAGCGGTTATAGTATAGCGCTAGCGTAAAATAATAATAAAAAAAATTGACTTTTTTTTACAAAAAAAAAAAATGTAACAATAGAAAATATGGTAGCTAACGAGCGAACTTAAAGTAATCTATTCTAAAATACTCGCATTCACGCCCAGTTGAATTTAGTATGGAATTTCAGAGACTTTAACTTGCCCAAGATCCCCAGGCCGATCACCACTAAAGAATGTCGCTTTAAAATAGGCCAGATCTCGGGCGATAATAAATCGATCTAAAGGAACTTCCGCCTTGGCTAATTTTCCACATAGAAACGCGGAGAGTTGGGCCAACTTATCTATGAAGAAAAGCATGGCTTGCTTTGGTGTCACCCGAGCCTGCAGTTGCTCTGCTGTTACCAAACGGAGATTATCTTTTACAGATTTATCCGCTGCTGGGTTACCTAGGCCCAATCTCACGTCCCACACTCCGTCTCGGCCGAGGGTATGAAATATAGATCTTAACCTTCCAATATAGGAATCAATGGTTTTGTAGGCTAATGGCATCGGGCAGCCACATGGATGTTTTCCTCGCTGGCCCATAAACTCGCAGCTATTATGGTGCACCCGTGTCTTTGCGTGTTTGTCCTTATAGATGAGAAAACGACATATATCCCGTGGAGTCACAGTCGCTGTGGTGGTATGTTCAGGAAGAACTGTCAGAAATGATTCTAATTCTCTCCGAAGGGACTCTTTCTGTCTTGAATAGCTTGTCGCTTGATCGTAATAGATCAACTGCTAGAGCCGTTTGTCTATCGTATCCAAGTCCACTTGGATGTCCTTTGCACAAATAACCTTGTTCATTTGGCGCATGTAACCACAACGTTGACAAAAACAAAATCCCAGTCATTAGCATGGCTACAAACAGGACAGCGTACAGATTGCACAAACAGTTTTGCCATAACGGGGAGTTCCTACGAAGTACATACATAAACACCGTCAAACACAGCAATCAGACATATTCGAAGTAGAGTTTTAATCAATTACTTAAATTTTATAAACACTAATTAGTTGGACGTAAGATCATGTACGTCTTTATTAGGATTAAAATGTGATCTAAGAATATCTCACTCGAAATATATCATGTATAACTATTAACAACGTTTCAGCTAATATCAATAGTCTCAGTCTTGTACCATTATTTACATGTATACAGTTATTCCAGTTAGTTTTTCTATTTTGCACGTCACTCTCAAAATTGTGGCATGTACTATGTAGAATTGCAAAAAAACCTGTTAGGGTCGCGAAATCTCAACCAACAAACATCTCCAATTATCTCGCCATGCTCTCTACGAGAGACACCTTGGCCTTCATTCCCTTCTCGACTGTCATTTCCCCACCGACATCGACGGGATTCCAACCATTTGACACGATTCTGAACTAAGTTCTTAGAAAAGCCACTCATTGTTTCATCAAACTCCTGGCTTTCCCCTCAAGTCCAAGTTAAACACTAAAAATATTCAAACAAAAAACTATGTTGGACACCACAATTTGATAAGAGGCAGTGGGCCCCGCCAAAGTCAACAGAGAACATGACAGCCTTGAATCGTGAAACACGAGGGGGTTGATTTAGATACCCTTTTTCAAAGCTAGCACAAACTCTGAGACTTTAAAATTATCACATTTAGATCACTGCATATAAAAAGAAAAATATTCCCACACATCTATACATTTTTTTATTTTATATTATATATAATTAATTTATATTATTTTATAAATACAACTGATTTCAAAGAGACATATGTCTTTATTCGATATCATTTCCATTTTTTCTATCCTTACGCATGTATATATCGTTTAATGCAGTACTTCAATTCAATTTCATTACATAATTGGATTCATTCAAAGACATTTATTCATCTTTTAGTCTATTTCCCAGACTCAAATCGGTTGTACTTGGCTTCTTTCAAAACCAGATCCTCGCTGGGGACACCTGGATATGTCCCAGCTGTCTACACAAAAAACACCTAATTTGCCTTGCTCCCCCACGAGCAGTACGCGGCCTTTGGTAGGGGTCGGGTAGCCTTCACGAGTCTTGCCGGTTTTCTAGATTTTTTCATGATATTTGTCCCCCACCATTCTTAGTACTAGATGTCGTAGCTGTTCTGAAGGTAGATCAATCTTCCCTCGGATAGTTTTTTATATTCTCATAGGGAAAATCCAAGACATTGAACAAGATGGAAACACAAGACAAAACTGACCAAACCAAGACTAAAATACCCGACATGTAGAAACCTTACCTAGGGGAAGACTGAGAAAAAATAGGACGTCATCAAAAAAAGAAAAAAAAAAAAAAAATGAAACATTTAAATTTTTTTTAAAAATACTTCTATGTTATTAAAAACTTTATACTTTAGCTTTCTTTTAATTTGACAAATTTTAACTGGGTTAGAAATACATTACATGCAAAAAGTGTCAAATAAAAGAAAATCAGATTTTTTTGGGGGGAAAATGTTTATTAAAAAAAATAAGCATTAGATATTTTTACAAATTCATAACTCTACTATTCTATCTATTCAAACGATTTCACAATTTCGTTATATTTTCATTACAGATATTGTAGCTATACTTATTGTTCACTTGTTCTTACAATCTCTGAGAAACTTATTATTCTATATTAAGTTAACTTTTTGTTACCTCTTATACTATTTAATACCATTAATATCTGTTAATTCTGTTATCTCTTTCACTATCCCAAACCAAGCATACGCGCCCTAAAATTCGCTTCCCATGTTTTGCAAAATACACCCTCGGAAAGCCTTGCGCGATCAACCAGTATGCGTCCTCTGACCTCTTGTTTACATTGACGAATCACATCACGATACGATACAACAATACGATCACACGTTGCACGATTACGAAATAACCAAATTGCATACAACATACACTCAATCACAAATACTACTTCTGTTTTGAAGACGCTTGTAGACGTGCACGTGGTCACGTTCAGGTATGGCAGGGTTGGCGTACATTCGTGGTTTCACTTGTCGTTGATCGCGTAGATTATCTCCCGTTCTTGTTTTCGTTTGGCGCTCAGAATACTCAAGATACTCTTCTCCTCCGACATCAGCCTTTAAAGTAATGTCTCCCCAGCATAATGCTCTTTGTTCGGCTCCTCTCAAGCCAAAATGAACCATATTGTTGAACCACACTGTGTTATGAAGCGCTGGAGGGGAGCTCGTTCCGAGCAACTTTTTGGAGTACAAAACTTCAATTTCTTCATCCGAGAGAGCTGAAGTTGCACGAGGTCTGTTTCCACAACCATGTATTTTAAGTTCCCTTTGTTTAGCTTTCAAATCATCTCTAGTTTTTTGGAATTCATAGCGGAGCACCATACTTAAGAAAAAATGGTAACCCATCGAGTTGATTTTTCATCGACCGACACAGGTAGCCCACGCTGTCCGTACGTCCGTCCGTACGTCCGTGTACATCGCGATTCTGATTGGCTGTTACATTTCGGCGGGAACGAAATTGACGAGCGCGCTAAATAGCACTAGATCAACATTACAAAGCAAAGTTGTTCTTTTATCGACAAAAAAGTCAAACAAACAACAACAAAATACTACTTGCTAATAGCAGAGCTTTCATTAATACAAAATAACAACGGAGAAAGATGAACTTCGAAGAACATAAAGAGAGTTTTGACCGAAGAAGAACATAAACTTGAAGGACACAAAAACGAAGAAATTATACTAAAGAAAAGCAAAAGACTGATTCCAAAAGATCAAGAAAACTTGTTTGTACATTACCTTCGTGGAAGAATATTAAAAGACTTCAGCAATTTAAATAAAATTGATTAAGAAGCGACTTTGTTTGTTCCCTACCTTGGCACAGTTTATTGAAGGATTTTCAAGGTTGGCAGTTGAACTATGATCAAAATTCAAGTACATACATTTATTCGTCAAAATATGATCAATGTTATTGAAGAGAAGAAAACCACAGCAAAATAATCACCGATAAAGTAAGTTCAAGATTATTATTTGTTTCAAGTTTTTTAGAGACCGTATTTTAATACTGAAAAACTGTTTGATATAAGCGTGAAAAAAAAAAAACACCTAAAATTTGCAATAATTAAGCTTCAAAAAGGAAAAATCCGTTCTCTGTTTTATTATTGAAAAAAAAGAGAAAAGGTTTATCTCCATTTTATTTACTTTTTGAGGTAAAAACCATACATGAAACGATGTTTGTGCATGTGTAAATTATACTTTTCGTAGCCTTTGCTCGATTGAAAGAGGTGTTTATTTATGTACTTTTTAAACCTCATCAACGGAAAACATCAAAGATGAATCGAAATACAAACATAATTTAAAATTGGTTGAAAAACTTCTGTTTATTTAGCAATATTGACTATTTTATGCTTACGAAACGAGCTTTTTAGTAGTTTTTACTTCAAAGTCGTTAAATTTTTTTTTTACAGAACAAAATGATGTTTTACACAAAGTTTTTCATAATAAAATGCCTTGTTTTAAAATCCTTGTCTTTTCAAATCCATCTTGTGTTTGTTTTGAAGATTTGTCATGACTACTTTTTAGTAAATCTAATACGATAAAAAGGTTTAACCTTTTCTATCCGGAAAAAAGAAAAAGAAAAAGAAAAGAAAAAAGAAGGTAAAAAGCGGCCGTAAAACGACTGTTCAGCCACAGCACTTTTTCAAGGCGTTATCAAAAGCAAAATAAGCTTAATGACTTAAAAATAAAAGGGATAATAATAAGGCTATTCACACTATCGTTTGGGAATGGTATTACTTGACCCAGTTTCTGACGGGGACGTTCCGCTGGTACCTCTAAACCCTGACCCTATTTAAGACGGCAGAATCCTAAAAATATGTACCCTATTTCAAGACAAATTGGTAAAAAGTAGACCCTATCCAAGACTCAAGGGGGAAATCGTATACCTTATGTAAGACAATTTAAGACAAATTAGGCTAAATTGTATACCCTATTCAAGTATTTACATGCACATATTGATGTTGTAAGAAAAATTTAAACTGGGAGCTCCGCTATTAGGTATTACCTAATTTGTATATTATCAATCAATCAATCAATATGTTTATTTAGTACCATAGTTGATTTTACAATTACAAAAATACATTACATTTAACAGAAATTTAGGTACAAGCTGCCTACAATAACCTGTGAGGGCTAGACTAGGTAGGCAGCTGATATACAATATATATGATAAAATTGTTGGAAAGAATATTATGGACTAAAGTTTACAAATATAATTTGTAACATCTAATTACAAATAAACAAGAAATGAAGACAAAAAATAATGAAGACAAAAAAAAGAAAAAGAAAAAGAAAAAAAAGGAGAACTAGAAGGCAGATAAATTCAATTATATAATAATAATTATATATATATATATGTATACATATCTACATCCATGTAAGTACACATATACGTATACATTTACATATGGATATATACACATACACATAAACATACACATACACACATACACCTAATTCAAAAAAGGTTGACGGGGCGAACGGCGATTGGCGATTGAAATTCCTATTGTCCACGACTGTGGACAATACCAATTTCAATCGCCAATCGCCGTTCGCCCCGTCAACCTTTTTTGAATTAGGTGTATACACCATACATGTGTATTAAAAATATATAACTATCAATATAATTTAATATATGATTAATTATGGTAATATGTTATAACCAAAATTCAACATATATTTTACTAATAATTTTATATAAATAATAAAATATATCACTATATTATGAACGAGTTCATTACTGTACAACAGAATATTTTTGTAATATGGAGTTCATCAATTCATTTTTAAATTTTATTCCTAGTTTTTTAAAGTTTTCATCAATAGAATTCCAGATTTGGGTGCCAGAATATTTAATATTAAACTTTCCATAGTTAGTTCTAGCTTTAGGAAGGGAAAATGTTGTTTTTGACAAGTCTAGTATTGTAAGAGTGTTTATCTTTCACACGTTGAAAAAAAGAGTCAAAAGTTTTTTGAAGAACACCTAAGGAAAAATTATACATAAAGATTGCAGTATGAAAATAAACTAAATCGAAAATTTTTTAAATTTTTAGCCTAATAAATAGTGGGTTTGTGCGATCATTAAATTGCTTGAAGGTCATTATACGCAAGACTTTTTTTTTGAAGCATAAACAAAGTGTTAAGATTTGACTCGTAGGTATGTCCCCAAACTATAATTCCATATATAAGATATGGATATATTAATGAATGATCAAGATTGAGGTAATGACGAGCCTTGGCTATTACCCCAATGCTACGCTTAATCTTACTTGATATAAATGATACATGATTTTTCCATGAGAGATTTGAATCAAACATGATACCTAAATATTTGATTTGCTTATCTTGCTTCATTTTTTGGTCATTTATCTTAAATTGCACTTCATATGTTATTCTTTTTTGGAATGTATGAAAGATAACAAATGAGCTCTTATCTATGTTGAGTGAAAGTGAATTTACACAAAGCCATGTATAGATGTTAGACAAGTGAATATTAACATTAGTTTCCATTTCCTTTAAGCTTTTGTTGGAATAAAACAGATTTGAATCGTCTGCGAAAAGATGAAATGAGAATAGGTTGGTTGATTTCTGAAAATCATTTATATATAATAGAAACAAGAGAGGACCAAGAACTGATCCTTGCGGTACACACATTAGTCCTTAAAGATGGATTTACCGTAGTTGACATGACTCAAGTGACGTTCAACGCTCGATAAAATACCGCGAAGTGAAGATGGCTCGCAGTCTTGTCCTGATTTTGTTCTTGCTGCCACTATAAATTGGCTTAAAAGAATATTCAGCTCGTTCGGTGGAATATCTTCGATTTCCTTTTCTTCTTTCTTGACCTCTTGCATGAATTTCTTAACGAGTTTTAGGTCGAAGTGCGTCTTTCTCTTGGTATTTTTGTTTTGCTCTCCTTCGATGAGTTTATCGACGTCATGATCAGCAACTTTAAAAAATCTTCCTTTCTTCTGTTCTTGTACATCTTGAAAAAGGTCACCTAGCATGTCAAAATTTACACCAAATTCTTCCATTTTGAAATTTCAACTCGCTTGGTAAAAAAGCTGCAGGTTTTTCCGATCAGTGAAACCCCGCGCCAAACACGAAAGCTTGAAAGTTACATTTCATTGGCTGAAAAAAAACTATCACTATGCCAACAGCGATATCTTCACATGTGAAAGATATGATATCTTCACTGTGTAGAATATACGAAGTTTTCGATACCGGATAAATCCTGGTATTTCATTGATATCTATATAATAATAAAGCATATTACGCTTAATAGAGGTTGACCGCTTAATAGAGGTTGCCTAAAATTTAGCATTTTACAGTTTGTGACAAAAAGTGAAGTAGAACACGTACGAAATCGATCACGTAATATACTTTTAATTGCGAACAGCAACAATAACTCAAAATACTAAGTTAAGTATTTGCATTTATATAAACAAATACAGCAGTAAATAGAGTAGAATACCAATATTTAAGAAGTACTAGTGACCGCTTAATAAAGGCAAATAACAATAAAAATTAGCAATTTGGAAAGTCAAAAGGGTGACCGCTTCCGCTTAATAAAGGTGACCGCTTAATAGAGGTCAAGTTTACAGTAAATATGAGAAGCAAATTTCGGGAAGTTAATAAGTGACCGCTTAATGAAGGGTGACCGCTAAATAGAGGGCCGTTTAATAGAGGTTCGACTGTAATAGCTTACAACAAAATTAGACAAGTAGATAAATATAAACATGAATGAATATGAAGGAACGAACAAACAAAGACAAATGCTAATAAATAAAACTACATAACAACCTCTCTTGTGGAAGATGTTGATGGCGGCGTGGTAACATTAGGGACTTTAAGATACAGATTACAATAGATTGACTACGGTTGGACGAGTGGTAGGTACCCTGGTCGAGTTTGTCTACGCATGCGCAAAATTATGGGATTGCGTTGTTGTACCGTCGCGACTTCCAGTGCGGTACGTTTTGGGCCATTTTCTCATAGTGTAGAAAACGCGTTTATTCGAAGGTAAGTTTCTCTATTTTGTCGAATAAAAATGGTATGTTTTAAGTATAAAGAGGATATTTTTTTCAATGACAAGCAATATTGGCAAAAAGCGCCAAAAACTAGACTTTTGCATGAGTTTTAATCTCAATTTTCGTTTTGGGTTAACACTCAAAAACCTTTTTAAACAGTTAGAAACTAATGTACTAAGATAACATGCCTGTTTAAAGCGGTATTTTCAATTGTACAAAGATGTGTTGTTGAATTTGTGTTAGAATGCAGCTTTTTCGGGCATTTTTTAAAGAAAAGGTATTTTCAATTCAAATTTTTGCTTTGAGTTAACACTTTGGCTCCACTTTCGTCAGTCTTTTCCACTTACAAACAAGTTAAACTTTCTGAATAAATAGATTTTAGCCTTGTACAACATCCGTTCTTCAAGAAATTAGTTTTTGGCGCTCACAGCTTCAATACGAAAAAAATTTGTCTTAAAGTTTAAAATAATTTATTTTCGCTTTATTGACAAAGTTGAAAGTTGATTTAAACGCCCATTTTGATGTTTTTACAACTTTTTTCTTTTATGTGCAGGTGTACGCTGAATAGTCATGAATGAAAGCGCGTAAGTAAAAAAAATCATATTTCATTTACGTTTTATAATTGTACTTGTTTTTTTTGTTGAAAATATCCAAGACAAGAAAAACAAGTAAGCTTAAAAGCTTTTTATTATCAATTGTTTGAGTGCTTATGTTAGTAAAAAACATTCGTTATGATGTGATTTAACCTTCGTTTTATTAATTTAGTGGATCATTTCGATGGACAACTGCAAGGGATGTGGCGCTGTTAAGGGAAGTTCGTGTTGTTGAACCTTACTTATATGAAAGTGGATCGAAAAAGTCTGGACAAAAATGGAAAGAAGTGGCTAACAACATAAGCTGTCTTCGCGTGTTTCTCGAGCCGAGAGACCAACGAAGTGTGCGAGAACGATTCCAGAGATTAAGTGACATCTTCAAAGCAAAGCTTCGCAAAGAAGGAACAGGAACATCCCCAGAACCTCTTAACGAGTCAGAACAACTACTGGAGGAAATATTTGAAATAATCAAAAATAAACCTGAATCAGAAGACGATAACAAGGCAGTAAGTGACATTTAAAATATCATGTGTTTTGATCATAGCTGATATCACTTGTTTTGGTTTATCTTTGTAAGAAGAACTTCTAAAGTTCAGCTAAACAGCTAAAAGTGTATGACAGTGTTAACAAAACCAATATACATATAAATCAAAGCTCATTGTGACAACTGCTTGTCCATTGATATCAAAATTCTTATGCATATTTAAAAAAACTCATTAATAATTCATGACCATTTTGTCCAATCCGATGCTCCTCTCTGGTTACGATGAAAGCATTGTATATCGCATAATCTACGGCTGAAACGCGAGGGATTTGAATGCAGCCCAGGGGAATGATGATGTACAATAGAAGAACAATGGAATGCAAATGAACATGAAGCATTATATAATGGCACATGTGTCATTATATAATTCTTCATGTCCATATTTCAGATATTACCCTTCCCCCCATACCCCCATCTTTACTGACGAGTGAACATCAGACTTAAAGATAATTTATTTTTAGATTTTTGGCGAAAAACATACTTTGATCATGAGTGCCAATGCCAGGATTCGAACCGAGATCTTCTGCTTGGTTGTATCCGAGCTTTAAGCTATTATGCCACCGAGGCAATCGATGAAAAGTTTGCAACGAAAAGTCATCAACTTCATTAGCATTCAAGTTGGTTAGCATTCCTCTATTATTAGTGTAGATCAATTCCCAAATGCAAACAACCTTCCGTGTTCTTTTGTTTCATCGATATTGGACAAAATGGTCATGAATTACTAATGAGTTTTTTAAGCCGTTCAATAAACTCGCAGAACGTGTTTTATCAGATTTAAAATTCCTTGGGCTTCGCCCTCGGGATTTTAAACCTGATAAAACACTCCTGCTCGTTTATTAAACTATACATAAGCCCACTCACACTATAATAATCCATACCTTTTTATCCTGAAACATTCCACTACATCCAGATGTTGTATAGGTATTTTTGGAAATATTTGTGCTTATTAGATTCATGGAAACCAAAATGTATCATCTTCTACTGAGGAAATTAAGTTCTTAGTTACTACCTAATTGTTTATTTCATGGATAAAGTGTAAGCACTCTATCCAAAGTTAAAAACTGTTCATAATTTTCCAGTATAGATAAGGGATTTGTGTTTGCATGAATCGAGTAATATTTCACAATAAATTTAGCAATTTCCATAATAGAGTGCAAACACTTAAGCTGTGAAACACTAGCTACTAGAGTGGTTTTCATTAACCCGTGAAAAACACTTCATTTTCCAGTTTTATCGTGCACTTATGAACTGTTGTGTGATTATCCTACAACTTAACCTATGATAATATACTTTTTTAAATGATCAATTCTCATTGTTTGAGTTATGGGATATCTAACATCACACCACAAGTTCATAAGTGGATAAAACTGGAATATACAGATTAAAAAAAAATGACAAGGTATTTATAGTTGGTTTATGTTTACATCCAGTATAGAAAAATGATGCTTTTATGCTATTGTACTTGTTTTCTTTTGTTGATTTTGCACTATATAGCATTAAAAAGAGCAAAAAAATTGTCTACATTTTGTGTTTGTATACACTTTGTGAAATAAATGTTTATTCAGAGTTTTATTTTTTTATTTTTTTATTTATTTTTTTTTTTTTTATTCACACACATTATAACAATAAAGAAAATACAATATGAATAATTTACATAATTACAAATAGAAATACATATAAATGTAGTAAGTTATCAAAAAGTATAATAAATAGAGTGTGTGTGGTTGTTGAAGTAGTATAAACTTTCGAGTCAACAACCACCCACTGAATAAAGATTAATTATAATAATAAATGTAGACCAAGAAGGGGGAGTCAAAATAAATTAATAATTTATTAATTCGCGAAATATTTGATAAACAATTAATATTTCACGAAGTAATAATTAAGTGTATATACAATCTAGATTTGTGATTGCATCAAATAGATTTTGAAACAGATTCTAAATAAGGAGTAGGAGGTCATTTTTTTAATATGTGTTGGGATCTCTTCCCAAATTTTGGAGATAAAGAATTGAAAAGCAAACTTGCCATAGTTAGTATTAACACGAGGACGAACTATATTCCCTCGAGAGGCAAATCTTGTATTATAAGAATGCTGTTCTTCAGCCATTTTTAATATATGATGAAATACTATAGGAATTGATTCTTTGTTATGAATAATTTGATATGCGAATGTAGCTGCTTTAAATACAAAAATATTTTTAAATACAAGGATATTTAAAAAATTATAAAGAGGAGGTGCATGTTCATATTTACCAGCAAAAAACATGCTTCTTATGCATTTGTTTTGAATAGTTGTTATTCTTGATAAATTTGATTTATAAGTGCTTCCCCATGATAGGATTCCATATGTAAGATATGGATATATTAGTGAGTAATAAATATCTCTTAAAGTTTTAATATTGACATAATATCTGAGTTTCCTTATTATGCCAATATTTTTTGATACCTTGCTGTGAACAACTTTAATGTGTTGCTCCCAGTTCAGGTGTTGGTCAATATATACTCCTAAATATTTCACATATTCTTTTTGATCAATATGTGAGATATTGATCTTATCAATTTTTTTCCTAGCTGATTTAAATATGATGAAATGAGTTTTCTTAAAATTTATTGTTAGCTTATTTATTTTACAGTATTTAAATACTAAATCAAGTTCAGTATTAACAACATTTTCCATTACCATGGGATCTTTATGGGAATAGAAGATATTGCTATCATCAGCAAACATTCTGAAACTTAGTTTGTCAGAAGAATTTGGAAGGTCATTAATGTAAAGGAGAAACAATAAGGGACCAAGAGTGCTACCTTGCGGTACACCACATATGATTTCTCTAAGATCAGAAGTAATATTATTAATTTTAACCTGTTGTTTTCTATTAGTTAAGTAATTAGTAAACCAGCTCAAGGCTAGCCCTCTGATACCATATTTAGAAAGTTTTGAAAGAAGTATTTTATGATCAACTGTGTCAAATGCTTTGGTGAAGTCCAAAAAAATACCACAAGTTAGTTCTTTATTGTCAATTGATTTCTTTATGGTGTCTGTCAACTCAAGGATAGCTTGTTCTGTAGAATGATTTTTTCTGAATCCAAATTGATGTTTATGAATTATATTATATTTATCTAAGAAGTGTAAAAGTTGGTCATAAACAATTCGCTCAAGGATCTTATTTAAGGATGGTAAGATAGCTATTGGTCTGTAATTAGATGGATTTGTTGAATCACCATTTTTGTATATTGGTATTACACAAGAAACTTTGAATAAATCAGGAACAATTCCTTGTTTTATAGATTCGTTAACCAAGAAGGTAATAGGATCAGCCAATTCCTCGCTAGCCAATTTAATGAAGTAGTAAGGTATATCAGAGGATGATTTTTTGGTCTGAAGAGATTTGAGTCTATGACTAACTTCCAATTTTGATACTGGAGATAAGTAAAAACTGGATGTAGGTGATGATAGGATATATTTTGTAACATCCTCATCAGTATCAGTTATCTTACTAGCAAGTTCGGGACCAATACTAGTAAAATATTTGTTGAATTGTTCAGCTATTTGATTCTTATCAAGATAATCAATGTCGTTAATCACTAGCTTATCAGGAAACAATTCAGATTTAGTTTTCCTCTTCACTAGTTGACCTATCAATTTCCATGTTTTCTTTAAATTAGTTTTATGGTTATCAAACTGTTCTGTCCAATATAATTTTTTCTTCTGTTTTATAATGTTATTTAGTAAGTTGGAATAGTTTTTGTACTTAACTGACTTTTCAATGTCCTGCGGATTCATTCTTGAGTTGTGATACATTTTTTGTTTGGTTTTAATGGATTGAAGTATTCCCTTGGTTAGCCATGGTTTCTTCAGGACTTTTGTTTTCCTTCTTGATGCTAATTTCATTGGAGCATGTTTGTCTATTACTGTTTGAATGTTATTTACAATATTCATTGCAGAAATATTTAAATTGTTATCATAAGTAGAATGCCAATTGATATTTTGTAGGTCATGCAGGTACCTTTCCTTGTTAAATTTACTGTAATCTCTATAGTAAATAATTGTTTTGTCTTTACTCTTATTATCTGGTAAAACACAAAAGATAGGTAAATGATCTGTAATATCAAGTGATATAATTCCTGCGGTAAAGTCAAAATTAGGAGAATTTGTATAAATATGGTCGATGAGGGTAGCAGAGTGGTCAGTTATTCTAGTAGGTTTAGTTATAAGTGGATAAAAAGAATTACTAAACAACATATTAACATAATTTTCAGTAAGTAGGTGATCCTCATATTTCAGAAGGTCAATATTAAAATCACCTAGTATGTAAATAGTTTGGTTATTACTAAATTGTTTAATTAATTCTTCTAATTGTTGAGTGAATTCCTCAAGGCTGGCATGTGGGTGTCTATAAACACAGCCAATTATTGTACTTCTAGACTTAGAAGTGTCAAATTCAACCCAGCAAGATTCAACTGACTCCATTTGAAGCTTAAGATCAGGTCTATGTTTTGATTTGAGATGTTTGGATATATATAGAGCAACACCACCTGCCATAGTTGGGGAATTATCTTGATATAAATCATAATGGGGAAGATCAATATTAGAAACAGTCTTGTCATTAAGCCTAGTTTCTGAAATAGCTATTATATCTATTATCCTATCAAATGTAGAAAGGTGATCATTCAATTGATCAAAATTTTTGGGTAGGCTTCTTATATTAAAATGAATACTTGATAATGATTTGGTACAGTTTTTGGAATTAAGAAAATTGTTAAGTTCAGAAGCTGAGAAATATTCAGATGATGGTAGTTGAAGCATGTTGTCTAAGTCTTGCTCATCAGATTGATCAGGATTTGGAAGCAAGTTGTAGAAATCAGTATCTGATTTTTCTGTATGATTCATTTGATAGTCAATGTTTTATTTCTAGTGTGACACTTCAAAGTCTTCAAAGGCTCTCATGGTGGTAAAACTATTTACTGGTGAAGAATCATTCTCTTTTAAGAATATTTTACCATTGGATGTCCATAGGTACTTGAAGTCGTTATCTTTCTTGTATTTGTACGCTTTACTGAATATTTGCTTTCTCATGCTTGTTAAGGATTCATTAATGAATATCTTGGATGGATTAGTTAACGATTTATCTGAGTTAACTGATGGTAATATCTTTGAAGTTTTACCTACCAGTTTTGTTTTGCTCTGATAAATCCTTTCTTTCATATCGCGGCGAACAAGTTTAGCAATCATTCGGTTTTTCGTTTTCTTCGTATCGGGAAGCCGATGAACTGTTGAGATCTCGTGGTCTTCCAAATTGATATCAATCGAGGAACATAACTCTTTAAACAATTTCCGAGGATTATCTTGTGGCAGACGCGGAATCCCCACTATTTCAATACAGTCTCGTCTAGAATATTGTTGCATTTCATCCAATTCTTCATCGCGAGAACTCGCTTCTTCTTTTAGCTCTGCCATTAAACTCTCTTGCTTCTTTATTTTGTGTTCTAGGGATAAGATGTGACTCTTGGACTCTTGTAGTGATCTAACCATTTCATCAAATTTTTGTGAGATAAATGATTGAGAATTTTCGATCTGAGTATACCGATCTGAGAGTTGGTTGATAGATTGCTTCAGTTGGTCAATCTCTACTTTGATTTCGTTTCTTATTTCACTCCTAATACTAGGTAACAGTTCTTCTTTCCACATCTGTTTCATTGAGTTAATTGTAAGTTTATCTGGTTCTTTAGACATATTGATTGATGTATGGTTTGATTGATATGTAGTACTACGCCATTTAGTTCTCAGCCAACAACGTGAACACTACTCGTCCGCCATCTTGGATTCATTAATGTTTATTGTCCTTTTTGACAAAATGAACTTATTGTTGTTAAATTTCTAAAACACTTCTAAATTAGAGTGATAACACAATGTATCAGTAATACTGACCCTCAGTACATGTTCATGTTCTTTTGTTGGAATATGACTATTAAGACACTGGTAAACGCCGACTATTAGTAATAAACTTCTCGTATTTCTATGCTAAGTATTGCAATAGTGTGGGGGGTTCCAGGCCAAAGAATTCAGAAGTTAAATTACCATGCAAACATGTAAGGACATTTCTAAATAGGGCACTTACAACATACTGTTGACCTACTGCACTTAATCCTAGCTTAAGATTCTTTTTGAAATTTAGAAATTTAAAACTTTCAACTATATCGCCAAAAATCCACTCAACAGAAACTCTAACTTCACTCATAGCTTCGTTAAATGCCTGCATTTGAGGGGTAAGTTGATGGTCACGGTAGGTGCACATCAGCTGTGGACGGAGGGGATAGGCAGGGTCTCCATAAATGAGAGAATATCACCTCTTGGTGAATGTGCTTTTCTCTGAAGAGTGTTGAGAAGACCAGAGTCTTTTAACATCCCTGCATCATGACGTCGACCTTCAACAGGCCCATATAATTTTGCAACTAAACCATTGGAGATGGCAACAGATTGAAACTTTAAGACGCTGTCTCGGTAAAAACGGACCAGTGGACGATCTCACTTATTACCATCTTTCAAATGATAAATTAGAAGAATACCAATTGATACTGGCTAGAGCGGGGATATTTGACATAAAGGACGAACAACTAAAGATGATGTACATTTGTGCACGGCATCGAGACCTGTTAGGGTGTGGGTGGAAAAAGTCAAAAGCTTCATGTGAATATCCCGGGCATGCGTCTGAAAAGAAAGCAAAAGCAGCGAAGGGCCGAAGTGTGGTTACCTTTACCATTGCCAAGGACATGAATCTAATATACAGACGGGTCATTCCACTTGGATCGCGTAAGTACAATTATTCTAGTCGACATATGCTTGTTATTATCAACCAGTTGTTTATAATCATTTATGCATTTCTAATTTATAATAAATTCCATCTTGCAGCAATGTGATAATTGCCGAAAAAACACAAAACCATTTCTAAAGACTATGCTGGGTGGGTGGATGACAGTGGAGAAAAACTGCCTATTGTTGATGACAGGTGTGTTTGCCGTTTCAGTAGATTAACACCTATTTCAAATTTCTTCTCATATTATCGATTCATCAGTCATTATATATTTTTGGTTGCATTGTACGTGCTTATGCATTTATATGACCTTAGATGATTTAACAAACGTTTCTTGACAAAACGTGTATTAAATAAAGCAACAAATTATGATAATATTTGCGACCTCTTTTGCAGTCATTATTAGCTGACTGTAGATTTGGTTGCGAAAACGATTAATGAAACGGATATATACATACTATATACACCCTTTCTGAGAAAGTTTGTCACCCGTGAAAAGCACACAAGCTAGTGGCGCAAAGGATCATGGACCGGTTCAGAAACTAAATGTACATTCGGAACGCCTTTCTTGTTGTTGGATAAGTCAAAATGGACATTTCTAATAACATATTGAGAAGTGTAGCAATGTGGCCACGAAATCCCGGCGTTGTAATAAAGTATACATAGGTTACCCATAATTCACTGCGCTACTAGCTTAAAGGCTTTTCACTTCACAGGTGACAAACTTTCTCGGAAAGGGTGTATATATATACGTGTCTGAATCATTATTGAACCTTCAGTTTTGTTATTTGAGGGCTACAATCTTAGGGCGGGGCAGCAGGGAATACTGGAATATCGTTAGAAATGATCCAATTTAACTCTATACTTATAGGAAAAGTAAACAAGATGCAGCATCGGCACTTCCAAAATATTTCTCACCGTATACAGCTTTACCTGAAACGCCTCTACCAAAGGATAAACTATGGAGCCCTTGTGACTGGTCAAAGCGTTGCTCCCTTGAACCTCAAACTTGCAGCAACGATGATAGATTAGACTTATTCAATAGTGCACTTACAAGCTTGTCAAAAGGAATAGAAGGGATAAGGTTCGTACCTTTGTCGCGTAAACTAAATTCAAATTTACAAGATGTCTCGTTACAAGATAGAGCTGCATACACAGAGAAAGCAAAAACCGCCTGTAGAGTGGTATGTACGACCATTGCACCCAATGATGGTAACAATTTGTTTTAATTGGTCCAGCAGTCAGGCGAAGAAACGATTTCTGACGAACTGTTATCTTTGATAATGACCTACAAAAATGCCCCAACGAAAAATATCAAAATTCAGATTTTGAGTTTATATGCATATAATTATTCCATGGAAAGACTTAAAGAACTGCACGAGCCTTTTGAAAAACTGATCAGTTGAATTGTATTTTCAATTGTATTTTGTCATGGAGTACATTTTGAGAAATCCTTCGGCCTATATCAAAGAGATTTGCAACCACCTACATGCAATCACTGGATCGCGATATGAAGCTGAGAGTTTGAGAAGAACACTGCGACGCCACGGTTATTCACGTAAAAGAGTAAGCATCTTATAATTAATTTTATCATTATATTATTTGCAGTTCATTCCAATTAATTAAAATTTGACTTAAAATGTTGATACATTAGCTATTTTGGGGATATTATTTATTTAATATAATTATTATTTTTTGGCTCATACAGTTGAAAAAAATTGCACTAAGGAAGAGGCAACACCTGGTAGATCAGTATAAGCTCGACGTATCGGTCTATCGCCCACAAGAGTTGGTTTTTCGAAATGAGTCCTTTTTTGTAAATTTCACTTGCAATACCCTGCGATGCATAACGATTCCCGCCACTTCAGTAATCCTAGTTTCATTATTCTTTAACAGGACAGAAAGATATCTCGTAATTATGGAAGACACTTCAGGAGTTTCAGAGCATACAGTCGCAAGAATGCATCGTATGGACGTAGGTTTACGGTCATGGCAGCAATTTCATATGATGGTAGTATAATGGCTGTGAGAACGAGAAGAATAAATTTCAATCAGTGGGAGTTTGTCGATTTTTTAAGGGAAGAAGTTATCCCAAATGTGCATGCCTAAAATGGCGTTAATTCTGTGATAGTTATGGGTTAGTGTAAAAACGTATTAGTAATAACACTTATTATCATATGTAATGAGCGCTGCTGGCTGCTCTATATTTAGTCTGTAGAAATTATATATTTTATCCTGTTTTGACTGATAGTATCGACATCTATCAAGCAGGGTATTCATCCTAAGATCATGGCAATCACCTACAGTCGATCCTTTATACTTTCTTTGAGATTTTGGTGGAAAAATCTACCCGAAAAGATCCAGCCTGTTGTGCCTACTGAATGGAACACATTTAAAGCAGCCGGCATTCTGAAGTCTACTCGAGGAAAGCGTGGCGGATCAAATCATGTACATAAACACGGCGCTCGTCCAATTCCTACCCTGATGTCAAGTGTTAAAGGAAATAATCCTGCCGGTTTGACTTCTAGAACTCAAAAAACTCAAAATTTCATAAACTTTGCCAACTTATTAAATATTCAAAAACAATCTGAACTCAGAAGTGTAAATGGCAGTACCCCTGGGAGTTCGTATCACGTTCCATCGCTTTATTTATCCAACACCATGTCACTGGCGCCAAAAATAGATGAGATCGCATACACAGTTAACAGCGTCGACTCAGACTTCGCTATTTTTACAGAGACTTGGCTACGGGAAAATGTTCCGGACGGACCGATTTCCATTAATGGCTATCAGCTTTACAGGCGGGACCGTGTCAATGGTCAGCACGGAGGCGTGTGCATGTATGTTAAAGAGTCAATTGAGTGCAAAGTCTTATCCAGTCTTCATCATACGGATCATGAAGTTCTTTGGGCAGATTTAAGACCAAAACGTTTGCCGCGTGGCTTTTCTAATGTCATCGTTGGTGTTGTTTATCAACCCCCTAATGCCAATGACGTCACCATGAAAGACTACCTGATAACATCTCTGGAGAACGTTGAATCAGAGTACCCCAACAGCGCAATCATCATGGCGGGAGACTTCAATAAGACACTTCTGCCCTTGTTTAGAGTGGCCGCTAGACCCTTCCAACTCAAGCCTTTAGTTGATTTCCCTACCAGGGGAGAACGGACGCTCGACCAAATATTCACCAATATGTCTGA
Source organism: Metridium senile (assembly GCA_949775045.1). Lineage (NCBI taxonomy): Eukaryota > Metazoa > Cnidaria > Anthozoa > Actiniaria > Metridiidae > Metridium > Metridium senile. Next base: position 37,568,180 of record OX459095.1, read on the forward strand.
ATTCTACTCTCATCCCCGCAGGTTGCCTGCGTTCGGCCTCTCTGATCATCTGACGATTTTGGCTAGTGCAGGAACTCGGGAAAAATCAACCAAACCTCAGCACAAGACAATCAAGGCAAGAGACAAGAGACCAAGTAAGGTGGCGAGTATGGGCCGTTTTCTGCTCCAAGTGCCCTGGTCTAACTTATTATCCACCCAGCAGTCAAGCGAAGAGAAACTCAAAATCCTCACGGAAATCATCAACCTCGGATTGGACTTCATCATGCCTAAACGGTCGGTGAGAGTCCATGAAACTGATCGCCCTTGGATAACTGCTCAACTAAAGAGCCTTATCTCTCGCCGCCAAAAGGCCCTCGCCTCTAATAATGACTCTCTCTACAAGATCCTACGAAATAAAGTGAACCGGGAACGTAAGCGATGTCGCAAAGCTTACTACGAAACTAAAGTTAAGAACTTGGGCGACACTAAGCCTCGTGATTGGTGGCGGGAAGTAAAACAGCTTTGTACGGCCAAACGAACTGGGCGTGATCTATCATCTATACTCCACGCTGACCTAGCTTGTGATGATTCTGTTTTGGCGGGAAAGATCAACGATGCGTTCGTTAGCGTGATGAAAGACTATGTGCCTCTACCAGATAGTGCCTACTTTCCTAGATATGACGATCAACCAATATCCGTCAACGAGTATTCAGTTGCTATAAAACTTCGAGCTGTGAGTACTTCCAGAGCATGTGGCCCTGACAATCTTCCCAACTGGGTGCTGAAGGAATTTGCTGACATTTTGGCTACACCAGTCGCTGACATCCTTAACTCTTCTTTTGCTGAATGTAAAGTTCCTCGAGTCTGGAAGCTTGCCGACGTCCCACCACTTCCCAAGGCTACTACAGTACGCGACTTTAACAAGGACCTAAGACCAATCTCACTCACGTCCACGCTGTCTAAGATTGCTGAATCCTTTGTCATTGAAAAGTCCTTAAAACCTACTATGTTATCATCTATCGATCCCAACCAGTATGGCTTCATTCCTGGCTCGTCCACGACCCTCGCACTTATCTCCATGCTCCACCATTGGCTCAGCACCACCGACAGAACTGGATGGTCTGTAAGAACTGCCTTAGTCGATTTCCGCAAGGCCTTTGACCTGGTTGACCACCAGACGCTAGTGGCCAAGCTCTCTAGTCTTGGCGTAAAACCTACTACCTTGAATTGGATTATTGACTTTTTGAGAGACAGACAGCAAAGGGTAAAGCTTGGTGGACTTAGCTACTCTGACTGGCAAAGTGTTCCTGCTGGGGTTCCTCAGGGGACACGTCTTGGTCCTTGGCTATTTTTGGCCATGATCAATGATCTGGAGACACCCAATGACTCTACACTTATGTGGAAGTTTGCCGATGATACTACCGTTTCCGAAGCAATCCCGCCATCTAGCCACAGCATACTGCAGCAAGCCGTTAACCACATCAGTAGCTGGTCCAACGAGAATTTACTTCAAATTAATCCAACCAAGTGTAAGGAGATCTTCACTACCTTCAAGAGAAACCCCGTCAATCACATGCCCATGGAGATTGACGGGATACAATTCGACCAAGTTTCATCTGTGAAAGTGCTCGGTCTGACGATCCAAAACAATCTGAAATGGAATACTCACGTTGATGAAATAACATCCAAGGCTGCAAAGCGTTTATACCTTCTACGACAGCTCAAGCGTGCTGGGATAAACTCTTCTGACCTAGTGCAGTTTTACTGTGCTGTGATAAGATCAGTACTAGAATATGCGTGCCAGGTATTCCATCGCAGCCTCCCTGACTACCTATCTACCCGAATTGAGGCAATACAGAGGCGCGCAATGAGAGCGATTTACCCAGAGCTCAACTACTCAGAGGCACTTCAGGCAGCTGAATTAACAACCCTGTCTGCCAGGCGTGATATATTGTCCAACGACTTATTCGAGATGATAGCCAATGATTCAGACCACAAGCTGGCTTCACTTCTCCCGCCGAAGGCCTCCAACAACAGAAAACTACGGAGGATGAGACAATTTGACATTCCCCATTGTAGGACGAATCGATTTAAAAATTCTTTTATACTCAGTCATTCAATGGAACGTTTTAGTAGACCATAATTTTCAAAATTTATTGTAAATAGTATATTCAATACTAGATCATAGATGCAATATAGATGCAATATATTTATCGAAATTTTATAAATTATAGTTATTATAGTTAGTGTATATATATATATATATATGATATTGTATTTTACCACGTAATTCAGCTTTTGGCTGCTAGGTGTAGTTATTTAAATAAACGATCTATCTATCTATCTAAACTAATTGATGACAATAACGAATGTTTATTTAAACTTTTAGGTAAAACTCAGTTTGATTTTTTCTGGTCTCTCTACAGATAATCACGTATCATTAGAAATAGTGGAGCACACATGTTTTTGTCCCCATACTCACCTGAGCTAAATCCAATTGAGGGAGTTTTTAGCCTAGCTAAAAATGACATTACAGCCAATGACCAACTGTTTATGACATGTCCTATTAGAGACATGTAGGGCTTAATTTTCTTGTCGTTTTTAAATGTTTCAAAATTGAATGTACAAAATCTTTTTAAAAATAGTAGCTATTAATCATGCTTTCCATGTAGATAGGAAAATAAGATTTCAATAAGTCTGGATCTCCTTATTTGCATGATTTCACCGCACTTGGCTGCCCTACGAATCATTTCCGAAGTATGATAATATACAGATGTTTCGTTAACGTTACCGTGCGCGTTTCAAAAGCACATTACCATACTTCGGAAATGATTCGTAAGGCAGCCAAGCGCGGCGAAATCATGCAAATGGTGTGAAGGAATGTCTTGTTGTGCCAAACATCAAATAATAGAACACCCAGAGCACCAGATCGTTAAACAGTATCTCAATATTACTCAACTTTGCGTCTACATTAGATACCTTTAAAACTTCCCAATGAATATGAAAATCAGAGACATTACGAAACATTAATACCTTGAAGCCCTCATAAAGTTTTATTAAAAACAAAAAGACGAGTTTTACGATGTTTGCATTTTTGTGAAATTGTATACAAAACCGCGAAAAAAAGTAAACATTGGATTTTTGGTCCGGCTCATATATTTTACGTTTTGAGAAGATCGTATTGCTCGATTGCTATCTAATTGCCATAAAGTGAGTAAGAGATATAGGAGAAAAGAACGAGCGAAGATTTTTCTAACAAGATACCCAAGAAATAATAAATATTTGGATGCAAAATCTATTGTTTAGATTTTGCGTAAATTATCCGCTTTATTTAAACAATCCTCGATATCTTGCAAACCGCCTTATAAATTTTGATAAAACTTTCCACAACTGGGGGCAAATATTCAAGGTGTAAGCAGTATAAAGCATTTTGCTAGAAAATGACTTTAAAGGCTTATATTGGACTCAAGGCTAAAACATATATTTCGTGATAATCAATTAAAATTATGTCCGATTTTTCAAAAAAACATCCTAAATCACAATTCAGTCTTTATGAAAGAAATGTGTTTAAGTGGATTTGAAATCGAAACCAACGCGTTTTTATACTGGAGCTTCAAATGCGGTGAACTAGAACTCGTACGAAATCGATCACGTCATATACTTTTAATTGCGAACAGCAACAATAACTCAAAATACTAGGTTCAGTATTTGCATTTATATGAAAACAATACAGCAGTAAATAGAGTAGAATACCAATATTTAAGAAGTACTAGTGACCGCTTAATAAAGGCAAATAACAATAAAAGTTAGCAATTCGGAAAGTCAAAAGGGTGACCGCGTCCGCTTTATAGAGGTGACCGCTTAATAGAGGTCAATTTTACAGTAAATATGAGAAGCAAATTTCGGGAAGTTAATAAGTGACCGCTCAATAAAGGGTGACCGCTAAATAGAGGGCCGCTTAATAGAAGGTCGACTGTAATAGTTAACAATAAAATTAGACAAGTAGATAAAAATATAAACGTGAATGAATATAAAGGAACGAACAAACAAAGACAAATGCTAATAAATAAAACTAAATAACAACCTCTCTTGTGGAAGATGTTGATGACGGCGCGGTAACATTTGAATGTACTAGTACACGGGCAATATTGACAATTGCCTCTTCAAATGGGCTCGGCTTTTTGGAGGTCGACTGTTTCACTTAAAAATGTGGATATGCAGGTGGCTTATCGTCACTTAAAAGGTCACCTCTATCCTGAAAATAAAACAATAAAGCCATTTAAAAAGACTAAACCTGGTGAAATTGAGGTGAAGCAGTGCGTGTTGACTACGGTACGAACATTATAGACTTTTCCACGACGAGGAGGAAGTATATATATTTTTGTATCTAAACCAATATTTCACTTACTATAGCCACAGCCCAAAGACGATAGTCTTGACGAGGCCATTTGTCTCCATGTTGGTCACTCAGTCTGTCTGCAATCGTCTGAATTCTGTCATCTTGTGAAAGGGCTCTTTTTTCTTTGCCTTTTGTCCTCTGTTGGTTTGCTTTTCTGCTGCTGCGCTAGCGTTCTTGCATTCACCCATTTCGACGAGCTCGTCATCTTAAAGTTTCAATAATACGAACATTATTTGTTTTTAAAAGGCTAGATGGTTCTTATATATAAAAAATTAACCTTACCATCAACGTCATCTGGGCTACTTCGTTTTGATCCTTCTTTGCAATGAAAAACAGGGGATGCCCATCTTTATGTAGGTTGCCACTTTTGAATGCTTCTGCTAAATCTTCATCACTTCTGATATCGTACTTTGCGTTAGAATATCCGATGTATCCTATCTTAACCAAATCTAGACTGTCGCATTTGAGTTCCCCTTTATAGGTATCAAATAAACATCATTTTGCACTGTGGAAATCCTAGAACTTTGGAAGACACTCGACGGTAAAATGTTTGAACGTTCTCATATTTCTAGGAACATGGTAGACTCTCAGATATACTTTAATGCTGCAATCGTCCATATGATGATCTCATTGAAATGTCGCTGCCAAGTCAGTTTTATTGTGTTAGCAAACAATATAGCTGTGAAACAATGAAACACCAGCAAAGGCATTTATTCAAAGTGCATAGCCTTTTATGTTTTTAATCGGTATCAATTGTTACAATGTGTGAATTACACGCCTGACAAAACAATATTTTAATGAACATCATCAAGACTTCATTTTTTAGGAATTGAAAACTCAATCAAAACATTTGTACCAACAATGGCCAATCAATAATTAACATTATTTATGAACACTCTTTGTCTTGCAATACAATCTCAACTCTATTTCATTACATTATTCAGTTTACACCTACATTAGAATGGAAGCACTAAGTACTAAATCATGGAAATTTATTTGTTTTATATTGTTCAATTAGTGCTATTTTGTACTGCTTAGTTAGTACTATTTCGTGCTTTAAGAGGCAGTCTCGGTAAAAGCGGTCCACTACATTTCGGGTCAGAAAAAAGTTAGCCCTCAAACTTTTACCATGAAATGGCACATACCAGTGAGTAATCACAAGCACTTTGGTTTTTCGAAATTCCTCAAAATGATTTTTTTTTACAGCGCATTTCTCCTAGACCACCGAAATTGCTAAATTTGCATCTATCGTCAACCCCAAATTACACATTTTCGGCATCTCACAACTCACAAAATATTAAACGCTTTACCAAACTTTTTTATCCAAAGCTTGTACATTTATTGAAGTACGAAATTCAAAAAAAAATTTGAATATCAAGCAAAAGGGAGAGAAGGCACAATATAGTAGTGATACGTGTTTTCGGTTTTTCTAAATTATTGAAAAATACCCCTCACTAAGTAGCTTATATCTCGAAAGTCCAGCACAATAAACTTTCAATTTTTATTGCAATCCACTAGCCTAAGGTTGGTTAAGGTAGATGTATAAAAACATGTTGTGGTTTTGATTTGTATTCTGTACAGCAACCTCGAACTTTCTGTGATTTTTACAAATTTGATGCATGAAATATGCAAATTAGGCTGGGAAAAAAATCTAACTAAACGTTATCATTTCCTTTAATTTTATTATATTCAGTCTTAATACACTAAGTATAATCTTGTTTTTGATTTCAAACTTCTCAAACTAATTAAAACCCAGTTGACAACAGTTTCGGTGAGGTAGATGTACTGTTTTGAAGTTTATGCAAATTACTTGTTAATTATGCAAACTTATTTTAACGAAATTAAAACATTCCTAACTTCATTCCGTTTATTTTTCTGCCTCGACTTAGAATACATACTTGTTAGAAATACATACAAATATATCTGATCATTTTAGATCACTAATTATAAAGTGTAAGGGCAAATATAGTGAAGATATGTCATTTACTATACACAATGAAATGTCGATAATTTAGAACGTTGTCAATCAGTCATTGAACTTTAGTTATAACACGTAAAATCACTTAGAAATTCTAAGTTTAAGACTACAGTAATAACGTGCTTTTTGAAGTTTTCAAAGCATTTTGGTGAATATAGCGATTTAAGGGGTATTTGTGGACTATTTGGATGCATGAAAGTATGCAAATTAGAACTAAACGATATTATAGCTTTCAATTTTATGTCAGTCTTACTACACTAAATATAATCTTGATTTTGATTTTAAACCTCTCAAAAGGAAATAAAACCAAGCTGACGACAAATTCTGTGAGTTAGATGTACTTTTTTGAAGTTTATGCAAATTACTTAATTACGAAATAAAAAATTCCTAACTTTATTCCGTTTCTGATCTTCTGCTGTCTCGAGTAGCATACATGCTTGTTAAAAAATATATATAAATATATGATCCTTTTAGATCCTTTTTTAGCATTGCGTATATATTTCTTGATAATATCTTTCATAAAAAAAGACCGTTCTATAAATAAACGACTGAGCTACTGATCACGGATTGACACCTAAAATTATAATTGTCACGCAATCAGTTTGCTCTATAAATGGAATACAAAATGTATGGAAGGTTTGAATATGTAGTTGATAATGGTTTATCACCTGCATGTAATATTTTTCAACGTTTAGAAAATGCAATTTTTACCTGAACAGACTGGTATAAAAACTGCAAAGATTTGTTGAATTGTCTTTGACATTTCGAAGCTCACTGTATACGACTTTTGGAACTTTTTTGGCCTGGCCCACCTTGCGTTGCGACAGATTTCAAGAGTGACATAGATGGTATTAAGGCCTGTTTACATGGAAATAGGGTCACCCTAACAGAAGGGTCAAAACATAGCCCTAGCTTCTTTACATGCAAACTCGACAATGGTCACCCGGGGTAGGGCTAGCGTCATGGCTTGGTCGTCAAGCTCCCTAAACTGACAAAAGGGTGTTCTCTTTTGGCGCTAAATTCAGTTTCCCTCTCTTTTGCATATTTGGCTGCGGTTTTTCACTGCCATTTAGCGCGCAAAATACTTCATTTGACGTCATTTGAGCATGATGCAATTCAAGATAGCACCCCCCCCCCCCCCCCCTCCGGGGCAAATTGACAAATGAGCGAGGCGAGGTGGTTCTGAACGTTCTCATTACACTCATAGAGGCAAAATAGTCCAGAAAGCTTTGAAAACTTCAAAAAGCACGTCTTGAATTGTGTCTTAAGCTTAGAACTTCTAAGTGATTTTACGTGTTATAACTAATTAAAAGTTCAATGAAATGGACAACGTTCTAAATTATCGACATTTCATTGTATATAGTAAATGACATGTACGTCTCTCTTCTGACTATTTGCCTTATACCTTAGTGATCTAAAATGATCAGGTATATTTGTATGTATTTCTAACAAATATGTATTCTAAGTCGAAACAGAAAAAGAACCGGAATGAATTTAGGAATGTTTTAATTTCGTTAAAATAAGTTTGCATTATAATTAACAAGTAATTTGCATAAACTTCAAAACAGTACCTCACCGAAGCTGTTGTCAACTGGGTTTTATTTAGTTTGAAAGGTTTGAAATCAAAAACAAGATTGTACTTAGTGTATTAAGACTGAATATAATAAAATTAAAGGAAATAATAACGTTTAGTTAGATTTTTTCCCAGCCTTATTTGCATATTTCATGCATCAAATTTGTAAAAATCACAGAAAGTTCGAGGTTGCTGTACAGAATACAGATCAAAACCACAAGATGTTTTTTTAAATCTACCTTAACCAACCTTAGGCTAGTGGATTGCAGTAAAAATTGAAAGTTTATCGTGCTGGACTTTCGAGATATAAGTTACTTAGTGAGGGACATTTTTTAATAATTTATAAAAGCCGAAAACACGTATCACTTACTATATTGTGCCTTCTTTCCCTTTTGCTTGATATTCAAATTTATTTTTGAATTTCGTCCTTCAATAAATGTACAAGTTTTGGATAAAAAAGTTTGGTCAAGCGTTAAATATTTTGTGAGTTGCGGGGTGCCGAAAATGTGTAATTTTGGGTTGACGATTGATGCAAATTTAGCGAATTCGGTGGTCTAGGAGAAATGCGCTGTAAAAAAATCATTTTGAGAAATTTCGAAAAACCAAAGTGCTTGTGATTACTGGTATGTGCCATTTCATGGTAAAAGTTTGAGGGCAAACGTTTTTCTGACCCGAAATGCATCGGACCGCTTTTTCCGAGACTGCCTCTTAAGTGTTTGCACTCTTGCTGATTATTCGATTTTTTTTTTCCAGAACAATAGGCACTCCAACGAAAATAGATCACACTAGTCTCAGATTGTTCTGTTTCTGAATTAACGAACTACTCCTAGCAAAAAAAAAAACATGCAATTTCGCTCTAGTCAATAAGGAAAACGAGTCCTAAAAAACTAAGCATAATGTTTTTTATAACAGTATATTTCGATCTATGTTCAGATCATTATCAACTAATTAACATACATAATAAAGTGAGCTTATATAAGGTTAGAACAAAGACAATTCCTTAAAGTGTATTTTAGGTTTCATTGTCTTGATGTAGTATGCTTCTAGTGGGAGGAGAATATTCCAATTGTTATTAGGGTCTACAATGGTCCAATTGTTTAGTACTGCATATTTGATATGTTGGTTTAAATCTACTAGATTGTTGTCATCATAGTCATTGTATAAAGTCGGTAAATTTTACAAACTAGTAATGTCAATGAAAGGTGTACAGTTTGACAAATGTTGGTGCATTGGTTGGTCTTTTCTCGTGGCGTGTTCGTTTTCGAATTTGATTCGACGTATATAACTTTAACAAGATCTTTAATTTCATTCGAATTTTAGAATTTCGCATTCCAATGGGATAAATTTAGACAAAACAAACAAAACCAAAAAAATACAACAAATAAGCTTTTTTGCTTTCTTGAACTTGAACTAAAGTATATTGATTACGATAAAGATACTTTTTGATATACGTCGTCTTTTGCAGTTAATTTCCCTACTTAATTATACTGATTACAAAGCATTTTTTTAATTGTTTTATTGAAAAACAGAATAGATTATTATTATGTACATCAGCTTACATCTACTTAAATCAGCTATAACTATTTACAAAAAATCACTTATTTTTTCCATCAAGTCAATGAAGTCTAGTTATTTACAAAATTCACATCTTTATAATCTTTCAATTATTCACTAATAATATCACAATGGTGACTTTTTCTTACTAAGTTATACTTTGTATCCAGAAGGTCAAACGCACTCCTCGTTTATGTTACATTTGAGGGTAACCTTACACTAGCTAATTATTCGACCACTTATCAGTAGCTACGCTACAAGCGAGTTACACAATATTATTTATCTCATAATGTTCTTCCTTTGTTTGACTTAATATGTACTTGTCATTTTCACTTGAAAAATAGCATATCAATGCTACTATCATCTTAATTTATCTACCCCTCCCCCCCCAAAAAAACCCCCCAAAATCACAAAACACTAAGTCACTTAAAGCGCACTAGAAAATCACCCACCTCACATATTTTGCGAAACATAACATCAGAGAGGCGTACCTCATCCACTAAAGTTCGCTCTCTGATGTCATGTTGACACAGACGGATAATATCACGATACGATACAATACTATGATCAAAGGTTGCACGATTACGAAACACCCAAATAGCTTTCAACATACATTCAATCACAAAGACAATTATCACATCCTCTCTGCGTCCACTCATGAACAAACAAAAGAACACATTTCTAATATCGATACGAAAACCACTAGGAAGAATACTTCGCAACACAAACATCACCCAACCCCATGCTATTTTCACTCTTGGACACTCTAAAAAACAATGCAAGATGGTCTCTTGTTTATTACACACTGCACACCCTACCCCAACGATATTATGTCCCCATTCTTTTGAGCCCACCTTATTCGCGCCAGACACACACGACGAATCGACATTACGGGAAACACAATTAAAGTCACCAACAACAATCAGCAACGTGTTTGGAAATACATACTGATGCAATTTATCAAAAAAACGACTTGCGATCCGACATTTCCGTCGGAGCATACACACACATAAACGTATAGCCAACCCCTCTCTACTGAACCAAAACACTCATTACCCTTCCATCCGTATCACGCAACTCATCCATCACTCGAATCCCTTTATTTTTTAAACAAAATGCCCACCCCTGCACTCCTCATTCCCCAAAACTCCAGAAACCTATCCCTCCCCATTCATTTTGAAAACGTTCTGCTTTCCCCACACGATCAACATATGACTCTTGAATAAACAAAACATCCCACATTGACAAAGCTAACGAAACTATCCCACATTTACGAGACGAACCAATACCACGCACGTTAACACTAATACAATTTAGAGACAGAAATTGCATAAGAAGTTTTACAAACACCGACAAAAATAACAAAGTTACAACACAAAAGGACATTCAACAATACGCAAAATTTTACAACACAAAGCAAACGAACAAAACAAAGTAAAAGCGCAGGATTTGCATGACGCACTAGAAACTGAATATTACTTAGCGTTTTGGAATTTTGGGCGGCGTATTGACCTTAGCCTCCTCCGTAGGCATCTCTTAGGCAGAAAAAACGAAGAAAAAGAAAAAACACGTCGCGGGCTTCCTGTGGCATATGGCAAATATGACTGAGGGGGGGAGGGGGGGAGGAAGAAGGAAAGAAAGGAGAGGAGATGCCTGCCATATATTGACACCAGAGACACCAACTGCGCATTTTGTTTGCGCATCAGAATTTCTACCATCTAGGCGAGGGTAGGGAAACTTTGGTAATCGTCAAAATCACTGGGGTCCCTAGTAGAGTAACAAATGCGCCTGGAATTCAGTAATACCAATATGGCGTCGGATTCGGATGAAGAGCTTTTGAACTTGACTGAGAAAATATCGACTTTGCCTTCTTTTGACGGTTTAAATTCGACGGACTTCGAAGCCTCATATTCTGAAGAGTTATCAGTAGTTATTAGAGCCAGTTCCTGCTACGAAGCAGCACTTAAATTAGGGTTTATGTTGCGCGATCTCGGCACTCTGTCGAAGAACGAAGGCAGAGTTCAGGTTGAAGTAAAAAACAAAACCAATCACCAAGTTTACACAGTTTGCACAGACAAGGGAAAGGTATTAATCGAGCTCGATCATATAGTTTGCAATGATGGAACTAACAGTACATTGGAAGGAACAATTGAGGCAAATGAAACGAGGGAGACCGTTAATTTTTCAACCGACGTCGACCTAAATGAAAGCTCGCTTGTCGGCGATGCTCTGAGAAGATACTTTGGCTTCGAAGCCTTTAGGCCTCTACAGAAAGAGACTATCGAAGCAACAATGAGCGGTGCGAACGTTTTGACTGTTGTAGGAACTGGAGGCGGCAAAAGTCTAATGTTTATGCTTCCCTCTGTCTTGGCTTCGAAACCAACTCTTGTTGTTTCCCCGATCAAGTCGTTGATCGACGACACCACTCTTCGCTGTGCAGAGCTTGATATACCGGTCTGTTACTTCACGGGAGACATTTCTGAAGAAACAAAAAACAGTCAACTCGAAGGTCTCGAACACTACAGAATTATTATTGCAACACCGGAGATGCTACAGGACGGAACTCGCTTGAGAGAAGCCATCGAACGTGCGAATTTGGAGCTCATCGTGTTCGACGAAGCACATACGATTTCGACCTGGGGAAAAACATTTCGACCAGTATATAAGGATGTGTGCGCTAGTTTGTCGAAGATCCGCTGCCCAAAGCTTCTTTTGAGTGCTACAATAACAGCTAGACTTGAAAGCGATATGACGTCCATTTTTGGCGATCTTGTGGTGTTCAGGAACACTGTCTACCGAGAAAATTTGATTTTGGAGGTTGTCGAGCGGTCCTCGAAATATGTAGATGAAATCACCAAATATGTCAAGGAAAGAAGTCAAAGAGGAGAATGCGGAATTGTTTACTGTGTATTGCCACGTGAAGTCACCACGTTACACAGTGAGCTGATCAAGAGGGGGATAACATCAGTGAAATACCATGGAAAGTTGTCAGAGGACATGAAGCAGGCAAGCTATTCAAAATGGCTGAATGGTGAAGCACTTTGCATTGTGGCTAATGCTTCCTTTGGCATGGGAATAGACAAAGCCAATGTCCGATATGTTTTGCATGCCAGGCTGCCGACAAGTGTGGAAGAATATTCCCAGCAGTTTGGTAGGGCTGGACGTGATGGTGAACCATCAACATGTCGCCTCTATCATTCTGCTTCTGACAAGAGCACACTGTTTAAACTGTTCAAAAATCAAAAACTGTGAAGTTCAGTGTCATGACTTAAATGACTTGATCGTAATGTTAGAAAATGCTGTGCAGTGTAGACACAAAGCCCTGATGGTGCATTTTGGAGAGAAGCGTGACAGTTTTGTGTGTATTTCGAATTGTGACAATTGTATGAACAGAGGAAAATTTCAAATAACAGATGGAACCACTGACGCTCTAAAAGTTATACAGGCAGTGGTTGAACTCACTGGTCAACATATAACTGCAACAATGTTGAAACTCTTCTTGGCTGGAAGCAATCAAAAATTGGTGTCCAATCTGGGCCACTTATCAAATTTTGGGGCTTTAAAAAAGAGGTTTACACCAGTATCACTTCTTTCCAAGTTCCTGAACACTTTAATTGTTCAACAAGTTATTTCAGAGAAGGTAGAAAGTACAGGTACAGGAAGAAATATCAGGATTGGTATTGCTTTTGGACCCAAGTCAAATAGCATAATTAACAATGAACTGACCATTCTAAGATGCAGTGAAGAGAGTCACTCTTCAGACTACAGAAAATACAGCAGTTCAGAATGCAAGAATGCTGTTTCAAAAAAGGTTGTCATAGGCTAAAGGATATAGGCGATAGGAAATATGTCATTCCAAGATCCAAGAATAGCTGGAATAACGTGTTTCGGCTTCTTATATTCTGTGTTGTTAGCAGTACAAGAAACGTTTTTAAAGTCCTTGATTATTCGTGTTAAGTTGTATGAATGACCTATCACCTATCGCCTTTTGCCTTCAGCGATGACAACCTTTTTTGAAGTAGGTGTACATACTCATATGGTTTCAAGTTCAATTTGAGATTAATTCATGCAAGTGTGTTTTTCATAGTGTACAAATTGCACAAGATTGTAAGTCAAGTGCAATTTGGCTGTTTGAAAAATACACAAGAGTTAATTATCCCATATCTAACAAGAAACCATATTAAACTGTACTTCTATTTAAACATTTAAATCCAAACTTAAGACATGGCTTTTTTTACTAGCTTTTTATTATATCTATTTTTGTAAAATTCATGAATAATGAATGAGGCGCAAAACCAATGAAGACACTGCAATTGAGTCACATGTAGACCTTTGTAAATACCAATACACATGAAGTAGCTAAAAGCACGGGGAGGGTTTGAAAAGTCATCAGGGAAAAGTTGGGGTTGATGAATTATTAATCAGTAAATTAACTTGTAATACAGATCCCATGCTGTCCTAATTAGTATTCATAACTTTTGATACAGGTCATCTTATTTGAGAATGCACATTTTGTTTCGGTGAAAAAAAATTGTGTTAATAAAAGACACGAAACAGATTATTATCCACACTTTGTTTAATAAACTTTCTTCATTGTGAAATGTTACAATACAGTTTTTTTGTTCGTAAATGCAATATTAATATTGCAGTGATTGAAAACTAAATTAAAGAACACCTTACTTTCATTATCATTGCTGCCTGAACTATCAGGCAAAGGCATCATCGCCAACACAGATTGTTATCCACACTTTGTAAATTAAATTTGTTCATTGTGAAATATTACAATACCATTTTTTACTTCGGAAATGCAATATTAATATTGCAGTTATTGAAAACGGAATTAATGAACACCTTACTTTCATTATTATTGTTGCCTGAACTATCAGGCAAAGGCATCATCGCCAATATCTCATCTGACACGTCAAATTGTGAAAAATCTATATCCTGTGCAGTACTTTCACCCATTGTCAAAGGGAGTTTTTCATCAGCAAAGGATTTAACATTAGTTTCAGTAGTACACAATGTTTTTGTGGCACTAGCTGGTCCTAAAACGTTACTTAGACGGCTTCTGATAATCAAAAAGGGCATTGGACTTATGCCCCGTTCTTTCCCTAGTTAATTTTTCATTAACTGAGTTTTGAAATATTCTGGTAGCACATGTTACTCTTAAACAATGAGCTGTTTTGCGTTGTAACCCAGCCTTACTACACAATTTTTCTGGCAAAATTTTGTTTAAAGTACATGAACCAATAGGACTCTGCTCGTATTGGAAACTGCCTGACCTATGTGGGCGAAAGTAAAAACTTTCAATAGACTGTGCATGCTTGCGAATTTTCTCAATGTAACAAGAATACATCGAGGCCAAACAAGGACTATGAAATTGACCTTCATCGTGGCAAACATGCTCAATATATCGTGGTTTGCAGTTTAAATCTTTTAAGCCACCTTTAAACGTCTTCGAATAACTTTCATCAAAAACGATAACATTTCCTTTCACTACAATATTCCCTAGCCTTAGCAGTCTATGTTCTCCTGCCCTTAGGCCAAAGAGCTTACCATTATAGTAATAAATAGTGTTCAACAATGTTTCAGCCGACTGTGATCCTAGTAGCCCCTTTTCCCATAATATAGACTCCTCTTCCTCGGTGATTTCACTTTTCTTCTCCTTTTTGGTCGCTTGAGTGACGCCTTCGCGTGTAGCATTCTTCATTTCAGCATCGAGAACTTTTCGAAACATCATGAATCTTTTAAAAAGGAAAGAAAATGAGAATGACTCTATTTAACAGATTCATGGAATATGAGTTCTAAATTACCTCCTATCAGATTTATCGAATACGTTGACCGCTTCCTCGCCTTTTGCTTCGCTTAACTGCCGATTTATACCGCACACGAGCAAATACAATGACTTTGGTGGATATCTTTCACCGTTCTGCTTTGCCACTTCCCCAATAAACTTGGATAACCAGAAGTTAAGAGTTTTCGCAGACATTTCTTCAAATGGGACTGTCAAATCTTCCACGTTTGTCATATCAAAGCCATCCCAACAACACGTCTCCAATTGTGCTCGTTTATTTGTTCTTGTTTGCTGCCATTCAGTAAAGACCTTTACACACCATTTGGTATTGTATGTTGTATTCTTGGGAACCACTTTTGAAAGTAAAATTCTCTCTTCGTTTTTACTTTTAGGTTCTCGAAAACGAGCCGCCATCTTCGACCTCAACTCTATACTAACAAACGGCTTACAAATAATTCAATAATAAATTAATTCAAAGCCATAAGTGAGGCAAATGAATACTAATCTCTTGAGACCTAGATGCTCACGATTTCACTTTTCTACACAATTTTGAATGACAATAAGGAAACTCACTTGATTGCCCTTCATTGTCTTAGCGGTTTAATCCATTCTACAAGGAATATAAACATTCACATGCAATCTCAATGAACTCTATATTGATTGGTTTTTGCGCCTTATTCATTATTCTTTGATTTCACAAGTAATTTACAATATTCGCGTCCGATCTGTACGGGCTTTACAATGGCTCGCCTGCGGCTCGCCATTGTAAATGCCCATACAGATCTCCCGCTCATATTGTATATATTACCTATAATTGTTGTAAAGCTCTAAAATTCAAGCTCTTTTTCATATTTTTTTGTAAGTTTTCGGCTAGCGTGCACAAACATGATGTGTAGCTGTTGTACGGAAGCACGCTGACTCACGTGGAATTCAAAACTTTCCACCAAAAAAATGGGCAGGTTTTTATTTACAAATTTCCAACCATTTTTGAAAACAATTATTGATTAAAAATGACTTATGAATCGCCTATCATAAGCAATTTATTTTTTTGTAATTTGAATTTTACAGACTGTAATTTGCACTGTGTTACTGTCACTGTACTCAGGGCTAAAAATTGCAACTGATACAATGTTTGTGTTTTGTGACAATTTTTCCATTTTTATACTAATGCATTATTGCGGTTTTCGTCTTTCTGTGAACTCAGACATTACAATTGCTGGTTATGAAATTAGTAAGCGTATTTGTCCTCTGCTGATTAATAGGTACCTTTATGTTTTTGATTGACAGCAGCCAAAAACATATTTCACAGCAAACTGTTGGAATGTTTCAGTTCACAGAAAGTCAAAATACCCCACTTGTTACTTGGATTTTCATTGCATACCGCACAGAAAATGTAAGCAGTGGTATTTTGCAGTTTGCACTTTAAAGCAATGTATATCATATACATCAAAAAATAAGGATTTCAGTCATTTATAACAACACATTTAATTAATCAGTTATCTTCTTTGAAAACCCAGTCTATGTAGTGGCATGGATAATCATGTAAATTATAAGCTAATATTTCAACTGAATATTTTGAAAAAGTGATGGACTGTTTAATTGTAAATAGTGTGTTTCATAATGTTATAGTTTGAATCCTTTAATGTAAATAGTTTGACTTCATTGTAAAACATCCAAACTTTGTGTTTGGCTCAATAAATAATAATCATTATTATTATGACAATAAATCATCCTCAATAGTTTTTCACATTGATCACAACACAGGAAGCCCAGAATATAGGATTTGGTTTCTTGTTATTACAGTGCAAGCAATATTTCTGTGAAACCTATTTTAATAGAAAGAAACGATTTTATGTATTCTAGTGATATCATTACTAATTGATTGTAGTAATAAACTTACTTATTTGCATTTCATGGAAGTAATGTTTGTACTCTATAAGTTATTAGATCATCTCATTTGGATATTTCCTCTCTAGAAAAGATGGAAAATCACTTTTCGCTTTCTTATCTCCCTTCTGATAAGCATCAATGTACCTGCTCTGCACCTGTTCACCAGGCTTGACCATTTTGTCACCCCAAGCATATTTAGGTATTGTTGTTCTCTCCTTGTTTTCAAATAATTTCTCCTCCTTTTAACAGGATTTCATTGTGGCTGCCTGTCCTTTCAAGGCAGTCTTCTAGCTCTGCAGGGGATGGAAAATGTTCAGATGCCTGGAAAGTCTTAATCATAGCTAGGGAGAGGCCCTCGTCGTAGTCTAATAAAAAGCTTCTTCATTGTTGTTATAGTTATTGTCTTTGAATTTGTCTTTGAATGATTTTGGGTTTACAGTAGGCCTTTTCATCACATGTTCTGTAACGTGCCAGAATCTTCCTTGCCCTGCAATTCGCGCTATGGATTCATTCACATAACCGCGTGCATGGAAATCACCGCCTCCGGGGGTATGACAACCATAGACGTCCGGGCATCGATTTGCACAGCCCTGAATAGTCACGGTATTTTTTTGATCGCCAACATTGATATTCAGTTTTCGTGCATAATTAGTTGTGTTTATATTAGACATTTCTATAGCACCGGAAATACTGTCACCTTCACCAGAGGTAGCACCGGATTTTTCAGCTTGTGAGAAATGCGCAGAAATACTCTCATAAATCGCTCTTTGGATGTCGATCTTATCCTGTATCATAGAAACAAGTGCTGCGTTTTCTTTTACTTGCGCAATTTCCAGAGGTGGGACTGTTTCCTTATAGAACTCCCCTCCGATTGACGATCCATACATAATCAGTGTTCTAGCTGTATTAAAATGATTCATATGAAGTGCTAGCGTAAGTCCAGTCTGACCAATTCCATCTTTTGCATTCACAAGAGCTCCAGCTTCAATAAGTCCGCATACTAATAGTGTGTTACCGTTCAAAGCTGCGAGATGCAAAGGCGTTCTTTCATACTGGTCTACCGCGCCAAACCATCTATCTTTGATCGCGCGTAACTTCCTTCCCAACTCTTTGCTACTCGAGCACACAGATGTGATATCGCGTAGAGTATCAAATACCATCTTACTTCTTTTGTCTAACTCTAAGTTTGCTTTTTCTATTCCGATCGTGAAGGCGCAATTCGTCGAAACTCCAAGACACGAAATCTGCCATGTTTACACTTTTCGCATGACAGATCCCACGTGTACCACAGGGAACCCGTCACATCTGGTTGACATCACTCGTCCTCTGAAATATCGGGCAGATCGTGAATATTTATTATTTTATTATATATCTCCCCGACATTTGGATCCAAATATTTTTATATTGTGTGTGAAAAGAAACTAAAAATGTATGGCTCTAAAAAGGCACAGAACTTGCACTTATCAAAATTGGACGCAAGAGAAGAACGTGATTCATACTAGACACAAATGTGGGATGTATTCTGCAGTGTGTTTTATAGACCTAATCAAAATTTGGCGTGCAATTGTAATAACTGTTGTTATGGACTGGCTAGCCTCGTGTTCACGTTGAAACACAATGTAGTTTTCGCATGTATGAACTAGACACTAGCCAGTCAAGAACAATACCAATATATATTAAAATTTGACCTTATTTCGATTCAGTGTAGTATATGTATATGCCTTATCAAAATAGAATGAAATTACTATTCGCTTTCACTGACATGGATATTTTATTCAAGCTCTATTACTTATGAATAAAGTTGTTTGCAAAAATATTGCTCTGAAGAAATATATCTGCCTTTTGTTTTCTTGTAAAATTACACAGCTGAAATAAATGAGAAACAAAAGATATATGTATTCATATTTGAGCAATGTTTTTGTGAACGACTTTATAATATAAGATATAAATATATACAACTTGTTCATATAAATATATTGAGTACTAGAAATATATATAAAGGGACAATAGAAGGGTTACTCGATCTTCTCAGCAGGGTAATCATTTGAGCTGGTTTTTAAATTAAATAAATTATTCTTTGTTATTTATAAGACACTCAAAAGAGAAGTCAAGCTAGGGGAGTACAAACTCCACAATCTACAAAATTGGAACTAGTCACTATCTCCACCACTGTCTGCTTCAATGTTTGGTTCTGCTACCTGCAATGATACATCTTCTTCTGCTTGTTTCCTTAATATTTCCTCATATCTTTGTTGTTGTTGTTTGTGTTTTTCTAGAGTTTTTGTAAATGCATACCTCTGATATGCTTTATCGAGATCAAATTCTTTGCCAGTTGCCCTCAAAGGAAGATATTTCTTGGTTGGTTGGCTCTCAAACGAAAACTCACCAGTGAATAGATCTAGATTACTGGCAGTCCCTACTATCTTGCACTGATTCTCATGAGACATAGGTAAAGGATATATCCTTGACTTTCTCGTTGAGAGGTGAGGGAATTCGACATCCTCCCCAGGGACAAACAGATTGAATAATGCAGGTGGCTTTTTTTCTGTTGTAGCCTGTTCTTGAAGGAACTCACTTGATCCTGTCACTATTTCTTCCTTATTCAACTGTACGGCATTCAAGCAGAAGTCCAGTTTTATTAGTAGATTGCGATTCTTGAATCTGGACCATTTCTGGAAATGCTCCTTGCTGCATTCTAGGAGAAAAAATAAATAAAGGCACAAAATTATTATAATTTCATCAAAATGAAAATATATATTACCTGCTTTATCAATGCTACACACGTACTAATAACAACAAAGCGGACAAAACGAGTTGATCAATATTGTTACTTTGACAGTACAACAGAAATACACATAACATACAATGCCCAACCCTTCATTATATTCACAGCATAATTTTACAGGATGATTAGTTTTTTTTATCAGAGATGCATTTAAGGACATTCAGATTTGTTGAAAGATTTTGCTACTTTCATGAATGTTGATATGGATGTTGAACTCAAGTGGCATTTGGCCAATTAGAGAGTGCCATTTAACAATAACGCTATTTCAAAACATTTAGAAATAATTAAAACAGCAATTGTGAGTCTAAAATTTCATAAATTACTTTTGAACTCAAAATTTGTATATTCCTCTGAAAACAGCATACTCTTATCACTCCCATCAAAGGGGAAGGAAATTCTTGTTTGTTGTTATTTCAATAAGGAAAATATTTGTGAAAAATACCTATTTTCGTGTCTTCATATTTCAATGTTTTGACGTCTCCTTGAGGCTCCATTGCTGTTCCCTTGTCTTCAAATAGTTCTTCCAAGTTGTCTGTGTCAGCTGCCCGATATCCTCTAACTGTAAAATCCCAAAGCTTTTCTTGCTTGTTTTTATCTGTGCAAAGTTTTGACAGCCTTAGGTGTCGCATTGACGCTCTCTTGAGCTGCATGTTATCTTGGTAAGTTATTACTGGTTTGTTGTCTTCAACCCTGAGTGCAATTATCTCCTTATAGTTGGCCAGCTGCTGTTTCAGAACACCAGAACTAAAATGGTTCAAAGGAAAACAATGTCATTAGAACATAGTTTATCACTTGATATCAAAATTGATGCCATGCAACAGAAAATACAGGCAATCAGAATAAAGGAAAGCTGTTGTTTTTGTAGTTGTTATATATTTTTTGCTGTTGTGTAAAAATTTTGTATCCTCAAAATCATTAAACAGCTAAAACTAAACACTTCACCAAATATCCTCTGCAACATTAGAGTGATTTTCATATGACCGTGAAAGAACATAGACTAAATTTAGTTCATACTTGTTGATAAAGAAGAAAAGAAAATAATAGGTAGTAACAACTACTAGTTTGCCAATTCTTTCACGGTCACATGAAAACCACTCTACCAGAATAGAGTACAAACATTAAAGCTTGCAACATAATTAGTACTAAATAGTGATATTTTATGCTAATTTTATTGTTTTCTATTGTTTATTAGCACTATTTTAGTACTGATTAGTACTACTTGTTTCACTGGTATATTGTTTGCACTCTATACCTGTGAAACAAGTAGTACTAATTAGTACTAAATAGTAATAATTAAACAATAGAAAACAATATAAGCATAAAATATCACTATGTAGTACTAATTATGTTTCACGCTTTTAATGTTTATACTCTATTCCCCCAGTTTACACAAAGATACTTACAGCACTTGGAAGGACTCAGAGAATCCCAAATTAAGGGAGGGACCAGCTCCATAGTACATGCAGAGCAGTCCAAAGAGCACAGGTATGTCGTTGCCACTTCTCTGGTCTCTCACATCCATGAGAGATGCCAGCAAATGAACAGATGCCTTCATCTTCATGTTCGCATTTTTCTGTGTGTGTTCCTAGACACATTTTTTGATAGTGTTAGTTGCTCAAGTATGTTTGTTATAGTTGGGCATTCTCTTTTCAGACTTGCAACCATTCTTGTAAACATCATGGGATGTAGTTTCTCAGTGATGTCTTGAGCCCCCTGGTTTCTCAAACCAAGGTGGAATATTTGTTTGGTTTTTTTAACTTCTGATGTAATGGCATCTCGCTCAGAAAAAGTTAGAAGGCCTCCAAGAAGATTGCCACAATCCAGAATGTCCTTATACAGTGATATCACATCATCCTGGGCCAGAATTATCTTATGAGCCTGTTCCTTGTAATGGAGCAACTGCGACTCCAATTGAACCACCTGTTCTTGCACAGCTGTGTGTTTGCCTTCGAGTGTGGAATTATACTTTAATAGCTGGTCTACTTGTTCTTTTACAGACGCAAGTTCCTTTTGCATTAACATAAACTGCGATGATAGTTCTAAAAGAAAGGGAAACATGGAATTCAGCCTTCAAGACCTTTTTCATTAAAGATTAAGGTCATGATTTTGAGATGATTTACATAAACTTAAACCTTAATTTTTCTCTAATAAACTTTCATAAATCCTTGATTTGTTTAACAAAAACACAAAATATAGGTTGGAGTTTTTGAAGTCGTTCAATAAACTCGCAGATTGTGTTTTATCAGGTTTAAAACCACTTGGCTTTGCCGCATGGTTTTCAATCCTGATAAAACACTCTTGCTCGTTTATCAAACATTACTTAAAAAAACTCATGAATGATTAATGAGACATTTTCAAAAGAAACCATGACAATGGCAAGTGTTGTAAATCTTCATACAACACTAGTGTTGTTTATCCTGATTTGCATAAGTTTTAACTTGTAATTTCATGGCGAAATATATTTTAATTAGCTTGAAAATTTTGGTAAAATATGAAAGAGCCAACTTAGACGTTTTTTAAGTAATTCTTGTCTGTGTTGTATCGGCTATACATTCGCGTGCCTTCGGCTTGCGATTGTATCTGCCGATACAACACAGCCGCTCATGTTGTAAACATTACTTAAGCTGGCCCATACTCATTATCAATCAGCAGTACCATACCTGGGCTTGACAGCTCCAGAGCATCCATTTGTGTTGACACATCCATTACAAGATCATCAGCAGCATCACTTTGTTCACTTTCTGGGATAAAAAAAATGTAAAATCAAATATCCAAACCATATACTGGTTGACTATATCTAAATGTAGCATTGTAAATCGTTCATCCAAACTCACCTCCAAACAACAGCTTACTCTTGCATGTTCTATATTCATTGAGAGATCCCTGGTCACCTTTAAAAAAAAAATACATGAAAAACAGTGAGTATACATTTAACAATTATTCCTGCATACATTGCTTTGACTTGAACATGAGGTTCTAAGGTATAAAAAAGTATGAATTTAAAAGCTGAGTTATCAACCTGAGTTTCCAACGATAGAGAATTGGAATGAATTGATAGAACTTAACTCAACATCAAAGCAAGAAAACACACAAAACCTCATACAATTATTTCTGGTATAAGACATTTCTTCCAACCTTAGATATTCATTAAAGCATTTGCTTTGAGGTGGTTTAATGTCCAGGAAAGGGCATAATATTATGTACACCCCAAAATTTAAAACTTTGGCTCAAAATGCAAGCAGACAACAATGTCTCAATTTTCATTCATAAACCATAAATCCTTTTAGATCGGTTTTCAGATGACTAATGCGAGTAATTCGTAATTACGTCTATAGGTTTTATTTAGGATAGATGTAATTACTTTGTATTTAGTTTTACTATAGTCTTCTACAGTCATGTGAAAACCGCTCTAATATTTGAATACTTTTCTTTTCTTTCTTATATAAATACATTTTTTTGACTTTCGTGATGGAGATTTATGAAGAGGAGAGACATTTGGACCTTGAAGATAAAATTTGTTTTTTTTTAATTAATGTGCGAGTTTTAAAGTGAATACAGCCCCTAATCTGAAAACAAAAGGATGAACATATATTTATTTTGAGTAAATATACTGCATGGTCATTGGGAAGTATTCTGAAACAAAATTCTGCTTACCTTGATCATAAGAATCTTTAACTGGAGTACTAGTATGCAGTAAAGGTACCTCCTTCAATGCCATGTCTAGATAGTAGCACAAGCTGGGGGAAATAGCAAACAATCAATATAAGTAGACTATTAAAATATTTAATAACCAGATTTTACAGTTCAGGCCATGCAGAACCTTTAAACCTAACAATGGCATTTGAAAACATTCCAGGTTGCAATGTAAATGATGGTTGTAAATGATGACTAATATTAAATCAGATATAAAAGCTTTTAACAGTTTTTCATGCACTTACTCTCTATTACTGCCTTTTCGTTTAATCTTCACTCCCAAGATGGATGTGATTGTGCGCAAGAGGTTAGACCTAGACATGATCTTCGCACCTGGCACATCTTTCTCAATACAATCTACGAGGTCTTCAACATGGAGTTTATCACCAGTAGACTGTTTCACGTTTATGCTGAGAACCGATTCCAGCTTATCTCGAAAAGCTCTGTGCGTCGTTGTCACTGGAAGGAATTTAATTGCATCAATAAACAGATAACTGTAGTAAACCTCAATAAATATTAATTAAATTAATATTATAATTACAGTACAGCTCTAATACAGCTCAACAATTTGTATGCTCCACAAGTTTAAATACTTTAAACTTACACGAATCTATGTTAGCAAAATGAACAACAAACAAGAAGAGTAATCGACTCACCTTTACGTTTCGTTCCTCCAGGAGTATTGATGACAGTACGGACTGCACTGCTAGAACTTGAAGACACAGTTTCTTGTGCCAAGAACGGAGTCTTAGTCAACGGAGTCGATAAAGTTACGTCTTCTAGCTCAGTTTTTAGGATTTTAAGCTCACCTAGCTTAACTTCGATAACGACTTTCTTTTCTCTAACTCCACGCAAAGTTTTCTTATAATCAGTGCTTGCGAAAGGCAGCGAACTCTTTAAATATTTAGGGATTTTGGAAGGCTTCGAAATAGTTTCGCACGAGGTCGCCATTTCTAGAGTTACAAATTTCTACTAACCACAGTACCGGATAGGAAAAATTTGGCGCGACAAAAGCTCCCCGTGGGTACTCCCGATAGGTGGGCGACACGCCATGTCCATTGGGGCGACACGCCATGTCCAAACGGCTCGATATATGGCAGGCAACTCCTTCCCTTCCTTTTCTCGGGGGCTCGTCACCAGGCTTCGTCGTCCTCGAATTTTCAACACAGGAACCCCAAAATCACGAAAATCTCTCTCGGACTCAGGAGTTGCCTGCGGAGGAGGCTATATTGACCTTACCATCTGTGGTTTTACGTTTGGCCATTGAAGAAAAAAGAACATTCTGGTCGTCACTAAGACTTAACACACTAAAAGGATTATTAGCAGCAAAACTTTCCTCCATCACTTCTATTTCTGCACCATCAACTTCCTGTTGATAAGTCACTCTATCGTCCTCGTTTGTACTCTTTTGATCTGTGTTCGTAGTAGCCTCACTAGTGTTATGTTTTCAGTCGCTGGGACTTCGCTAACAGCGGCCACGTCAGTGATACTTGTTAGGTTCTCAGTAGCTGGAACGCCAGTGGTCCGAGATAGGTTCTCAGTCGCTGGCACGTTTTCTAGCATCATTCCTTCGCCTTCGGGAGTAGCAGCATCAACCACATGATCCGAACCCGAGTCGCCCTGATTGTACTCGTCATCTACGGAATGTCCCTCTTTACGGCAATATGTGCAAAAAACATCGCCACACTCTGCCGCCGTGTGCCCATAGTGCCGACACTGAAAGCATCAGATTTCGGGGCAGTTTCGATATAGGTGGTATTCTGAATCGCACCCACGGCAAGTTTTCACAATTCCTTTGTGGTAGAACCTACATTGGAAACCTGCAACTCCCATAAAAGAGCATATTTGTTTGCGTAAAGCCAACGTAACCGTTCTTATTCCGTTGTTCACTACATGTTGACTAGGAATTTTGTCATTGCGTACGTGGTACACGTGTCCAAACTGCTGCATAAAAACTTTCAGCTCCCTATTCGAAACCTCATGGGGCAAATAATACACTTTCACATGTGTGCCCTCCATCTGCTGGTGTCACCACGAGTGGTGTTCCCCGTACGTAAATGACATCTTTGCTTAATAACTACTCTGCGTCTGTTCCGTTTTAAAGGATACCAATTGACTGCCGTCGCTTGCTACTTGAATCGTCTCAATACTGCCACTAGGCACCTCCTCCATTTCTTCAAAGGCTTCTAGGAGTTCATAAGAGTTGAACATACACTTCGCAATACGAACAGTATTCGGTCGCTTTCTTTTTTGAACATACATCATAATGATTGCCGACCTGCTCAAATCCAAGTATAAGAACAGATATAAAACAAGCACCCCCTACAACTTGTGCTTCTAGTGGGAGGAGAATATTCCAATTGTCATTAGGGTCTACAATGGTCCAATTGTTTAGTACTGCATATTTGATATGTTGGTTTAAATCTACTAGATTGTTGTCATCATAGTCATTGTATAAAGTCGGTAAATTGTACAAACTAGTAATGTCAATGAAAGGTGTACAGTTTGACAAATGTTGGTGCATTGGTTGGTCTTTTCTCGTGGCGTGTTCGTTTTCGAATTTGATTCGACGTATATAAATTTAACAAGATCTTTGATTTCATTCGAATTTTAGAATTTCGCATTCCAATGGGATAAATTTAGACAAAACAAACAAAACCAAAAAAATACAACAAATAAGCTTTTTTGCTTTCTTGAACTTGAACTAAAGTATATTGATTACGATAAAGATACTTTTTGATATACGTCGTCTTTTGCAGTTAATTTCCCTACTTAAGGATATACAGGACACAATCATCCTCAAAATACTTGTTTTTTTGTAAACAAACTGAATGAAACAACAGATTAAAATCTAACAGTTAATGAAAAAATTAAGTTTGAAAAAAGAATTGCGAGAGAGATATTAAAGAAAAAGCTTTTTCAATAGTCCTTGCTAGGTGTTTGATTGTTGACAGGAGCTGTCATGATCTGTCAAACGGAAGTCACGTTATAGTAGTGTGACGTCATAGCCACATGATAGTTATCGACAGCAAACCTCGAAAGAGTGCGAGCGAAAGTCAAACGTTAATACTACTACTGCGATATATAAAGCTTTTAAATATTTATTTGGATAGACTTATCAGTTTCACAAGAGTTTTTGAGTTTTCTTTTACCGATAAGCAAGTCATCTGATGTCTCGTAAGAATCCTTTTGCCAGATCAGGCAAAAGAAAACGACGACGCAAGTCATCTGAATTCTCTCTGGAGAAGGCAAATTCACTGTCGTTGAGCGACAAAGGATCTTATTTTGATCAAGAAAAACTTCTCGAGGAGCCAACACGTAGTGCCAGTTCGAAAAAGCTTGGAAAACAAAGATTAAGGGACGATGAAACTACCCAAACAAAGTCTCAAGAACATGAGCGACACGTTGTGATTCAAGATGGCGGCACTTGTAACTTGCAAAAACAATCACAACTTACTATTGTAGATCCGGCCTTTATAGAAGAAGGACTTACCACTGCAGCTGTGTGTAAACAATGTGGAGGTAATTTGGAGCTGCTGGAAAACGTGAATTACAGGAAAGGTCTCGGTACAGTGTGGGTATTTCGATGCCTTGAATCCAGTTGCAGTCGAAATGAACATCCAACTCAGTTCCACACTTCACAGAAGACAAGTCAACTATATGATTTAAATAGAACTTCTGTTGTTGGAATGCGAGCAATCGGAAGAGGAGCATCCGCTGCAAAAAAACTCTTTAGTATCATGAACATTGAG
Organism: Metridium senile; assembly: GCA_949775045.1. NCBI lineage: Eukaryota > Metazoa > Cnidaria > Anthozoa > Actiniaria > Metridiidae > Metridium > Metridium senile. Next base: position 37,595,577 of record OX459095.1, read on the forward strand.
AAACCAGTCGGCCAGAAACCATGGTCAAGCCATACTGAAACTCTCGACGATTCTGTCGAAAACGTTCTCGACATAGAACTAAAAAAGGCAGCATGGGAATCCAAGACCGCTCAAAGACAGTTGAAAAAGAACAATCTAGAGCGTCTTGACGACGAAAAACTACGTGAGAAGGTTGTTGATATTGGTGTTTCGCTGGACTGTTCTTGGAGTAGAGAGGATGGTCTGCAACAGATGGGGTCGTGGCGGCTGTTGATGTCAACACAGGGAAAGTAGTAGACGTGGTCCATCTGAGCAACAGTTGTTCTGTCTGTAAGACACTGGAAGAAAAACAGCAAACGGGTGCGCTAAACAGACAACAGTTCTTTGAACAGTTCCTGGCACATGAGCCGAAGTGTAAACTAACCCATGATGGAAGTGCATCGGTAAGCTTATATATATTTATTGTACCGATTATCAAAAACAATCATTCAATAAATAAAAATAGGTATGAAACGTGTAAATGAATGGATGTACAGTAGAAATGAATCTAGGGATGGTTGTGATTCAACAATGAAAATAACATAACATTAATATACCATTAAAAAAACAAATATTTGTTTCCATTTCATGAAATTCACTGTGATCACCTGTAAAAAAAAACAATTGTTTTATCTGTTTATTTATTTTGTTTATTTCTTTCTTTCTTAGGCCATGGAAGCTGCAGGTGTTCTCGCCTTATACAGAAGATCACTTGAGAAACACAAATTGAGGTACATCCCTTACATTGGAGATGGGGATAGCTCGGGGTATTCTGCAGTCGACAAGGAGAAGCCATATGGTCCTGCAGTGTTTATTCCAAAAGAGGAATGCATCTCCCATGTCACAAAAAGAATGGGCACAAATCTGCGTAACTTGGTTAAAGAATTCAAAGGTTAGTAGAATAATGTAAACTATTTCACCTTTTTTTTCTCTTGGTTTTGTTTATATTGATTACAGGTAATTTTTCCATTATTGTTGCTGTTTTTCTTTTTCTTTTAATTTCTTTTAGAGATTGTATTGAAATTATTGTATATTTCATAACAAGACAAAAGCACATTGTAATTGTTGTAGTACACGTTGGGGTTGTTATGCAGTATACAGTAAGGTTGATTAGTTATAATTTCAATTCAAAAACATAGACGCTCAATGAGTGCATGTGGCTACTGAATAGAAATCGAGACCAAAAGTATTTTAAATATAAATACTAGTAGTTTATAGTCCTTTTATTGGAATATTTAAATAAAGGCGTTTAAATAGCGCATGTGGCTACTGCATGATAAAAAGAAAGTAAATGAAAATAGAAAACAACTTTTCGACTTATTGTATAAGCGGCATACAAGGCGTTGGTTTTATTAGAAGCAAAGTGAGATATTTATACAAGCCATGAGTGATAACTTGTATGGTCACCCACACAGAGCACATGAGTATGTTATGTCTGATTATATCCTTATACAAGTTCTTTCTTATTCACCAGGCAGAAAGCTTAGTGATGGTGTTGGAATCTCAGGCAGAGGACGTCTAACGATAAAAAGGATAGATGCCATCCAGAACTTTTATGGTCGTGCCATACGTGACAACAAGGGAGACGCCAAAGCTATGGCCAAGGCAACGAAAGCTATTCTAAAGCACTATAGTAGCACTTTGGAGAAACCACAGCACGAGGACTGCCCAGCTGGAAAGACCTCCTGGTGTAGCTACCAACGTGACATTGCCAATCAACAAAACACTTACAAACCTGTCAAAAACCCATTCACTCCAGCCATAGTGGAGGTGGTTCAGCCACTTTTCAACCGTCTTGGAAATGAACAACTTTTAGCTGGATGTGAAAAGTGTTTCACGCAGAACACCAACGAAAGTCTCCACCATGTGATATGGAACATGGCCCCTAAAGAGCAACACACGTCACCTCGAGAAATAAGTTGTGCTATAGGTCTGGGTGTGATGCAATACAATCAAGGATTTGAAAGGACTTACAGTGATTTGTTCAAGAAGTTGGCCATAGAAGTAAAGCCAGAAATGAAAGCCACTTGGGAGGAAATCGACAAAACTCGTGTCAGAGTTTGCGACTACAAGAGTCGTGACAAAGTAAAAATAAAGCGAAAAAAGAAAAGAGCGAAAAAGGTAGCTGCACAAGATGCCTTTGTGCACCAGGAAGGCATCCAATATAAGTCTGGAAGTTTTCACAATAGTGCTGAGCCTCCAAAGAAAAGGAAAAGAAAACAGTAAATAAATGGATATGTACACATTTATAACAAACTCTTATATTTGTAAATATGTTTGTGTTGGCTAATAGTATAATAATAATGTGTATTATTATTGTACTATTTATATTTGTAAATATGTTTGTGTGGGCTAATAGTATAATAATAATGTGTATAAACAAGAAGTTTAACTATCAAGTTATTGGTTTGATATTTCGGATAGCCTCCACTATCCATCATCATCATCCATCATTTTTGCATAGATAACAGAGGATGAACTAGAATTACATCAATTCAAAAGCTTTAGTGGGACTGACTGTCCTTGTTCATTCAGGTCCGGCTTGTGTTGTTTTATTAGTAGCGCTTCAGCAATTTTGCTTTTTTGCCACCATGATTAGTTTTCACCAATAATGTCAAAGTTGAAATCTCTAGTAGCCCTTATAACTGTAATCTATGCAAAAAACTAACAACTTGGTAGTTAAACTTCTTGTTATACACTTTATTATCTTATATTTTTTTTCTATTTACACAAATCTAAATGATATTAATATTTGTTATATGCTTATCTTCAAGTAGTACTGATATAATGAAAATTGAATAGTGTATATACTTTTCAAAATGATATTTTATTATAATATTTTATAGACATATAGAGTAACAAATTCTATTTTGTATGTTTGAATCAATCAGTGAATTTATTTCATGCATTTTTGTAACTCAGACATGCTTTGGAAATCATTTTGGTGTTGTTTTTGTGTGCCTGTGTCAGCTAATCTAATAAAAGGAAGATTACATGGGCATTATCCAACTAAAACCATGGTAGACTAGATTGTATGGTGTTAGTGTTATATATTTTAATTGAAATTTTAAAATAAAAACAAAATAGTCACACATTTCAGCATGTTTTATTACACAAATATATATATATTCTATCATCTTCAAGCAAAACATATAGTGAAAACTCCATTTCACTTTACAGGGAATATTTTTTCTACATTGTATTTGCTTTATCCAGATTTAAAAAAAAACCATCTGTATATTTATTACTTAAACTAATTTCAGTTTAACTAGTAAACATACGGTTTAGAAATACAAAAATTTTAATCTGTAAATAGTAGAGTACATAGAGCGAAAACACTAGAACCATGAAATAAAAACAAAATAGTTACTAACTAATAGTTTTTATTTAGTGACTATTTAGTCAGTATCACTCAACCAGAAACATCAAATACAAAAGGAAACAATACGTCATTACAACTTTACTTGTCTTTTATAGTAACTAACAGTCGCTAAATAAGAACTATTACACACTAACAATTTGATTTTGTTTCATGGTTCTAGTGTTTTCGCTCTATTAGCACAAAATTATTGATTTGCTATTCAGTGCAACGGTTTTAGTGTTTGTTACAGTGTATATTTTCAGTGACACAAAATAAGAACAAAATAATTTAACATCCAAAATGAATCTAACGGTATTTGTAGTTTTCAAACATATTTCTGTATTTTCAAAAATATCACTAAATGGATGGAACAGTAACATGTTTTGTTTTATAAAATGAACCTGGTTATTCCATTTGTGGAATGTCCATTGCTTTACAGAATTCTTCTGTTGATACTTGGTAGCTGTCCTGAATAATATAATACGAACGGTATTTTAACTTTCAAGATTCAATATAAATACAATAACTATTTATATACACGAAGGGTCTCGTTTCAGGTTGTATACGTTGTGCAAAGTGTCGATAAGTGTATTTACCGGTCTAATTTCGCCGACGATGTCGCCGGGCACCAAACTTCTTATGTAGTCTAATATTGAAGAAGGAAATCCGTAATGGCAACTTGATGGGCCTATTTCTTTCCTCTATACCAAATACAAACATAGCTATCAGTAACTTACAATTATATACAAGAATGCAAACATATAATTATAACTACCAGCAATGCGTGAGACCAAAAGCAGTAGTGGATGTATCTATTTCGTCGCGGAGTTTTCCCTCTCTTTGCTCTAGTTTCTGTACTATCCTTTAGTCCATCGGCAAAATATCTTCCGTCGTATCTGTATGACAGTAGATCTGTATTATTATTAAAGTATACGTCTTCACATAAACAGGACAACTAAAGGCAAACAAGACTTACCCAACAGCACGCATATCGTTGAGCAATGCATCAAGCGGCGAAATATCTACGTGTACATTATTACTTGGTGCTGTCCTTCTTCCTTGGCCTCGGCCTCGGCCTTTGCCCCTGCTAGTAGTTTTCTTTCGTCCTCTAGTGTTCACCATGTCTAAATCGAACTGATAATTTGGCGCGTAGTTATGGCGCGGAGAGGTCAAACGTGGTCGAACACAAGACTGTAAACACAAAGTCCAGATAGGTCCAGGATGGATCACATTTCTTACTTTACGCTAAGTGTCTGTCATCATTGAGTAAATAATAATTTTAATCCCCTAAAAGCCAATTAAGACAAAACTGCGTTTTTTTCGATTGTAGCTTTTGACAAAATACGCAACTTCAAAAGGTTTATTTGCAGAAGTTTTCCGATCAATTTCCGCGAAAATTTGCATGAGTACTTCCACATATCTCAAGTTTCAAAGTGTGCCAGCGTTTGTTGTTTTTCGTTTTCTTTCGTCAGATATTTGCCAATTACTAAAAAATTCACTGAAAAACTTTTAGTTTAAACTTAAAAACTCAATAAAAAATTAACGAAGCGCTAAAAGACAAATCGCAGGCACACTTTGATAGATCAATATATGTACAATAACAAGGTCAAAAAATTTGATCCGTTCACGTTAACACTTCTGCAAATAAACATCTCGCGCCAAGACAACGTGCTCTCACTATTTGTCCGATTTCTCCAAATCTAATAATTTTTATTCAAAACTTAAACATAATTCGTAATCTTTGTTATTTCAGCTTTCAGAAAATGTATACTTTGTAGGGAAATTAATATAAACTAAACGCTTTATGAGCTTTCAAAAAAAACGTCCCGATAGTGTCCTGTATATCCTTAATTATACTGATTACAAAGCATTTATTGAGGTTATTTAACTTTTACACAAAAAACACAGTGTAAAAAAAACAAGGATCAGGTTTGAAATAAACCAAACACATTTTGATTTCCTTATGGGCGTACACAATTTTTAAGTAAGGCAACTAATAAACAGTTTTCATAAACAATCACCACTGAAAACATCATTAGAGTTTCTTTGTGGCCATTTAAATTACAAGATCGTAGTTAATTATTTCAATCGAACAAACTCCGGATGGAAAAATATCACACGTCAAAGTCTGACAAACGTGGATAAAAGGACCAGAATTTCGAACTTTCGAATACAAGTTTGGGCGCTAATTTAATCGATTAGGTAAACATAACAGTGTAAGTCATTACCAACACAATACTGTTTGTATTTAATCATATTGGAAGATATTAGACGCCCTCGATCGTCAATAAAACCGCCTTGGTTACTTCGAGGCATGCACTTTTGCGTGCGAAATCCTTAGAATTCATCTTAGAATTTTTATATCTTAAACATCGTGCCCCCTAAAAATATTTAAAGAAATGAACATTTCCATGTTTATTTTTTGCAAAACTAAGCTTTTTAGGTAGTAACTTTTGGTCCCGCAATGTGATCCAAAGGGATTTTGTGTACGTGGTTTTAAGCATATTTTCGCTCAAAACTGACATGCAAATTTTATCGAACTATTTTTTATTCTTGAATTAAGAATTAAAGTTGGCTTTATAGAAAAAAACCTTAATGGCCCCCATAAAATCTAAATATATAATTACATCCTAGATAAATCTTTTAGATTATAAAATACAGGTTGTTGAAGTTCGTCAAATTTATCACAGTGGAACAGGGCCTAAACCATGTTGTAAACACAGCTTGAAATCATATCCAGAGACAACGAGTTTCTACCAAATAGCTCAGTTTTGCCAAAAGTAAACATGGAAATGTCCATGTCTTTAACCATTTTTTTGGGGCACGATGTTTAAGATATAAAAATTCTATGATCAATTGCGAGAAGTTCGCACTCAATATTGCTGATATTGACATCAACACGCCGGTTTACTTGACGATCTAAGGCGTCTAATATATACTTAGATAATGCAAATGCACAAAGTAGCGTGTTGGTTATAACTTCCACTAAAAGTATTGACCTGTACATTGGTTTATCGCCCAACATGCTACCTGAAAGTATGCAGTTCTGGTCTTTCTTTTCACTTTGGTCGGACTTTGACGTGTGATATTTTGCAATCCATAACGTGTTGGATTGAAATATTTAAGAGTGTGTCCGTGATAGGACCAGGCAGTAGGTGCTACATGGGGGTTCACCGATTTAGCTCAAACTTGGTACAGCTGTAGGTCCTAGTAAGTTATTTGTTATCCCAGAAACTCAGCTGGATCTGTCACTTTGGTGGGAAGTTAGACCACCCCCCCTAAAATACCCATTTTGCCTCGAAAATCAGCAAAAATATAGCTAATTTTTAATGAAACAGAAAACCTTTAATATTGATGACAGTGATGTAAAACTTGTTTCCCTATGAAGTACAGATGCCAGGAAGTGTTTCCAAGCTAGGAGGTACATTTTTCTTTTAAGCCGTTTCCATGGCAACAATTTGTTTCGGAGCAAAAATTGCCAATTTTGAAATTACTGTAATATCTCTAGGTTTAAAAATTAATATCTCAAACGTCCACCATGAAAATGTCAAAAATGGCCAATAGTCAACTCAATCTATGTCTTAAATTACCAAAACAAGAAGAACATCTGCGGGCACTTGTTAACCTTAACTTATATGACGGGTTTGCTTAACCCTACTATGTCAATATCACAAAATTCGAGAAGATGCATGCCCGCAAAAAAAAAACTGGTTGAAATCCTCCCAATAGCATTAAATTGGCTTCTAATAACCAGGTTGAGTCTTTATTATGCTTAACGTATCTTAATTTAAAGGATATTAAAATTTATTCAAAGCAGATATTTCTGTGACGACATATGGAATGTAGTCGTACCTATTATTGCGCACTTCCTATTATCGTACTTTTCGTAGAAAATAATGTATATCTTCTGTTCTGCGTAAAGCTCGATTGAAAATATGGAACAAAAGAGTTTGTTGCAACAGAATAAGCAGCGATTATTGTTTTGATTAATTTTGAAACAGTTTTTAGAAGATATATATATATTTTTTTACGAATAGCATGCAGATAATATAATGTGCGCGATAATAGGTACGACTTGTTTATAAGCACTTAATTCGTCATGCTTTGACTGCTTTATTTACCTTTCATTTGAATAATTTTAAATCGTGTTGTAAGCTGGGTTGTTCGACGGGATAACTTAGTAAAATCAGAAGGTAAGTAAAATCCAGTTAGCTGAAGCAAATTGCTTGTGTTTTGGGAACTTAATTAAAAGTAAACGATGTAGGAGTAAATGTGATGACGAGCATTTGTAAGCACGTACGAATACTAACGAAATAATTGTTAATCTGTAGCCAAGCGTGGTGCTTGGTCCAGTAACATGTGTCATGTAGTTAGTTCTACTTTTTGGATATAAACTTACTTGTATATGCGCTCCTCTTCTTTGATGTAGTTTAGTCAAGGTCACTACGGGCGTGTAAGGGTCCAGCCACAGAGTCACCCTGTTGTTCTTTGCACTATCGAATGCCTGTGCGAGGGTACTTTCATCGATTATATCAAATTTTATGTTTCCCTTGACTTCTATGAAATAACCAATTTTAAAATTGATATCCTCTGCAGGACGTATAATGGCTGCATGTTATGTCAGTAAATAGGATTTCAACTCCTCTGGAAGTTGAAAGCGAGAAAGACCGTCAACGACGAAGTGAGAAAACTTCGGTTTGATTTTTTAGTCGAGAACTCTGAAATGAGCTGAATAAGCCATCTTTCGATCTAATCAGAACGAAAACATGAAGAAAAAGTCGTGCCTTAAATATCGTTGTAACGTCATGCACTGCTACAAACTTCTTGGAATGTTGTAACAAACCTCAAAAGATGGATTGCAACCATTCACGGCGATGGTTTTCATTGGTTGAAACAATAGGTTTTTGGGTTCCCTTGCCCTCGCTTTCATGCCACCGTGTGATATTGGCTCATTCTTCACGTGAAATTATCACTATCATTTATGGTATAGATGCCGGCACTTCAATTGTTCTAATTAGTGAGATATAGAATATTTCGCTAGTACGGATCATTTGAAAAGATGTACCATCCAGACTTGCGTTATCGGGTCATTTTTCTTAAATTTAGGTTTATGCTTGATGCTGACAGTATAGCCTTACTGCTTAATATATCGTCGTGGACTGTGGAACGTATAATATTTATTTGTTTAGTGTCTGGGACAGTTAAAGACGGACAAGTTGGAAGACCAACCGAGTCTGCACTGCATCAACATGAACAATTAAGAGCGGAAGTCTGTTACGGTCAGGGTATGATCGGTACAATGAAAATAAGCAAATCCTTCAAACTTTGCCAGAATGTACGTCCTTATAAACTATTCATACTGTGTGAGTTTCGTTTCTATCGGATAAATATTTTAGGAGAACGAGGACAATATTGGATTTTCCACTTTTCCGTCGACTTTTCGAGGTCGTTCTACCGCATTGCAAACATCGCTAGATTTCGCCATAAATTGTGCGTATTTCGTCAAAAACTACAGTATTTCATAGAATACAGATAATTTTGTTTACGTTCTAATTCACTTCGTTCAAACGAACGTAATTTATTTACCGTTTATATTTACTTAAGAATAAACAGACTGACACAGTTGTATGGTAGGTGGGCTTGCGGACCCGACAAATAAGTGCATTTTATTGATACAATAAATGGAATTGAGATTAAATAATCAATGTCTAAATACTTGTCTATAAACCGAAGAAAACTAGTTGATACATACACATATATATATATGGTTTGATAAATTAGGGAACTATAACGTTTCACAAGCAAAGACTTCTAGAAACCTTTAGACGATTACTATGAGTTTCGAGTATATACATATCTTTGGAAATATCGCTTTTCCAGCATCCATGGAGTTTTAATAGTCTCTCAGAAATTGAGCTATTTTCCGCTACCGCAGTGGTAATACCACCAGACCTAAGACTGTGTAATCCGTAATCACTGGAATTATAACCTAGTGAATCTATAGCTGCTTTGAACATTTCTCTACATCTTGAATTAGCCTCCTCCGCAGGCAACCCAACCGGAATTCGGACTTCCTTTCTATATTGGGCTTCCTTTGTCGAGAAAAAAGAAGATTAGGACTAGGGACGAAAAGCTGGAGGAAAAAATAGGAAGGGGTTGCCTGCCATATATCGAAGGGTTCGGACATGCAGTGGGACCTTAGGGACACGCAGATTCACCCCGGGTCCCCTAGTATAACAAATACCCCTTCCAGGGTCCAGTAAAATCCCCATTATCACTATTATAAAATAAGCTCTTTTCAAAATTCTATCTATAAAGTAAGCCGAACGTAAAATACCGAGTTATAGACATGTTATGATGATTTACTGGAAAATAACGAAGTTCTGTGATATTAAATATGCTAAAAAACTATGAGTTTGATTGTAAATTGTCATTTGTATCAAAACGACTCTACTCGTAATTATCGTCTTTATTGCTTGTTTTTTTTCCTCAAGAAACCTAAAATACATAACTATATTCTTGGAATAAGTACATCTAAATCCAAAATGTTTACTTTCAAAATAATAACGGGTTTATTATGCACGGTTATAACAATACTCAAGGTCAAGCGGCTGTCGATCTTAACGAGTCAACAATGTGTTTCGAAACGACGCTAGCTGTAATTTTCGTCTTTATTGTTTGATTTTTTTCTCAATAAACCTATAAAACAGAACTATATATTTGGAATAACTTCATTTGAGTAACATTTGAATAACTTGGTTCCAGCTAAAGATACAATAGTCAACCGTTTGCGATGCATGGTTGCGTTATCATCTTACATCCGGCTCTAGGCTAGTGCCTCTAACAATTGTCGATATGTTGATATTATCCAATCATTACACAGCCAGTGCTACTCAGTGCAATTGCTCTCAGTTTCGCTTCTGCCCAGCAAGTGCTGTTGGCAATACATATAATTACGTAATCATTATATTGGCCAGTGCCATTTACAATCACAAAATTCTTAGATCATCATGAAGTCCGTGTTGATTTACTATCGTCACAAATCTCAGTATAAATTAACCTCACTCGAACAAAGGCCAGCGCCTAAACTGTTTCATTTACGAGCATGTACCCTCCCTGCGTGATAATAATTAGCTTGCGTTATACAACTTACCCAGTTAGTTAACCGAAAAATCACAAAGAAACGCTATAACTAGACCACTGAAATAATAATAATAATAATAACTTTATTATAGCCCTTTACACAAGTTTCAAAGTGCTTTACAAAATTACATGATCAAAAATTCCTAAAAATTACATATGATAAATATATATAAAATGATAACTATTTACTAATAAAACTATCTTCAAATAAGCATTTAAAAGGAAAACTACAGATCTAATATATATTATAAATATGCTTCTTTAAATAAATACGTTTTAAGTTTCTTCTTAAAAATATTTACACTATCACATAATCTTATATCTTGAGGAAGATTATTCCATAAAATGGGACCACAGACGGAAAAAGCTCGTGATCCATACGTCTGTAATTTAAACTTAGGTATAGCTAGTAAACCTTTATTAGATGACCTAAGAACACGAGACGGTTGATAATTATGTATTAACTCACTAATATAAATTGGTGAAATACCATTTAGTGCTTTATATACAAAAAGAAGAATCTTATATTTTATTCTTTGCTCTACCGGGAGCCAATGTAACTCCATCAATACCGGTGTAATATGATCGTATTTCTTAGACTGACTTATAACTCTGGCTGCACTATTCAGAACATATTGCAAACGTTGTATAAGATGTTTGGGTAAACCAAACAACAAAGAATTACAAAAATCTATCTTAGACGTTACGAAAGCATGTACTAGGACTTTAGTAGTATCATAGCTTAAATATTTTCTAACACGTGATAGATTTCTAAGATGGTAAAAAGCTGACTGACAAACTGTGGTTATCTGTTTTTCAAAACATAGAGTCCTATCAAAAACTACCCCAATGTTTCTTGCATTATCAGAGACTTTAATGAGTTCATTAGCAGCATAAATAGAGTCTAGTGGTGGTGTTGGACGATGCTGTGCATGAAGTAGCAGGAATTCTGTCTTATCGTTATTTAGTTTCAAGTTGTTACTCAGCATCCAGCTATCAATATCACGTATGCATGCTTCAACTTTGTGCTTACACGATACCATATCATTTCCAACGGAGCAATTAAATGTGTAATAGACCTGTGTGTCATCTGCATAGAAATGGAAAGAAACGCCATGATGTCGCATTATGTCACCTAGTGGAGACGTGTACAACGTAAACAAGACAGGGCCCAAAACAGATCCCTGAGGTACACCAAACTCCAGGTTGATTGAGTCAGATGATTCATTTTCGACATGGATGACTTGTGTACGATCATTTAGATAGGATTGAAACCATGACAAAGCTTTCCACGAACCCCAAAACGAGAAGACAGTCTTGATAGTAGAATATGGTGAGCAACCGTGTCAAAGGCTGATGACAAGTCTAGAAGTAACAAAACGACACATCTGTCATCATCAATGGCTCGAAGAATGTCATTTTGTACTCTTAGAAGGGCGGTTTCCGTACCATGACACACTTTATAAGCAGATTGAAAACATTCGGTCAAATTATTGCCATTCAAATAGTCATTTAGTTGAGACCCAACCACCTTCTCACAGCATTTGGAGACAAAAGGAAGATTTGATATTGGTCTGTAGTTAAGTAGTACTTCATGGTCAAGCGATGGCTTTTTAAGTAGAGGATACACAGCAGCTTCCTTTAGAGATTTAGGCAGTTCAGAAAATTCCAGAGATAGATTGACAATACGGGTGATTATAGGATACAATACATCAGTACACTCTTTCATGATGGACGATGGAATGGGATCCAGAACACAAGACTTGATAGTTGACACACCAACAAGAGATGTTAGATCCTCAACAGTGATTTGCTGGAACTTGCACAATTCTGATCGACAGCTGTTTGTATCAGGAAATGGATCAACAATATCTGCACTTTTAGCCTTGAGGTCGCTACTGAGTTTAGAGATCTTACCATGGAATAACTCAGCAAACTTATTAGCAAGAGATCTATTGCAGTCAGATGAAGGCAGTTTCTTCTCTGGTTTACGATGGAGTAATTTATCTACAGTTGAGAATTGTGCTTTGGGATTTGACTGATTCTTGTTGATCAGAGTAGAATAGTATGCCATCTTAGAATCATGAATACACTTGTTGACCACCTTACATTGTTCTACGAACATGTCTTTATGAACAGTCAATCCTGATTTAAGCCAATGTCTTTCCAATCTACGCCTCTTTTGTTTCTCAACTTTAATATTCTCAGAATACCATGGTGCGGATGGTCGTAGTGTAATGCAGCATGTCTTCATAGGAGCATGTTTGTCGAGCAGATATGTAAGGTCTTGATCATAACTACTGACAAGGTCAGCAACATCTATGGTACTATCGTCTACAGCAACAACTGGCAATTGAGTCAGATCTTGTTGAAACGTTTGAATGTTTATAGACTTGATTTTTCGGTAAGAAATTGTCTTTCTTTCAAATGGAGGCTTAGTTAAAGATAGTAAACAGTTGACTGCATAATGGTCGGATATGGCCGGATCTGTCACTGATAACCTGCTTGCACAGGACTCATCCGATCTTGTTATAATAAGGTCCAAAGTATGTCCACTTTTGTGAGTAGGTGAAGTTATATGTTGAATCAAATTAAAAGTATGAAGCAGTTGAATAAATCGGTGAGTAGTAGCGTCAGTTGGTTTATCTACATGAAAATTAAAGTCACCAACAATTAGCAAAGAACCACAAGTAGTTACCAATTGTTCAAGAAGTTTAGGAAATTCTTCAAAAAAGAGAGCTAGTGTGCCGCCATTTGACTTTGATGGAGGAGGTCGATAAACCACAACAAGTCGCAGAGTGACATTAGACATTTTCCATAGTAACAGATCAATGAACTCGAAAGACTTGAAAGAATGTTTTATGTTGGTTTGTTTTTTAAACTTAAGAGTTTTCTTATGAAGAACAGCCACTCCGCCGCCACGCGATCCTCTTGAATTACTTGACAAAGTATAGCCAGTTGGACATAATTCAGAAACCACATTTCCATCAGTCGAAGAAAGCCATGTTTCAGTCAGTGCAAGAATATCCATATCCAGATCAACTACATAGTCTTTTAATGCAAGTGTCTTGTTTCTGACAGATCTTGAGTTTAAAAGAGAAAAATTCACCGCATTTGATCCACGTAAAACCGGTTGAAATGGCAATCTTTCGATGGTTATTACATTGTTGACATTGCGAGTTATCCGACCATGACTAGGTTTGTAATTATTCAAGTTGCAAGTTGGTCTATGCAAATTAGGTAAAGAAGTACGTCTCGAAATTACAGGTTTAATAGCGTTAGTTTTACTATTTGTCGATGACGAATATCCTCCACGATGTCCACGGAAGCTTCGAAGGAGACCCATTGACTTTAAATTCATCCAGGTAGAGTGTTCTAAAGGTCTTTTTAAAAATTGACTTGACGTTGATGATGGACAATGGCGGGAAGTTTGAATACCAGTAGTAATACATTTCCACCAAAAGCACCGTGATATAAGGAAATTTCTTGAATATGTGATCATTTTTAGATACGAAAGTACTAATAAAGCAATAGTACTTGAAGTCTCAGCAAAAAGAAGAAACGTAATAGGTAAAAATGAAATAAAATTCAAGGAGCTAGAATGGAGCAGCTACTCAATGAGCGCTCATGCACTCAAATGACTGGACCCAAGTAATGAGTTACGATTACGTCCGAGTTTGAGAGCCGATTTTCCTTCCGCACAAACGTAGTTTACAACGAAGCGTTTATATTTGTGATCGATCAGAGGCCAAAAAACTGCTGAAGGCCAAAGCAGTGTTACGAGTGTGCCAATTGCAGATTGTACATGCATGTAATGTAATGCTCTGGAGATAAGATTCACTGGTGGTACAACAAGACAGTTCTCTCCGTCAAGGCATTGAACAAAAAAGTCAACTCCATGAGCCCCTGGGTTCCAGAATCTAGAATAGAACTTAGGCAGTTTAGTGTTATAATAGGTAGCGAAACAGTCAATGGTATGGGGTCCCCACTTGTTTTGAATCAATTCAAAAAATTCTTCTGAAATTTGCCATCTAGATCGATAATACGACTAATGGCGTCTGCTTGCTCATTATCCGATCTTGGAATCCACTCTATCTCTAACTTTATATTCTTGAGAGCACATTATTGAAATATTCGGATCGCGAGAGAATGTAAATCAAGTTTCATGCTGCCTATTTCAACAATTTTTGCTGCTGCTTGATTGTCGGTAAACCATTTGATATGAGATCCATCCAGCATAGTGCCAAATGATTCTAGGGAAAAGTATATGGCTTCTAATTCTCTCCATGTCGAACTTTTCTCGCGTTCACATTCCTCCCACAGTTTATGACATACATATTTTTTTATCTAGGGTAATCACTGCACCAGCTCCCGTATTACTAGCGTCTGATTAAGCGAAACAATGTGGCTTTTTATCGAGAAAACAATTTCTAGCTTTAATCAGATTAATGTTGTTCTTCCAGAATCATATTTCTTAGAAACTATAACGATGAAGTTGCAAAACTGAGTCCCAGTGGTCGGCGCACAATGTAGAAAGTATACAATGTCTAGTCATAATACGAGTAATATTGCCTAGTGCTGGCCTAGTAGAGATAATCTGTCCAGTAAATGAAGCTATTTCTCTTGCAGTTGCTACAAAATCACGCTGAATGAAACTTTCGATGGTGCTTAATATTTTATCAACTCTTTTCTCCGATATTTCAATGGTGCCTGAAAGACTGTTCCAAACGAGGCCTAGCCAGGTTATATTTTTACACGGTTTCCAAATTGACTTTTCTTCGTTAGTCACGAGACCTGCTAGTCATGCCTGATAGACTGAATTAACAAGCAAGCTCTATGGTAATCCTTACTGATAAACCAACCGTCGTCTAAGAACAATGCTAAGCAAATACCTTGGCACCTCCAATGTTTTACGATCGACTTGAGGACTTTCGTGAAAATGTGAGGAGCAGTGGATAAACCGAATGGTAATACAGTAAAGGCATAGAATTTTGCTCTCCAGGAAAAACCTAAAAATTTTGATGGCTTTCTGCTATTTCAATGTGATGATAGCCGCTTTTCAAATCAAAAGACCACATGTAACCGTCTAATATGAAATAATTCATAGCGACCTTACAGTCTTCATATTTTATGTGCTGTTTCTTAAGTGATTTGTTGACATGCCTCAAGTCCAAAATGAAACGCTTTTTCTTTTTCGCTTGAACCGATACTGATAATGGATTAGTGACAAATGGAGATTCTTCAAGCTCAACAATTCGATTAGACTGCAAAAGATCCTCGATAGCTTCGTTAACGAATTCTTGATGCATATAAGACGATGTATTGTTCTTCAACTGGGCAGGTTCTGGTGGCAAATCACTAAAAGGTAGTTTGTAGCCGTTCTCTATGACGTCGAGAATAAATTTCGAAGTTCCAATATTTTTCCAGAATTCTATATTTCTCTTTAAATTTCCCTTCACATTAACTTCAGAGTGTTTTTCAGATTCAAATTCATATAATTCATCTGTCAAATGTACCTGTGTGATAGGGTCAAGTTCGCTTGATAGTTCCTTACTGATAGTTTCCCGTTGAGGCTGGTGTTGCGGTCGACTTATAGTTGTAGTTTGGCGAGCCGGAGTACGAGCTTGAGTGTGCGTTGGTTCACCAGCTGTTGGAACGGCAGTCTTTAGCCCAGTGTCCAAGGCGCTTACAGCTGCGGTAACATCTGCTGTCCAACTTATATTCTCTATGGCCTAAAATTAAAACAGCAATATCAGGGAGACTAAAAACTATATTAATAGGGGTGGGTGGGTGGGTAATTAACCTGTTGAGTCACAGAATTGTCGGTATCCGCGAGCGCGAATGGGATCTGAATAATTTATTTCAGCTTAAGTACTCTCGCCCACTGCACGTGCCTTTGAGTACCAAACAAGAGAAACAAAAACAGTTTAATCTCCTTAAACATACCAATGGAAAATATATATAATATATATATATGTTATTTACCGGCTGGGAGGTCCGTATAGTGAAAAACTGCCCGAGGTCTTTGATGTACGGACCGACCTTTAGCCGGTAAATAACTTATTTTTTATTTTCTCAATTACTCTCTCCCTCCCTCCCTTTTTTTCTTTCCATACATAGATCAGTCAATAGAACACAGGAAGGTACACTTTAATGTAAACTTTTTAATGCAAAAGGTTCAAATCTACGCAAATATTCTGCGTTTATTTCGTAGTGAAAGGACAAAACCGTCTGCATGAAATGTTTATGTTTAAAAAAGTTATATTATTACCCGAGGAAAAGATGTTCAAAGTCTATTTTGACGTCGTTTGATGATCAATGAACACAGGTAGGATTAGGCCATACAACACAGGAAGCCCACGGCTACATGGCGTTCTTTTAGTACATCTTTAAACTATGTAAAAAAGGAAGAAAACTTACTTTCCAAAAACAGCGATAGCCGAATTTAATACAAAAACAAAACTGCTGTATCACTATCTCTATTTAAAAATCGGACATCAACCGAATAGAGAATATTTTCCCCAGTAATCCAGCAAAACAAAACCAAACTGCCTTGCCACTGCTTAAAAAACTGACTTTTTCCAAGTCAAAAATCATGAACCTCGGCAATTTTTATGAAAAGTAGAATTATTCTAACGTTTTTATCTTATTGGCCATAAAATATGATCAGAATTTCTAAAATAGGAAGACTAGAACGTTTTTTCATTACAAAACAAACACAACATTTACATTTGTTCTAATATTTTCGTTGAATCGATTAACCAATCAGCGTGCGAGAATTCCCACCAATGAATATTCACATGTTATTCGAAAGCAAAACAAAACAAACAAACAAACTGGAAACAACAAAAAATATGCTGTATCAAAATTGTGTTGCCGTTTTTGATTTGAGAATACTTACTGAATGTGTTACTGAAAGTGTTATGAGAAGTGAAAAAATAACCGG
Organism: Metridium senile; assembly: GCA_949775045.1. NCBI lineage: Eukaryota > Metazoa > Cnidaria > Anthozoa > Actiniaria > Metridiidae > Metridium > Metridium senile. Next base: position 37,613,045 of record OX459095.1, read on the forward strand.
AAAAAATGTTTAATGCAATAAAAGCATGAAAAACAAAAATCAAACTTCGTCACAAAGGGACGGGTTATTGCCTGGTTATGTATTAACTATACGATACGATACCTGATCAATATCTTCGTGAATGTGGCCCACTAGGAGATAAGATAAACGTACCTGACAACAAGATAAATTCGAATCGAGGTGAGTTCAATTCATGAATTCGCGATGAAAAGGTGCGCAAATACTTACTTTCTTAAAAACTTTGGCCTTAACCCTTTGACGACGGCGATTATTATTGGAGTTTTGACTGTTTTTGATGCGAAAAGTTTAAAAATCGATTTCTATTCTAAATAAGGCGTTGTCAGGGAAACTGTTGCTGTTTCGAACTACCGATGGCTCAAGGTTTCCAGGAACGCCTTGATGATTTTAGCTCGTTCAATTCCGAGTAGAATAGAATAGAATAGAATAGAATAACTTTATTTATACACGGTAAATTCATCAGTTATATATAAATAGGAATATACAAATAATGTTACAATATTGAGATATAAAATATTTACAATACAAGAATATAATAATAATAATAATAATAATAATCAAAATAAAAACTGTTTTCCATGAATGCCGTGTGTCGGGGTATATTAGTCAGAGTAATGGCGGTGTAGGAGTTGACGAAACTGATTTAGAGATTTCGCGTTCCGTATATTAGGAGGTAAACTGTTCCACATAAAAGCACCACGATAGCTGAAGCTATTTTTCAAGTAGTTCGTGTGCGGTAGTGGAACAGCGAGTTTGTTGTTGGAGTCGCGCAAAGAATAGCTTGTAGTATCGCTCCTATGTACAAATTTAGAACTTAAATATTCGGGTGCTAGGCCATTAAGAGATTTGTATACTAGGTTATTTGTTTGAAATTGACGTTGGACGCTAAGGTTTTTCCAGCCTAAGGCCTCTTTTAGAGGTTCGGCATCAGTGTCGTATTTAGAAAAAGTCAATATCCTAGCTGCGCGATTTTGAAGTTTTTGGAGTTTGCTACATAGCGTTTTACCACAGTTACCCCAAACGACGAAGTGCGGCTGCACCAAGACTTTGAATAAAAGGTGCAGAGTCGCTGGAGGCACAAATGGTCTTATTCGTTTTAGTGCTCCTATTCCAGAAGAAACTTTCTTTGCTAAGTTATCGATATGTTCACTCCAAGTAAGGTGGTGATCTATAGTTACACCAAGTGATTTGGAGGAAGATACCTTTCTAACTGGAGTCCCGTTGATCTCAAGAGCTGGTATTGGAACAAGATTGTTTAGTTTTTGCCTAGATCCGATCAGCATGAATTCCGTTTTGGTCATGTTAAGAGTCAGTTTGTTGGCAGTGAGCCATTGACTAACGTTATCCAAATCCCTATTTAGTGAAGTTTGGATAACGTTTGGATCACTGCCAGCAAAAGTTATATGAGTGTCATCTGCAAACATTCTAGGTTGTGAAGTCGACAGACAACTAGGCAGATCGTTTATATACAATAGGAACAAAAGGGGCCCCAAGATTGTTCCTTGTGGGACACCGCAATCAAGAGTACATAAATCAGACAATGAACCATTTACAGAGCATCTTTGTGTGCGGTTGTTTAAATAAGATCGAAACCAATCATGGGATTTTCCTTGTATTCCATAAGTGTATAATTTAGATAGTAAAATCTTGTGATCAATTGTGTCAAAAGCCTTCTTGAGATCGAGAAATACTACGGCATTGACATGACCACGGTCAATATTATAAGCCCAACTATCGGTAGTTTCTAACAGTGCTGTAACTGTTGAATGTAGAGAACGAAAGCCCGATTGATACTTAGAGTATATGCTGTTATCGACAAGAAATGTATTCAGTTGGTCATATACTATTCTTTCGAAAACCTTAGCTATAATAGAAACCACCGATATTGGGCGATAATTAGTAGGGTCACTTCTTACACCTTTTTTGAAAAGTGGACTGACTTTAGCACACTTTCATTCATCAGAGAATATGCCTTGTTCCAACGACCTGTTAAATATTTCGCATATTGACAAGGAAATAAGATCGGCACTCTCTCAAAGGAGTCTAGCAGATATCTGATCAAGGCCGGTTGCTTTAGACATGCATAGATCATTGAGAAGTTTAAGGACCTTACTATTTGTTGTTGGTTCAAAGTGAAAGAGCTTTTCATTGGTGATCAAAAAATCAGTGAAACACTTTGACCCTGAATTGAGCTAAAGTCCAGTTTATAAGTGCTTTTTTCAGTCATTTGCTACTACAAGAGCCCCTAGTCATGCATCATTAAGTTTGTCTAGGTGGTAAAGACGCTCTTTTGGACGAATTCAAAGGTGGAAGACGATTTTACTAGGAAAATAGCGCTAGCCGTTGTGTCCATTGACAGTGACGCCGTTGGAGTAAAATCGCTTTCCTGGTCGTCTTGTAGTAGATACCAAAACCAACCAAGGCAATTTTATTGAGTTTCGACTTGTAAAGATGGCAATCGGTGCAATTTTTGTCCGGTTGGAGCGGGTGACTGGGCACTTATAAAAAACATGTAAAGAATTGGGATCTGGGCCATGTGCTGTCTAACATTTACATAATTACCCATAATGCTTTTCGTTATTAAATGGAGAAACGAGTTTTTGCGGAAGGAGTCTAGAAGAAACGGCTGTTGTGCGTCTCGTAGAAGGTGTTGGATCATAAAAAGTTAAGAAATCAAAAGAGCTGGGTCTGACGTGTTCTAAGAATGCCGAGTTTTGTTTTTTGAATGATATTTTTTGCACTAAATTTAGAGATGAAAAATAACGTTTACGGTAGTTGTTCTTTGGCGCAAAAACGCACACTTTAACGTTCACCTTAACACAAAGGACAGTAAATTCCACATATTTGGATCTCAGATGATCAATTAAGTGTCAAATGATGCCGAACTTACCACGTAACACAGTCAATTAAATAATAAAGCCCTGACTCTCAAACCAAGAAAGCTAAAATTTTCGAAGTCATCGGTGGAATTCCACCGAGTTTTAACAGGGCCGTCACCAAAGGGTTAACGAAGAGAGAGCAAAACCCTAATATATAAATATTTTTACAATCTCTATAGCAGTTGTCCAATTGCAGATACAGTGTTGGTGGAAGTCGTTTTGTCTGAAATTACCAAACAGACATTGTTTGAATTGCTTAAAACGTTTTAGACAACCTAATGTTATACAAAACGGTGTGTAGTAAAAAAGATACTTCATTCAGTTGCTCACCATTTTTAATATGTGATGAAAGCAATTGGTTAAGACGTTTGTGGTGGCGTTCGCATCTTGGGGCAAATGTAGAAAGTCGACATAGCACCTGGACAAGTTCAAACCATGACACAGGATCCCAGTAACATGCATCTTCAAAAAATGTTTGCTTTATCCATCAAGCTAAATGAATACAAATGTAGTCACTAAAAATGAGGGGAGACACATACAGTAGGGAAGACGCGTTAAAACATTACCACTAGCAAAATGTAATATAATATTTTCTTCTCTCTGCTCTGTAGAGGAGAAACGCATATTGTTTTAATAGCGGACGCACGTCCGTGCCCATCGCAATGCTGATTGGCTGTTACATTTCAAAAAAGGAAAAATCCTTTCTTTTTTTTATTATATATATATATAAAAAAAAGTTTTATCTCCTAGCTTTAGATTTACTTTTATTTCGTTGCCTTTGGTCGATTCAAAAAGGGATTTATTCATTACGTACTTTTTACAAACTCATAAACGGTAAACATTAAAGATTGATTAAAATACAAACATAATTCAAAATTGGTTGAATAACTTTTGTTTATTTAGCAATATTGACTATTTTATGGTTACTAAACGAGCCTGTTTTTTTACAGAACAAAATGATGTTTTACACAAACTTTTTCATAATAAAATACCTTGTTTTAAGATCATTTTCTTTTTCAAATCGATCCTGTGTTGGTTGATACTTGAGGTCTTTAATTCCACTTCAAAAGCACTTTCAGGTCGTTTGTGTTTTGTTTGAATTTTGAAGATTTGCCATAACTACTTTTTTAATAGTAAATCTAATGCGATGAAAATGTTTTTTTTTATATAGAAATGTTCTAGAAATCCGTTTTTTTTTCCTTTTAATACATAGTTACCATCCTATTAAGTACTTGTTCAAGTAACGTTTTTGTCAATATCAAGCTCAAAATCTTAATTTTTCTCAGCGTTTTGTCTTGTGTTTGAATCGAATTTGAAGGTGCCTTGGCGTTCGCAAACACGCCAATGTACGCGTGTCGTGACACAAAGTCACGCTGTCACGAAGTTTTCTGTGATTTGAACTCAAAAAGTAAAATCTAAAAATTAATATCTTTCAAAAACGCGCGAATACCCCTAATTTTGTTTCTCTAGAAAAGTTATAGTGATATCGAAGTCTTTTCTAGGCTCATATTTTATAAACAAAAATTGTTTGGTTTGGATTTTTAGTGAATAATTCATCATGCACATAAGAATTGAAATGGCTTTCTAACAATAGCCGCCATGACAAGCTGTCAATCTGCCTCGCTTTAGAGTCAAATGAGACAAAAAATGCAAACGTGTTTTGTAGTCAGTTGTAAACCTGCATCGATCATTCAATCAAGTGTCTTTTGGAAGCGATTTTCTACAAAAAACAACCAAAAGTAGCTCAAAAAAGCTTACAAAGTTCGAAATCGTCACTTAAAATGATTCTTCGTCGTTTCTTGGTGGGTTGTTCGTCATCATTTCTTGGCACGTTGATATGGAAGGAACATCCTTCAATCGATCCGATTGAAGCGCCAGAAAACAAACCCGATGTTGAAATATCTTGATTAGCTGTTGAAATTGTGTGGATTTTCATTTCTTGGTTTCTAACCTGGTGTTTTACTTGACGACCAACACTGGTAGCACTGGCAGTACTGTGGCTTAGGACTTTCGACATTTTCCTCTGGTAGTTTATTGATGCTGAGTTTTATAAATCCAAACTCTTCAGGTTTTATGGCTGCTGAGCTGTGCAACGTAATTTACTGGAACTTCAGCCTCCATAAGTCGAGAGATCTTTCGTACAGCATGGTTTGTTATTCCTTGCAAACCAGCCTTCTATGCTGCAGTGGGTAGCAATCTCATTTTTGCCGAGGGGCGACTTCTTATACCAAACGTGATCAGTTGGATTTCTGTTATGCTTTATTGAAAGGAAAAATGGTGATTCTGGATTATTCATATCCACTGGACGATGGCTTTTGAATTGCTTGTAGCAGTAAACGGGGCATCGCACGTTGTTCGTAGCCTGTAATATCGGGCAGAAAGCACGTCCTGGTCCTTCGCCTTTTCTCGTCTTTGAGCCTCTCTCTGCTAACCAAATCAGGATTTCATTGTCGGTTTCTGCATCAATTTCAAGCTGGACGTCTCCCCACTTCATCTTTCTACTTTCGTCTCGTGCTCTAAACCCATATTGAAGGCCAAGGGTCCACCAAACTGTCCTTTGAACGACTTCAGGATTTTGATCACCAAACTCGGCCATTGTATATAGCAAATCTTCTTCACCGTCCGTAAGTTGTCTTGTCGCTTGAGGACGATTCCCTTTAGCAAACTCGTGTACTAGCCAGAGGATGTTGTGCAAGCCCCACATGCTAATTTTGGCCAATCAGTACGCGCTAAATTGCGCGGTGATGGAGCACTAATTTCGAGAAAGTTTTTTTCAAGTATACAAGAAGAACGACTCATAAATCGGTTCAAAATTTAGATTTTTAAAAAAATTAAAAGATCAAACATGTAACCAGAAACCAAACTCCTAAACTATGGAGGCTGAAACCAGATAAATTCATGTTTAACTCATCAATTGAACTCGGTGTTATGCAAATTGCAGAGACACAAACGAACGACTAAACATGCAGACAAAAGAACTGTTCGTGTGCAATTCAGTAACATAGTTATTAAATCAAACACACATCAAATTAAAGATGATAAATAATTGAAGAAAAAACGTCCATCGAACCTCCTACCGTTTTCAAGATATACACTTTCAAAGAAGGAATAAACAATTTTTGTTATGGCGCTGTACACTGCGTTACGCGATCTCTTCGCCTATCTAAATATTCAAACATGTATTATTTTGGGCTTGACTTTTTCACTAAGGCTTCAAAGAATATATTTATCTATTTGAAATATTTTAAGAGCATACATTAAAATTTTCGGATTCGCTGAAGGTCCTGAAGATATTCAGTCATGTCACGGCGCTTACTAGAAATCTGTGGTTTTGGGCTTCCTGTGTTGTTTAACGGTGGCTCGTTCGAAGTTCAACTGATGGATAAATATAACGTTCAAATATTGTCCCGTTTGAAATCTTTTCTTTAGTTAGTAATATATTACTTTTTCGAAAATAAGAGATTATGAGTTTAGGAAGGTTTATGTGTGGTTTTCTTAGGTTTTTTGGGCCATTCAAGGAGGTTTTGAAAATGGGGAATTTTAGCAGTCATCGCCGTGTCACAAATTAAAGTACATCAAATTTCGCTGCGATGAAATGTTACCAACAGGATACCGTCGACCAGGCAGATCGTGAAAAACTGGCCCGCTCGCTAGCCAATCACAGCGCGCGAATCACAGGATACCGGACCGCAAAAAAAAAAAAAAAATCAAATTATTACGACGTTTTAACTTAAAACAGATATTTTTCAGATTTTTGAATCATTTTTAAATTTAAGACTTTTTCCGCAGGGTAAATTCAACGCAAAATATCTCCACTGTTACATCGATTCAAACGACAAAACTATATTTTGATGAAAGAACAATGCTTACTCTTCCAATAAATCAAATAAAATGTTTGGGAAATTAAAACCAAAGTTTTGACTTTGTGCAAATGTAACCGCTACTTGGTGTCAAAAACGAGTCACTACACATTACGACGCCAAGTTATGTAATGCTAATAAAATTATTTAGCTGGTTAAAATAGCTTATTTCTTTCAACCAACAAATTAAAACTAAAGTTAATACTCTAGCAATGGCTTTGAAATGGTTTTAGAGTGTTACAAATGGAAACAGAACGTTTTAGAGCGGTTCATTGTGACTATGTCACGGTCAAGCTTACATAAATATCGAAATAGGCTATTAGTAACGGACACAATTTCACTTCAATCGACGAGAATTCCTCTTAGAATTTATGAAATCCAACAAATAATACATGAAACTATCTTACCTTGATGTGCTGTAATTCTAATGAATATATAACCATGTAAAACGAGGCCCCGCACATCAAAATATTCGAAATTTAACATCACTCCCAGAAATAACATTGTGTGACAAACACGTCAGCAAAACCAAGGACAACCATTTGTTATGCACGTGACTGGGCGTAACGCAATCCAGTTGTTATGTTTGATTTCAAAATGTCTTTAGTAAATTCTACGTTTGTATATTAGATAGATACAGTTGACTTTCTAATAAGCGACCACCTTTGGAACAGAAAAAAGTGGCCGCCAAAACCATGTCCGGACACGTGTCAAATTTTATCAACGAATATTCAAACTACTATATCTTAAATATTTGTTTGGCATATTTTTTTACGGCAACGATAATCTTAAAGATGTTTTAACATCTAAATTAAAATTAAAATTTAATTAATGGGCTCCTGGTTTTAAGTATTGTTTTTAGTGGTCGCTTATACGGGAGATTGTCGCTTACGAGAGCGAGTCAACTGTACGTTATTAGTATTTTTTATTCATTTTGATATTTTCATCGGAAGGGGAAAACCTTACAATTCGGGTTGGAGGCTGGAAAAGGAGATAATCAGAAAATATGTTCAGTTAAATTTATGGAGTTTTTGTTGTTATCAGGATAAAAGACTTTCCAGAAACTACGGATATAGCCTTAGAGATCAAAGAGCCGAAATAACGAGGTTCTTTACAAGGGGTGTTCGACACTCAACCACAGCAGCAATCAGCCTGCTTTGATTGCTGTGTCAAAAAGCGTAATTGGCACTGTAAATGGCCAATACTTCATCAATTTCATCAAGCATGAACTGCATTCCGTAATGCAACCATTCAATGCATCAATCCCAACTTGGTTGTTATCATGGGTAAGTAATACATACGGCGAAAACATCAAATCTGAGTAATTTTTATACATGAAATCTTAAATGTGCAGTTTTCGTCCTGATACTATATCGTAGATCTTTAATAAGCACGCGACAAGTTTGCATAATCGATTATAAAATTGATATAATTTCCTTTATTAGCGTATTTATTAGTTTATCTTGAATTCTTATTGATTGACGTGTGGACCCTCCAAAGCCCTATTGGACCGTTTCTATGACAACATCCCAATTCAATTTTCTCATTTTGTACAGCCAATCGGCCGGAAAATATAAAACAATTCGTGAACAGTAATGTAATTAATCTAAAAAGTATTTATGTCTTATTTTATTTGTATTTAACAAGCTTTGAACGTGTTTGTTTTCATTCATTTAATTAATTCAGTCATGATATTAATAATAATAATAATAATAATAATAATAATAATAATAATAATAATAATAATAATAATAATAATAATAATAATAATAATAATAATAATAATAATAATAATAATAATAAATAATAATAATAATAATAGTAATAGTAATAGTAATAGTAATAGTAATAGTAATAGTAGTAGTAATAGTAGTAGTAATAGTAGTAATAGTAGTAATAGTAGTAATAGTAGTAATAGTAGTAATAGTAGTAATAGTAGTAATAGTAGTAATAGTAGTAATAGTAGTAATAGTAGTAATAGTAGTAATAGTAGTAATAGTAGTAATAGTAGTAATAGTAGTAATAGTAGTAATAGTAGTAATAGTAGTAATAGTAGTAATAGTAGTAATAGTAGTAATAGTAGTAATAGTAGTAATAGTAGTAATAGTAGTAATAGTAGTAATAGTAGTAATAGTAGTAATAGTAGTAATAATAGTAATAACTCAAGTGGTTTAAGGCCTGGGTCAAAACGAAAATTACACCCCCAGCATAGATTTCCGTTGCTATGAAACGAGACTAGTGCCATGCCCCCGCAAGGTCAAAACCGTACCGTTGGCGATCGATCGATGGCGTCTGCTTATTAGTCAAAAGAGTGAGTTATTATTTTGAGCATTTCTCACCGTTTTCGTCGCTGTAGATTGAGTTTAACTTTTAAGTGATAGAATGTGTTATTTCTTCAATCTTTTTGTTTAATAAAAAAACGTAAAAGTATGATGAATGGAGTTATATATCCATGGCATGGACTGGATTGTCCCTCTACGTTATTATACAAACACTTCGATTTTTTATAATCTAGACTCACTTTTGTGTTTTCTATTTGATCTTCCAACACAGTTATACAGTATTTTTCTTTCGTTTATATTTTGAAGTGTAGTAATTAAGCTTAAAAAACCGTAAATTTCTTAAATTAACCACTCATATAAACAAATTTTGAACATAATAATATAATTTTTAATCAGCTTTAATTCAAAGAATAGCTGTAAAAAATCTGCAAATATAATTCATTGGTGATTCTGCTTAGCATACTGAAACTCAAGTTTTACATTTGAATACAAAAGTAGTTTATGAAAAAAATGTAAAATTACTTGAACTGAAGAAATTCAAACTAATTTACAGTAAATAGTCCGAACAATGTCTCATTTAAAATACAATTAGCTGTGTAGCTAGGGTTACAAGCTTACTGTCGAAGGACGAAGCATCCTTACAGCGTGTTGTTAAAAGACGAAACATCTTGACAACAAAACAGCCTATATACCCACACTAACAACTTATATAAACAAATTTTGAACATAATTTATATTATTTTTAATCAGCTTCAATTCAAATAACAGTACAAAATATAACTATAGTTGTGATTCTGTACTTACCAAGATCTGCATATAAATAATTGTAAGGTTGTAAAGATGCCATTATAAAATACTTTAAATGAAATATGCATACTGACAATTGTGAGTCATGTACAACTTAAACAGAAGCAGACCTTGAGGTGCATGTAAATTTAAAGCATAAATATTAAATATAATCAGTTATTTAATTATTCTTTATTCATGTATATTGCAAAAATAATGTTATAGAGTACATTCAGTAAAAGCGTGAAACACTGATTACTAAATTGTGCAAAATAGTACTAGTTGAACAATAGAAAACAATAGAATAAGCATAAAATAGTACAAAATAGTATTACTAATGTTTCATGGTAGAGTAGACGCACTAAATCCGTGACATATAATTAGTACTAATTAGTACTATTTCATAAAATAATTCTTTGTTTTCTATTGTTTAAGTTAATTTATAACTGCTTTTCCACAACATCAATACCTAATCTGTTATACCTTTTCAAAAAACATTTCCCATAGCTTCCTTCTCCAAGGGAGATTGGAGGGTCTTTGGAGATTAACTCACTTGCACTAATGTGGTTTCCAACAAGCTTATGAGTATGACTAATTGTTGTCCTCGAGAAATGGGATACCTTTAAGTTTTTATTAGAAAAATAAAATGATTTTAGCAACAATTATTATTATTAAGAATTTTGAATAATAATGATTGGAAGTATTAAGCAACAATGTAAAAGGAAAAATGCATAAATTAATTACTTTCAATGTAAGCCTATATTATTAGAATACAAACACTAGAGTACAAATATTATAACAGGGAAACAAGTAGTACTAATTAGTACTAAACAGTGCTAATTAAACAATAGAAAACAATAGAATTAGCATAAAATACAAAAATTGTACTCTATATAATATTAAGATTATATATTAAAGCTTAATGCTTACACAAATCCTATAAGTTAATACAGCAAATCTTACCGTGGTACGATTCGAATTCTTCGTCAAACACTCTCTCAGCTTAAAATTTTCTAAACATTTACCATTCCATTTTCTATAATATTCTTGAGCTTTACCCTTGTGGTAGTCGGCAGAAACCTTTATTTTCAACTCTTTCTTTGCTAATTCGTCTTGCTTCATACGTCTTTCGATGGCCTTTTGCTCACGTTTTCTTTTCTGTCTCGCGTTTCGAAGCTTTCGCTTTTCATCCAGAGTATGTCTACGAAATTTCCCCATCTTAATATGTACAGATTACCAAAAAAATCAATTCTTACTTGCACCTATTCGCGGGAATGAAATATGATCTTTTGGCGGGAATTTCTATACTTTCAATAAAAGGTCAGGAGACCCATATTTGGTCATGTAATTTATTATATTTCATGTGGTCAGCGGTTATAGAGGACCAGTTGCTATGGGAATACTCAGATGAAAGCTGTTGTGGTTTGAATCGAACTGTTTTTGAGCCGTTAATCTCAAGTTCTTTCGAGGTTTAACCTGTTTAAGGTAAGTTTTTATTCTAAAGTCTATATACAGTTAGTCACAGTATTTATTTTACAAACAAAAGCAGGATTTGAGATAACAATATAATGGGATTTCAGTTATAAACTGTTCGACACAAGCCAGCTCATAAAGCTAAAAGATTCATAAATGCATTCCTACATTGATTTGAAGATTCCACCTCTCGTTTATCAACATTTTATTTTAAATTTGAGCCTTTAATACGTTAATAAAATGAACATTGTAAATTTCATTTCAGCCTTGAATGAAATCATTAAGCTTACTTTAATCTTAAAATTTATACGATACTCGAGTTTCGAGTTCTTCATTGCACAGTGAGCCTCTATAGCTCGTGATAAACAATAGAAATACCTAGGGTGTTATTGCTGCTCTTTGATAAATTAGCAAAGAAGTAAGCCTCAATTGTTTGCTGCAAACAATTGAGGCTTGCTAATTTATCAAAGAGCAGCAATAACAACCTAGGTATTTCTATTGTTTGTTGATGCTTGCATTCCCTTCCTTACCATGGACTGTATTACATATATCACACAAATATATCACAGTGCAATGAAGAACTCGAAACTGGAGTATTGAAATATTACAGTGAGGATACTCGAACCATGAACAAACAACATTTTTCATGTTATTATTTCCTGAACCTTCTACTGCTTCAAAACCTCTAAAATTGAAGTGTTGAGTTCAAATACACTAAGTGTTCATAATAAATCATATTTCTAATCTATTCACTCCTGGGATGTGGGTTAAAGAAAGTAACAACAAAACTAAAGTGTTCACGGTTCAAGTGTCCTTACTTTAAGTTATCGATACTTTGAGACAGTTGATTTCAGAGGCATTTTGAAATTTACAAGGCTAAATAGGAATGCATGCAAATGAAAATGTATTTTAGAAATGAATATTCCAGTGTTTTAACAAAGCGTTGGCATGTTTGATCCCCTTAAGCATTTTTGAAGAACTGCTGTCCCCATTAATGTCATTTAGGGTTGGAGTGCAAAAGTTGTTATTTACGAAATATTCTCTTTCCCATTTCTTAAAATCCTTCTCCAGAATTGCCTTCTTTTGAAGTACTTTTTACGTCTGTATGGCTGCCAAACAGTTCATGTACTGTTCATGATTATAACTGTTATTACAGGCCTTCAATTTTCTTTTCAGGTAATCAAGGGTTTTTACATCATTTGTGGGACCTAAAACATTGACTACAGCCTTGGCAAGCCTTGTGATAAATTCAGGTTCCTCTGCTGTTTGATGCTGATTAGGAGTTTGTGGAATATTTACAGTTGATAGTGGTTCCTGAGTGTGGTCAGCCAGTTCTATTACATCCATTTCAATTACTTCAACCACAGTGTCAGATACAGTGATGTTATCATAGAGTTGATCATTATTGTCTCTTTCATTAGTATTGATATCTGGAACTTCATTAATCACAGTGTCAATCAGTTCATTTGGATCATTAGATGGGATTGGTACTACATTGTTTACAATCACAGTGTCAATCAGTTCATTTGGATCATTAGATGGGATTGGTTCTGCATTGTTTGCCATCACAGTGTCAATCAATTCATTTGGTTTGGCTCGAAGAAACCCTGTGGCTGTTTTCTTCACTATGTCTGGGCTATCTTTGGACACAGGAAGATAGAGGTAGTGTGTGGGCAGACAGATGTCATCTTGTAAAGATTGGGACCAACACTTTGCCAGGTAAGCTTCTTCCTGCTTTATGTTGCTGGATCTGAAATGGTGCAAATGTGGTCCATCTTGTCTTGACTTAGGTTGTTCATTTTGAATCAAGAAAGAGCACATTTGCACCATCAAACTCCCACCATCTGTGCTTTGCTGTAGTAAAAAGAAAGTCGCTGATTCGTTCTAAATGGGCTTGCCATTCTCTGGGGTATTTTTCCAATATATAGGGAGGGAAAATTGAATCAAGAAAAGTGGGAAGACTTTTGGCGAGTTGTCTGATCTTGTTAGGGTGTTCTTGCCTTCGATGTCCCTCATTGATCTCCTTGAGCTCCTCTTCAGCTTGAAGGCGTATCAGAACATTTCCAATGATATGGCTTGGGTGTTTTGATGAGGTAGATCTTGTTATGCAGTTGGTGGCATTGAACAACCTTTCCTCATCTTCAGCATTCATTGCCTGTCCTGAGACTAGCCTGAGTTGGTAGACTGCATGGGATGTCAGGTTGTGAAAGTATTTTCCATACAATTTTCTACAGGTCATTGTCTTTGGTTGAAATCCAATGACCTCAAAACAGAGAATTGCATGGAGAAAACTTTGGTTGCAGTACCTTAGCACAGCTCTTGGACTACGTTCATCTTCACTTCCATACAGGATATCTTGCATATCAACCAGAGTATCCACTAATTGCTGCACTTTGATTGAAACTTTTTCTGTTACTCGTGAAGACACAGCAATTAATGAATACCTGTGATCACATGCTCTTTTCTTGTCTTTCCCTTCTACTGCAAGACTGATGGTTTCCTTTATGAGTTTTGACTCTTCTTGGCCTAGGTGGTGAGGTAGTTCTTGAAACAAGTTATTGATGTGACCAGCTAAATCATGCATTGGCTCGCATGGGAGTACTTCATATTCAGATACATTCAGACTTTCCAAAGTTGCTTTAGGGTTTCGATAAAGAATAGCAGGGACTCTTTTTTGGCCATGAAGATGTTCTTCAAATGCTTTCTGCATAGATTCTTTCAGGTTGGAATTGCATTCCAGTTTTCTTTTCTTTGTCTCTTCATGTAGCTCGTTTTTTGTTAAATTATCGCATGGGTTTGGTTTAAACTGCAGTGCATTTCTTTTAGTAATAGGCCCAAGAAGAACTGAAGTTTGCCTCTCCTCGAGTGTGAAAGATTGGCATCTAAAAGCATGGCCAAGGTCATTAATCATGCATGAATGTATTGCACATCCAGGGCAAAAGTAATTTCCTCCTCTCTGCTGACCACACTCAAACTCAACTGCAGGGCCATCACCTTTGCAGAAGCGCATTTTGTCGTTGATGAAAATGCCCTCCTCTATCTCTATTTTGGATGACAGCTTTTCCAGGCATTCACATCTTGTTTCGCTGTAAGATAACTGCTCAACATCTGTATCTTTACACCTGTGTATACAAAACAAAACACATTTTAACATTTTGATTCTAAGTTTATATTTAATAATAATTTGTTTTACATTGTATATAATATACAGTGTAGTTATATTTTGTGCTTTACAGATGTATGAATAAGTAAGTAAAGCCAAAGTAAATCAAAATAATTTACCTTGCAATTATGTATATTTGGGGACGTTCTACTTCCTCTTGGATGTCCACTTTCTCACCATTTTTTAATTTATACTCATCAGATGTTAAGTGAAATGCTGGATCATACATGACTGATACCAAAAACAGCAGATGTCCATGGTTGGCAACTGTTGAATGGTCATGCCAAATCATCAGATGCCTTGTTCTCTCCAAGGACTTCAATTTTTCTCTCATTGTGGTAAGTCCGTCACTGTCGTTAAATTCGTTGAGTTCAGTCAGGCGCTTTACCACGTCTAGTCTTGTAATGTTGTTATAGTAGTCGTCAGAGTGAATGTGTGTGTATTGTTTTTGTCTTTCCATTGACATTGTTCGTATTTCTTTGAGAGGTATTTTTCTACCGTGGACTGTAAATTCTGTTGCTTCAATTTCCTTGTTCTCATTCAAAATCAATTTGGAATACTTTTTGGGTACTATCATTTCCCCTATTAGGATCTCTCCATTGACAATCTTTGCTTTTAGTGTTTTCTTTAGGGACTCATTTGTCTCTGCTGTGGGAACACTGATCTCACCCCCTTTTCCCCGCAACTTTTGTCTGCGCACCCTTTGGTTGACAATTGGATTTTTAAATGAGTTGACATCTACACCTTGTTTTGACAGAAAGTCTTGTATCATCTGTCCCCCATTTCTTGCCAAATTTCCTTTCTTGTCTTTGACACTATACTTCTTTGCCAGCCCTGTCCAATTAATTACTGTGCCTTCGGTATAACTCTTTACCTCGTTTATCAACTCATCATATTGATCACCTTCTATAAGGTTTTCAATGTTCCCACTGTGATTCTTTTTCTTTTTGTTTTCATTTTTTTCTTTGGCATCTTAATTTCTGTTCTTCTTTTTGCACACTTTATTGTTTCTAAAGAAGAAGAAAGCCTCTCTCTTTGGCGGCTTGCAAAGGACTGTCTGTTACCAAGGCATCTGAAAAATTTGACAATAAAATATAATGAAACCTTTTATTCGAAAGCATTGATATATAATGTACAGATGACAAAAGTACTTAAAAATATAAATTGTTTTAGTCAACTTTAGCAGGGACCAGAGATGAGGGAAGGGGGGGAAGCTATATGCTTTTTGTTTAATATCCACTGAATTTTCTCATCTCCCCTATGTTTAACTTCTGCAATGATCTCTTTTATTTTCTATTCTTAGCCCCCTCACTTTTTTTACTTTAATTTTGTGTGTAAATTGTGCTTGAATACTAGTAGTGCACTAAAAAAATATACCAATACCATAACAAATTAAATGCTGTTTTAAATTGCCACTCTTACCTTTGAAGGGAAGTTTCTTGCCACTTTCTCTCCACATCCTCTTTCACACTCCTAAGAAGTGTACGTCTGAGGCTCTTTCTTTCTGCTGGAGTCTTCTTTACTTCAACATTTGCCTCTGGTACTTTCGTCATGGCCTCTCCTAATGAGATTCCAGCCCATTTATTGAATACAGGATTCAGTTCCTTAAACAATTCTCGTGCTACTGTTATTGCTTGATTTTTTCCTGGTTTCGTGTTTTTCCCTTTGCCAATCTTTGCATTAAATTCAGCCGCCACTCTAAATGGATTTTCTTTTTCTTTGTTTTTCAGGGCAAGGCTCTTCACTGGAAACAGAGCACAAGTTGCTGGATAACTGTGATAACAGCCTTTGCAATTCGAAAATGTGTGTTCATTTTTCCTTGACTGAGAGAGACTTAGCCATCGATCGACTGAGAATTCAATGAAGAACTTAGTCTTCTCGGCTTTTTTCTTTGGGTTCCATTTTCTCACAACACTTGTAAGAGCCAAGAACCGATTGTTGAAGGTCTTATAATCAATATGAAACCCATCTTGGTTGTCAGCGAAGGTTTCACAAAAGTATTTGTACCTTGCTTCGATCACTTGTGACTTTGGCGGGATCGTGAACAGAACTTTTAGCTTTCTTTGCTGAATAGAGAGCTGCAACTTTTGCAAAACCACAAGTAGTAGGAGAACAAAAGCCTCCTGACAGCGAGTATATGAGATACGTTATAGAGATAGTTACGGTATGTCGAAATAATTTCGAAAATAGCGCCAAAATGATCTTGTGACGTGAATAACTTCTTATCTGTAATGTGATGAGCGAGATTTATCAGTTGATCAGGATGTTGTAATGATTTAGAAGGGGAAATCGGTGGACATGTACAAAATATAATCACTATCATGACAAAAACAACATCGTATTTCATTCACTGTTAGACTTTATTTACCCTTGAATATGATTTACATTAGAAACAGATGAAGAAATACCTGACTGAAACTCACAGTCTTGATTTTCTTGTTTTAAAGTAGACGTTGCTCATTAAAACAAGAGCAATACAAAACAAACACCACATTCGTCCGCCATTTTGAAAAAGCCGCGAATAATCCCCTACATGAAGTATCTGCCTGTTTTCATTGGTATCCGCTGATCAATCGTACTACCTAATCGGCGCAGTTGTCAACATGGCCGTCGTGTCTCATAGATATGTAATGATTCTATATTTCGGTCTCGCATCATACCAAATTACAAATCTATCGAATTAAACAACTAGTATGTAATAGAAAAAGTATATATCTACACATTTACAACGAGGACAGTTAACAAGAGTTCGTTTTTAAACTTTTACAGTGCATTTTGTCATGAATTTCGAACTTTTAAGACAAATTGATATTTTAGACCCTCAAAGAAAGCGTCTAATGATCGGTCCTCGTTGTGAGTGGATGCCATGTTCACTAAAGTATAACTCACGTTTGTATGAAAGGAATCCATTGACGTTTTGTTATGATGCAAAGGCAAATACTAAGGTGTACTAAAAATGGCGCGATTTTACGTATACAACTGGTCAGGTGATCACTCCAGAATACGAAAGACATTGTAAAATGAAGCATCTATCCGTTATGCATAACCTTAGTCTTTAGGGTACATTTTTTCGGACTATTTCTTTTTTTATAAATTTTTTTGTTGGATTTTTGCTATTTTTCACATCTGACCCAGGCCTTAAACCACTTGAGAATAGTAATAATAGTAATAATAGTAATAATAGTAATAATAGTAATAATAGTAATAATAGTAATAATAGTAATAATAGTAATAATAGTAATAATAGTAATAATAGTAATAATAGTAATAATAGTAATAATAGTAATAATAGTAATAGTAATAATAATTTTATTTCACAATAATTTAAAATATATAAAAATTTACATGATATAATTTTTAAAAAAGATATTAATGACATTAACAATTGTTTGTGTATAATGTTTGAAATTTATAAAATTGAATACTATAAAAAGTTACTAAATTATTTACATGTATCAAATAGAGAAATTATAGTTATTGTTGAATAGAAAAATATATATTATCTAAAAAAATAAAAATAAAAATATTTAGAAAGATCTGATGGCTCCTTGGGCTGCATCAATATCAATGTCATTGTTTATAAAGTCATACGAAGCATGTCGTTTGGTCTGTCTTGATCCTCTTAAGCAAATAAGTGAAGATCTTAGGAGTGCAAATGATATTCTTGCACGAATCCATGAAATTGTTTTAGCATATTGTTCTCCTTTCTTAATAGCAATCAACTCAGCTAATCTACTGTGGTATAATTGACATTCTTTGCCCATTCCTCCTGATGTCGTGAATACTAGAGGTGTAAATGATCCATGTTCTATATCTAGGACTCGGCTTGCGTATTGGTTCTTCTTCTCATTTTCATGAAGTTTGTAAATTTGTTGTGGTTCAAGGTTACGATACGAATTATATTATATGGAAATGTGAAGTATGTCAAGTGTTCTCTTGATAGCATTCCCAATAAATCTGTGAAGGAAAAACTAAAAGAGCTAAATGGCATAGAACAACCACACCTTTTTGAAGAAAGAGTTCCATCTAATTTTGCTGAATTACAAAACCAGTAGTTTTTGGTGAGAAAACTGAGTTTTTAAGAGCAGCAACAATACACTATACATTAGCACATTGCCTTTGTGAAATTGACCAATTTGTTAATGGGTTAGATAATGTTGGGGTTTTACAACTCCTAAGGGATCACTCTCATGAGGCTAGAGAGATTTTACAATTTACTACTAGTGCTTTAAAGGCTGACTTAATAGATAGCCTATTTTCTGTTCATTTATCTCCCGAGGGAAGTAACAAAAACACAAATGAAAAGACCATTCTATTTTACTGGAATCAATTTTTAGAGGATGTAGAGCAAGGTCTGGTAAAAACTCAAATTTATGATGGCAATACTCTTTCTTACAGTACAGTCAACATTTGACTTGAAGCTGTATTAGCTTTCATTACTGGAAGCAAAAATATCCCACCCTTGGGTTTGCACCCCAGGCCTTCTATTGTCTTCATGCACGAAGGAGACCGGAAGTTGGTATGTAAGCACTTGCTCAAATGTGTTGTATTTTCCAGTTACTGAAAAATTATTAAGTTTTGGGTCATTCAAAGAAGAATTTCTGTTCTGTATGTTGAATTCCCCTGGGTTTGGGAAAGTTTAGGTGAACCCATATAGTTTTAACACACCCTGAAATGGGCACTGTTACTCACAAGTTACCAAATGAGATAAGGTTAAATATGACTTGGTGTTGCACACTTTGGTGACCAAGATTCATATTATTATGTTGTTAAATACAGCATATGTCTTTGCGTTACTTCTAGTTGCTGTTTGCTAATGATTACGTTATGATCCACAATAACAATTAAGTCATTTCATTCTTGAACTTAATAT
This sequence comes from Metridium senile, assembly GCA_949775045.1. Lineage (NCBI taxonomy): Eukaryota > Metazoa > Cnidaria > Anthozoa > Actiniaria > Metridiidae > Metridium > Metridium senile. The sequence goes on from OX459095.1 coordinate 37,632,379, forward strand.
TGTTAAATGAAAAGTGTATGTAGTTGAACCAATTGTGCTATTAAATGCCTCTGTTCACCCAGAATCTTTTTTGTCAATTTTTTGTTCTGAAATTTGAATTCTTTTTTTAAGTACTACATCAAGGATTAAATAAGACTAATAAATTACCAGGCTTTTTGTACACAATAGTATATTTTTGTGTAACAGTACACAAAAATAATTCAGAGGATCTTGGGTGAAGATGAGGCTTTAACACACACCTTTTATCTTTTTTAATTATTCTGTCATCCATGTTATTGATAATATGATTAACTACTCCCTTATACTTGGTCATAGTATGACAACATGACTATTTGGGTAGTACATTTGTGATCTTTCTTTAAAACCTGTGAACTGTAATCACTGACAATATCTTTATAGTAGTAAAGACAGCTGTACTTTTGAACTATTTTCAGGTTCAACAAGTTAAACCTAATCACTCTTTTTATGTGATAAAACAAAATATTACATACAGTTATAATACAATATTCAACTGTTCTAACCATATCAATAGATGTGTAATGTTCCTTAATTACACACTGACAGTTAGAGACCAAAATAATACTGTTCAAAACAAAGCATGTCTTTACTACAATAACCCATTGATCAATAGGTTCTTGCTTGAAATTCAGTTGTATTGTCATCAAATCAAGTTATATGTTGATTCAGAAATAAAGTCAATTTGGATGTAATTATGTTTACAAGGTGTTATAAAAAAAACTTGAGTTTTTTTTTTAATTGGATTACTATACGTATTTAATTATTAAGTCATATCTATTGTCAACTCAGTCAAATTCACCTTTCTGCAACAACTATTAAGGTTTTGAAGAGATTGAATGCTTCATCAGGTGTGCTTGGATATTGAAGCATCTCATTTTGCATAACATAATCAAAATACTTTTGATACAAAGATGCACCACCATCATCATCTTGTACATATCTCTCCATTGCATTTATCTTGTCAGCTTGGATGGCTACCTTGCAATCAATGCCACGAGAACGATGAGGTAAGTGATAAAGAACATTTGGTATCCCAGGTACAGTACCATACCTTGATGGACGTATTCGGTGGCTGTTCCAGTGATGTTTCACATTGCTCAGTTCTTCTTCAAGTAAGTGTTGATAACAAAACCACAGGCATTCCATATGTAGTTCATTGCCCTTATTCAATACTCCACTATTTGTCATGCTATTAAAATGATTTATCCACCATGATGTCCTTCCTCGTCTTAGAGATGACCACCAACATTCAATCCTTTGATTTGCTGGTGATGTCCCATATCTATGTGATTTTTCACCAGCAAATTCATCAGTACTCTCTTGTCTGAAATATGATTGCATAGCAGCCACAATTCCATTTTCTGTGCCACAGTCTGTTCGTACAAGAATAGGACATCCAGAACATTCTCTAACATAGCTAAGAAAATAATTACCATTGACTTCTGGTTTGTTGTTAGACCTGGCCAGTTCAAGCCAAAGGATTTTCCGGCTGTACCAATCAATTGCCCCGTGTATTGGGAATCCGAACGGTTTAAGCTTATCATAACCTTCAAATAAAAACACATAACATACATTAAAATAATAATTAATAATTTTTTAATTTATAATAATAAATAAGCTTACCATCGATATGCCAGCAAAAATTTGGTCCACAACTTGAATATCTTCGCCTTGTTAGCCTCCTGCTTGCTCTTTGCTGAGTGGCTTGAGGATTCAACTCGCGCAAAATTTCGGCAACACGCTGTCTTGGAACATGTACATGGTATTGCACTCGCAATGAATGCCAAACAGCTCTATATCCTAGAAGCTCCCCAGGACCTGAACTGATACGTTGAATCAAATTCTTCAGTTGATTATTGTCCATGGAATTTCCCCTTCTTTGCAGACCATATTCCCTTAGCCTTCGTTTTAAAGTTGCCAAACTTATTACTGTGCCATGGTGCGCACGTAAAAAATCAATAATAACCCTGTTTTCATTCCCAAGGTGAAAATAATATTCAATTATCGTACGCAAAGCACTGTCCGCCATTTTGAGCTCAAACTGCATGGAGTCAGCGGTCTGTGTGTCTAGTACCCAGACTTCTTTGTCGTTGCGAGCAATTGTTTGTTGTTTGCGTGTAATGTTTTTTTCTTTGTGGACTATGTTTTATTATGTTTTATTTATTTTTTATTGCGAGTAACTACATTTGTGTAGCGAGGTTTCTTTTTTGATTGCTGGATTTATCTTTATTTTTGTAAAATATTTTTACGGTGCAATACATTTATTTTTATTTGTGTTGAGCCTTCTGGGCTTCTATCATTTTTTTATTTGTTGCAATTTTTTTTTTTTTTTTGCAGTTAGTTTTTTTTTGTTGTATGTGTTCCTTTTTTTATTTGCTTCAATATATTTTTTATTTGTGTTGAGCCTTCTGGGCTTCCATATAATTATCCTAGTTATACAATGCATGCTGTATCTTTAACATGGGCCAATACATCCTTAAAGCTTATTTCAGTGTAACAAACATTGCTTTCAATCACTGAAAATGATGTATATTACATTTCCCCTAGATTGACAATCAATTCAAGAAATAAGTCAACAATGACTTTAAAGACCAGGCCATGGAACAGCTCATCAAGTAGAATGAAGCGGACAATGGAATTCTATTCTAATACACTGGAAATTTTACCTTATTATTAAAATTACAAAAGCTTTGGTGCCAAAAATATGATCACTTAAAAACTGAACTTGAAGAAAAAAAAACTAAGCTATAACAGAACTGATGTGAGCTATTACAAATAGCAGTAACTAAATAATTTTATTTCTTTTCGTGTTTTCCTCTTCGTCTTCTTTTCTCTGGCACAAGCTCGGCAGTAAGGGCATCTTTCAACCCATCAATTTCATTTCCTGTAATGACATTAATAATCATATTAATTATTTGCACTTTTGAAAAGAAACGCCACGGACTTAAGCAAACACATCTGGTCACTCAAAGACAACAAGACCGATTAAAGCATTCACTGGAAAATTATCGCAAGAGCTAGCCCTTATATTTGGTCATATTCAGACTCAACTTATATTTTTCAATTATATTTTTAAGAACCAGTCTAACTTTTTAGCCTTAAGTGGTTATTTTTTTAAGTGTGCTTAAAAAGCAAATTTTAGCCTAGTGATTCTTAATTCACTGGTTCTTATTATGCAGGTTTTTACTGTTAGTGTGGTTGTTTTTGGTTTTATTAGAGCCCTCTTTTCGAGTATATGCACATGACAGTTTGGATTGAATAATTAGATCCTCTTTATGATTTATACTAACATTACAAAATATTAAATAATTGATGACATTTTATATCAAAAATTTTATATCACTTACTTTTTCTTTTTCTCTTTTGGTTGCTTGGATTGGAATGGACCTCTACTTGAAGGTTTTTTTTTTTAACACCAACCAGCTGTGTGGGTGTTGGGTGAGTCAATGTTCGCTTTGATGCTCCAACTAAATAACAAGAGCCAACATCAACACAAGGCCTATACACTTTCATTAATACATTCATGCTACAATCATGTGCAAAATACCTTGGGACATTATCTGATTTTTACGTGAAAAATAGTTCAACAACATTTTTCCGTTTCCCCCTCTCCCCCGAACCAATGTTGAATTGTGGGAATGTGAAACGGTTCTCATTTGAAAGACCAATACACATTGCTTAGGGGGGAAGGGGGTTTGCAAATCAAATTGATAGATTTTGTACATTTTTTGAAACGAAAACAAAAACGCTCATAAAAAAAGTGACAACAATTTTGCACATGATTGTAGCCATGCTAGCATATGGTGTATACATGTCAGAGCTGCATTGTGTGCGTCAATATTCTGCGTGACCATTGTATCTGTATTCAGTTAATCCTTAACAACTTTTACTCACCACTGGGTGTGGCATGGACCTCTACTTGAAGGGTTTTCTCTTCTTAAACACCAACTGTTCCACCTGTATTAAACTCTTTCTTTCTTCCATGCTGTGAAAAAATGCAATGAAAACTTCTTTAGCCAATAAAATATATATTGCTGTTCTATTAGCTGTTCATTATTTATGGGAGGAAGAGGGATAAGTGATATATTTACAGAGGCACCATTTTTTTAGGGGCCCCTCTACAATTAACTTTTTTTTCAATTACCCCCTCACCCTAAATAGAAATAATAGTAATAATAATAATAACAACAACAACAACAACAACAACAACAACAACAACAATAATTATAATAATAATAATAATAATATGCATAAGCAGATGAAACGATTGTAAAGAACAATGTACTTAACTAGCCTAGACGTAATAGACCCTTTTAATAAGTCCCGAAGTGTTTTCCGCGCTTGACGTCATATTTATTCTTTTCAATAGATGAATTTATCAGCATGAATTGCTTGGCCTATTTGAAATAAAAGAGTATTGAAACAAACTATTGAAACAATAAGGGGAAAGTACTAAAACATTATTAAAAAAACTTATTTGCCCGGGGGGAGGGGGGGGGGGGTGGGGGGGGGGGTACTCTCTTTGTCCAAATTGTAGGGGTGATCAGCGGAGATTTTGAAAACGACCCCCAAAAAGGTATATATGCACAGATTAATATAACTGTTAAAACCTTCCTGATTTGAACACCAGAAAGGTACAGATGTGCGATGTTCTTAATTGACAGCCACACTTATATATTTAGCAACAAAGCCAAGTTAAAATGACCGTAATACCTGTTATAGATTCATGTTACATAACTGCTTTTAATCCAGAACCCTAAAGGACCCTAAAAGGTATGCACAGGAATTATTTTCAACCCTTAAAGGTACAACGATCACCGCTAGCTACCACTTGGACAAAGAGAGAACTCCCCCAGGCTTATTTGTTTGCATGCCTGATTGTCAATAAATAAAAGACATGTTTTACTGCTTCTAATTTTTGAGGTAATCTAACAAATATGTGTATATATTGAGAACCTATTTTACATCGTGTAGTTCCAGAAATTATTCATACCTCCCCTATCAAGGGACGCAGGAATTTCCGAGGGTTGAGGAGTCCAAAATTATGTTTAAATTTGTTACACATGCAGATGTAGCATAATTACCTCATCTACAGTTTCTGTGGATGCAGAGGCTTTTTCAAGGATCTTCTTGATGATTACCAATCCCTCATCTTCGACAGCAACATAATTGCTTGATTTCACTTTCCCTGTGTACAGTCCGGATTATAGCCCAATTTGGGGATATATGTGACGCCACATTCTATTGTCTTTGAATAAACACCGAAACATATGCAAAAATATTCGTATCTTTTTTTCAAGTTAATCCCGCAGTGTCTCACGGACTGTTTATCCGTGACATTTACCATCAGTTAGAAGCACATAATATTCAAGCTAGTGTGTGAATTCGAAGATAGTGATTTAGTTGATTTTAAAGCGAAATATTTGACTTTTTCCCGAGCGTGGTGAACGTCTTATGACCGTCGTCTGAAAGTAAGATCTACTGATTGATAATTTTATTGATGTTGTGTAATTTTCATGATGTTGTGTATAATTTTCCTGTGTTGTACGATAAATTATCTTGGTCTGTAACAAGTTTCTATATGGTAGAGTCTCTAGTTCGCCGGTAGAGTTTTTTCAAAGTTTGATAAACGGAGGTCATACTTGACGGCATGTCACGGACTTCAGTAATATTGGCATTTAACCTTTTGCTCGAGGTCTTGTCTTTGTTCTTTTCAAGTTAAGAGGAAAACAACGGCTTTATACAAGCTTACTTTTAATGGCAAAATTCATGACTCGTTTGTGATCTGTTAAACAACGAGAAATTTCAATATTTGTCGTATGAATATCAATTTTATAAAGTTGAAGTCAGCGCGCTCAATGACTCGTCTTTTCTTTGTGATCCACTGGCTCTAAAGTCGATTGCTATCTCGGGCCATGCATTTATTATCTATTTCTATAAACAAGTATAAGATAAGCTTGCTCCCCATTGGCATAGGGAGCACAATAATACAACTTAAAGAACATTTTGTGTATCGAAATGCTAAGACTATGTTTACATGCACTTAGCTTCAGTTATTGGTTTTCGTTTGACAATCACATTGTAGTAGCAAGTTTAATTACATGTAAGTTTTATGTTAAACTTTGCCTTGTATATTGTTCGTAGATTCACGGAGAAACATTTAGAGATTCTCAAGCAGTTATGTCGACTCTGTGGCAATCAAATCAAAGATTCAGGCCGAGGTCATGTTTACATAGCTTGATAGCTTTTTGAATGTTTTGATTCTGTTCGGACTGGTGACGTATTCGTGACGTATGGCGAAATCCAAGTACGTGATTGGTCCAATCACTAATTAGAAATATCGCCAAATGGGGCTATAATCCGGACTGGTGTATGTCAGCCTAGACTTCATGCATCACTTCTTTGATCTGAGGTAAGAAAATGTTGTACAACCAAGACTTCAGGTTGCACAAAAATTCTTCACTGTCGCAGTTAAAATCATTCACAATTTGAAATAATAAATAAATTTACTTTAAAATGTATGTATGTTTCCAAAGATGTGCAGATTTTGATAAATATTATATTTTAATATATAATACAAGACATGCATGCATACATGATTACTTTATTTAGTCTCTTGACATATGCCATAAAGGTTTTTTGTCTCCAATTGAATTAATTAGATATTTGTATGTATAGTACCTAGCATCTGACCACTAATCATACAGTTTAATTAAATTTATCGAAAACAAAGAAAGAAAGAAAGAAAGAAAGATAGTACAAGATCAAATAGAAAGACTAAACATGGCTGTTATCGTAAATTCATTCAACAAGCCGCTGGCATAATTTAACTTGAGCCGTAATTTAACTAAACCGCTGTTTACAGCACAGGGAGCCCAAGCTCGACACTTGTGATGTTTTACAGTGATACACAACTATCTACGTCAAAAAAGGTATTTATTATTGTATATTTGAGCTTGGGCTCCCTGTGTTTACAGTTGATCGACAAGTCCAGGAAAATGAAAGATTGAAAAATCAAATGATCAGGAGGATTTAGCGCCAAAACCGAAGATAGTACGAATGCGTAAGTACTTTATCGTAATTGAAAAAGCACTATTTTGTGACAGTATTAAAGAGCCTTAGGGACGGACCATCAGAAATGTTTTTGCACGAGATTTTATCCCACTCTAAGTATGTGCACAATTTTCTTTTTCATCTGGCACAATCTGTGTTTTCAGAATAATTGCTGTGCTCGAATTGTTTTATCTATTTAAGGCTGTGCTCGGATTTTTTTTTTGGTATTTGCCACCCCCCCCCCCCCCCCCCCCCAAATCTTATGGTCTGTCCCTTAGCTGCCACGAAAAAGTACATGCTCATTCTTAATTGACTATATAATTAGGTACAAGTGAAAAGATTGACGATTAATCCAATTTGTAATATACACCTAATTCAAAAAAGGTTGACGGGGCGAACGGCGATTGGCGATTGAAATTCCTATTGTCCACGACTGTGGACAATACGAATTTCAATCGCCAATCGCCGTTCGCCCCGTCAACCTTTTTTGAATTAGGTGTATATAAACAGTAGATGGGGGGAAAAAGTATGAAAACTATAAAGTATCATGAAATTGAACATGCATATATACTTACCAACAATGTCGTCAAGAAGAGTAAAGCATAATTACGTTTTGACCTGGTGTCAAACACCTAATCTTTTAAATTATTGTCAACCAGTTCGACAATGGTTTCCCACTAACTGTTTTGGTCCAAGTTTTGGACCAAGACTAAGAACTATTCCAATGGATTTGTGAGCATTCTCAAATGCATCCTGTAGTTCGCTCTCCATTTAAATCATTTTAGCTAAAGAGTTATTCATATTTGGGACACCAAAAGGGACTACCGCTAGTCTGGAAAACATCCTGAGATGATCAATTGAAAAAAGCATTGAACATATATGTATCTCTACATGTATACATGCACTGAGTTGACAGTGCTTTTCAGCATCATGCGTTACAGTCAACCTTCGCAGGGTGTCTCCGTAAAAAAATCATTAGAGCACTGGATTAAATGTCATTGCAAAGTATTATACATCATTTTAAAGCACAATAACTATAGCATATGTGTAATTTGTTTTTAAGAAATATATATGTGTATAAAAATTTTGATTTTTTTAACTCAAAATGACCGTCTGTGTTTGAGCGAATTGATCTACATAACATTTAATTGTCTTGTCAACTTTTCTGCTTAATGTCAATCAGTACACATGTGTCTCTAAAACTGTGTCAGGCTTTGTCAATATTTTACTTGGTTTAGATATAATTTATAGTAGAAGATGACGATTCGATTAATTTTGTGAAATTTGTGAAGCCTGACACAGTTTTAGAGACACATGTGTACTAGTTTTTTTTTTTAATGCCTTTATTTGGTAATAAACGTTCCTTAAAATTACAGAATGAATATAAACTAATAACTAATATAAAACTATTTCAACTGTTTACAAAGACTTTAAATTTATCAAAATGTGTAGGGAGGCGATTACATTTCTTTGCTATTTCGTATTCTATACGTTCATTTAGCTTGACATAAGCTTTGAAGCCGTGAATTGTTAAATCATTAAGTTTACCCCTGTTATTGTATACATATACTTTATACAACAAAAGGAGGAAGTCAACCAATATTTCATTTTCGTTCTGATTTGAGCCTAATAATAGTAATGGAAGTTCTAATTTTGGGAAATCAATCCCATATTCTTTTATCCAGATAGTTATATCCTCATACAATCTAGAGGAGATATTACAATATACAAATAAATGTTCTATCGTTTCTATTTCTATGTTACAATATGAACATAGTGGAGAGTCTATAATTTTAAATTTAAACAGATGCTTATTTACATACAAAATGTTCATTAAGAATCGGTAGTGAAACCACCTTAATTTAACATCAATTGTTATCCTGTGAATGTGAGTGAATATTTCATTCCAATTAATACTAATTTGTAGAACCTTTTCCCACCGTTTTACCGATGTAGGAGGAGAGGTGCTCTTTTCTATTAATTTGCTATATATATGTTTCGTGCTAATTTTATCTATAGAGAGAGATCTATTAGATATCTCTATTTGCCTTTTCAGGATAGATTCCTTATAATTGTTCTCCCTATTTACTGTCAGTATACTCTTCCAATTTGCTGGGATAGATTTTATCAAGCCCATCCAAGTTAACCAATCCACATCGCTTAATCCTTTTTTTATTGCATACTCCCAACTGAATCCATTTTTAGGGTCCCATAGGTCCCAAATCTGAAAAATATTCTTTGAAATAAAACGTTCTAAATGAAATCTATCTGCTACAAACTCAATATGAATATTATTCCACAAAGATTGTCTTAAGATTTGACAAGGTTCATTTATTTCTTTTGTGAAACTTAACTCCGACCAGACCTTTAACGCATTATAATAAAAACTTGGCATGCTTTTGGGTAGTTTTAAGAATTTGAAATTTTCTCTGATACAAGCGATTCCACCTAAAGATTGTAATTTAGACCAAGGCAAGGCTTTCCAATACATATATTTATCATCCATTAACCTAATTGCCCATTTAAAGAGACTAGCTTTTACTATACAATCAAAGTCTGGGAATTTTAACCCTCCGTCTTCATAGTTTCCAATCAGAGTTTTATACTTAATTTTTGGCTTCTTTCCATTCCAGACAAAATTAACAATCTCGGATTTCACAATTTTTATAAAGGCTTCACTGGCTCCCAAGCATGAGCATACATATTTAATTTTTGATAGACCTAACGATTTAACTATTTGAATTCTTCCTATTGGTGTTAGAGGGCGAGCTTTCCAGATAGCAAGTGTTGTTTTAAGGTTTTGTAAAATTCGTTCATAATTATTTGTATTACTATATTCCGCATTATGCGAGAAGTGGATACCTAGAATTTTATTCCTGTTTCATGAAAGTCAATCCATTTTAATTTTGTATTGCTTTGTGTGTCACTATGATTAATTTTTCCTTTTGGACCTAACCAACCTATTTCTGATTTTTCAAGATTAATATTGAGCGATGTAAAGAGGCGAAATGTGTTTAAGGTTTCTAAAATGTGCGAAAGACTTTCAATATCTTTGAGAAAAAAGGTTGTGTCGTCAGCAAAGAGCAAAAGTTTAACCTTCTCATCCTTTCCATCTAAATTTATACCGTTGATATTAGTATTACTTCTAATCATTTCAGCCATAATCTCTATTATAAGTATGAAAATATATGGGGAGATGGGGTCCCCTTGTTTCGTACCTCTTTTTATACTAAAAAAATCCGTTACAAATCCGTTATTTATTACGCAACTTTGAGTATTTTCCAAAAGAAGACGCATCCATTTTATAAATTGATTACCGAAACCAAACCGACTTAAAGTTGCCCATATAAAATTATGCTCAATACTGTCGAAAGCTTTTTCAAAATCTGCTGCAAACAAGAGTGATGTTCTTTCCTCTGACATAGAAAACTTCATCAGGTCATCAATAAACCTTAAAGGTTCATCGATATACCTATCTTTAACATAAGCAGCCTGATTAGGATTTATTATCTTTGGAAGAATTTTAACTAGTCTCATAGCCAAAGATTTGCTACAAATTTTTGCATCAACATTAATTAAGCTAATTGGTCGCCAATTCTTTAAAAACCTAACATCTTTTCCCTGTTTTTCGATAACTGTTATAACTACTTGACGTTGAGTGATAGTGAAATGACCTTTTTCTAGACTATAATTTAAAGATCTTACCAACAATGATCCTAATTTCCCCCAAAATGAAGTATAAAACTCCTTAGTCAATCCATCATTACCTGGACTTTTTGAATTGCCTAATTTTTGAAGTGCCTCGAAACATTCTTGTAACGTTAGTGCCTTATCACACATTTGCGATTCTTCTGGTGATATTTTTGGAACATTTACTTTTGTGAGAAAATCCGTCCATCATGACATGTGTACTAGTTGACATTGAGCAGAAAAGTTGACAATACAATTAAAATTTGTTGAGATCAATTCGCTCAAAGACATGCGGTCATCTTGAGTTTGAAAAATCAAAACTCTATATACATTTAAATATTTCTTAAAACAAATTACACAGGCATATTCTGTTGTTACAATGCTTTAAAATGATAATATATAATGCTTTGAAATAATTTCTAATCCAGCCCCAAAATGAATTTTTTATGGAGACACCCCGGGAGACCCCGCGAAGGTTTACAAAGTTTATGAAGAACCTAGCTTTGCAGAAACACTCAGTTTGATAATTACTACTTCCAGTACATCCACCAGCACTGACCATGCATTTCATTTAGTCTCAATCAGTAAAATGGCATATTTTGTCATGTTATTTGATGAAAGTTGTACAAATTAGCTTATACAGTTGCATGGTCAAATTAATATATAATAATTTATACATGTATATATATATATATATATATTGCTTAATTTTATCATAAAATAATCCAGAGTGCACCCTAGAACTGTTTAATATCAGAGACTTACTTACGCAAACATTGAAAAAGCATTTCATAGAACGCTTGTGTCTCTAGTCTTAGAGTATGTGCATATGAAACACTCTGGGAGATGTGTGGAGCACTTGGAGTGCAAGTGAAACACTCTGATACAGACAGTGTGTTTATTCACAGTTTTATTTATGTTAAATAACGTTTACCTTATGGCCTTTTCTGTTCCCATTCTATCTAATTTAGGATTGTCAGGGTTCATGGTAATGATTGGTATGGTTTTTGCCTTAATTTTCTTTCCACTAACCGCCTTGACAACCTGAATAAGAAACATGATTCAGCATTACAGTGCTACTCATCTCAATGTTCCGATGTCCTGTATATTTTATTTTATTTGTCAATTTTCTTCAAGACATTACATGAATGTTCATAGCTTTTAATGTACATTACTATATTTTATTACTACACCTACTTGCAGAAGGTTGTCATGCAAAAATAGAACATTTGTGACAAAGAAAATAGAACATTTGTGATTTAGTGCGAAAGGAATTTATTAACTAAAAGACAAAAGAGAGAGAGTTCAGCTTGGGTGATCTTCTTTTGTCTTTTTATCAATTCCTATCCTACTAAATCACAAATGTTCTCTTTTCTTTATGACAAATGTTCTATTTCTGCATGACAACCTGATTGCAAGTAGGTGTATATAAGTCAATACAATTGTGCAAATGTTGTGCAATATCTGGTGTAAGACTGGATTAATTTTTGGCATAAAATATTGCAATTCCACTGGTCATACACAAAGAAACTGATTAATAAATACAACAAAATGTATGGATTGGAGCAATTGCAAGGTGTCTATATAATATGGTTTGAATATCTAAGCCCATGTATGTGTGTTTGAACCTGATCACTTAAAATGAGATACTTATTGAACTTAAAAGTCAAGTGCAAATGAGCACCTTACCCTATTGTAAACATGTGTTGTAACTTTTTCAAGTACATTCACATCTGACTCGAATCCAAACCATTAACGATCTACTCGAAGAAAAAATTAAAGTACTGAATCGATTAGACGAAGACATTTTGAACATCTGCGAAGTAACCGACATAGAACAAGAAATAGAAGAATCAATGGACGTGACCGCAAGGATCTACATTATCTCGAATTGACGAATTCAAACGCAAACTGGAACTGTCTCAAAACGAAAATATGTAAACAAAGAAACCAACGTCAAAGTCAAAATGTTAGGAATAATGTGGTACAATCAAAAGGATGAATTTCTTTTTAATTTATCGGATCTACAACAATACGCAAAGAATATTCCAGTCACTAAACGGTCATTACTTAAATTCTCCGCAAAGATCTACAACCCGTTAGGAATTTGAAGTCCCTTCGTCATACGACTTAAGATTTTATTTCAAGAGCTCTGTATCAACAAGTTAAACTGGGACAATCCTTTAACAGGAAACATTTTGACCGAATGGAACACGATTATCACCGAACTTGAACAATCAACTATTATTCATTTACCTAGATGTTATTTTCTTCTTGACTGCAAACCTGAAACAGTTGAACTACATGCATTCAGTGATGCTTCTAGTAAGGCTTACGCTGCTGTTGTATATATTCGATCTATTTATCCCGACGGACGTGTACTAACTAATCTACTTACATCAAAAACTAAGGTTGCACCTATCAAGAAACAATCCATACCTCGCCTGGAGCTACTAGCAGCTTATATCTCAGCAAGACTTGTGAACACTATCAAGCAATCTCTACCTTACGAACTACCAGTATATTACTAGGTAGACAGCATGACCGCTTTGTGTTGGATAAAGAATGAACGAATCTGGAAACAGTATGTACGTGACAGGGTCAACGAGATTCGTCGATTAACAAAGAAAGAAGCATGGAGATTTTGTCCAGGAACTCTGAATCCATCTGACCTACCAACTAGAGGTTTATCTGCTATAGAACTTTCTACCAACGAAATATGGTGGGACGGTCCACAGTTTTTAAAATCTAGTGAAGAACAATGGCCATCAATTGATGCCAATAAACCAGTTACAACTGAATTAGTGGAATCTGAAGTCTTGAAAACTATGCCAAAGGTTTATCTTACGCATTGACGCCATCTCATCTCCGGTATCATCTACGGTAGAAGAATCGCCAATAGTCCGAACGCTATACATTTTGAAGTAACAAGCACGTACACATCACTAACTCGAAGACTTCAACACCATCGACGTTTGCTACATCAATTCACTACAACAATTCACTACAACTTGGAAAACAGATTATTTGTCTAAGCTACGAGAGAATCACACAACGAAAGCAAAACGGGAACGATGTTCTAGTTCAACTATTTCCAAAGGTGATGTTGTGGTCGTGAAGAATGATTCGACACAACGAACATTTTGGAAGTTAGCTGTAGTTGAGGAGCTAATATGTGGAGAAGATGGAAATGTGAGAGCAGCATTCATTACAACTGTCAATCCAAAGGGAAAGGTTACACGCTTACGTGTAAGAACTTATTAATATAATAAATGTAAAAATTAGAGATCGACTTATTGTAAGGACGAAAGTCGTGTATGAGAAACAATTAAACTAGAAAGATTCACAACCAAATCGTAATTTACTAAAGGGTTGATTCATACTTAATATATGTACGGTACATGTCTCTAACCTATACTGTAACTTACTAATGTATTTATATTAATATGTACTTGTTAGAGTACTTTCGGGATATGTGTTTAATGCTGGCTTAACAGAGGGGTTAATTCATACTTAACATATGTACGGTACATGTCTCTAACCTATATTGTAACTTACTAATGTATTTAATAATACAGGTCCCGAAAGTACATCAAGTACATATCAAATACATGTCAAATACATGTTAACTAAAGATGTTAAGACCAGAGTAAGGCTGATATTATAAAACCTATATTATTATCAACTATGAATTTGCAAAAAAAAGCTTATTTTAGCTGATATCCAATTTACTAACCTTTAAAAGGAAGTTGAAAAAGTGCAGCATCATCTGTCATGACCTTGAATGAAGGGTCAATTATTTCAACAACACTATTGCCATCAAGATTTAAGTGAACTTCTTCGGAAAGAACCCATATTTTTTTCCCTTGTACCATGACTTCTCCATATTCCTTAAAAAATAAACCTTGAAAATTAGGATAATTCTATCTATTTCCAAACTTTAGGGACCGGTCATTATTTATGTGGGGGAGGGGTGGGGGGATTTTATGGTCTGCATTAAAACATTTTTCCCTGACCCAACTATTGAGGTATTATTTTAAAGGTAGCCATTATCACCCCCTCCCCCCAAGTCCACACATCATACCTATTGGACTATTTTTTTTTTCTCTTCATAGTAACTCGCACAGCGGAGAATTGTTTTTAATTTGCTGATAGCTTTCATAAAAATGAAAATGCTTGCAATGAGTTACAATTTTAATGGCATACACTTACAAAATCTACCCAGTCCTATATATTACTCTAGACTATCGAGTTATATATTCAAGCTAGTCTCACTATTTTATTTTATTTTATTTTATTAGATTCGCCCAAAAACACAAGGAAGATTACATATTACATAATTGTACTGGGGTGGGCAGCAAAATCAGCATAGCATGTGGACCAATGTCCTATTCTGTGGCCACTTGTTGGTGGTATTGTTTGATAATGTTCACTTTCACTTCTGCTGTCACTGAACTTATTGAAAATACTATTGACAGGCTCGAAGGATTATAAAACTACAACGGGGTACATTCCATAAGACTGTTCCCTATCTTGGTGTTGACTATAGTTTGTCTTGTTGACATAAAAAAACTAGGAATCAAAGTTTCCTTATATACAGATGCTAAAAATATTACTTTTACATGTTAAATCATCATTACTATAAATGACATTCTTTTTTTCGCGTAATACATCACCATTACAGAAGATTGTATTATATTTCAAAATCAGAGTGATCTTTAAAACCAAATAAATGTTTGATTTTGAACTATGACTGAATCATAGCTAATTTGATGTTGAATTTTTAATTATCATCTTATTCCTTTTTTGAATAAACCATCGGGGAGGTTACCATTTTTTTTACAAGATAAACACTGTTTACAAATATACAGGAGCATATTAATTATAAATATGATCAGTATGTATATATCACTTACATAGTAAATAGTATTATTTTTTAAATGTTTAACAGGTTGATTAACTTTTTTTTTTATGTTCACTTTGAAGTTTGGCAAAGATGTCCAGAGTTTTGGGCCTTGGTTAACAATAGTGAAACTTCCAATATTCGTTTGGCACTTTTGAGCTCTAAAATCATTGCAATGTCTAGTTTGTCTTTTTTGAGTGTAACCGTAAACTCTTATGAAACATGTCACAAGCAGGTTTTGATGTTGATTTGCTATTTATAGAATACAGAAATAGTCCTAATTGTATAATTGTGAATATCATCAAGATCCCGGGATCAAGATTTGGTAAGCCATGTTCATAGAATAAGGGTGCTGTATGCATTGTGCATCATAATTAGTGATAATTCTAATAATCCGTTTCTGTAACATTTTCAATATATACAAATTTGATTCATAAGTAGATCCCCATGCATATTACGTTGCCATAATAAAGGTAAGGGAATACCAAACTGTAATATAGCTTAATAAGTGAAATTTGTGAAAGAGAAAATTGAGTTTTGGAATTCAAATTATTCCTATGGTTCTAAATATCTTCCCAGCTACTGTGCTAATATGTTGTTTCCAGCTTAAATGCTCATCTAATACAACTCCAAGAAATTTTATGCTTTGCTTTTGTTCAACAATATTATTTTCTATTAATTCAGTTTTACAAAGAGATTTCGTTAATTGTTTTAGTCAATTTCATGTTCAGTGTGTATTTTCACTAGGACATTTTAGACTCGTTTAACTTGGAAACTTCGAAAATACATAGAAAATAGCCTCGGTTAATCCAAAAAGAAATGTGCTAAAAACTACGAAAAACACCGGAAATCGCGTAAATTTTAAATTACCTAGCGAGATGTTCTAAACTTTTTTATAAAACAGGTCATACTAAATGTTTGATGTCTGATTACCCTGCGGAGGGTAGCTGAGGAGAAAAGAAAGTTTCTTTCCTCGTCGTTCCAGATAAGAGAGAAAAAAATCTCTGCTCACAGAGTAATGTCTGATAGGTAATAGAATGAAATTTGTAACACCGTAAAAAATGTTGACTTAACTTTACTGACGTTTCAAGCTTTAGCCCTTCGTCGGAGTAAAAATGGCGTCTGGTGTATAATTCAATTTGATCAGACAAGGACAAGTTTGCCAATCTGATAAATGAAAATGAAAAGTGTGGTCAATAAAAAAAATCAACATGGCGGTAGCGGAGTCGGCTAGGCGTCCTTTAGCTCCGAGACATTTCTTACGTAATCTCCCCACCCAACTGTTGTTTATAATTGCAACTGCTGAATTTCTCTCTATATCACGAGAGAGCGAATTTGATATCTCATATTTCCACCTGGGAAACAAGCTAGCCTCTCCTAAGATTCCAGATAGCTCCCTGGACTACAAACCGAAGCAACGGCGTCAGAACAACTTATTACTTCCAAGGACTAAAGCAAAACTAGCTCTCAAGTTTCTTCGTTACTACTCAATTGCTATTTCTCTGGTCTTATTAAGCGGAGACGTGGCTCCAAATCCCGGCTGGTCCAACCAAAAACTTTCACAAGCTGGTCTAAAAATCGCCCATCTCAACATACGAAGTCTACCGAAACACCTGGACGAACTTAAACTCTTTCTTCATGACAACCCATTTGACATCCTATCCCTAAACGAAACCTGGCTTAACAGCTCCAGGCAAGACGCGGAATTGTCAATTGACGGCTATATTGTTATTAGACAAGACCGTGGAACCAACCACAGAGGAGGTGGAGTTGCAATATATACTAAAAACAAATTTAATGTGCGCCATCGTCCTGATATACCAACTGTTGGCCTTGAATCACTATGGCTTGAAATGACCTTTCCCAACAAAAGTAAAATGCTTATTTCATCGACCTATCGTCCACCCAATGATGATAACAAGGAGTTCAAACAGAAATACGAAAGAACACTTGAACATGCCTGCAATGAAGGGAAAGAAGTTCTTGTACTCGGGGACTTTAATTATAATATCTTGCCAAAAAAGCTCGCTTCTCATACCAAAGAGTTTATAAAACTATTCAACACTTATCAATTCTCTCAACTGATCAAGAACCCTACACGAATTGCTGAACGATCGTCAACTTTATTGAACTTAGCCTTTACAACTGAAACGGGAAAAATTGTAAGCTCTGGAGTTCTAAGCTGTGCCATAAGCGATCATTCGCTTATTTACATTATACGTAGAGCGAAAATTCCCACTGGAGAAATCAAATCTATCAATTGCAGGAGTTACAAGCATTACCGTGCCGAAGAATTTGAATCTGATTTGCATTCAGTCTCCTGGGAAAAAGTTGACACCTCGCTTACTTTGAATGAAGCCTGGCTTTTCTTTAAAGACACCTTCTTAAATCTTGCCAACAAACACGCGCCTAATTGTACAAAGAGAGTTCGCACCAACTCTCTTCAATGGATGAATGACTCAATTAGAAACCTTATCAAAGAAAGAAATTTTCACCACAGAAAAGCCCAGAAATCAGGCTCTAGTAACGAATGGAGTATTTACAGGACCCTGAGAAACCAGGTAACTACGCTTATTAAAGATGCCAAACGAAATTTTTACACACAGCAAATCGAAGAAAACAAAAAAGACTCAAATAAACTATGGAAAACCATCAAGTCTGCTATTTCCACACAGTCCTCTTCTAGTCAAGTTAACTCACTCTCTATTGATGGTTGTGATATCACAGACCCGAAACTCATATCTTCTCAGTTTGCGTCCTTCTTCAAAACTATAATCAGTACAATACGTCAGTCTTTACCTTCAGTTACTCGCCAAAGATTTCATCAACCTAATGTATGTCCAACTTTTAAACTGTCTTTGATTGATGAAGCATTCGTTTTAAAGCAATTGAAAACTCTACCTACAAAGAAGTCAACTGGTCTCTCTGGTTTTCCTGCGCGTCTTCTAAAAGATGGAGCCGACGCTATATATAAACCTGTAACTGTATTACTGAACAGAACGATTTCTGAGGGTTCTATCCCAGATGAGTGGAAGCATGGCCTAGTTACACCTGTTCATAAAGCCGGACCTAAAACAGATCCCACAAACTACCGACCCATATCTGTCATCCCTGTCTTCTCGAAAATACTTGAGCGAGCTGTGCACAAAATGGTCTACAATCACCTTCAAGAACATAATCTGTTATCTGCATCACAATCTGGCTTCCGCCCACTTCACTCCACTTCTACCTGTCTGACACATGTAACTAATAATATGTTGCAGAACATTGACAATGGAAAACTTACTTGGTTTTAATGCTTCTGCTAGACAGTGGTTTAATTCTTACTTAACTAATCGAACCCAAAGTGTTTGCATAAATGGCACCACTTCTGAACCTCAGAAGATTAGTTTTGGTGTCCCCCAGGGTAGTGTTCTCGGCCCTCTACTCTTCATTATGTATGTTAATGACTTAGCTAGTAGTATTAGATTCTCTGCTTTTGAGCTCTACGCTGATGATACGCTTCTTTACTTTGCAAGCGACAATATCAGGGAAATTGAATTGCAACTGAATACTGACTTAACAAATGTCTCAAACTGGCTTAACTCAAATTATTTAATACTTAACACTACTAAGACCAAAATTATGCTTATAGGAACTCACCAACGCCTGTCCAGAGCTGGAGAGGACTTTACTATCTCTGTCGGGGGAAAGGCCTTAGAACGAGAAAATAAGTTTAAGTATCTAGGTTTATTCTTAGATAAAACTCTTTCGTGGAACGCCCACATCAATTACATCGGGAAAAAGGTTTCGTCTAGGCTAGGGGTGCTACGCAGGGCGCGTAAAGTTTTGCCGAGATCTACCTGTGTAACTTTATACAATGCCATGATTTTACCTCTTTTTGATTATTGCTCATGTGTATGGGATAGCTGTGGCATAGGATCCAAAACTTACCTTGAAAAACTTAATAGACGCGCTGCATGAATAATCTTTAATAGATCTGTTGAACCCGGGGAAATTAAAACAATTTTTGGGTGGCCAAACCTACAGTAAGGTAAGGCAAAGTTAAACCCTGTATTTGCTGCTGATGTAGAAATAAGAAAATTAAAAGAAAACTGCAAGCCCACAAAAACAAACATTAAGAATGCTGCTAAAGCAATCTACAATAAAGTGAGCACTGTGTTTGAAAAAAACATTCAATACAAGTTTTGCTGAAGCCTTAGCTGATGTCCCTGAATTGAATCTGCAAAGTAAAACTGCAAACGAGAGGAGGAATGATAGAAGGCATTGTTATAGGCAATCAAACCTGGAGAAACAAATGGAAGAAACAGCATTTCTAAGGTACATTATCAATCAAAAACAACTGAATTAAGGGAGCATTCATAATTTATCTAGTAGAGGGCTATGATGATTTTGAGGGGGGGGGGGGGCATTATTTTTCCCCTATATGATTTAGGGGGGCTAATGGACAATGCAAATATTGATATATAATAATCTAACATAATAAGCATTAGATATATTTACATTTGGGCAATTCCATTTTTTTAACTTCAATTCCATAAAAAATTTAGAAAAAGGCATGGATTTGCTAATTGTCCTTTTGATAAGATACTTTTGGCTGAGCCTTATTGGTAAGTGGATGAAGAATCAAATCTATAAGAAAATGTGAATTAATAAGTAATTGTCATGGACATTACAAAACAAAAACACTTTTCAGCATTTTTTTAGCATGTCATTTAGCATTGACCTAAATTCTTATCCATTCGTATCCATTTATTTTTTTATTTACATACAGGCATTTGCACATGACTCTTTTTTCAATAAAAACAAAACTTCTGCAATCTACTCATATGATACTTGGAATGGTTGCTTTTGCCTGGAATTTTGCAGTTTTGACTGAGGGGGAAGGGGTGGGGAAGAGTAATTGGGATTTGTACTGAAAACTGAAAAATCAGTTGAAAACAGCCATGCTATAGCTAATAACATTTTACTTACAAAATACAAAGTGCAGATTTTTGTGTAATATTTTTATTGAATTTTAGTGTTATATAATTATGTACTTAAGAGTGAATGGTCTTATTAAAGAGTGAATGGTCTTATTAATTATTAATGGTCTTATTAATTATGTACTTATACATACTGCATTAAATAAATAAATAGAAAAATAATTAGAATACAGTACTTATAGTACTGTATTCATTAATTGTAAATAATGTACTGTTTATTATCAAAATGAAAATATATATATAAATATGTACAACAAAGTCACTAATAGAAAACACATTTCATAATCTCAATCTATAGATGCTACGGTGGAGCACAATCCCTGGGCGCTCGGCAAAGGAACCGACTTGCTGTCTCTTGTGAAACAAAGGCAACTGCAACAAAGAGAAGTGAAGAGTCGGAAATGAATGACTTCACTGCACCAAAACAAAAAAGAAAGACCACACAGGGGACTTGTCACACATATTGTGGGACAAAGACAGCATGAAAGTAGAGGTTGAAGGGTATGAAGACAACCATCTTATCAATTTTAAAGAATTGGCCTCCAGGTTTAATGTCAAAAATAAATCTGGCCAACTGGCAAGTAATGGAGGCCAAATAGTCAAAGAATGGCTAGTTTCAGAAGGTATTGATGTCAAACGCTTCAGGACAAAAAGAAAAAGTGAGGATGCACACATAGTCAGAAGGAAAATTGAAGGGTTCTGGAGGAGAAATAAGTGTACCAATGGAGATCAGTGTTCAACAATTAAAGGAAAAGTTGACAGATAAACTCAAGTCTAAGGAGTACACAATAGGAGAAATGATTGTCCCCAAAAAGGTATATGTAGTTAATCACATACTAGATATCAACTGAAGATACATTTGTATAAGATATGATCTGCTAGAGTAGAAACACTAACTGTGTAAAATACATTGCACTATTACTTCTAAATAGTATTATTCAAACAATAGAATTAGCATGCTTTTTAGACTGTATTATTTAATTATTTAGTTTTATTTGTATAATGACATTATCACTTTTAGTACTTTCATGCTACTACTAAAAAGTTGATTTAAAAAAGGAACTTGAAAGATTAACTGCCTGGCTAATCACTCTCACACTAACATTAATAATTATGATAAATGAATGATATCTAAAACTGTTATTATTTCTTAACAGTATGAAAAGCTTGTACTTACCAATGACCTAGAGATCAAGAAGGTTGAATTCACCACTCATGGTAGGAAAGCACCTTTGAAAGAAATAAGAGAAAACATGTTAAAAAAGCACAGCCAATACCTCAGAGCATCAAGTGATCAACAAATAAATGAAATGGATGAAGAGCTGATAAAAGTTGAACTAGAACGGTTAAATGAGCACCATGATGTTAACACTGATGATATCGAAATGATGAGAAAAAAATTAAAATAACTTGAACGAACAAGGCACTTGATGGTCTGGCTAGATAACTCAACAGTAGCAAATGCAGGATACCTGGTTTGCTTAATAACCTGTTTATATGATCCTGCTGTGTTTTACACTGATGAGGAATATAACCAAGCATTTGGAAAAACAGTCAAAATACAGAATATTGTTGATGATCCAGAGTTGCATTTCATTGCTAGATGTGGAAGCTCGGACAATGAACTACTTTTATATAGTGAAGAAAGGGTACGATGCATTAGTGAACTAAAGAAGAATTGTACTGAAGAAGTAAAACAAGTCGAGTATGTGGACAAAATGAGATTTTGCCATGGAGATATGCCTCTGCGGGCATTTGAAGCAGGACAACAAAAAGGAGGAAACTATTTCTGTTCTGCTTGTGGCATTCACTGTGACAATGTCTACCATCTTGACCATGCACTAAACTGCACCTTTGAGAGCCTTGAGAAGAGGCAAAAAGTGATACTTCAGGGAGCTGTGGCAACAAGGAAATCACGTGATAAAAAGGCTAAGCCTTTGAAGGATCTGTCAAAGGCAGAGATAGAGGAAGAGCTGGGATCCAGACATATAGCCAATGGAACGACAAGGAAGGAATTAGATGAACTTTTAACAAAGCACTTACAAGGAAAGCAACGTGTTCCTGCACTATTAGTACAAACACCAGAAGCTTCAATCACTGATTTAGGTCTGGATAATTATGAAGTTCTACCATGTGAACCACTTCACGATATTGGCCACCACATTGAGAATTTTTTCATAGAATTCCCAAAACATCTATCCGCTGAAGAATCGAAAGTTATTACAGAAGCCATTTCACTTGCACTAGAAGGAAAAGAAAGCAAAAGGTGTGTGGACTATAGGATTGCCCTTATCAAAACAGCTACTATTGCCCATCAGTCAGGGGTTGTTTCACCTAATGCTCTCTTGACACTCGACACTCTTGTAGAGATGCAGAGAATACTATACTCAGATGATAACAGCAGATCTGTTCACCAATTGTTGCGCTATTATAATCAAGCCTGGTACCATGCCATGCTGTTATATGATTACATAACCAGCAACCCCAAGAAGCTTACACTCAGGAAGATGTTTGGGGTGTACTTCCACAATCTGAGTGCCCATGCTGGTGATATGTTAAGGATTCTCTCTGGTCAATCGGCAAATGCAGAAAGACAAGAGAGGATATTTAACAGTATCAAACGAATCACTAAGCAAACAAGCAACTACCATCCTGGCCACATCATACCAAACCTCTTCATCCGTCTTCAAGCTGAAAAGGAATTGGGATTACAGGGAAATTATGTTCAACGGCAGCAAGCACACGTCACCAACCTAAGCAAGAGCCTTCCAAAACCTCTCAACACTATAATTCCAATTTATTTTATCAAGAAACACCCAAGAGAGTGGCAAGCACACCTTCAACACATTAGTGATTTTCTTTTAGAAGGAGAAGATATCTGGTGGTGTCAAACAGCAGAGTACATCGAGTTCTATGATGTTTCAAAGTTTCCACATCCCCTACTCCATGGCCCTGTGCTTCTTCACTTCCGATCCACCAACCTCTCCAAGGAAGAGGCAAACATGAAGTCATGCATGAAAAGGTGCTTGGATGAGAAGAAGAAGATCCCTCTCCACATCATAAGAGTAAGACAACACGATGGCACTATAAAGAAAGTGCACAATGCCTTCTTAGGTAATGTGAAATCTGTGATTGACAAAGGACCAGATGGAGGGCATGTGGGTGAGAGAAATGCTGATGATGATAATAATCCTACATGTATGAATGCAGAGAACAATGACATTGATTATGAACATGCAATACAAGTACAAGAGAGAGAGAGCTTGTGAGTGAGAACAATGATGATAACCATGACTACGCTACATGTATGAATACAAACAACCACAATGATGATGATCTAATCAATGAAAACAATGGTGATTATGACTATCCTATGAATGCAAACAGCCACAATCACAATGAAGACGATCCTATGAATGAGAGCAATGATGAATAGAACTATCCTATGAATGCAAACAACCACAAGCACAATCAAGATGATCCTATGAATGAGAACAATCATGATGAGAAACAGGAGGAAGTAGTTGACATACGTTTAGCATCAAATTAAGTTATTGAGCTGGGAGGAATAGCAGACAATCACCGCCAAGACAAAACACCATGTGAAATAAAAAGTCGACTTGGCAAAGCCCTAGAAGTTGTTTTAGGGAACACAAAAGAAGTCCAAAGCCTGGACCAAAAATACATCAAACTGAAGGAACTCAAAAAAAGAAAATCAAGAAATCAGTATCTAAACGAGAGCTATGAAAAAGAACTATCAAAAATACAGTCCCAAGTTTTAGCTAAAAATACAATCCTAGAAACAAAACTCAAAGAATGGGAAAGAAACTATGTTTTTGAACATAATTTTAGAGCACCATCACTAGAGCAAATGAAAAGTGATGAAATTGCCTCATCTTTATTAGAAAAAATAAAATACTCTCATGGACTCCTAAAGGAATGGAAAATTGATTTCAACTGCTAGCTATGATTATCTTTATATATACAAATGTAAATAATAATAGATTGAAATGGTTGTCTTTGTATATACAATGTAAATAATAATAGATTGAAATGGTTGTCTTTATATATACAAATGTAAATAATAATAGATTGAAAGGGTTGTCTTTATATATAAAAATGTAAATAATAAATAGATTGAAATGGTTGTCTTTATATATACAAATGTAAATAATAGATTGAAATGGTTGTCTTTATATATACAAATGTAAATAATGATAATTTGAAATGGTTGTCTTTATATATACAAATGTAAATAATAAAAGAGTGAAATGGTCTCTAAAGATTGATTGTCTTGAAGACAACCATTTCAATCTATTATTATTTACATTTGTATATATAAAGACAACCATTTCAATCTATTATTATTTACATTTGTATATATAAAGACAACCATTTCAATCTATTATTATTTACATTTGTATATATAAAGACAATCATTATAATTTATTACTATTTACATTAGTATATATAAAGAGAATCATTTCAAACTATTATTATTTACATTTGTAACTATAATATAGATACAATGTAAATAATAATAGATTGAAAAGTTTGTCTTTAAAATTAAGTAGATTAATACATGTACATACAACTTTATACACTTTATTTACTTTTAAACAGTGCTAATAAAACAGTATAACCAGCATAATTACTGAATTTGTACTATTATTAATACCTCGAAAGTAATGTGAGATATGAATTTTGACAACAACAACAAAAAAACAAAAAACTGCATTAAGCTTATTTCTGGAATTATTCAACGTTCTCCGCTCAGTGAACATTTACAGTCTCCGGCAAAAGTACCTTAAAACAACAATTCCACATTAAGTTAACAAAAGCTAACTATTTCAGCTCAGATTTAAGTTTCAAGATAATTTAAGCTTAATAATTACAGCTTTATTGACGCTTACCTGGTGTAGCTGATGCGTGTAATCCCGAAATAGCAATCCAAATTTGTCGCCCAAATTCGTCGCCCATATTCCTCCAACAGTACAGAAAGGAAAAAACAATTCTTGCTTTGTACAAACTTCATAAAAATCCAGTGACAACCTTGAAAATTAATCCAAATCTTTCCTAAATAGACTAAATATTTACCGTGACGAACCACGCCGGCGAGGCGACGCCATTTTGAATAACTCGCAGTCGTTGTCATGGCGAATGATAATAACTCGTTACCAGACTCCCACGTCAAAAAACAATGCTGGGGGGGAAATGAAAGCTTGAAGCCCTGCCTTAAAAGAACTGAGTAAGAAGGGTAACTTACTATCGTGTAAAATTCATTACAATATTTGCAAAATTTACCTTTTTATCAGAGCTGTTTCTTTAGAAACACTGACACAGTTCACACTAGCTTATCGCTAGTTCTCTGAACTAAATATAATTGAAACAAGTTTCCTCATGTAGTTTCAAGCTAAACTTGTAGCTTACATTGTAGAAGATATTAAAAACTTTACTTTTAATGTCACAATAATTTTGTATTTATACATGTACATGTCATGTAAACATTGCTTCCTATTTATCTTGGGAATTATGCAATATACACTTAATGACTGGTCACGAGGTAAAAAGTTAGTTTTGTTTCCCGAGAATCTCAATGTTTCTAACTTACAAGAAAAGTACCCCAGTGTATTAGTTTCGTCAGTGGAAGATGTACGAAGGGCTGATTATGAAAATTGTGTGGAGTTCAAAGAGTGCCTAGAGAATCTAATCCACAACATGACTGGTCACGAGGAAACAGTAGAGGTGGTAATGAAAGAATGTGTAGGCCCTACAGGAAATATAAAATCAGGTAGGGTATCTAGCTTGATTTGTACATGAACTTTTATACTGTTGATATCTTTATTTGTCTGAATGTGGGCACATAACACATTTTTCATACAGTAATGTTTTCTTTAACAGATAAATCTGAGGACTTTGAGTTTTACTCTCCTTTAAAGAAGGCATTACAAGAAACCAAGGCAATGATTGGGGGTCACCTTACCCATGTAAAAAAACTAGTGGAGGTATGCATATCCAAATATGGTGAAAGCACTCAAATGAAACTGAAGAAGAAAAACAAAAAGCATAACAAAAATAAGGAAAACAAGAAGTGCAAATTGGACGAAGCCACTTTAGAATTAGTTGATTAGTGTGGTCTATATTAAAACTATTAAATGTAGATTGACGCCTTGGATTCACTGTATGAAAAAGGGTTCTCAAACTTTCAACTATGGAGAATTTCAACATCAAGTACTTTAATCAGCAATCTATCCTATTAAATAACATAGTTTTATTCTGTTAATAAGTATGTTTCAATGTTCTATAGTTCATGAAACAAACAGCAACAACATTTTCAAGAAAAATATATTTGCATTTTTAATATAATTGTTTTTCTTATAATTGTTTTTAACTTTCAATTGCATTTATAAAAATGTACTTTTTGTTTTAGCCTACTGCTCACTACAGGGATGGTTGCTCAGAGAATTCATCTATCAAAATATTTTGATTATTATTTATTTGTCAAAAAATATGTTATCCTTTTGAGCTTTTCATTTCAGCGTCCATGACAACCTGTTGTCAAGCGAAGCAAGAGCTCAACTCCAAGCCGTGCTATTACCGAAAAAAAACGGCATAAGTAATTCAGTATTTGTCAGTGATCGAAAATGTAAACATTTCACAAACCTTCATTGGTTTCTTGACCGTCGGGAAAAAAAATTACTGTCGTGATGCTGCATGTCATTTTGATCACACGTGTTGTCCACATCGGTATATATATCAGTGTTTGATTCGTCGTCAGATGATAGCTGGTTATGCTGCCATTTTTTGCATCTTTCGTCGTAATACAATGAAAGATGTAGTCTGTATATCCTGTGACTAACAAATTCACCACAGTGATCACAAAGCCGGCGTTTTCTTTCCATATATATAAGGTCTTAGCATCAAACATGTATAGTACGTTTTATAATCATCAAATTGTAGTTATATTTTGTGTCGAGCCAGCATGCTTTCTGGACTGCGGTAGAACGGTTAGAGCCATGCTCAAATCTATTGCCCAATCACAACGTCAAAACATGTGAAAAGTAAACACAGGCCAATTCAAACTCGTGTTCGTTCTCTGTTCGTCCTCTTTTTACACGGGACACTGTAGTGGATAGTTTGTTAGTTTATTCGTTGTTAAAAAGAATTCGAAAATGGCTCGTGGGTTAACCGAGGGCCAAAAGAGGTTAAGACGCCAGGTGTTTACACCACAAGGTTCGACGTCCACTAATCAAATACCTACCGGGACTCCTATTAATGCTAGCTCGACTGACTCTTCTAGTTCGAGGAGTTCGAACGCCAATTCGCCATTAGCGGCCATGCCTGAAACGCCAGATAGTTCACGCTCTAGTTCGGCAAGTTCTACCGCCACGTCACCATTGCCGGCCATGCCTGGAACACCAGGTACAGCTTCAGAGGTTGCAGAAAACGGGATCCAAGCGTTCATGGGAGAACATAGGTCATATAACGAAAGGATTCGACGTCTCCTTGAAAAACAGACCCCTGCGCAAGGCAATGCGAAGAAGGGTCGTTTACCATTGAAACTTACGGTAAGTAAGTTTGCAGAATAGTTTTAATTGAAGGTCTTAATAAATACATATTGTAGAATAGTTTTAATTGAAGGTTTTGGTAAGTAGATATTTCACTTTTACTTTTGAGAATTTTGAAAACAGACTACACGTATCTTCAAACCACGTGCGATCTAAGTTAGGTTTGTTTGTGTTATATCCCGCCATTTGAATAAATTAGCATAGTTTGAAAAATCGATCCTGATCTCCCGAAGTTTTGTATTGTGTAACCTTACTTTCGAGATTCGTGATCATTATGGCTTTCCAATACCTGATCTTGAACTTACGATATTATTTTGACAAATTTAATATTAATCAGTCAGAGGAGCATATAACGGTTTTGAGGATGCTGCAGAGAAAGAAGAAGAGGGAGTTAACCTCTGGGATTATGAGAAAAGGTAAGTTATTAAAATCAAGAAAAAATGTTGTATTATATTTAAGAATTGTTTTATATTATACTAGATTCGAGTCTTTTGCGTGAGTTGTTCATAACATTAACAGTCTATCACACTTGTAACCAGTTTTTTTACATTCAAAGAACATAAAGCTATTTCTTATGTTTATATTACAACAGTTTGTTCGTTATGTTTTCTATTTATTTCAGCTTTGTCTCGCAAGAAAATGCCATTGTGAATACTGACATACTGAACAATGTCTTGAGCACAGAGAAAAAATATTCTACATCCACTATAAGAGGTAAACATTTATGAGTCTAGTCTTAAAAAAACAGTCTAGTCTTAAATGGAAAAAAAATGGACAAAATGAAAACTACTATATCAAATTTAGCTGTGTGTTCAAAATAAATATTTATTATTGGAAGCTATGCGCTGCTAGAATAGGATTTTTTTCTAATAATAGTTGAAAGGGAGGATGGTTTTTACTATATGTAAAAGAATATAGTACTCAGTATAAGTATAAGTTTAAGTTTATATGGATGAATTTGAATACATAGAAATGAAGGGGAGTGTACATTTGTGCGTAACCCGTCACATTTATTAGCTGACTTTAGCGGTCATTGCACCTACTTAGCGGTCTTTTAACAAAAAAATGCAATTGATATTCAGTATATAGGCAAATAGCTATACGTTTGTGGAGGTAAATCAGTAAAGGAGAGTCTTACAGATTTGTTTTTGATGATTTTTTTCCCACGACTATGTGTAACCATTTAGTGTTAATTTCTGATATCAGTAAAATTTGTTAGAAATAATGTGTTAAAACTGGTTTATCAGTTGTCAAATTTTGTAGAGAGATCATGAGATGTGTTAACTGAATTATTTCACATGTATTTCATGTTTAGAATGAATTTCGCATCAATATCTATCATTTTATTACAAAAAGCACACATTTCAAATTGTCGGGAAAATCGTTCTTGTGACGCTATTGGGTATCACCTCATTGCTTACAGTCATTATAGTTAACATACTGAAGAAGCCATTTTAAATAGAGTACACACATTAAAAGCGTGAAACATAAATAGTACTAAATAAGGATATTTCATGCTAATTCTATTGTTTAATTAGCACTATTTAGTACTACTTGTTTCACAGGTATATTATTTGTACTCTATACATTAGTTGATAGCTAATTACTTATAATTTTAAATATTTTAGCTGCAATTAGGACTTATTTCAAGACCCGTAAACGACGATACACCATGGAGAAGAAAAACAAGACTACAAAGTATTTAAAATCTTCAAGGGCAAGAAGCCGCATCAATACAGTAAGTTTTCATCCATTTCCATTATGTATTTTAATATAAACACATTAAAATATAATAACCAATTTGAATGGCTATTGCTGTGGTTAGCTCTGCAATTGTTGAACTTAAAACTTTTGGAAAATTTTCAAGACCAACTATTGGTTTTGGTATTGGAATGCACCTGGCCAGAATACAATTCACAATTCAGGGTTATTGTATCTACACCTATTTCAAAAAAGGTTGTCAAGGCGAACAGTGATTGGCGATTGCATGAACAAAAGAGAATGTGGGTGATACAAATTTATTCTTAATTACCCAAACACCATTCAGCGTGTTTTTAAGGTTTCGCTCAATGGTGGGGGAATTAAGGTCTATTTCTTTAATAAGAAGGAATTCGCATTCCCAT
This sequence comes from Metridium senile, assembly GCA_949775045.1. Lineage (NCBI taxonomy): Eukaryota > Metazoa > Cnidaria > Anthozoa > Actiniaria > Metridiidae > Metridium > Metridium senile. The sequence continues at coordinate 37,662,719 of OX459095.1, forward strand.
AGTTCCTTTCCGTCGTGCAATCATCGTTCACCTCGTCAACCAGTTATTAGGTGTATGTATATTCAAGAAGTTTTCAAAAAGCTCAAACATATTTATTCACACTTACAGTGAGGATACTCGAACCGTGAACACTTGACTTTTTCATGTTATTATTTTCTGAACCTTCTTTCTACTGCTTCAAAACCTCTAAAAGTGAAGGATTGAGTTCAAATACACTAAGTGTTCATAATAAATTTTATTTTGAATCTATTCCACCATGGGATGTTCACAGTTCGAGTGTATTCACTGTAATGTTATAACATGTAATTCCTTAATTGTGACCACAAGCTTAAAAACTTTTACCAGTACCAATTATGAAATAATTTTTATATTGGATGAAAACAAAAATTGCATAATAATTTTGTTCTTTGATTGTATTTTAGAAACAATTGCAACGCAAAAGGGCCTTAGAAAGTTCCACAACTTTAACTGGGGCAGAAAAAGCAAAACTTTTACCCATCCTGACAAAGGAGTTCATGTCATCTGATGAGTCAATGTCTGACTCATCAGATGTAGATATGAATCCTGAATCAGGGTCGGAAGATGAAAACAGGAGGCCGAAGGTTAAGGTTTTAATGACTAAACCACTTACTTGGAGGAGCAATGAGCTCAATCAAACATTAAAAATTTTGACAGGTAAATTGTGAGAAAAAGGTATCCTAAAGGAAACTCAATGGTCATTGAGAGGAGGCAAGGCCCACCATCAACTCGAAGGGCACCTGTTGATGCGCCTGGGTGGTCTCTTGGAGAAAGTTAGACACATAATAGAGCAATTTCACATAGCGCATTTTAGTATGCTAATGAGTAAAACAATATGATAATGAGCTTCGCACGGATGAGCACACAAAAATATCAAAAATTGCTTAATATGACAATCTCATTGAAAATTAAGAAACACAGTATCAGAACTACTGTAGCTGTTGTATTAAAATCAATATTTAAATAGATTTTGCTCATTTATCAGATAGAACGAAAAACGAGACATTTATGTACGCTAAATGTGTCCCCAGAGCGAAGCTGATAAAATGCGTTATGTGAAATCGCTCTAATGAGTGGTAATGAGCTATTTAGGACAAACTATTGTTAATGTTAATGGAATAAATGTGAGAACTTAAAGATACAGTCCACCTTTACAGGTCTCTTAGTTAAAAAATGGTTTATTGTGTCATTTTACACTAAAGATAGACTATATATTGACTATATATCATTTTAAAGCGTATATACAACGAATAAGATTGTGTTTGTTTCGTTATTAAAATTATTATCTGTAACCAGAAGCTCAAAATCAAAGCTCGATTTAGATATTTTATGTGAAGCATTGGTTATAGATAATTAATTTCAAGAGAAAACAAAGTCTTATTCTCTGTTTTATAACCTTTAAAATGATACATTATTTGTCTATCTTTAATGTTAAATGAGGAGCCATCACATTTTAAACTGATGACACCCTGTTAATATGGACTGTATCCCATGAAATAGCATTAATTATGTGCGTAGTAGGAACATAACAAAACAATGTGCTATATTTTCGTGATTCAACTACATACAACCTGTCAAAATGTTAGAGCAAATGCATTCCAAAAATGACTGTTGCTTTTGATCACTAGATTTAAAAAATAAGAAAAAAATTGCAAAAAGTACTATACTAACTATTATAGAGCACATTTAATATATCTGTGAAATATTAGTAATTTCTATTTAGTCCAATTTTACTTATTCCTTTATCGCTCAATTTTGTTATCAATTTATTATTCTAGTGTGTAATTAGGACTAGTTGGTATTATGATGCCTTTGTTATTATTATACCTTTCTGGTATTAGTTATAAATGAAAGGGTACCTAAAGGTATAGCAGAGTAGCCTGGACATATTGTTACTGTTTTTTGTTGCTGGACAACTTAAATATACCTCATATAGGAGGCTTTTAGAATCTAACTCATATAAATATATAGAGTTAAGTCATTTAGAGTGAAGTCATTTAACCCGTGAAACAAAATAGTCAAGGTGTAATAGTCAAATAGACACAAAAGAAAACTGGAATTCTAGACTGCCAAGGTGTATTAGTCTAATATCTATTTCACGGGTTAAATGACTTCACTCTCTATATATTAACTTATTTATTTTTATTATTGATCAATAACATGCTATTGTTACATGTTTATATCAAGACAGTGCTATTGTCTTATTATTTTACATTTTTCATATGAATAAAACAATTTAAGATCAGTTAATGTATGCATCTCTTCAATGTGGAATTTATTATTTATGTAAAGTGAATATGAAAATTGATATAGTTTGATGTGTGGTGACTATCATATTTTGTTCATATTCACTATATGGTAAACATTTAGTGAATATGATATTTGAAACCTACAGAGAATATGAAGTGAATATGAAAATCAACATAGTTTGATGGGTAGTGAAGATGATGTGAACATCATATTTTCTTCATATTCACTATATGGTAAACATTTAGTGAATATGATATTTAAAACCTACAGAGAATATGAAGTGAATATGAAAATCAACATACTTTGATGGGTAATGAAGATGATGTGAATATCATATTTTCTTCATATTCACTATATGGTAAACGTTTAGTGAATATGATATTTAAAGTGCAAGTATCGCCAAAAATAGGTGGTTTGATTTTATCATCATTAAATCGAAAAGTGGTTGCTTTGTACCTAATATCATTTTAAAAATTAAAAAAACATCGAAATCTATGTTATTTTGCGCAAAAAAGCGAGCGTATTTGCCAAAGTCAATTTGAAGGTCATATGACGATCCGTATCTGTGACGTATGAGGAGGAACGATTGTCACACAACACCCGTGCGGATTTGAGGGAAAGTTTGTCATCGACACAGTTTTTTCAACAAAAAAGTATTTTAAAAACAGTTTTATGGATAAACTATCAATGGATATTACTATTCTGTAAGTAGAAAATTGTAATAAATGTAACTTTGCTGTTATGGAGTTGTTATCGCTTTAATTTTATGCGTTTTTCAGTCTTTTCCATAAATCTTCACTTACAATCAATTCGGTAGTCTTTTCAACCAAAACGTGCTCAAAATTACATTTGAGACAAACAATACCATTCGTTCAGGACTGTTTTGAAAAGTTTAGAATGTTGTTCAAAGGTTAGACATATCTGGTATTGTGTATCTTCTATATGATCAGTTTTAATATTGTATTTGAAATGCAATTGTTTTGAAACGGGTGAAACCTGAACTCAGCTGCTTATCGGCCGTGTTTGACGTTCTTGTACTTTTACTTTTCTAACTTCAAGACAAGACAAGACAAACAGTGCACTGTATTTCTATATGAAAATAACCTTATTGTTTTGTTGTTGTTGTTTTTTTCATGCTGAAAAGAGATCATTTTCATAAACTGTGTGATTTTCCGTATCTTGAAGAGAAACCATTGAGTTCAATGCGTGACAAATTCAGAATTTTTCGTCCGTTAACTGACATTTTATGTTTTGTACATTTATTTTGGTAAAATTGTGTTGTAAAAAAAACAAATCGATAAAATAATTTCCTAAAACAAAAAGGATTAAATTTGGCTAACCCTAGGCCTGTGGCGTTCTCGTTTAGAATAGGCGTTTCTTGTTGGTTTGCCGGTGTGAGCAGGGATGAAAACTGCTATACGTTAGTACTGCTCTTTTAGATGTTGTTTTTAGTTCACATCAGCTTGTGCGTTGATAGAGTACAAACACTAAAAGTGTGCAACATAAATACCACTAAATACTGCTAAATTATGCAAATTCTTTTGTTCTCTATTGTTTAATCAACACTATTTAGTGGTAAATAGTACAAAGTGTTGCACACTTTTAGTGTTTGTACTCTAGTAAAGATAATAACCAAATTAATAAAGAATTATCTATTAGAATAAAGAATTCTAAAAACCAGTGCACTTTCTTTGGACTGAATCCCAATGTTTTGATATAATTGTCAACAAAGTCCGATGAAGTGAAGTTTCTTGAACATCAGTATACAACTATATCAGACAAATTAATTTTATCCGTAACTACGTGAAAGAACTGTGTTTTTCGGTAATTTATACAAAGAAACACCATTTGCTCTTGTGCAGCTACAATTTTGGACAACGCATCGCATAGGCATTGAGCAGGTTTTTGTGATTTTATTATAACTACAATGTACAACGAGCAGACAACAAACGATTCCGCTCCCGGCCGTGCGAAAGCGTTCCTCTTGCTACATCACAGCTAATTTGCATAATTTCTTGACTTGCGGCTTCGACGATGTATATTTTTCGATTTTTTCCGCACTTTTTTTCCGAAATAAATTTTGGTTATAAGACATTTGGATTCGAAAATAAATCATTGAGGGCAATCATTTCAAGCAAAGTTTATTTTTGGTGATACTTGCACTTTAAAACCTACAGAGAATATGAAGTAAATATGAAAATCGACATAGCTCCACACTTGTTGTGAAGATGAAGTGAATTTCATATTTTTTTCACATTCTCAGCATATAGTAAACATGGGGTGAATATGATATTTAAAACCTAAAGAACATGTAAAGTGAATATGAAAATCGACATAGCTTCACGCTTATTGTGACGATGACGTGAATATCATATTTTCTTCATATTCTCAGTGTGTAGTGAACATGGGGTGAATGTGGTATACACCATATTCACAACCTATCGAAAATATGTGTTGAAGATGATATTTGCACTACAGTAAATATAATCAAATGTGAGTGAATATGGTATACGCTTCAAATTCACATCATATTCACACTATAGTGAATTCGATTTTTCGTGCAGTGATACACATTATACACTATATACAGTAGACACTTGTATATTGTGTATATTTATACATGTATACACTATATACACTGAGTCTTAGAGTTAAAGAGATATATACACTATATACTCATTATACACAATATACAACAGACACTTGTATATTGTGTATATTTATACAATATATACACTGTATACACTTTATGTATAAATTGTATATATATATATATACTATATACAGTATATACACTACACGTGTATATTGTGTACATGATATGCTTGTTCAATATACAGTTTATACCATTTATGTATAAAGTGTATATATATACACTATATACAGTATATTCAATATATGTATACACAATATATTAATTAAGTATTTACTGTATATTGTGCAATACCGCGCCTCACTCAATTCAATAGACCTCTTTACCTCCGTATGCAAATTGCCCATTTCAGACCACGTGTCATTCCCTTGAGAATTGTTCTTTTATGATGAACGTGTTATTTCATTTACATGTAAAAGAAAAAATTCCCAAGGGTAGCATCACGTGATCTGAAATGGGACAACAAACAAGGAAGGTAAAGAGGTATATAATATGTTTCTCTATACCAAACTATTCAATTCATTTTCTGTAACACACAGCCACCCGGTAGGTAGTCTGTTGTAAGCACTTCTCGAAGAAAACATCTTACAATGAATTTGTTTATACTTAATGTAATTTTTAAGGGCATCTAAAACATCTAAAACATTTATATTCACAATCCCCATTGGATAAAATTGATTTCAACAGTTTGAAGAGATCTACAAGGTACAAAAAGCACAATAAACAGCCTAGCACCTAAAGATATAACTAATATAAACAACATAGACAAATCCAATGTTTGCTTGGAAAGTGAACAAATTGTGTGTCAATGTTGAGCTACACCAGAAGAATTCCAGAATCCATAATTTTATGAGACTATTAATCTTTCACTGTTCTTGTGATATTTGAATATCATATATTGTTCCTCAGAAATTGTTACCTGGGCATCAGCGTTGTCTTCAAATGTTTTCTTGAGTAGGTCTTTTTGGGCTATATCAACTGTGTTGTCGTTCATACGCTTGAAAATGTATCTAGCTTTCCTCAGGTCAGTAAAAACTACCGTGATAACTGCTGGGGACTCAGAGTAAGTATGACCAAAACTATTGTGCTGGTAAGTTTTTTTAAAAATCAAATCAAACACTTCAAGAGGAATGTCAATGCTAAAAGTGCAAAACCATGAAGTCACGGTGCTTGGAAACGGTCGCATTCGACAAACAATGTACTTGCGTAGTCTGTAGAGAGTTCGTTCAGCCATAGGCCACAGTCCAAAAGAATGTGACAATCAGGATGATTCGATTCCATACTCGAACAGACTTGACCGACAAGATAATCTAAATTTCGAAATACGCTATTTACTCTTCCAATACTTCTTTGATTATCTGCTACATCACTTCCCAAAATATTACGCTTACACAGTCTTAACCATATCTCAATCTGTTGCTGGACTCTTTGCACGTCCGCCATCTTGAAATAAAATAATGATTACCCAGAAGTCAACGCGCACCTCCGATGAGATCTTGACAGGGGCTATCTGCCCCAGCGTAGGGCGAACGAGAACCCTACACAGAAATCATCTTAGACCTTGTCCATTTTCTACTGAATCTACCGACCTTGGTGATTCTACTATGGATGAACCAGAGAAGAGCTGTACCCCCCAGAATGAAAGTGGAGCGCTAAGACGAACTGAACGACGAAGGCAAAGACCCCTTTGGATGAAGGAACCACACTGGGTGCTTTCCTGATTTACATCCACCAATCAACTAAAGAAAAAAGAGAGACAGAGAAAGGTGTAGCATGAATGAGTGTGTGCATGTTCGTGTGTATGATTGTATATGTGAATGTGTTTGTGTTTAGGATTCCCTTGAGGGTTGGGTTAATGTAAGGAGTATAAGAGCTAGGTCAAGCTTGGAGAGAGCGGATTTTGGGACTGGTTTAGGTCAAGATATAGAGATATACGTCTCTCCCAGAAAGACACAGAAAAGAACGCAGGCTTACCCTTGAAGAGATATCACTTAAGAGCGTATGTCACGAAGCATCAAACAATGACTGGCAATGGATGAAAATCCGATTTTGCTAATACTTTTATATTTTGTACCCTATTATATCCCAATCATCACAATCTAGTTCATTAGTAAAAATATTGCTTAGTTTTCGAGAAATCAGGATTTTTGTGAGAGTGGGTAAATATGCTAATTTTAGCGATCTCAGATTACCCCACTTCAATGGCCTGGCGTGACGAAAATACTTAACCTTTGAAATTTTAAGTAACAATATTCTTGTTCATTATTTAGACATTGTATTATGTAGTTTTCAATGATTAAAATTAGTAAAGTTTTGGCGAATTTTCTTGCCGACCATACTTTTTCTGCTTCTAAAAATAGCCTCAGAAGAATGGACTTTTAAACTATGTGCGATACAACCAAATCCAACGACATTCTGGATATATATAGAAGAAGTGATGGCCTTGATACCGATATAAAAATTTACGTCCGTATTTTGGTTGTATGGCATGAACAGCGATCTCAAAGTTGGTTAAAATTCAACTTAAGCGACTCTGAAATCGACATGTTTTGTCTAGCCGTTAGTTATTACTCGATCGTTTTGCCGTGTAAACTGTCGCCTAACTATTGCGAAAATCTTCCATAGATTTATAAAACCACTCACCTTAGCTATTAGATGAATACTAGTTTCAACCAACATCTGTAATATCAGTAATTTCGGCGATAAAAGCCATGCAGACATCCATCCAATGTACATCCCGACGTGCATGTAACGCAATGTGTTCAAATAAACTAACTCTTAAACAATAATTGTTTTGCTTTGTGTGATATCGCCTATTAACGATTTTGAAAGTTTACCACGAATACAAAACACTGCCCATGATAACTCGTTTAATAATAGTGGAAATAGTTATTTGAATAACTATTTTTAAGAGCTATATGAGGCAACCAAAACGTCGTCAATGTTTTTAGCCGTCAGACTTGTTTATATGGCACAGGAAGCCCATCACATGGCATTTGTGCAAAACCACCCATCTTAACATCTGTTATATTAGTTATTGCTGGGATAAAAGCGCACCCGGTACACATCCTGACGTGCATGTAACGCAATGTGTTAAAAAAAACATGCAATCTGACAAAGCAGCGTTGCATTGTTCTATTATATTTTCTTCTTTTTGCCATTTCTGATATACGATTTGATTTGATGCTTGTACTTGCAAATAATCCTTTATATCCACAGAAAAATACACGATGAGATAATAAGGGTACGAATCGTGAGTACATGTTGAGTTTACATTAAATTTTCCAAATCATTTGATTGACAAGCATTGTAAATACATAATCATGATATGTTTTTCTAAGATGCTTTATCAAAACGTAAGGCTTCAGATTGCGCTACTACTTGTTAGTGGTAGCATCATGGAGCTAAGTTGTTCATTTAGAAGTATTGTTGGTGGTGTTTGTGGAGCTGACCGTAAGGACCGCAAGCACAACACAGAAGTAAGACCCCTTGTACAGTGCAAGAAAGACATCTCAAGTCACCTGCATAGTTTGCAGTTTTCTGGTCCTGATAGTGAGATTGAGTTGATTCTATCACGCGCTGCTATGTTTGAAACACCAAAAAATATAGAAGATTTCACGATTTGTCCCAACCATCGTGCAGTTCTTGGTATTGGTTGGACTCGGGCCTCAAATACAAGTTGCAAGGTACCACAGGAGGTCTCTGGACACAAAAAACAAGGGAAGCAACCGAAGTCCGTTACGGGCATAAATAAACAATCGTCTCAGTGGCTGTTACAAAAAACTGGTGTACTCGTTCAAGTTGGTTCAGGTAGGTGTATGAATGATTAATGCTTTTTTAAAGGAAAGCCTAATACTTATTATACTTATCTGTACTTCAGGGGTGTGCACAAATTGCGAGAAAAAGTTAAAGCATTTGCCCGAGGAAGACGTACTTGCAAATATGGCAATGGACCTTGAAAACCTTAACTTGGTTAGTAATCAAAAACAAATTGGTCGTTTAAACAAAAAGCGCCTAAATTATTGAATGATGATGATTAAGATATGACAATGATAATTATTATCTATTATTGTCATTATCCTGTTATTATTTATATTATTTAATCAACTTTATAGTCTCTCTATATGCTCTACTGAAAATCTATATTTTATATCAATAATATCATGATCGATTAACACAACTAGCCACTTATTGAATCATTGTTAACATGATATTATCATAATAATATGACGTTCTTTTCTCCGCATTTACAATGCTCAATGCGGTTACAAAAAATTTTAAAAACGTTTCTAATTATATGCTAATATATATATATATATATATATATATATATATATATATATATATATATATATATATATATATATATATATATATATATATATATATATATATATATATATATATATATATATATATATATATATATATATATATATATATATATATTTACAATATGACTATGTTAAAAATGTCTGTTTCATAATCATAATATTATAATTATTATAATTATAATATTATATTATTATTATAATATTATAATATAAATCATAATATTAAGGAGCCGACCATTTAACTTTTGAGGGGGGGGGGGGGGGGGGGGTGATTTTGAAAATAAATTTCCTGCAAGCCAAAATTGCCACTCAAAATCTTTGCATTTCTATCAAATAAATACCGTGCGCATGCCGGCTGGCTAAAAAAAAATTCGTGCACGGACCAAATCACCTACCCCACCCCCCTCCTCAAAAGTTAAATGGTCGGCCCCTAACATCATTGTTATGATTATAATATCATTTTTCACTTACATAAGTATCACTATCAGCATTATGGGTAGTACTTTTTTTTATGAAACCGTAAAGTAAAAATGGTACATAATAAGATATTTATTATATTTGCTTTATCGAGATATTAGGCTTCGGTCTTTTTTTGAACGGGTGGGGAGGGTGGGGCGTCCAAATGGCCACTTTTAAAACCTAAATATTTGGTACCTTCCCTTCCACTAGCCCCCCCCCCCCCCCCCCCCCCGGCCCCTTGCTAATTTAGTTAATAACTTCTTATTTTTGTTTTCCAATTAACGATATGTCATTGTTTTTAGACCGAGGAACAAGAAGTGACGTTCAAGTCACCATGTCCAATGTCCAGTCCAGCTTCGAAATCTCAAGAAACACCGTCAAGCATATATCGGCCATCTGAAACTCTATCGCTGTCTTTTGTAGAAGAGGAACTCTTGCCAACGCCAAGAGAACATCTAAATGCTTTTCTTGCTGCAAGGGATATCAGTCCTATCCGTCACACTCTAAAAACACCATGGGAGAAAGTATCTGAGAGAACAAAACGCCTACATACACGAAAGGCAAAACAAGTAGTTGATGCATGTCTGGAAGAAATTGCGCCAGAGAATCAACAGCACCTTCTTAGCACAATCAGCAGGGCTCCTTTTACCAGTGCAGACATTGATTTAACCCTACTTGATTGTCTTGCTGAATGCTACAATAATGCAGAACACTGGAGTACTCGCAGACAAATTCTTTCTATAATCGCTGACAAAATAAGTTTCAAAGAGCTCCACAACTTAATACCAGAGATAACCAGATATCGGTATAATATAGCACGACACCACCGCCTCTTACATGGGAGAGGATCTATTGTCCCTGTCAACCATACAACCAGAATGTATGTCCCACCTGAAAAGCTTGATCACTTTTTGTCCTTCATAACAAGTCCCCATGTTGTACAAGATCTTCCTTATGGAGAAAAGTCAATGAAGCTCTCGTCGAATATTGAAATCAAGATTCCAAATGTTATCAGAACAATGATACCAGAGCAAGTCATAAAACAGTACCAGAGCTACTGCAGTGAGTCTGGCTTCATTCCAATGAGTAGAAGTACTTTAAGCCGAGTTCTCAACGTATGTTCAGCATCTGTGCGAAAGTCCCTCCAAGGACTCGACTATTTCTCTGCCGATGGAGCTAAAGCGTTTGATGACCTGGCAGTGGTGATAGAGAAGCTGGGCGATGATCTTGGTAAAGGTTTAACGTGGGCAAAACATCAAAACACACATCTAAAGAATGCAAAGAGATATCTGAAAACTGATTACAAGGTAATAAACAAATGAATACTTTGAAGATGAAATAGACACTGTATTTCTCAAGTGACGCGCTTCAAGTCACGCGCTGGGCCACGCCCATATTATTTCGACACATGGGCGTAATTTAATGGCAATTAACGTACGTAGAAGACAAAACCGAGTTGCGTAACTCGAATAACAATGAAACAATGATACGCGCTCTTGTCTTAATCGATATTTTAAAAAGTCTATAAGCACTGTTTCAAGTAACAAGTATTTTTTGAATATAGTAGAAAAAGTATATTATTTCATTGTAATAACTGTATATTGCATTTTGTCTTAAAGGTTCACATTTCTGAGAGTTCTTCTGTGGGTGATCATTGCAGACCTTATGCCCTTAGCTGTCCTGACGACAAGGATTATCAATCTCCTTGCGACCACGAGCATACTGACAGATGTGATCGGTGTGATGGCCTTGCAACTGTTATAGCTGAAATACAGTCTACCGTAGATACCCTTGACGACAGTGGCGAGAAAGACGAGTTAAAGTATGAAGTGGAGCAATCAGTATTAAAGATCCGTGCTTGGAAAGCCCACATTCTCCGTGCAATTAATCAAGACCAAGCAAGAATCAATGTCATCCAAATTCTTGATCCAACAACTGCCCTCCTTGTTCTTGATTGGGCGATGAAGTACCTTCCGAAAAAGTATCGTGAAGCTCAATCTGATTGGTTCGGCAAACGGGGCATAAGCTGGCATGTGACAGTAGCCTTAAGAAAGAATGCTGATGGAACCATGCAAACACTCACTTTTCTCCACGTATTTGAAAAGTGTTCGCAGGTTAGTGATACTGTCCTGGCAATCATCGATGACGTTTTCTCTCAGCTCAAATCCACTGCACCTGAAATTTCAACTGTATACCTCAGACAAGACAACGCTGGCTGCTATCACTCAGCCGCAGTCCTCCTATCAGTACAACGCTTAGCAACCAAGAATAACCTCAATCTAGCTCAAGTTGATTACTCCGATCCACAAGGTGGCAAAGGATCTTGTGATCGTAAAGCAGCCAACGTAAAAAACCACATCAGAGTATACTTGAACGAAGGTCATGATGTAGAAACAGCCCAGCAGATGGTAGAGGCTATCAACTCAGCAGGTGGTGTACCAGGGGTGAGGGTGACTTTATGCGGTCAACAGATCACTGACACGCCTTTTCCAGAAAAGTTAGACGGAATCAGTCTCCTCAACAACGTGGGCTATAGCAAAGATGGAATAACCGTCTGGAAAGCATACTCAACTGGTCCTGGTAAAAATTTACCTTTGAGTATGTTTTCCGATATTTCATCGAGCTACCAGTTACCTCAACTCAACACTGAAGCAGATGCGCTGCAAGATAGTCAAAAAGTAACTTTTACTAATGTTAAAGCAAGAAAGCGCAAATCTAAAAGTAAGCAGCCAGCAGACTGCAGTATCCATGATGATGAGAATGAATCAGGTGAAGAAACCCTAGAAGAGCCCAGTCTGTTTTTTTGTCCCGAAGCGGGTTGTGTAAAATCTTACCAAAAATTATCATCACTTGAAAAGCACCTTGACTATGGAACCCACAAGTACGCCTTAGAGCGCGAGACCCTCTACGACAAAGCAATGTTGAACTACGCAGCTAAGCTCGAGGAAGGAGCATCTACTGATGTTCCAACAGTCACCCAAGACATCCATGTAACAGAGTCCCCTACACCTGTGCAGCCAATGGGATGGGCATTAAAATCCACCAAGCAAAATAAGCGATTTTCGAAAAAACAAAAAGAATATCTACTGGATATATATAACGTTGGTGAAAATACTGGCCAAAAAGCTGACCCTGCCTCAGTATCAAGAGCAATGAGGAAAGCCAGATTGCCAACTGGCGAGCCAGTGTTCAACGGTGAAGAATATCTATCGACACAACAAATAGCAGGCTTTTTCTCACGTGTTACTGCAAAGAAAAAGGTCGCTGTTACCCAAGTCACAAATACCCATGAAGTCCAAAAAGACCGTCTAGAAATAGATACTGAAAGGCTACTGTCCGATCTTCACAGCGTTGTATCTGACTCCGTATCCATCCGCCATCCAATTATGTACAGCACTTATAACCTATGTGAATATGTCTCCAAGAAGAAGTTGGACAGATTCTCCATCTTAGTATTGAAAGATATCTGTAACTCCTTCCAGCTTGATACTTGCAATGTTACACTAGTGAAGCGCAAGAAACCATACATCACATTGATTGAACTGCTAGTGGCTCATTGCTCTTGCCAAACGAAGTGACATTAGTTGTTGAGGGTACTAACAGTGATAATGGAGGTGAAACCCCGGGAGGGGGACTCCGGGGAAAAAGTACCGGGGATGCTCGTCGTATCTCTTAGAAAATGAAGCTAATCGATATTCGCTTCTGATACGTATATTAAAAACATTAATCTTAGGGGGTAAAATTCACCCAGCCACGCCCTTTTTAAAAGACTTCCGGTATCTTTTAGGAGTATTTTTGAAAATTTCTGACGAGCATCCTCGGTACTTTTCCCCGGAGTCCCCCCACCCGGGGGTGAGACACATCTATGCATACATATTTTTATTAGATTTTCCCTAACGGGCTTTTAAACACATATTTACATTCAATTGTTTAAACTGTATATATTAATTACAATACTAGTGATTTGCTAGCATATTGCTAACTTTAGATGATGCGATGTTTAGAATTTTGTCGCATATTTTTAACTTGGTCCCTTAGGGAATGTTTTCTTGAGCTCGTCCGACTCCGATTCCACTTGAATCGATGGCTCAATACCTAATATTAATCTAAAAGAGAGCACAAGGTTTCCATTAATTCAGCTTCAATATCTTGGATCAAGTTAGTAGGCTACTCAAATTAAGACAAAATTAACTATCATTTTGTCTTGAGAGCGAGGCAAATCCTTAAAAATATTTCCTTTTTTTATTCTACATTCGTGAAGAGTTAGGTATTTAGGGGTGGACCATTAGATATTTGAGGGGTAGGGGGATGGCTGTGGTTGGGCAAATACCAAGGGAAATAAAAATGGTGCACAAAAACAATATAGATTATTGGTGCAAGTTGAAAATTCCTGCACATACGTAGAATGGGAAGAAATATCCTGCAAAAAAATATTGTACAAATATTGTTTAAGAGTTAGTTTATTTGAACACATTGCGTTACATGCACGTCGGGATGTACATTGGATGGATGTCTGCATGGCTTTTATCGCCGAAATTACTGATATTACAGATGTTGGTTGAAACTAGTATTCATCTTATAGCTAAGGTGAGTGGTTTTATAAATCTATGGAAGATTTTCGCAATAGTTAGGCGACAGTTTACACGGCAAAACGATCGAGTAACGGCTAACGGCTAGACAAAACATGTCGATTTCAGAGTCGCTTAAGTTGAATTTTAACCAACTTTGAGATCGCTGTTCATGCTATACAACCAAAATACGGACGTAAATTTTTATATCGGTATCAAGGCCATCACTTCTTCTATCTATATCCAGAATATCGTTGGATTTGGTTGTATCGCACATAGTTTAAAAGTCCATTCTTCTGAGGCTATTTTTAGAAGCAGAAAAAGTATGGTCGGCAAGAAAATTCGCCAAAACTTTACTATTTGATTTTAATCATTGAAAACTACATAATACAATGTCTAAATAATGAACAAGAATATTATGTTACTTAAAATTTCAAAGGTTAAGTATTTTCGTCACGCCAGGCCATTGAAGTGGGGTAATCTGAGATCGCTAAAATTAGCATATTTACCCACTCTCACAAAAATCCTGATTTCTCGAAAACTAAGCAATATTTTTACTAATGAACTAGATTGTGATGATTGGGATATAATAGGGTACAAAATATAAAAGTATTAGCAAAATCGGATTTTTGACCATTGCCACGATTTACAGGCCGATGTCTGATGCTACCTGACATACGCTCTTAATAAAGCATATAAAGTATATCGTAACAACAAAGTTTACAAAATTATAAAAGCATTTTTCTGGCATTGATAAAAGGCTGCCATGGAGACTAGGTTCGAGCTATGGCGAGGTGAAGGACCATAATTCAGCTCTTCGTAATTTGAGAATTTGTAGTGTTGAATGGCGGAATGTTTTGAAAAAAACTCAAGAATAAGATCAAGATCCAATAGATCTTCGACCTCATCTACTGAAAAATCTCCTCGAGCCAAAAAAGCGAAAAATCAAGAAGAAGAAATAGAAGACAAACCGTTGACTACCCCAAACATGGCGGGCGAATTCAAAGATAAGTTGGATGAAATTCAAAGGTTTCCAAACTTGACACGGTTAACGAAACAGTTAAACGAATAGAAACGTCAATAAGTATCCTTGAGGGAAGACTGTCAAAGGTAGAGGGAATACAGCAAATGGCCTTAAAGGACATCGAAGATCTGAAAGAATCAAAAGAGTTTATGGATGCAAGTGTCAGTCATCATCTCAAGGGAACCAGTGCTAAGTTAGATGAAGTGACGAAGCAAATTAAGAACCATGAGCAACGAATGGAGGAATTAGTAACCAAAAATCTCTACTTAAAAGCATACTCAATGCGTGAGAATGTAAGATTTCTCAATATTAAAGAAGAAGAAGGGGAAGACGTCCAAGAAAAGCTTAGAGCGTTCCTCCAGGACGAACTAGAGATCTTCGATGACGATTTAGAGATACAAAGAGTCCACAGATGTGGCAAGCCCAAAGGTTCGAAGCCGAGAGCAATATTGGCAAGGTTCTTAAGATATAAAGATGCGGAAAAAATTATCTCGAGAGGAAAAAAACTGATTCGAACGGAATATGGAATGTTCACTGATCTCCCTCCCAAGTAAGTGGAAAGACGCAGAAAACTAATGCCAATCCTGAAGAAGGCTAAACAAAACAAAATCAAGGCGACCTTTAGCAAATCAATGCCGGACAAATTATTCGTCAGGGGCAAGGAATGGCAAGGAATGGCAAGTAGGTGAGGAACTGATAATTTAAACTGATATGGATCTCTAAACTTAACTAAGTTACAGAACAATCAAGTTAGTTATTCATATACTGACATAAGAACTTTATCTCATTCATTCTGTTCCTTTACTATTTGTTTCCCCGTGGGACATAATCAACTTTCCTCTTGTTCTCTTTGACCATTGATATTCTACATCCGTTTGACTATGTGTTTCTTGTAAGAATGTGATTCCATTATTACTACCGTGTTTCATTAGCCAATTGTTGATTTTTCTACTCATTTTGTATTCCCTTAGGCCACGGACATTTAAAGATATAATAGGAAACTGGAAATCATCCGTTATCATTTGAGAATAAGGCATTATCATATTTTACATAATTATCTAAGCCATGATCAACAAGTAGGACAAAAATCTTATGAACTAAATTCAAACAAATAAAATACAAAAAAGTTAAAGAAAAGTTATGTGTTGAATGTAAGAGCATTTTTATAGCCTAGGCAGAAATCCTGCTATCCGCTTTTATACAATTACGATCTTAATTTATAATAGTATTGAATGGTAGATTATTCTCAAAGTTAACTCGATGAACATTCCAATCGAAACGTATATTATATGGGGAGGTGTTTTAATTTATGTTTTGACATCTAATCGAATTAGAAGCACACGGTGGAAACCCGGTCAAAAAAGTTAAATCAACGGAAACATTAGAAGCTATCATGCAAGAATACGATCGATGTGGTATTTGGAGGCTACGTAACCAGAGTGTGAAGAGATATACTTGGAGGGGTGCGGGCCAAGGTAAAAAAAGTAAGCCGGGTCAAATTTTGCAGCGTAGAATTTCAACCTTTTGTCGAGAAGTGTGAAATTATACCAGCCCCATCTACGGATAACTCAGCTATCACTATAGAACTTAAATCGTTCAAAGAAGTGGAATGCATCGAAGCAAACAATTATTATTTTGGAATACGCTCTTGGCTTGAACAATATGACATTGCACTACCAAGCTCAAATAAAGAGAATATAATATTGGGAGTAGATGATATAACTGACAACTTAATCATATTATTATATAAATATTCAATTTACAAACAAAGAGAAAAACAAAAACCACCGTTTTTAGATTGTTTTAAAAACTTATTAAAACAATACAGTATGTGTGTACAAATCCGGACAGTGTGCAAATCCGGACACTTTGGCATTTAAGCGTTAAAAAAGAGATCGAATTTGTTTAAAAATGAAAACAACATTATAGAATTAAGCATTTGTATGTATTCTATTGTTTAAGAAGTTTTTGTGACAATCGAGATATTTTCAGCTAGGAAAAAGAGCGATTTGTCATCGCATGTGAATATGCAAATTCGCAATTACTCATGTGTGAAATACTTTAGTGCTCAAACGTATTAATCAAGCAACGTAACTCATGATTTAATGAACACAAATTTATGCTTTAATCTCAAATTTGACTGTGGAAATGGAAAATCTATCGTAAGCATTCGAAAATTAGAAAATAACTTCAAAGAATTGATTAAACAGAACCTACTTTAATAGTGTCCGGCTTTGCACACAACTGTCCGGAATTGCACCACTCAAACTACTTTACAAATATATCCATAACATTTTTAAAAATCACTAAAATTGACCAATAGTTTATATAAATCTTTATCAGATGTTACCTCATTTCCAGGGAAAATATATTTCCTAAACAATTCATTTAACGAATGTTATGGAAATTTATTTAAAAACCGTCCGGAATTGCACACACATAATGTATGAAAAAATAGAACGAAGAGTGGCTGCGAATAAGAATAAAATAGATAGCCATAAAAAAATGGGAAAAACTAATAACAGCAATTCAAATTAATTAATCATATCAGACTAAGCCATGTTATTGATTTATTGTAATTTTGTTTTCTTTTTTATGTTGACATTAATTTGTAATAATATTTGTAAATAAAAAAAAATCTAGTGTAACACACCTAGTATGTTACTCATTAATTGTAAATAATTAAATCTTAGTATCAAAACATCATCTAGGGTAACACACCTAGTATGTTACTCATTAATTGTAAATAATTAAATCTTAGTTGGTTGTTATTGTAAAAGGTATATGTGTTTGTAATCAAAGTATTTAAAAAAAAGAAAGGCTGCCATCAGTTTGTCCATTGACATTGGTGTGATGTCATATGGAACTATACAAGATTTAGCAACTGAATACGAGAGTTATTTTATCACTATTTTAACTAACTCATGCATGTGTTTGTATTTATTCAGAGTGTAAAGAAAGAGTGGCCCTGAAGCTAGCTTCGATGATGTTGAGGCCTCCTTATAAGAAGGAAAAGCAAAGCAATAATCATGAGAAGCAGTAATGAAGATAATTTCGGTATGTACAACACATTTCTGATTGCATTCAAACTGCGAAACAATATAATGCTCAGTGCATGCATGTGTGTTTCACATGATTGCAGTCACTAACCTGGCAATGGCTCTTTATCATGACAGCATGTAAGATAGTTATACACCTAATCCAAAAAACGTTGTCGGGTCCGCCGCACAGTCCTCGCACCAAGACCGTGAAGAATGTCGGTTATATTTCATGTAATTAATTTATTCATAGCATGTTCACACTCTTTTGTTTCGGGAGAATACTTTTACAAGCGTTTACAAGTTGCTTCAACAATGCCTGCACCATACAGTGCGGATTTGCGTTGGCGGGCGATTTGGCTTGCAGAATTTCTCAGTATTGATAAAGCAGAAGTTGCGTTTTATCTTGGGATGTCAACAAGGACTTTAGAGAGATATGTTGCTAGTTTTTACCGAACGGCAGACGTTGTATCGCTGAAGGTCGGAAGACCGTATGGCTGTGTCGAGTTTCATCCACACGAGCAACTTTTTATTATGGAAGAAATATTGAGTAATCCAGATAAAACACTTGCAGAAATAGCCCAAGATCTTTGTTCAGAAACGGGATCCGAATTTAGTATCTCCGCTATTAATGCGTACTTAGCAAGAAACGGTATTACAAGAAAAAAGGTATTATAATGACTGAAATTTCAGCTATATATCTCTTTGTAAAACTAATTTTACAAACCAACTGTTGACAGCTTAGACATATCGCACTTCAAAGAAGAGAAGAAGCAAGAGTCCAGTATCGTGCGATTTCTTGCCTTTTTAGACCGGAAATGTTCGTTTTTCTGGATGAGAGCGGATTTGTAAGTTTAAAAATATATTTGTTTACTTATCTCAAAATCAGTTTCTTATCCTTTAAGAATTAAATAACTGCATGAATAAAACAAATGGACATGCAAACAAATGGGTCAATGAATAAATTTAAAGGATTAAATGGTATAAGCAAATAGAATTGTACGAAATTATGGTCGAAGCTTCAAGGGAATGCGAGCAGAAGTTCGTCGACTTCGTCAGCCATGGGGAGAACGTATTTCTGCAATTCCAGTGGTATGCACCGATGGCATCAAAGATTTGGGTCTTTATAAAGGAAGTGTCGATGGCGCAAAATTCTTACATTATGTCAACACAACTTTAGCTCCTTATCTACAACCCTTTAATGGCATCAATGCTCGTTCTGTAGTCGTACTAGGTAAACTAAAACCTGTTGATATAACATATTCATATCTCAAACAAATTTACAAAAATAATCCCACCCAAAACTGAACTCAAGGTATAAATCATCCTTTGCAGATAATGCAAGAATACACCATTTTCGAGCTGCCATGAATGCAATCAACGCTACAGGCGCACTTATACTGTTTTTACCGCCTTACAGTCCAGATTTTATGCCATGCGAGGGCATTTTTTCTCAAGCCAAAAGTTGGATTAAAGAAAACGACCTTGCGTGGCAAGTTTGCGAAGAACCAGAGTTGATGTTATTTGAAGCTTTTATTCAAATACAAACTTTTGAAGTGTTGAATTATATTAGACATGCAGAGTATATTTAAGAACAAACGTATTACTAGCGCTGCATCGTAGTGGAAATTAAACCGCGAGAATAGATATCTATGTCATTATTATAAACAGTTTTAATAATTAATAACTAGAACATATTTTAACATTCACTGATTTCAACATGAACGACTCATGAACTGATCACCCTCAAGTTGAGGGTAAAAACAGACATATTAAAAGAAATGGAAAGGAAAACGTTTCATTTCTGCAGCTAAATAGATTCAAGTTCTTCAATCAGTTTATCTCGTTGTTTTAAATACTGATCATCGCTTAATATTTCTTCGTCCTTGAGGTTCTTCAGCTCTCTCAGTTGTTTCATTATGGAGCCTCTGGAATCAAGCTACAAAGAAATCGTAGTTAGTGCTTTGCTAGTACAACTGAGTGAAATACTTCAAAGTGTTCTCAATACAATACCTTGTTGGTTGCTTCATTTGGGACCGCTTGACTACTTGTACTTGATGTTTTTCCCGCAGACCTTTTAGCTGTAAAGAAGGACACTTTGGATGGGTCGTCTTCGCTTGTGCGAGTGCCATTTGACTGTGATAAGATAAACATTGGATCACTTTAGTAAAATTGAAGACTATTGCTATAAAAACTGAAATTTCATATGCATGAATGATGAATGAACGCGGACTCTTGTGTTTAAAAAGATATCACATAATGTGACTCAAATCAGCAAATATTCCGCAGTAGAAGTGCTCAAAACCGTCCACAAAACCTGCTTTGAAATTCAACGCAGATATTTTGTCACACTTTTATTGGAGTGTAGTATTTAAATTTAGTTTGAACTACAAAGAAAGGAGTAATTTTCTCTGCCAATCTATCAGTTGTGTTTTTTTTGGCGATTACGGAATTCTATTCATTCATGCATTAGCTTTTGCTATTTTTAGATGACATGTACAATTTCTCAAGTAATTTTCCTTACATTGTTACTATGTATTATTTGTAATTGTAATTGTACGAATAAATGAGTTGTTGTTGTTGCATGCGCGCGGCTGAAACAAAATGTTCACGTGCGTACTCTAAATAATGAATTACAACAACCCAGAAGAACTCGATAATGTTGACAATATTCGTTATCTCAATAATAATTATCATTAATTTATAATTAATGATAGCTACTAATTAAATAGAGTATTAAAAAATTGAAGCCGGCTGTATTTTTTTTTAATGAAAATCGGACCTCAGTCAATAAGTTGTGAAGCTACCAGCGTGCGTTTGCCCCAGTAATCAAGGCGAAAACTAATCAGTAAGTG
Source organism: Metridium senile (assembly GCA_949775045.1). Classification (NCBI taxonomy): domain Eukaryota; kingdom Metazoa; phylum Cnidaria; class Anthozoa; order Actiniaria; family Metridiidae; genus Metridium; species Metridium senile. Next base: position 37,683,918 of record OX459095.1, read on the forward strand.
CTAAAAACTCTACAAAACTCATTAGCATGTTAACTTATGTGAAACTGTTCTATTTAATGTCTATTTGAAAAGATCCTATTATCACGTCGCAGTAAGTTAAGTTATGGGTGAGATCCGCTCCTGTTCCTCACCAAGGTAAAGAGACGAGATTGAATATGGCTTACATATACCCATAACATCCTTAATTAATTCAATGCTTAAAAAATATATCCATTACTCAGAACCCAATATCCATTACTCAGAACCCATCTCAGCCAAGCATGCTAAATAACCCCATATGACCTTCCTTAAGAGGACGCGACCCCAATCCTAGGGTTTAAGGGCCAAACAAAGGGGCGGGCCCCCATTCACATCGCTTGAAATATGAAAGTGGTAAGGTGACCCAGGGGACCTACCCCTCCGTTGACCCGAGCTCTGAACCAGGTCCAGAAATACCTAGTTATTACGCGTTAATTAATGCCATTCCATGCGAGACAACGATACGGTACCAGGCGAATAACATGGCTATAGGCGTAGCTATATGAACCAAAAGTGTGAACAAAACCATAAATGGCTCTCCAGGCCATCTTCGCTCACTCGGCAGTATTCACATTTAAGTCTCATGTAACCCTGGCTCTCCGGGCCATCTTCGCTCACTCGGCGTTCTTACCATTAATTCTCATGTACCCATGGCTCTCCAGGCCATCTTCTCTCACTAGGCGGTATTCACAATTAATTCTAATGTACCCATGGCTCTCCAGGCCATCTTCGCTAACTCGGCGGTATTCACAATTAATTCTTATGTACCCATGGCTCTCCAGGCCATCTTCGCTCACTCGGCGGTATTCACAATTAATCAGTCGCATGTACCCATGGCTCTCCAGGCCATCCTTGCTCACTAGGCGGTATTATAAGGCCCTGAAAAAAACGGAGTAAAACAAGGTAAAAAAGAAATTAACAATAGGAACAAAAAGACAAAAGAAAAAAATATGCTGCGAATAGGGCTAAACGAGTTGTAAAAACTACAATGAAAGAATCCCTAGGGACACAAAAACGCTCGATATTAAAAACAAGAGATGCCGAGAACGAAACGGGAAAGACTAAACGAGGCCTATAACAAACAAAGGAATAAATTAAACTGCTTAGAAGCGTAAGAAAAACACCAAATGAATATGTCAATTACTAGGAAAGCGAAAAGTAGCTTTCCGAAAAACTTTGGTCGATAGTATTCTTGCTAAAAATACGATACTGAGCAGCCTTTGAACTACCTTACCGGTGGTATTAAACGTAAAAATACCCCACAGTGTAAAACTTACTTCACCGGTATACCCATTTGCACAGTATCAACAGGGTTCTCGCTAGAGCAAGGAAATCTAGAATCAAATAAAACTGTACAAACTGTATTTGACGACTCGTGCTGCCAGTATTCACTAGTTCTGCGTCTGTTGAGGTATCTTGAGCGTTTAGAGGAGCAGTTGTTCATCTCTCTGAAGTGAGTTATTTTAGCTGGTGGCGGTGGTGGACAGCAAAACCAAAACTCGGCCTCTCGCGACGCTCCGAACGACGTTAAGCAATAAGGCATGTATGTGAAGTTAGTTTGTACAGTAATTATGCAGTGACATTAGTTCCTTAGTGATTGCTAACTCAAATATTCTCTTTTGTACAGGACCATCAGTCACTAGATGACAACATTAAAACAAATACCTAGCATGTCATTTTCATGGAAGACATTCGCAATTCCAATGTTCTTGTAAGAGACAAACCGAAAGATCTTGAATTTGGTTCGAACGATATGCGCTTGAACAATATTACACAACTTTCGGTAAAACAAATGTAGAACACTGGACAGTTACGTTGTTTCTAGCAACATTGTTAGCGAAAGCGTTGCATAATAGTTGTTTATAATTATCTATGATTGCGCATGTTATTATTTCAACCATTCATAGCCCAAAACATTTGCTAGACCGAAATCTGCCCTAATTGAAGAGGGCCGTATCCGGGTCAAAATTTTGGCACCATTTTTGTGGCTTAATCGGCCGTATTTCATTTACTGTGCATAGTGATACCAGTTTTTGGTATGCGCACCGGCTATTTTGGGTCAATTTGGACCAAGTTATAGGACATGTTGCTTTACGCTAGACCAAACGTTTCTTACTACTTATAATAAACAATTTCTGAGGGACATTTTGCTGACGTTGATTTGATGATTTTGACAGCTGTAGGTGATAATTTAAATAAAACGCCAACATGGTCTTTTTGAGTTATTCTCGTATTTCTTGAACATGGTTTAAAAAAAGACAAGAGGAACACGTGGAAAAAATTGGACGACCTACTTGGAATAGATAGACAAAAGGTGTTACGATCTATGATGAATAAAAAGGACTTCGCGCGGTTGTTGGAGCGTAGGTTGTCTTGCTCCAAGCAATCACGCCCAAAGGCCGATCACGCGCCGAGCGGGAAACTGATGATGATGATGAAATAAATAATTGAAGATGCAATCTTTTTATAGTCAAATAACACAGAAACGTACGGGAATGCTTTTTGTTAAGTATTGTTTTTGCAAAATAACAGCCTATTGAATATTTAAGTTTCAGAGCAGGTAACTTATTAACAAAGACGTCTAACGAAAAGTACTCCCGTATGAGTCTTCGACATAGAACACTCTTTGTCAACGTCAATTACTCTTTGTTTGTACTTTCTCTGACGTTGATCTGTTTTAGTTGCTCTTGGAGTTAACATGCGATACTCTTACATTCAAAAATGCAGAAACTCCCTTGTGCCCAAAACGATCCAGCTTTGATGTCTACCCTTGCATCTCACTTGTGCTCGTAGATTTTATGGGATAAGTTGCGGCTCCTTTTGTACATTGTTACAGACATTCTTTAACAATGTAAGTTGCGGCTCCTTTTGTACATTGTTACAGACATTCTTTAACAATGTAAGTTGCGACTCCTTTTGTACATTGTTACAGACTTTGTTTAACAATGTAGTAAGAATATCATAGTCCAGGAGCAGATGACGCCGAAAGAAGTGCCGTGGGATTTTCATGAAGATTAAATGCAACCTGTGTAGAAGTGTTGAGTAGAACCTAAAGAACATTTTAAATGTTGTGGGAACTTCTGTAAGTCGTGGGGGGAGGGGGTGGGGGGGGGGGGGGGGGGGTGGGGGTCTACAGGCGTTTGAAAACTACCCACTCCAATCTTGCATGAAAACGAGGCTGAATCATAAAATCTAATGAAAGCCGGTCTTAATTTGGTATTTTTCAATATATTACATCTTTTGATAGTCTGAAATGTTGTACTGAATATCATCGTTTGTAGAGATAACTATAGGGGTCACGTGACCGGAAGTTAAGGCTCAATTTTCAAAGATGACTTAAAAATTGGACGAAACTGACTAAACATTAAACTACAAATGAAAGCTCGATTCTGCTAACATTTTAATCATCACTGTCATCATTTTCGGCGCACTCAATCTGCAGTTTTGTTTTGTTGTTGTTTCTGATAGTAGCTGTCTTTCCACAGGAAAAACAGGGGTCAGTGCAGTTAGAGAAAGGTTTTCGACACTGACTGAGCATTTGAACATTTGTTTTTATTAACACCTTCACTTGACAAAATAGATTACTGCTTTCGGCGGTTGTTTTTCACATCAATCATCTGGTTGTGGCAAACTGGGACTGCCAACACAGTCGTTATCTAGGATATTCTAGTACTAGCATCTTGTAGTGCGTAGTAGTAGAATCGCATCATAAAGTGCGCACTGTTTGACTGAACCTGATTCATGCAAAACATCTCCGACCTGTAGTGAGGTCTTTGCCCAGAGCACAAGAAATCGGACCAAGCTCAATCACACCATGATTTTTACTAGTGTCAGTGCCAAAGGATATGTCTTGAAAACCCTTAGATACAACAAATGATAGCACCTCAGTAGCAACGTTGGCAGTTGCGCCTAAAGCACGGAGCAAGAACTTTGTATCCACCTTTTGTTGATTACTTTGAAGATGGTCTACATCTTGATGTGTTGCAAGACTTGTACATCCCAAGGCCACAGCAGCGCGTAGTTACGTCATCTTAGTTTTAGCTGATGATGAGACAGGAGCTTTTGCATGACGACCTAGCTTAATAAAATTATAATAAATTGATTTTCGAATATTGCGGAATATAGCATGAAACTGATCAATTGCACATTAGCAATATATGGTATCTTGACCAGCCTGTCTTTGATTCCACACGTCTGGGAGATGCAGTGTGATGCACTGAGAGCTTCGATTCCTTGACAAGCCAAACGATATAAAATCCTGTTCACAACTGGCTGACCACTTTAACAGTATAATTACAAGGAAGAATCAATCGATAAGGTCTGCTTGATTTTCAAACGATATGACTTACCATGGTCCTTTCAAAACAAGTACCCAAGTTAAAAGAAAGACTGGTCAAGACATATTGTAATTTGCAATTGATCAGTTTCATGCTACATTCCAGAATATTTGAAATCAATTGATTATATTTTTTTGATTAAGGTCGCCATGCATGCAAAGACTCCTGTCTCATCATGGGTACGACTAAGAACGAACTATTAAAGTACCTGGTAGTTCCTCGTTCACCGTTCCTCGATCAAGCTGAGATGACGTAACTACGTCATATGTACAAGTCTTGCAACACAAACGTGTAGACCATCTTCAAAGTAATCACGAAAAGGTAGATACAAAGATCTTGCCCAATATATGCTCTAGACGAAACTGCCAACGGAGCTACAGAGTTGTTTTAACAATTCCCCAGACACGGACGTCCTTGTTCTTGAAGGCAATACCCAGAACTTTGTAAGAGGAAATCGTTTGTCACTAGAACTGGTAATAATCATGGTGTGATTGAGCTTGATCCGATTGTTTGTGCTCTGGACAGTGGTAAATTGGCAGCACTACCCGTCTTCCACGCATTCAGCGAAGCTGATATAACTGGCAGTTTTTTTTTTGGAAAAGAGAAAAGTTGCTTGCTGGAAAGCAATTACAAATGCAGTTGAAGATGTCATAAACGCTTTTTGGAACAAGAATCAGCCTGGGACAGCCATCACCGAAGTCAAAGACCTCACTACAGGTGTGAGACATTTCACAAGAATTAGGTTCAGTCAACAGGCTACCACCAACAAAGAGCGCACTTTATAAAGCGATTCTGCGTGCTCACTACCAGACGATAGTGTGGAATGACGACCTTGTTGGTTAATGGGAGAACGAGAATGACAAATGGATCCCTGTAATGACAAAACAACCACCTGAAAGCAGTACCTGGAGATGCAGTACCTCGGAAATTTTAATGATAATGACAATGAGAATCAATCATAATCATAATCATAATGATAATCAAATCAAGATCAAGATCAAGGTGATCGTGATCGTCATCGTCATAATGTGGACCAATGCAATGCAATGATTTGTAGACGTGGCAGTTTTATAATTCAACGACACAATGAGCTACGCGAACTAGAAGCAGAGCTGCTAAGTATGGTTTGCAATGACGTTGAAGTAGAACCTGTTTTGCAAGAAATCACTGGAGAAGTGCTAACCAGAGGTACTAACTAAACCCCTCATGCCCGCCTTGATGTTCATGTACGTGGCTTCTGGGAGAAGCATAGGTCGGCATTCTTTGACGTCCGTGTCTGCCATCTTAACGCAGAATCTTACCAAGATCTGACACCAGAGCTAATCTATCGACAACATGTAAACGAGAAAACGAACGTACGCAAACAAAGAATTAGAAGTCGAGCAAGCTAACTTTACTCCATGAGTATTTACCACAACAGGCAGGATGGGCAAAGAATGTAACATATACCACTCAAGGCTAGCCTAATGTATTGCAAGAAAAAGAGGTGAGGAGTACTTAACCACAATATCATGGATTAGTGGCAAAGTTTTCCATAACTTAATATAACTTAATTTTGACAATAAAAAGGACATAGATTTTGAAGTATAAGAACTTCGTTATAATTATAGTCATTTATGTCCGCGGTTGCGTTTTCTATGTATTATCATGATACTTTTTTTTATATTTATATATATTTATATATTCAATTTATTTGCTTTTTATTCAAATATATATTATAACTTATATAGATTTGAAAATCGCGCGCGTGACGTAATTATATGTCGCGTACCCACAATGCACCAAATATATCAAGTGGTCAACAATATCTGCAAATCGCTGTATACAGTCAATTCGGAAAACATTGTCGTCAATTTAGGCTTCAAGACTACGCGACTAGACCAAGGTAGCATGGGTACAAATCACCGAAGCGGTGAAGTATTCGTATTTCGGTGATTTCTACCCATGTTAACTTCGGTCTAGTCGCGTAGACTTGAAGCCTATTGTCGACAATGTTTTTTGAATTGACTGTACTTAATAACCGAGAGTAAATAATAATAAATGCAATATTTTCGAGTTTTGACATATTAAGTCAAAATACGAATGTCGACATTTCGATATAGATTTTGCATTAAATGGGTATTATTCATAGTTTAACTTGACTCTGGACAGTCTAAGACTTTATTTTCACTTTAAATGTTATCTAGCATGTTTTGGAGAATAGTTTAGTAATCTCACTCGCATAGTCTTATGTTTGTTTTAGAAGAAGATGCGAAGTGAATGCTTGAAGCAACTCAAGGAGTTACACACCCTCGAGGAGGAAGGCATCCTTAATTTGGCAGAGTACGAGTAGCAAAAAAAGGTCAATCCAAGATAGCCTGAGCAAAATATCTAAAGGTAGTGGCACCACTACGATTACTTTGATAATGATTATAATGATACTCGTGACAAAAAACAATAATAATTATAAAAGCAACCATTTTAATACTATTTGCAATGTTTTTTATGCACAAAATAAATGTCAAATGTATTGCTAGTACACCATACATTGTATACTGTCAGTTACTTCATTTGATGGAGTGATAATTGATACTAATAATGGATCTTATTTTACAGGTTAACGTTGTGGAGTAGTGCATGTTACTTTGAACTTTATCTTGCTGAAACTCGTATATTTACATCTTTTTTTTCTATATAAATAAGATTATGTTTGTAATAATAGTTGTAATGTAATGTATTGTAATGTAAGTTGAAAATTTATACCCCAAATAATCCCTCTAACTTCCCATGTGGGACACTTCACTATATAAACGCAGATAAAAGTTATCACCAACAATGAGTGCATACTTATTATTAATAACGTAAAAAATGGTGTAACTTTACTAATTTAAAGTTTTTAAGCAAAATTATTTATATACGAGAGGTCACTAAATCAAATATTCCTTTGCGCATGCTCAAAATGATTGAGGATTCTAACAATTCAAAAAAAGACAAGTAAAAATAACAAAAACAAAAATACTGCAATGTACAAATTTTTTTATTGATTTCTTTAAGTTGAATTTTAAAACGTACATCCGACACGGTTTTAAAACGTTCAAAGCACGAGGTAACGTATAAATAACTTCTTCCCCCTCCACCTTTTGAAAATAAATAACTATCAACTAACTATTTGATCTAACTTTTTTTTTTTTTGCTTACTTTGTTAACAAATTGTCGAGCGCTTCTGCTGGCAAGGCAATTATCTTTATTTCTTCCTGGTGTATTTGGGTAAGAAAGCAATGAAACGCATTCATGTCACTCGAGGTTTTTATTTAGGGTGTTTTTTTGTTTTTTGTTCCTGGACAGACTTTGCAAGTTCCTCTTGGCTGTTGATTGTTTCGTCTTCTTATTGACTTGCAACTTTGTTGGCCTCGTGTAAGTTGTCAGTCGACCAGTTTTTCCCCCCCTGTATAGCGAGTTCGTCTTCCTCTGGATAATAGAATGCCTCTTCATAATGTTCGTCTTCATTTATGTTGTTGAATTAGTTGCTTTTCAATAGAAAATGTTTTTTTAAAAAGGTTGAATTTGTAAATATCTCAAGGGTGTTAAGGCCTGGGTTCGACCTTATGAATAGACCCCCACAGCGTTGTCCCAAGGTCACGCGTGTTGTTGTCAGAAAAATCCAAGATGGCGGAAAAATTGTGAACACGTTGCATTCATGGCGTTTGATTTTGGACTATTTTTCAAGTGTTTTGCGAAAAAGAAGTACTTGGAAAGAATTCTAATATGTTTTTGAAGGTAAGATTTAGTTTTGTGTCCATTTGTTTGTATTTTCGTGCTTTTAGTTCATAGTATTTTTACGAGTTGTTTTTAGCTTTTTTAAGCTATAAAATCTTCTTATGATTATCTTGACCAATTCAATATTACATGTAAATAAATCGTTATTCATGCAATGATATGGTTTGTCCTGAGTTAATATATTATAGTACTTGTAAACACTAAAAGTGTGCAACATAAAAAGCACAAAATATTTTTGCAATATTTAATAAACTTAATTTGTTTTTCTTTGATTAATTTTACTTTTTTTTCATATACATGTACATCGATCTTTTTCAAACAATGCCAATGGGAAATAGGCGATATATAGCTCAATCTAAAGGAATTATGAGGTGAGTTTCAAATAGAAAATTTATGCATCAATATTAAGCAGAAATGATTATGATCATTTTATGCATCCAGTATCATAATTTTCATGCTTTCTATAAATTGCTGCCTATTTCTCAATGTGTCCATAATCCTTAGTTCCATTCGGTCAATCTACATTCTCTCTGACAACATTTTTCTTCTATACTTTGTGTAGTTTTTGTTGAAACATTTTAAATGACATTTGTTTTGAGCCTTAATTGTGTATCCAAGCAATGCAGAGCTTAGTCGAGCCGAGCCACGCCAAGCCGAAAAGCTTAAGCCTTATGTGCACAGCTACCGAGCCGAGTAGAGGCGAGCTATCTGACTTAGCCGAGCAGAGCGAAAATATATTGAACATCATTACTTTCTTGTTTAAACATAGAGTAGAGTTTCTATATAGCCACTTAACTTTGATGATATTTCACAGAAATAATGCAAGCACCCTACAATGTTGTTTGTTCAGTTAACATTATATTTACAGAATGCATGAACTTTATCTACCTATATACTTGTGTTATATACATTATAATATTTACAGTAAAATTGCCTGAACTATATTTATGTTGTAGTTCAGGTTCAATATGTTCAATGTATTTTGGACCAGTTAAACTGACAAACTTAAAATTAAAAGTTGAACATGTGGAATTTTTGGTTGGTTTAAAATAGTGAATTTTGATCTTGAAGTATTAGAGTGGTTTTCATAAACCCGTGAAACAAAGACTATGTAAAAATTAGAGTGTATTAGATTGTAATAGTCATGTAGAGACAACAAAAAACAATAGAGTTACATTTTAATAATACACTGAAATGTGTTTCACAGGTTTATGAAGACACTATAGATGTACAGTTATTTTCCATGATGTAAGTAGCTGACAGGCAATTTTTCTTCTTTTAAGAAGTTTTTGGATGAAGTTGACATTTTGGTAATCAGAATCTGTTGGAAGAAAACTGTTTTGCTCAAAAAAGTCTTTATCCCATGCTTGAATGTTTTTGTTTATTTGTGAATGCTCTTGTAGTATTAGAGCTTGAATCTTAGCCTCTAATGTTTCATAGCGGTTAATGTAGTACCGTGATTGGGGATTTTTTGTCAACCCATACTTAATGTTATCAAAATCGTCTACCTCTTTTAACCTGCCAACAACCATTTCAATTGCCTTAGCCGTCTTGGTTTTGAGAACTATGTTAGTACACTGCTTTTTACTGGACATGTCTTGTAAATCATGTCTTCGCTTTCTCAGATTGTCATCATCTTCAGAACATCTGTTTTCATCTTCATGATCTTCTTTATTGTTACTTTGCTTAGTATTTCTTCTGTCATCATCATTACTGTTAGCTAGTTGGTCTTCATGATCCTCTTCTCTATTGCAGCTGTCATGATCATCGTTATCTTCATGATCTTCTTCATTCCTTACAAAAATGTTGTCCTCTGCATTCAAGTTGTCATCTAGTGAATTTTCTTCATCCATGTTATCATCTATTAATGTGTTTTCTTTCTCAGTATTTCTCCTGTCATCCTCATTACTGTTAGCTGGTTGGTCTTCATAGTCCTCTTCTCTATTGCAGCTGTCATGATCATCGTTATCTTCATGATCTTCTTCATTCCTTAGAACAATGTTGTCCTCTTCATTCATGTTTTCATCTAGTGATCTTTCTTCATTCAAGTTTTCATCTAGTGGTCTTTCTTCATCCATGTTATCATCTAGTGTGTTTTCTTCAATCAGATCACCAGCCATCTTCTGGAAAACCAACTTTCCATCACTGTCATACCGCTTATACAAGGGGAGCTCTATGTTGTCATCACAGCATTTCTTCCAAATCTCTTTCAAAAATGACAATTCCTTGTTTATGGAGCTTGATCTAAAGTGATGTAATGTGGGACCCTCAGCTTTGTAGTTAGCTTCTTTAGGGGAATCATAGAATTGAACACTTCCATTGGCCTCCCATTTCCACCTTACACCAGGGCCAGGTACAAGAAAATCTGCTATCTGCATCAAGTGGGCTTGCCATTCTTTTGCTTTCTTCACCATCACTTCTTTCTCGACAATGACGTTACTTAATTGTGGCAAGTGAGATGCAATCTTCTTTATCTCCCTTTCTTGTACCTGTACTTCATCTTTATCACCTCTGGTGAGCTCTTCAGCCTGAACGTGTAAAAAAGCATTCGACGCCAAGTCCTCAATTTGCTTGTTCCAGGTCTTCCTTGTTATGTCTGCAATCTGGTCAAAGCAGCGTTCAGTTTGCTCAGCATTGATGGAGCGTAAACATAAAATGCGATGTGTAAGGGGTGCGTGAGCAATAATGGCATGGTAATATATACCAAAAAGCTTCCTGTAAGATAGAACCTTTGGAGGACAAAGTGTTTTCATGATTGCTTTGCTGTGTAGCCATGAAATATTGTAGAGCCAAAGAATTTGCCTAGGGCAGCGTTCTTCTTCATGAGCATAAAATACCTTTGTCATCTCAATAAAGGATAAAAGAAGATCAATGAAATCTTGTGAAACATCTCCTAATATTGCTGCTGCAAGTGTTAGCAGTACACGGCGATAGTCTGTACCCCTGACATTTTCTTTATCAAATAATACTGCAACTACTTGCTTGATGGTAATAAGCACCTTGGCATCAGTAATATGGTGTGGGATTTCTTTGATCATATTGGAAATATGGTTCATAGTATCATGTAGAGGCTCAAAAGCCAAAACTTCATATTCCTGCAAATGTAATTCCTTGAGTGAGAGATTGGTGTTACTGAGAAGTGGTGGAATGTTTGTGACTCCACAAAGGTTCTTGAATGGATCTACCTTGTTTACCTCTCCAAATTTGCCATCAAGCACTATTCTCTTTCTTTCTTCTAGGCTATTTCTTTGAGGCATTCCTGTCTGGTTTCAACAAATCTTAATTGGTCTTCACCTGTCGCTCTTGCTTTACCCAGAATATAAACATAGGGCTTTTCTACTGTGGCCTGTATATCAATGTTCCTTCTTGTCTTTCTATGATATTCTGATTTCGTCAGGTGTACTGCTGGATCATATAGTTGGCGCATCAAAAACAGCATGAAACCGCTGTTTGCCAGGGATGAATGGTCATGCCATATCATCCAGTGGCGTTGGCTTTCTAAACACTTCAGTTGCTTTTTCTTCTCTTCAAGACTCCCTTGATGGAACTCACCCAGAGATTTTAGCTTGGAATCAATGCTTTCTTCTGTAAGACTTTCATAGTGGCTGTCTGGATTTACACACCATTCTTTACTCTTTCTTGGATTTCTTTTTTTATTTGTTTGTTATTCCTTGGAACAGGAAATGATATTTCTCCTCCCGGCTGCTTGAGTAGCCTCCTTCTTACCCTATTTTGATCTAAATTATCAAGAAAATAGGCTATTAGGGAAATTATTTAATATTCTTGATTTGTTTTTTTTACACACATTAACTAGTATGCATGCAAACACATCAGTAGATTTTGTATATCACAACATAAAATGTAGCAGTAATTAGTGATAAATTACGGTAATTGTATTGTTTTCTACTGTACAAAAAGTGACATTTAGCACCACATACTTCAAGGTATTGCATGCATGGTTTAGTGTTTGTACTCAAGCATTTAAGGTTGTTATTTTTATACATATCCAACCAATGTATGAAGCTACATACCTGCTCCCTCTTGCTCAAATGGAGTTATATCTAGTCCTTGATTTTTCAGGTATGTCTTTAACAGTTGACCAGCATTTTGGGGTATGTCTTGCCCTCCTTTTTTTTATGTTAAATTTCTTTGCTTTGGCAGTCCAGTTGATTGGTTTCCCTGGGGTCCATGTTTGAAAATCAATGAGTACTTCCTCCAGGTCTCCGGCTATGTATTTGGGACTGTGACTTTTTTGCTTGTTTTCTGTTCCCTCTTCAACTCTCTGCTTTGCATCAGCTAGCGTTTCAAATGACTGATTGTACCTCTGTATGTTTCTTGCTCTATATGATGTTCTTTGCTCCAAATGTGAATTTACATCATTTTCCTGACATGTTTCTTCAATATTTCTTTTGAATTTACTTTTAATGTCCCTGTTTTTTGCTTTTCTTTCAGCTGGAGAGATCTTCTTTTGCAGTTGGGCTTCGGGGACTTGGCATAAAACATCTGCAAGTGACTGACCAAGATTCTCCTGGCATACCTTGTTGAAGCTCTTGTATATTTCGTGACCAATATTTTTAACTTCCTTTAAAAGTGGCTTGCACGATGTGTAGCTAGATTTTGAGATGGCTCTATTTGCTGTGACATTTAGTTGAGTGAAAGGCTCGCGCTTTTTGAGAGTGTTTTCATGTCCACGTCGTATAGGAAACTGAACTGTTGTTGTTGTTTGGCAGCAATCACATTTAGAAATGATGTGCATCCTCTTTCGTCCCTCAGCACACTTATTCCACAGTTCTTTAGAGAAATTTTCTAAATACTGCTCTTTATCAGTTTTACTTCTCCAGCTAGAGATTCTTTCATCAATGATTTTATATGCTTTATTGAAATTGGCTGTGAATAAAAAAAATGTACTATATGTAAGTTTACAGTTCAACATTTTTCCATTTATATGATGAATAAATTGTTTTCCAAACATTGAGTTTGAACTGGACCATATTGGCAAAAAGACCTTTTGATTTTTTAATTATTTATCTAAAAACAAATATATAGTGAATAAAATTTACATTTTATCGAATGACATGTTTTGATTGGCTGTAGGAAAGCTATGCATGGGAGTCTTTGGATGTAGACAGTGCTGTGATCACAACAATGAAAGTTTGAGTATCTTATCTTTAGTCTCCATAAAATTGTAGAATTCAAATCTTTACATTAAAAAAAAAGATTGCTTGGTGGCCTATTCCAGAGCTTAACAGAAGATTTCTGTAAATACCATGCAAACGCGGCAACACTCAAAAAATCGATTTTGCTCATATTTAAACCATAGGTAGCCCTTAACATGAAACAGATCATGATGCCTTTAGTTAAGAAAAATATTGCACATTTTACGAGAAAATCGCAAAAAACGAAATTTCGTCAAATCGCTGCTCCGAGACGCTAATTTTTATGTCAACTTTGACGGCCCCGTATGGCAAAATTAATTACTTTAATGACTCCAAACTTTCATAATATTGTTTAATGGTATCTTAACTTTAAACTCAAGCTTTTATAGAAATATTGAGTTACTTAAAGATATTATTTTATTTATTTTTCTATGTCATACTTTTCGCCTTAGAAAAAGTAGGGTAAAAACAAAAAAATATTTTACTATGTGCAGCACAAAAGTTTTCAATAATAATCTGGGTTCTGAATGTTAAGGTATTGAATATATAACTGTAAAAAAATTCAGCTTGGGTAAATGTAATTGAGCGAAGTTATTGAGCTAAATTAGCGAAGTTATTAAGCTCCGAACTTTCGCAGGAAAAAAAGGAGAGCGTGATTGTTTATGTAAATGTTCTCGACTTGATTGACTGATAGGTTAGCCGACAGTAGACAGGTAGACGGTATCCAGTAGACTATGCAGCGAAAGCAAACATTTGCAAAAGTTCCCAGTTCAATAACTTCGCTCAATAACATTTACCCAAACTGAATTTTTCACAGATATATATTTAATACCTTATCTTTCCAAATACTGATTTTTATTAAGAAAGTTTAATTTGAGTAGCACATAGTAAAATATTTTTTTGTTTTTGCCCTACTTTTAACAAGGCAAAACATTTCACATAGAAAAATAAAATAAATAATATCTTCAATTAACTAAATATTTTTGTAAATTCTTCACTTTAAACTTAAGATGTCAATAAACAATATTAAGAAGTTTTGGAATCAGTAAAGTAGTTAATTTTGTCATACGAGGCCGTCAAAGTTGACAGAAAAATTAGCGTCTCGATCGAAGCAGCGATTTGACGAAATATTGTTTTTCGAGACTTTTCTCGTAAAGCATCCAATATTTTTTTAAACTAAATAAAAGGTAAACATTGCTTGGGTTGTACTGATTTTATTTGATAGCATTTTGCTGCTAAAAAGAAAGAAAATGTGATTATTTATGCAAATCACGTCCGCGACTTGGCAAATTGAATGTGTTAGCCGACAGTAGAATATGCATAATAAGCAGGATTTTGCGAATGTTCGCAGCTCAATAACTTCGCTCAATTACATTTACCCAAGCTGATTTTTTCACAGTTATATATTCAATACCCTAACATTCAGAACTTAGATTATTATTGAAAACTTTTGTGCTGCACATAGTAAAATATTTTTTTGTTTTTACCCTACTTTTTCTAAGACGAAAAGTATGACATAGAAAAACTAATAGAATAATACCTTTAAGTAACTCAATATTTCTATAAAAGCTTGAGTTTAAAGTTAAGATGTCATTAAATAATATTAGGAAAGTTTGGAGTCATTAAAGTAATTAATTTTTCCATACGGGGCCGTCAAAGTTGACATAAAAATTAGCGTCTCGGAGCAGCGATATGACGAAATATCGTTTTTTGCGATTTTCTCGTAAAATATGCAGTATTTTTCTTAACTAAAGGCATCATGACTTGTTTCATGTTGAGGGCTACCTATGGTTAAAATATGAGCAAAATCGATTTTTTGAGTGTTGCCGCGTTTGCATGGTATTTACAGAAATCTTCTCTTAATAGCTAATGAGAACATGTTATTGAATATAATGTAAATTATATTGTCACACAATCTTTTTATTAGGTAGAATGATTAAAATAGTCAAATACAAACTTAAATGGTACAATGCTCTATTAAGAATTGTGAAAATGTGCCCTTAATTTGTGATTAAAAAATCAATAGGCCTTTTGCAACAACAGGTCACGTGACCCTACCCCTTTTAAATCAAACAGCTGTGTCATAATGAACATCAGAAATGAAAAGAGCACCTCCATATTAGTAAGACGGCGAAATATCAGCTCAAAAAATGTATCACAAAGGAAATGGCAACTAATTTAAAATTAAATGTTTTATTAGTATTTTTTTGAAAAATATGTTCTGGATGGCAAGCTAGTGCATATTTTCCATACAAATCCTTATAAAATATTGAATTTTATATTTAATGCTATTTCTCCTATGCTCATCATTATGAGCTAAAACTTTGGCTTCTTACTATTATGGATGCGCTCTTTTCATTTCTGATGTTCATTTTGACACAGGTGCTTGATCTGAAAGGGGCAAGGTCACATGACCTGTTGTTGGAAAAGGCCTATTAGAGTGAAGTCATTTAACCTGTGAAATAGAGGCTAGACTAATACACCAATAGTAGTCTCTAATTATATTGTTGTTTTTTTTGTTTCTATTTGACTATTACACATTGACTATTAGATTTATTTGCATGGTTTAGGGTGGCTTCCTATAGTTACTATTCTTCAGACCATACCTTTCATTTTAATTTGGCTTATTTATAGTGATAATGCTTTGATGAAAGTTTTGATTGATGCCAATTTTAGCTTGATTGACGTTACCTTGGCAACGATAAACAAATATGGCCATATTTGTTTATTGTTGCCAAGGTAAAGTCAATTGAGTTAAAATTGGCATCAATCCAAACTTTCATCCAAGCACAATCACTGGTCCAAAAACCAAGTATATAGGTGAAATTAAAATGAAAGGTATGGTCTGAAAAATACTATAGGAAGCCACCTCAAGATCTTCAAGTGCTCTACTTTGTGAAAATTGGGAAGTAAATTGATATATTGTGTTTTTAAATTAATTAAACAATTGTAATTGTAATTTATTAATTCTTGAATGCTCAGCTGTCAATTTATCAATATGTATGTATGTCTTTGTGAAGTCTATAACAATGTATATTACTGATTCCTAATAAAATACCACATTCAAAAATATTTGGCTAGATTATTATTTTGTCAATGATATTGTTTTGTAAATTTGTTGTGAATGTGAACAGTAATAGAGTGATTTTTATATGAACATGAAAGAAAATATACCATTTAGTTTGTAGTAGTTGATAAAAATGTGAAAATCACTCTAGCATAAATTGCAAAGGGTTTTAAAATTATTTTAAAATTATCTGGGAAAAATAGCATATCAAATGTGGCTTGTACGGTATTTGCAGTATTTATATTTCACACCTCTAATACAATTGGACTAAAAATGATGATTATTGTTTTCTGTCCATGTCATTCTTGGTGATCTTGTAAAGTAAAAGTTGCCCACTCACTTTAAATTGATATATTGTGTTTTTAAATTAATTAAACAATTGTAATTTATTAATCCTTGAATGCTCAGCTGTCAATTTATCAATATGTATGTATGTCTTTGTGAAGTCTATAACAATGTATATTACTGACTCCTAATAAAATACCACATTCAAAATTATTTGGCTAGATTATTATTTTGTCAATGATATTGTTTTGTAAATTTGTTGTCAATGTGAAACTGTTTACAGTAATAGAGTGATTTCTTTATGAACATGAAAGAAAATATACCATTTAGTTTGTAGTAGTTGATAAAAAGAAAACAATGTGTTCAGTGTTTACTACTAACTATTAGTTTGCCCATTCTTTCAAGGTCATATGAAAATCATTAGCATAAACTGCAAAGGGTTTTAAAATTATTTTAAAATTATCTGGGAAAAATAGCATATTAAATGTGGCTTGTAAGGTATTTGCAGTATTTATATTTCACACTTCTAATACAATTGGACTTAAAATGATGATTATTGTTTTATGTCCATGTCATTCTTGGTGATCTTGTAAAGTAAACGTTGCCCACTGACTGTTTTTATTTTTAATTGTGGCATTTTTCTTTGTACATGAATATGCTAAAACTTGCAATGATGTACAAATACTAATTCAGTGAGCAAATCAACTTAGACACTTAGAGCTGTTTATTATTGCCACAGTATTATTAAATGAGAAGATAACAAGACATAGTCTGTTTTTTTTTTGTTTATTATTTGCTCTTATAGAAGAAGAAATAAGCAAACAAATGGTATAAGGTCTATAAGTTTACCATCTCTTACAAGCTTGTGCTTGTTATATAAAGAAATAATTTACAGTTAAATAGCAATTCTTACTTTTCATTATTATATTGTATACAAAATAATAAACAAAATGATGCAATAAAAACGAGAGAAAATCTTACCTCTA
The DNA here is from genome assembly GCA_949775045.1 of Metridium senile. Taxonomy (NCBI): domain Eukaryota; kingdom Metazoa; phylum Cnidaria; class Anthozoa; order Actiniaria; family Metridiidae; genus Metridium; species Metridium senile. The sequence goes on from OX459095.1 coordinate 37,701,523, forward strand.
TCAAGACACATCCTTTCATAGTTGTTGAAATTCTCATTGAACAAACGGTACCGTTCATCCAAAATCCTAATCTTGAACTTTGTAAGACTTTCATTTCTTCCTCTTTGTACATTTTCTAAAGCCAAACGCTTAGTCTTCCAAAGGTAAACTCTTGCAAATCCACAAGAAACTAACTCGGTCATGACACTTTAATTCCACCTCAACAATCTCAGTAAGTATTTTCAATTTGGCGCCTAAAACTAACTATTCTGACACGCATGTACTGTTTATAATCGCTGCTGATGTATAGCGCGTAAATTCAACAGAAAATAACAACGATAAGTTAGATAGAAATATTTATTTGTGGTATTTCTCTTCTTCATAAATCAACATACATCAATTTTTTAACTTCTAATAAAAAGTGTTAAACAGTAAAAAAAATACATATTGTTTTACAATAATATAAAGATGATACAATGAATACTCATCTTCTTGATTGTCTGTGTCCAAAACTCTCACATAAACGCTATTATATTAACGAACATAACGACTCGATAGCTTCATTTTCGTCCGCCATCTTTCTTCTTCAATAGAGAATACGAGAGCTGATTGGTCAATTAAGACCTATTTAGTGCCCGTGTTGATGTTGGATAGCGGACAAACAACTTATAATCATATTTAAATTCCCTACATTAGGATCCAGTCCCCGAAGCAGCCTCGACCGGGGTTTTCAAAATGGCGATTTTTATAGGCGAATAAAAAGTGATTTTCTTTTCAAAAAGGGGTTACTAAAACACAACTTCTAAGAATAAATTTTATCATATTTGTTTCAAGTGTTTAATAATCTATCTAACCTAGACTTAGTTTGGAAGATTTCATGAAAAATGCTTCTTTCTTTTGACTACTTAACAACTCTAAATTGCAAATGTCAAGTTCGTTTGCATTTTTAGCGCTTTTTTAAACACATTGACAACCAATCTAAGCCTAGAGTTTTAGAAAATCTATCGAGAATTTGATGTATGTTAGAGTCAGATTTCATACAAGCGTGTTTTCTCACCCCATTTTTATTTATTTGAGAGTCTGTTTTAATATCACGTGATAAATCACGTGATCATTTAATTACTTTTTAAAATAGTTCAAAATATTGAGGATGCCCAATACTGTCATAGCGCAAAGTTTCATTTAAAATGATACTAAGATAAGGGAAATATAAAATAAAATGTGTGTTTTTTGATTTCAGTAGGCTGACCCAGGCCTTAACACCCTTGAGATATAGTTGACTTATTGCTTTTTTCAAATTTCTTGAAGACGGTCCGTGGCCGTTAGAGGAAAATTACTGTCTCTCGCGATAACCGATGAGCCAATCAGAGCGGGCGTAATTTTGAAGCCATATAATAAATGCCATATTTTTGAGTTTTGACAGACAAGACTTAATTTTCACTTTAAATGCTATCTAGTATCTCATCATTCTTGCTAAATAGTATGTTTTGGAGAATAGTTTAGTAATCTCACACGCATACTGTTAGATTTGTTTTAGACAAAGATGCGAAGTGATTGCTTGAAGTAACTCAAGGAGTTACACACCATCAAGGAGGAAGGCATCCTAAATTGGGCAGAGTACGAGGAGCAAAAAAAAGAAATCCAAGATAGCCTGAGCAAAATATCTCAAAGGTAGTGTTACCAGCAGAGGGGAGTTTTGCATGAGCATGCGCTAGACCGCTGAATTATTAAACAATCGCAGGAGCATATTTGCTAATCAATGAACTGTTACCTGAAGCGTTACACGGTAACATGGCGCGAGCTTTAAAATTTACATTTGTTTTTCTTTTAATTATTGCATTGACAGAGTGCGTAAAGGATAAATTAGAATGCTCCATATGTAAAAAGCATATTAACAACAAAAATAAGAATAGTTATCGGGCAATTTCTGCATATTATCGTGATGAATTGACGTCTTGCTTCGGGCCGTCTGTTAAACAAAGTACCGGTCTAATATGTAGTAACTGCAGAACAGCCATCAACACTTACAAAAACACTGGCCAAACATATTTTGATGTAAGTAGATGCGAATTTAATTTTCTTCCTTCAAAAATAATCAACACAGACCAATTTAGATGCTTTTCACATTTTCAGTTTGTCGAAACGCAGTTTTACGTCAAGGCAAAACACAGAGAACAACAAAAATGATCAACAAATACCAACTCAACAACCGATCGAAAATAAAACTGGCGCCGAATTGTTAGATCTATCCGAGTGGGAGCAGGTCAGTACATCCCTAGGAGATCTTCTACAGGGACCCCTCAGCCACACGCTTCTCCCTCCAGGGCTCTTGGAAAAAGTTTCGGAACCCTGCTTTTACAACGTAAGTATCATACGGGTTTGCATTTATTGTAGACAAAAGTAAATCATTGCTGTCGAGGAAAAATGCTCAATCACTTCCTCCCGGACTGTACCGGTCTTTTTGGCGAAGGCATTCAGGCACCCGTTTATTGTCGAACTGTCGATTTGGGCTCCACTCCTGGACAGGAATAGCTTGTTGGTCTCCTTCGCAGGGTCAACTAGGATCTCCCACCTTTCCAGGGGGGGGGGGGGGGGGGGGGGTTTGGTGCCTTCAAAGTCGTAAACGATAGGGTTAAGAAATACTTCAAAAAATAGTTTTATTTTATTTTAGTATGGCGTTTTTCAACTATGAGTCCGACCACTCGTCACAGTATCGCTTCGATTGCACTACTGCAGAGATTTCCGTTTTTAAAACAACTTGGAGAAAGCAGTCGTCAGACTTGACGATTTATTAGACTATCAGGACAAGCAGAACAACTACTTGTCCATGAATGGAAGGTCAATGCTACGGTTAAATATTCCGTCTGAAGAAGAGCTAGCAATAGCGAGGAGGAATATCGCGAAAGGCTGTCAAGAATATGTCAAGCACTGGTTCAATCTGCTACCTTTAAAGGTCAAACAGGAAACTGCCCAGAATGTGGAAAGCACGTCGCACATCTGAAGGCCCATCTAACCCAAACAAAGGAACATCGATGGTCAGAGGAAAAGTATAATACCTGGAAGCGTGCCGGTCAAAAGTCCTACGGAAGAAAACAAAAGCAATGCCACTTCCTCCTTGAAGACGGGAAAGAGTGCGGTTGGGTGGGGAGATGCCTTGACATGCACCTCAATAGAAAGCATGAGGTTTAAGATGAGCGAGAGAAAATACGACTGCTAAGAGAGGGCACGATGCCTGTTCCAGACCGTCTTCAACCAATCGTAGAGGTCGGGTTTACAGGCGATGAAGAAGTCAAAGAGGCAACCGATTCGTCAAGGACGAGCGAGGAGAGGCCGATGAGTTGCTCGTTCTGTAATGCAGTTTCTTTTATGTCTTCTCATGCTCTTTTTGTCCCTCTTAGATTGACGTCGGGAAAAAGATCAGCAGTACGAAAGTGAACAAAGATGACGGCGATGAGGCTACAGACTCGGACGACTTGCCACTGGGCGTAGTTTGTAGGATACTGCAAAAGTCAAAGAAGAAGCGTTCTTGTCTTTTCCAACTGGTGAGTTTCACATTCTATTATCTACTCTCCTATATGCTTTCTCATGTTTTGTGCCTCTTCATTGACGACGAAGCCCAAGAGTGTAATACTGTAACTTATGATGAGGTAGACTCGGAGCTCGACTAGCGATGACAGCCTCAGACAGCGAGGAGGAAACTTCCGATGATGAATCCGATGACGAACCCGATGATGAATCCATTGGTGATGAAACCACGTCTGAAGTAGCAAAGAGTGAACGCGTTTCCTCTCTTGTACATGACGACTGTGGCGACGATGAAGACAGTACCAAAGTGTTTGGGGCGTCGTTCTCACCGAAGGGTCTTGTTGAGGTTTTCGTCAAAGGCTTTAACCATCATCTAAAGGGCCCTGACGGAGGGATTGAAGGGTGTAGCATTGCGAAATATGCTTATAAACAAATCATGACTATACACAAAGCTATGGACAGCCCCTATGGGATGATCGATTACTTCAAAGGAAAAGACGACCAGGTAGTGGTAGGAGCGAAAGACACTGGTGACTCCACAGCACATAATCGAAATGAAAAGATCCAAGCACGCTACCTGCATGAAAAATGTTCTTGATCACCCGTCGAATGCTGCAAGAGATCTAGACGAGGCTGTGGATATCAGGAACTATGTTATCTTCAGAGTAGCCTGCGAAAATTCCTGTAGGGCTAGTCCCCTGGCAAATGTTACACTAACCGACTTGAGCAAAGTGACACCGGCTTCGAGGATTGGAGGTTTGAAGTAAGGTGTCTGATGCGAGACGGTGCAGTCCATGATGACCTGCTTCTACAAAATGTTAGGAACTCTTTAAAAGGGGAGGCCAATCGTGTGGCCATGCACCTCGGTGAGGAAGCCACCCTGGAAGATATCATGTTTAAGCTGGAGAAAGTCTATGGTACCGTGGACAGCGGAACAACTTTGCTTCAACAATTCTACAATTGCCGACAAGAAGAAACCGAGTCGATAGGCGCATATGGCTGTAGATTGGAGGATGTCCTAAATAGAGCAATTGTGAGAGGGGCGGTAGCTAGAAAGCAGTCTGACGAAATGCTTAGGAGTAAGTTGTGGTCTGGGCTCAATGACGAACGGGTAAGAAACGCCACAAGGTACAAGTTGGAACAGATTCACAGCTTCGATTAGCTCGTTGGAGAGCTGAGAGCCGCCGAACAGGAAATCAGGGAGCTAGAAGGTGTGTGTGGTCACAAAACCAGAACTCAAGGTAATGTATGCAACTCAGATCAAAGGTAGTGACAATGAGGAACCTACTAAGAAGTATATCGAGGAATTGAATCAAAAGGTAAAGAGTCTAGTGGACGTTGTCTCAAAGCAACAGGATACAAGTAGGTTATTGAGTAAGATTTTAGACAGAATAGATGCCCTAGAGAAGGGGAATAACTCGTCAAACTACAGGGGACCTCTGACGAGGGACGGCCAGAAGTCCCTACAAAGCCAACAGCCCAGGTAAGTCCCATGCATGATCTACTGGGGGATATAAATGTAAGTATGTGCTATGTGGACAGTACACCCTGTTTGGCACTGGTTCACACTGGTTCACAGGTGACAACAGTAAGTAAAAGTTTTTACGAAGAGTACTTGAGTGGTTGTGCTTTACATCAGCTGATGTAATACATGAAATACAAAAGGAAACAATACCTCATAACCTCAATACCTCTTTACTTTTCTTTTATAGTAACTAATAGTCGCTAAATAAGAACTATTACACACTAAAAATTTGATTTTGTTTCATGGTTCTAGTGTCTTCGCTCTATATAAATTGCACTCTAACAGTCTGTACATATTTATAGATATATCACAATTGCAAAAATTATAATCTCAATTTCTTATTTCCAGTCAGAAAATGTTGGGCGCCCAAAATCACAGTGGACCATAACTCATATTGACAGTCTACTTGCTACTATAAGAAGTTGTGGGATTTCTTATAAGATGTGGGTAAATAAAGAAGGAAAAACCGAATGGACTTCGCTCATGGAAAATGAGAAAAAGAAGCTATTAAAAGACCTGCCAAAGAAGATGAAGGAAACCATTTCTCTCTGGGATGTATATTATCATTACATGTTATCATATGATCATGTTACACATGCTCTGATTATAGTCACCAACATGAATGCCTATATCAGAAAATAACTTATTGCTTTAAAATATTTTATAAAAGAAAATATACAAAACATTAGCTTGTCCCTGTATACTGTAAATGATATAAACACCTTGGAAGTTGTAAAGCATACTTGTCTTAAGAAGCAATGTTCCTTACATATTCCTTTTTTATAGAAATTTCAGGAGCTCTACACAGTGATGAACTGCAGTTCCCCTTCCACAGAGCAAGTCCAGCACTTTCATGAAAAGGTACTTAAATAAAACTTTGTTTTGGGGTAAACATGTCACTATAATAATTATTAACAAGACATGCTAAATTACTTGGTTCTAACTATTTTAGTAATTAGAAAATGGATAAATGCTTATGTACTATAATGCTATGAATGCAGTATACTAGGGCGTTGGACGTGACTTATCTGCTTAACAGAATTAAACCATTTTACATATATACCTAATTGCAATAACATTGTCATATAAAAAAAGACAAATACCAAATAGGAATTAATTCAAAGACAAAAGAAGAAGTTCAGCTAATTAAGTACTCTGCTATTTTTTTTATATGACAATGTTATTGCAATTAGGTGTATACAAAAATATAAAATTAAAAGTTCACTGTTTTTCAGTAATTATTATTATCATTATTATTGCAGGCAAAAGAATGGGGACATGACCTTATCAATATGCCAGGAAGTGGACACGGCAAAACATGCCCCATAACACCTTACATACATATCATGATTTATATGCCTGGCATACTGAAAAATAAGAAATCTCTGAAATTGTTCACAGGCCAAGGTAATCAAAATTTGATACAACTATGTTATATCATGACTCAGTAACCTTCTAATTTTTCCGCATATTGCATTGAATATTTGATAAATACTAAACCTCAAGATTTCCCAGCTGAAAGATACTAAATCCTTTTTCGTGAGATTTGTGACCAAAGATGAAGGACATGAAGGAGAGGAAAGTGCTAAGGCCGCCACCGGAAACGCTGGAAAGGTAAGTCGTGGCATGGACCTAAAAGATATAAGCTTAAACTAATAAGTGCTTAAACTTATAAGTAAAAATAGTAAAAGGGTTTTGTTATAAAATCTTGCATTGCAAATGATTGCCATAAATTTAGAATGCTTGTAACCTGGAAAATCTCTGTTTTATTGACAGAAACGCAAAAGGGAAAGTCAACCCACAAAAGAAGTCAACAAAAATAGACCAGCGTCTGATAGTTCTGCTAGCCCACCCAAAGAAATAATCAGAGCGTACCCCAAGAGCTTGTCAGTGTTTGAAATGTTACGACTCGGTAAAGCAATTTCAAAGAATTCTTCAACACTCATCTCAGTTTATCAGTTCGATCTGGAACACATGGAGTGGTGTAATAACCAACGATCTGGAACACATGGAGTGGTGTAAGGACAACTAAAGGGGCAAGTAAGGAAAGAGAACTTTTCAATACAGAGAGGTCTACATGGGCAAGACAGACATAGACGAATTCGTAACCATCGAATAATTTATTGATGGAGATTTTATCAAATACATCAATAACACTAGTAGCCTGTGCGGGGAAGAGAGTGAGTTCAGGAAGAAGGCAGAGAGTCTAGTGCACTTTAATTATGACAAATCTAAAGGCAGACTAATGTTGATGGATCTACAAGGTGCAGAGTACAGTCTGTACGATCCTGAGATTGCATCGAGATAACTCACGGATGAAAAGGGTAACGTACAGTTTTGTACTGGAAACTTGTAAAAAAAGGCTATGGACAACTTTTTTTCGGTCCATAAGTGTAATAAGTACTGCACTATTTTGAAACTTTAAAGTAAAATCTTTAGTACTAATTACTATCTCTACAAGATATTTTTGGGGGCACTATTTTGAAATGTTATTTGTTGTATTTAAATTTACTGTGCGACTCGCCGTACCGTAGTCACTTAGAGACAGACCATTAGATTAGATAATTTTGGTATTTGACCACTCCCCCCTCAAAAATCTAATGGTCCGTCCCTTACAAAAACTTTTGATTAATTTTTGACATTTTTTTATTTCAATTGGACCAAACAGATACACGTTTATATCGAGAGGCAGAGTTTATATCGAGTTTATATTGAGAGGCTGGGACTTTAGAAACTTTGATGTCTGTGATTGGTCTGATTAAGATTTAAAAAACGTCAAAATAATGTCAGACATTCATCAAAGGTTTTTGTAAGTGACAACGGTACCACGAGTCACACAAAAAAAATCAAATAGAGCTTTAAAGTAACAGATAAAAAGGAATGGTTTTTTTTTTAAAACAAAAGTATTGCCTAAATAAATACCTTCTGATTTATGGTTTTACATGTGTACATATCAGATAATTATGTGTTAAAAAATTACGGGTAACTACTCTGTCTACGGACAGATAGAACAGCAAGAAGTTATATTATTTTTATACTAGTATAGTTTTGTTCATTGTATATTTATATATACCTATTTCATAAATTGTTGTCGCAATCAAAGATACAGTCAACACTCTGAAGCCTGCAAAGGATGTTGGTATTCTTTTCTTGAGTTAGTCATAGCATATTTTTGCTTGTGTGTGTTTGTGATATACATGCATGTCCAGCAACTAGCTGTTGCAGTAGTAGACGATGAAACAGACATTTATTGAAGACAACTAGTAATAAACCAACAATATATATTCATGTTAATGACTTTCTTTGCAGGCTTTAGAGTGTAGTCTGTACCTTTGGCTGCGACAGCGATTTTTTTTAAATAGGTGTATATATATACATACACATGTATGATAGATATCAACATTCCCATTTACCTTTTTTGGAATTGGAATAAGGTTATTACACCATCTAAAATACGAGAGTCCCTTACCCTTAGGAATTAGGCACTATTTTGAAATGTTAATATTGTATTTACATTTTCACATTAACTAAAAAAGTCCAAAAGAGCTTTACAATACCACTGATTTCATCACTACACACCCAACAGAATTTGTGAAGGGAGTTGGCGATTCTCTTCCGTCAATCAAACACAATTTCTCCAGACATTTTACAAACAAGTCGTCAATGACAGTTCAATGAAGATATATTTTAGGTATCAGACTGTTCAAACTAAATAAGTTTCATGTCTTTCATAAGACAATTGTATTTTTGGCTCAATTTTCTCTTTAAAATAACATTTCTACCTGTTTTATGTTTACATCGACCATTGTTTACAGTTCACGTAATAGGTTGTCTAGACAAATTGTGTTTGATTAACAGAAGAGTATTGACATCTTCACTTCACACATTTTTTTTGTCTGATGGCGTGTAGTAATGAAACATATTTAAACAATAAAGTGGGAAAAACTTTTGATTTTCAATTGTCCACCCTAGCTGCTTTATTTCAGTACTTGCTAACACCTCACTAAGTGTCTGATCGTCTTTCCCTTTGTCAAGTCATCTTCCAAACCAAATGGAAAGTTAGTTTGCTTGCTAGTAAGATCACACCCTTAAAGAAATACATTATCACGCAGAAAACTGTTGAATTCCATATCAATAAACACATATTTTTCAAGAGAAAAGTCAACAAAACTCCAAATTAAAGTATTGGCTATGTTCTCTTCTTACATTCATTCTGAGTGGCAGCCGTGGTCCGTGGCAGCCCTGGGCCACGTCGAGTAAAGTGATTTCACTTTTACTTTTGATTTTAATTTTACTTTTGATTTTAATTTTACTTTTGATTTTAATTTTACTTTTGATTTTAATTTTACTTTTGATTTTAATTTAATTTTTGATTTTACTTTTGATTTTGATTTTACTTTTGATTTTAATTTTACTTTGATTTTAATTTTGATATTAATTTTGATTTAACTTTTGATTTTATTTTTAACTTTTGATTTTAATTTAATTTTGATTTTACTTTTGGTTTTAATTTAATTTTAATTTTCAATTTGATTTTACTTTTCAATTTGATGTTAATTTTACTTTTGATTTTACTTTTTAATTTGATTTTCATTTTACTTTTGATTTTGATTTTACTTTTGATTTTCATTTTACTTTTCAATTTCATTTTCATTTTCATTTTGATTTTGATTTTACTGTTACTTTTCAATTTCATTTTCAATTCGATTTTCATTTTACTTTTCAATTTGATTTTCATTTTACTTTTGATTTTACTTTTCAAAATGGATTTTATTTTACTTTTTTTTCAAAAATTATACTAAAGATGGTTATAAATGTAGTGGCAGCTATGGGCCACTATAGAGTGGAACAATTGGTCAATTTACAAAATGGCGGCAAAACGTGAATGGAGTTTTAACTTTAAAACTTTGTTTTCGTATTTTCCGCTTGAAAAACGGTTTTGTTACACAGTTAAAACTAATTTTCTAAATTATTTATTTATTTATTTGTTTATTTTTATTTATCTATTTGTTTATTTATTTGTTTATTTATTTGCTTATTTTTATTTATTTATTTTGTTTATTTGTTCATTTATTTATTTGTTTATTATTATTATTTTTTTATTATTGATTGATTGATTGATTTGTTTATTTGTTAATTTGTTTATTTATTGGTTTTTTTATTGATTTTTTTATTGATTTATTTGACAATAATTATAATTACATGAGTTAAAACCAATTATACTACTAGTATTCTACCCGAATGGTGAAGTGGTGAGGCTGATTGAGTTCTTATTTATCGGGTGCTTAGTGACAAATCAGCCTCAAAATTTTCTTAAAATGTTCTTAAATTTTTATTTAATTTTTATTTAGTATTACTATCCAAAAAATGTTGTTAGAGGTATAATTAGCATATTTTAGGAAAATAAAATATATATAAATTATTCTATAATTTGATGATATTAACAAATGAACACAATCAAAAAAAATCAGCCTAGATGAATAACTATTAAAATTTAACAATCACTGGTGAACATGACACTTTTTCCATCATACAGGCTGATCTTGTTCTTATAAAAATAGGGCTTTATTGGCCAAATATCAGCCTGGTGTTCTTAATCCATTTGCTCTTATATGCGGGTGTTTACTGTACACTAGTATGTTGTTCTTATTTATTGAACCATTCATTTGTTATTCTTTGCCCCAATTGCATAGTGCAAACATTATAGCTATGAAAAAGTACAAAAATCAAAATATTTAGTGCTCCTTAGTTTTGCATTTTGTTTTGCATTTTGTTTTCTGTTACATGGGTTAAACTACGTAGGGCTTTATAGTTAATACTGTTTCATTGAAATAATGTTTGGACTCGTCATCAAAGGGTCTGAATAATATAAACAATGAAAAAATCTAAACATCTAAACAGTTGTTCATCTTTCTGAAGTGAGATATCTTAGCTGGTGGCGGTGGTGGACAGCAAAACCAAAACTCGGCCTCTCGCGACGCTCCGAACGACGTTATGCAATAAGGCATGTATGTGAAGTTAATTTATACAGCTCCGTGCTAATTAATTATGCAGTGAGATTAGTTCCTTAGTGATTGCTAACTCAAATATGCTCTTTTGTACAGGACCATCAGTCACTAGATGACAATTAAAAAACAAATACCTAGGCTGTCATTTTAATGGAAGACATTCGCAATTCCAATGCTCTTTTAAGAGACAAACCGAAAGATCTTGAATTTGGTTCATAAGATATGCGCATGACCAATATTACACAACTTTCTGTAAAAAAAAATGTAGAACAGTGGACAGTTACGTTGCCTCTAGCAACATTGTTAGCGAAAGCGTTGCATAATAGTTGTCTATAATTATCTCTGATTGCGCATGTTATTATTTCAACCATTCATAGCCCAAAACAATTCCTAGACCGGAATCTTCCCTAATTGAAGAGGGCTATATCCGCGTCAAAATTTTGGCACTATTTTTGTGGCTGAATCGGCCGTATTTCATTTACTGTGCATAGTGATACCAGTTTTTGGTATGCGCACCGGCTATTTTGGGTCAATTTGGACCAAGTTATAGGACATGTCGCTTTACGCTAGACCAAACGTTTCTAGGTACTTATAATAAACAATTTCTGAGGGACATTTTGCTGACGTTTATTTGATGATTTTGACAGCTGTAGGTGATAATTTAAATAAAACGCCAACATGCTATTTTTGAGTTATTCTCGTATTTCTTGAACATGGTTTAAAAAAAGACAAAAGGAAGACGTGGAAAAAGTTGGAAGACCTACTTGGAATAGATAGACAAAAGGCGTTACGATCTATGATGAATAAAAAAGACTTCACGCGGTTGTTGGAGAGTAGTTTGTCTTGCTCCAAGCAATCACGCCCCAAGGCCGATCAAGCACCGAGCGGGAAACTGATGATGATGATGAAATAAATAATTGAAGATGCAATCTTTTTATAGTCAAATAACACAGAAACGTACGGTCTATTAAATATTTTCAGAGCAGGTAACTTATTAACAAAGACGTCTAACGAAAAGTACTCCCGCATGAGTCTTCGACTTAGAACACTCTTTGTCGACGTCAATTACTCTTTGATTGTACTTTCTCTGACGTTGATCTCTTTTAGTTGCTCTTGGAGTTAACATGCGATACTCTTACATTGAAAAATGCAGAAACTTCCTCGTGCCCAAAACGATCCAGCTTTGATGTCTACCCTTGCATCTCACTTGTGCTCGTAGATTTTATGGGATAAGTTGCGGCTCCTTTTGTACATTGTTACAGACTTTGTTTAACAATGTAGTACGAATATCATAGTCCGGGAGCAGATGTCGCCGAAAGAAGTGCAGTGGGATTTTCATGAAGATTAAATGCGACCTGTGTAGAAGTGTTGAGTACATTTTTTGATAGTCTGAAATGTTGTACTGAATATCGTTTGTAGGGATAATTATAGGGGTCACGTGACCGGAAGTTAAGGCTCAATTTTATTGTTATCCTAAAGATGACTTAAAAATTGGACGAAACTGACTAAACATTAAACTACAAATGAAAGCTCGATTTTGCTAACATTTTAATCATCACTGTCATTATTTACGTCGCACTCAATCTGCAGTTTTGTTTTGTTGTTGATAGTAGCTGTCTTTCCACAAGAAAAACAGAGGTCAGTGCAGTTAGAGGAAGGTTTTCGACACTGACTGAGCATTTGAGCATTTGTTTTTATTAACACCCACATTAGACAAAATAGATAACTGCTTTCGGCGGTTGTTTTGTCACATCAATCATCTGGTTGTAGCAAACTGGGACTGCCAACACATTCATTATCTAGCATCTTCTAGTACTAGCATCTTGTAGTGCGTAGTAGTAGAATCGCATCATAAAGTGCACACTGCGTTGGAGGTAGCCTGTTTGACTGAGCCTGATTCTTGCAAAACATCTCCAACCTGTAGTGAGGTCTTTGCACAGAGCACAAGAAATCGGACCAAGCTCAATCACACCATGATTTTTACTAGTGTCAGTGCCAAAGGATATGTCTTGAAAACCCTTAGATACAACAAATGATAGCACCTCAGTAGCACCGTTGACAGTTGCGCCTAAAGCACGGAGCAATAACTTTGTATCCACCTTTTGTTGATTACTTTGAAGATGGTCTACATCTTGATGTGTTGCAAGACTTGTACATCCCAAGGCCACAGCAGCGCGTAGTTACGTCATCTTAGTCTTAGCTGATGATGAGACAGGAGCTTTTGCATGACGACCTAGCTTAATAAATTGATTTTCGAATATTGTGGAATATAGAATGAAACTGATCAATTGCACATTAGCAATATATGGTATCTTGGCCAGCCTGTCTTTTGATTCCACACGTCTGGGAGATGCAGTGTGGTGCACTGAGAGCTTCGATTCCTTGATAAGCCAAACAATATAAAATCCTGTTCACAATTGGCTGACCACTTTAACAGTATAATTACAAGGAAGTATGAATCCATCGATAAGGTCTGCTTGATTTTCAAACGATATGACTTACCATCGTCCCTTAATTAAAGGAGCTCAAGGAGCTCATGTGGTTACTCTCACTTGTTTAGTTAAGTTAAGTGTTAGAAATGATGATACTATAAGTTTCTGCAGTGAAATGCTGCAATGCTATTCGAGTGGCTTTTGAATTTAGAGTAGAAGTTAAAATAAATAGAAAAATAATTATAGACCTACTTTAAAATTAGATTAAATGGAAACTAGACGCTCTGTGAGCGATTACTCGGGCTACTGAACAGAAGGGATTCTGAGGGATTGAAATAGCTGTTATTACAGTTATATGCAAATGATTTTGAACGGGTTGAAGTGGAGGCTTTCGGGCGAAAACAATAGGTTTGCCCGAAAGCCTCAATTTGAATCCATTGTTTGAAATCATTTGCATATAACTGTAATAACAGCTATTCATAATGTATCATACATAGATCATACACAATACATATACAGTGGTACCTCTATTAAGCGGTCACCCATTAAGTGGTCACCCTCTATTAGGCGGTCAGAATAAAAAGCTCCAAATCTATTCCTATATACCTATTCTATACCTCTTTTCTGCGGCCAACCCGTCTACTTTGGAAAGTCCCGAGGGTGAGGAGGAACTAAAATGGTTGCTTAATGTTTACAAAATGTTTAAAATGTGCACAAAAATAAACATATGCACGTAAATCATTTATGACTAATTTTAGGTTATTTTAATGAGAAATGTCCTTATCCCAAATTTCATAATGTTTTTATTGAGAAAATGAAAACTAAATCTCAGAAACATTATTATCAAGATTAACCTTTTGAGAAATAAACGTCACGAAAATAAAGATGGAATTTGGGCTGTATGAATCTGTTCGACATATATTTCTATGTACCGGGATGCCTGTGTTACAAAGTGTTGACATTTCATCCCGTCCCCTCCCCCCAAAGCGCCGCTACGAAGATTTGAGTATGCGATAATGGATATAGAGTTCAAAAACTTGAATGCTTGGAAAACTTGAAGTTGTTCTTGAAAATTCAACGTCAGAACAAGAAAGATAGATCGTTATTTAAGGTTACAGTCCACGTTCGCGGGGTGCTCTCAGTTAAAAATTGTTTAGCGTGTCACTTTAACAATAAAGATAGACAAAGTATATATCATTTTAAAGCTTATATAACAGAGAATAACTCTATTTAAGTTTTTTTAAGAAAAATAATATCTCTAACCAATGCTCCTCGAAAAACCTCAAAATCGAGCGCTTGCATTAAAAAAAGGATAAGTCCAAAAGTTCCTACTACTTTGCCGTCATTTCTGTATTATGTCAATCTGCACATACATGTGTTCAAAACCGTGTCCAGTTTTTTCGATAAAATGCTTCGTTCTTGAATAAATGTGTTTCAAATTCGACTCATTGTTAAAACGTCAAGTTAAATAACAAAATGGGCCATAACTCTAAAACTAAGCATTTTATCAAACAAACTGGACACGGTTTTGAAGACCAATATGTGTTGATTGACATAACAAAAAAATGACGGCAAAGCAGTATGAACTTTTTGACTTATACTTTTTTAAACAACTCGCACTGAAGGCGGTTAATTTTGAGGTTTTTCGAAAAGGATACCTTACAGAAAATTGTTGTATATAACAAAATATACACAGTCTTATTCTCTGTTACATGAGCTTTAAAATGATATATAATATGTCTATTATTATTGTAAAATGACGCTGTAAACATACTTTTAACTGAGAGCATGTGAAAGCACACCACGAACGTGGACTGTAACCTTAAGCAATTTGTGTAATTTTTGAGGCGATTTGGGCTGTTGAGAGTGGTTTTCAGACAGGCCTATCTGAATGTTTTTATGTCGTGTTGACGGTGTTCGCTTTGTAGGCTTCGTGAAGGAAGTCACGTTCTCTGACATTATGAAGAACAAAAATAGTACATTAATCAATATAAACTCAAGATTTCTGTTTGAAAGTGCTTGACAATATACCGAAGCGAATGCAATTCTGCTGGCGTGGCACATCTTCTGTGAAAGGACTTCGCTAACGGCAGATCATTCCGGCCA
Organism: Metridium senile; assembly: GCA_949775045.1. NCBI lineage: Eukaryota > Metazoa > Cnidaria > Anthozoa > Actiniaria > Metridiidae > Metridium > Metridium senile. The sequence continues at coordinate 37,717,098 of OX459095.1, forward strand.
AGATATCCTCGTCTTTATAAAAAAAGAATTTTGCCCTCCAATTATCCGGCAGATGAAACTTGAAATAGGTTCTCCTTAATCGATTAAGTTTTTACAGTCAAAGCACTCGAACCATGAACACTTTGGTCTTTTTTAATCTTTTTTCGGCCTTTTTCATGCATAATTAACGGCGACATCCAATCAGCGTCGACGATCTAAAAATAACAAATACATTTTTCGAGACTTTTTTCAGCAATATTCAAAACATCGCAGAGTAAATTGTAGCGCAGCAATAAAAAAGTTATTCATTTACTGGTAACTGATTTCTATGTAATTATCTTCGATTTCCGCAGCTATTGATCAGTGTGACACGAAAATTAAGATTTGTATATTCACGCTGGCGGTAAAATTCGCAACGGTTCATTGTACAATACAATACAATACAATATTTGTTTATTTTCTCATATATATTAATTTTACAATTTATAGAAGAATATCAAGTAACAATTATGGTAACAAATTGTAGGCAATGGCTTACGCTGCGGCAAACATTCAAGGTATAAATCAAACTTGCATTTTATATTTGACATTTATTTTTGCTTATTTTTTACAATTTCTGTGTACATTGTGTAAACTTACTGTTTTTTGACATTAGGCAATTGTAATCTCACTATAAACCTTCGAGGCGGTTTATATGACAACGGAAGAGAGCTTCCACAAATATATCGAGAGAGAATTATTGACTTACATCATCAAGGTACATCACAAAGAGCAATAGCTGACGAATTGCGAGTTAGTCCAGCATATGTAAACAAAATTGTACAATATTACGATCAACATAATACATCACTTCCCGCAGTGAAGAAATGTCCATCCTCATTTAAACCCATGTGAATATTGTTTTCACCAGGTAAAATCCTACTTGAGGCGAAATACCACTCTAACTAGCAAAGAAACTGAAATAGCAATTCGTGAAGGTATTTCTACGATAACTGCAGCAAACTCGATTGAATATTTCAGACATTGCGGATATGTTGATTGACAGGTCTAGCGCGTGTAAAATCCGCGCCAAAAGTTAAAAGAATTAAAACTAGCGTCACAGTCTCGCAACATGGCGTGTGAAAGGGAAACTGAGGTTTTCTCATGGCTAAAATCCATATCTCCGAACATGAAACTTGAGCGACTTTCCCCTCATTTCGAAACAAGAGGTTTTAGATCACGATCATTGGCGTATGTAAAAGTAGATGATCTCGACGTATTTTTTGACTCGCCTAACTAGCGGAACGACCAGTTTTAGAAGCCGAATTGAACAAAATCAAAGCACAAGAAAATAAGCACCAGCAGCCTGAACGTCCAGAATCTGCGAGAAAACTACACTATGATAGTACTTGTAATGCTCAAGCTTTGCTGTCTGCCCAAGTTCGTCATCTAGCCATGAAGCTGGAGGTACAATGAGCGCTCTAGATCGAAGAGCTATGGAGCACAAAGAAAGTTTGGAGTTGCTAAGTGCACAAGTTGAAAGTGTAAAACAACATCTAGAAGGAAAGAGAAAGGCAGTAGAGAGATATTCTACTGCATCTGTTGGTCGACGAGGTAAAGTCTGTACTTTGTGCCATAAATCTGGACATAATAAAGCGAGATGTAAAGGATTTCCGTGCCCTGATATAACTGTATGTCAACTACAAGATAAACACCCCGAAACACAAACCGAAATCCGTGAGATTCAAAAACAGTTGAAAGAGCTAGAGAGCAAGTACACAAAGGCAAAGAGCGATAACGACGTTTTCATTGCTTCACGACTGCGTGCAAAATCTAACTTCTTTGCAATTATGAGACCGCGACTAAAGCAACAAAACCAAGCCAAGTATGTAGATCGTAGTGCACTAGATCGAGACCTGCAGATATTGCAAAGAGCACTCACCAACAAAATACCCATAGACACAGCTAATGACAGGGGACTGGCGACTGCCTACGATGATTGAAGAATATAAGAGAGGCGTAGATGCATACCGTCCGCTGAACAATCATGATCAAGCTTTTGGACCCAGTTATACATCAAGCAGTTCGACAAGCAATACTTATTACCACATGTAACTTATGTAAACACCAGTGTTGAAATTGGATAACTAAAACTATATTGTTGTGTTGAAATATGCACCGTATTTTGAAGTTTATTGTATTTTTTTGTATCTAGCAAATTGTGAAGGGCGCAATGCTCTGTGTGAGGTATCTTGAATGATGTATCTCTCTCGTTGTGTTTAATTGGCTACATTTGTTGGATGCAAAAAAAAAGTTTAAGCAATGTACGTACACAGAAGTTGTAAAAAATGAACGTTAATAAATATGAAATATAAAATGCAAGTTTGATTTATATGTTGAATGTTTGCCGCAGCGTAAGCCATTGCCGACAATGAACCGTTGCGAATTTTACCGCCAGCGTGAATATACAAATCTTAATTTTCGTGTCACACTGATTCAAATTGCTAAAACTCGTCAAATAGCTGCGGAAATCGAAGAGAATTAAATAGAAATCAGTTACCAGTAAATGAATAACTTTTTTATTGCTGCGCTACAATTTACTCTACGATGTTTTGAATAATGCTGAAAAAAGTCTCGAAAAATGTATTTGTTATTTTTAGATCGTCGACGCTGATTGGATCGCCGTTAATTATGCATGAAAAAGGCCGAAAAAAGATTAAAAAAAGACCAAAGTGTTCATGGTTCGAGTGCTTTGACTGTAAAAGAAATAAGGACTAAAAGTACATAAAAGTACCTTTATTTGCGCGTACCGACCTAGGCCTTGGGGCAGAGACGTCATCTATCGTGACGTCACATTCTATTGTTACACACGGACTTGCTCAGCGTGATGACAAAGTGGTACTCCGTAGGACGGAGTAACCACAAAAACAAGTACCCAAGTTAAAAGACAGACTGGTCAAGATATATTGTAATTTGCAATTGATCAGTTTCATGCTATATACCGGAATATTTGAAATCAATTGATTATATTTTTTTTATTAAGGTCGCCATGCATGCAAAGACGCCTGTCTCATCTTGGGTACGACTAAGAACGAACTATCAAAGTACCTGGTAGTTTCTCGTTCACCGTTCCTCGATCAAGCTGAGATGACGTAACTACTTCATATGTACAAGTCTCGCAACACATAAAGGTGTAGACCATCTTCAAAGTAATCAAGAAAAGGTAGATACAAAGATCTGCCAAATATATGCTCTAGACGAAACTGCCAACGGAGCTACAGAGTTGTTTTTAACAATTCTCCAGACACGGAAGTCCTTGTTATTGAAGGCAATACCCAGAACTGTGTCAGAGGAAATCGTTTGTCACTAGCACTGGTAATAATCATGGTGTGATTGAGCTTGATCCGATTGTTTGTGCTCTGGACAGTGGTAAATTGGCAGCACTACCCGTATTCCACGCATTCAGCGAAGCTGATATAACTGGGAGGTTTTTTTGGAAAAGAGAAAAGTTGCTTACTGGAAAGCAATTACAAATGCAGTTGAAGATGTCATAAACCCTTTTTGGAACAAGAATCAGCCTGGGACAGCCATCACCGAAGTCAAAGACCTCACTACAGGTGGGAGACATTTCACAAGAATTAGGTTCAGTCAACAGGCTACCACCAACAAAGAGCGCACTTTATAAAGCAATTATGCATGCTAACTACCAGACGATAGTGTGGAATAACTACCAGACGATAGTGTGGAATAACGACCGTGTTGGTTAATGGGAGAACGAGAATGACAAATGGATCCCTGTAATGACAAAACAACCACCCGAAAGCAGTACCTGGAGATGCAGTACCTCAGAAATCTTAATCATAATGATAATCATAATGATAATCAATCATAATCATAATCATAATCATAATGATAATGATAATCAAATCAAGATCAAGATCAAGGTGGTCGTGATCATGATCGTCATAATGTGGACCAATGCAATGCAATGATTTGTAGACGTGGCGGTTTGATAATTCAACGACAAAATGAGCGACGCGAAGTAGAAGCAGAGCTGCTAAGTATGGTTTGCAATGACGTTGAAGTAGAACCTGTTTTGCAAGAAATCACTGGAAAAGTGCTAACCAGAGGTACTAACAAAACCCCTGATGCCCGCCTTGATGTCCATGTCCGTGGCTTCTTGGAGAAGCATAGGTCGGCATTCTTTCACGTCCGTGTCTGCCATCCAAACGCGGAATCTTACCAAGATCTGACACCAGAGCTAATCTACCGACAACATGTAAACGAGAAAACGGACGTACGCAAACAAAGAATTAGAAGTCGAGCAAGCTAACTTTACTCCATGAGTATTTACCACAACAGGCGGGATGGTCAAAGAATATAACATATACCACTCAAGGCTAGCCAAATGTATTGCAAGAAAAAGAGGTGAGGAGTACTTAACCACAATATCATGGATTAGTGGCAAAGTTTTCCATTTCCCATACTAAGATCAAAGCTACTATGCTAGGGGGGATCAAGAAACTTAATTTTGACAATAAAAACGACATAGATTTTGAAGTATAAGAACTTCGTTATAATTATAGTCATTTATGTCCGCGGTTGCGTTTTCTATTTATTATTATGATGCTTTTTTTATATTTATATATATTTATATATTCAATTTATTTTGCTTTTTATTCAAATATATATTATAACTTATATAGATTTGAAAATCGCGCGTGACGTAATTATAGAGTTTGAGAAAGTGCAACCGTTGAGCACTCCTTTGGGAGACATGAATGCCGAAACATTGAACTGGTGGCTGAGTCGGTTCAGGGAAGAAGTTTCTAATCGTTGCGGCGAAAGATATCCTCCCAAAACGTTATATTTATTAGCTTGTGGCATTAATTAAAAGGTATCTCAGTGATAAAAGTGGACACGACCCATTCGCAAGAGGTGATCAAAGGTTCGTAAAATTATTTAAACATTATAAGGTTAACTTTTTCAAAGCCGGAATATACTTATATTTGTGCCGTTGGTATCTGCATATGTTTCTGCTGTTTCGTAAGATAATAGTAGCAATATTGTTATGTCAGTGTTCAATTGCTGCACTGTAAACTTTTGGATGAAGTAGAAGTAGGCTATACAATAATGTTTGGTGATAAATTAACTATTTTCTCGCGTTGTTTACGTTACATGTTGTGGTTGTATTTAGTTTAAGTGGTTGTATTTTTATGATACATCCACTAGTGAGTGTATGTTCATTAGTATAACAATAGTGTAATGCATTCATCAACCCCAGCTATTCCCTGCCGTCTTTTCAAACCCTTCCCGTGCTTTAAGCTACTCGATCTTTATTGGGATTTACAATAGTATTCATGAATTTTACAATACACGTTAGTGATACAACTATTGGCACAAATGAAGGCCCATTTTCTGTTAATGAACAGCAAAAAAAGCATTAAACTTTGACTGTTTAATTTTGTTTTCACGGGTTAAATGTCTTCACTCTAATGCCATGTAAAATTGTGGAATACTTCTATAAATTGTATTGCATTGTATTATATTCCAAAGCTTGCAGCAATAGTTGGGTGCGGTAATGTCCTATGGCAAGTCCTTGCCTTCTGGGTTCGGCTCTGTTGTCTCAGAAATATTCTGTGCAATTCATTAAAAAGTGATTTAGGTGTTTGAAAAAACACGTCAACCTTCACAAGGGTAAAAAAATGAAAAGCCGCAATAGTCGCCCTACCCGTAACGTAAGCACTCACTTTCTGATAACAGTACCGCATGCCCCCGAGACAAATAATAATTATTGAACAGCGCGAAATGGTTGCCGACACTATCGGAGTTAACAGATCAACTGCCAGGCCCATAGTGGCCAGACACGAGAAGGAAGAATTGCAGAAAGACCACAAGGAGGTGCAAACAATGTCCTAGTAAACGATCAGATGAAAGACTGCTTCAATGAAATTTTAAATTATAACTGCATGTTAACATTATCGCAGATCAACCAAGAATTAAGACAACGCCTTCCAGCAAAGCATGGTGGCAAGGACTCTCAACGGAATGTTATACTGATACAATTTACAAAAAGCAGAAGAGGTAAACTACCTAAAGAATGAATAATAATATTTCAATTTTGGAAATTATTAGATCCTAGATGCAGAGAAGGAGACATTCAAAGAAACTATTAAAAGCTTGGGGGATTTTTTTATTGATTGTGGGCTGACCAAAGTGTGGTGGTCAATTCAAGAAAGGACACCCTTGTCAATATTCTGTGCACTCATTCAATGATGAAACGAAAAGTTGCCATGGATCAATTTATAGAAGGTTTGAAAATGGGTGGTCTCAAGGAGCACATACAAGAAAACCCAGGATCAATGAACGCTCTCTTCGCCTTCTGTGCTACTGGAGTCACGGTAGCTGAGCTTACGTCACTTATTAAGCCTGCCTACAGCGCATCAGATTCAAATAAGAGAGAAGAAGAAGAGCAGACTATCTTATGGTGGCATGACTATCTTGATGAACTAGAATCTCATGATTCCTCTAGTGGTCTTACTACAACAGTTGAAGATCTGCTTGTGTGTTTCCTCCTTGTGGCTTTGACAAAGAGTTGCAGATCTTATTTTATCATGTATATGAAGGAACTGCCTGTCGCCTGCCATATGCATCCACTTGCTCTATGGTACTTTACCTACTCTTGGGACTGGGAAGCTACGACAAGTTCAAAGAAGTATTGGAAAGGTCTCTGAAGGAGTTTTGTGGCTTAAAAGAAAATCTTTCATATTGACTTTTAAGAACTGCATTAATCTCATTAATCTCTTTATTCTCATCCAAAGTCTAAGTTCAAGTTCATCTTTATTATAAATAAGAAATAGAAATTTGAAATCAAATCTGATATTTTTAAAAAATTGGTTATAATAAGTGATCGAGGCCATTATTAATAGGACCACAAGCTGCTTGCTAGTCTACATCGAGCAATAATGCAATGTTTAATATCATACTGTTGTGCAGACGTGCATGTATGTAGTCTGAAGATCTCATTTAATCCCAATTCTTCCACCTTTGTGCCAAAATGTTGCAGATCTAGACTATTTTACTGCTGACCTTAATCATGAGATGATTAATTATCTTTGTATTTACTTATTTTATCCCTATTTCCACAATGAATGACATAATGAATGGCATAATGAATGAATGAATGACATTATTGAATTATAAGAATTGATTAATTTCAATAATAGTTTTAAAGCAATCCAATAATGCCATTTTCCTGAGCCATTGTACCACTAAGCTATTATGAACTACACTCAAACTAAAATAGACTTTTCACTAATAAAAAAAAAAAACACATATAAATGTGCCAAATGATTGTCAATATATCTGTATTTCTATATCATTCATGCATCATAACCATTGTTTTCAAGAATGATGAAATTAAAATCCTTTTTATTGCAATTATAATCCATTCATAACATTATTCAATAGTAAGCTAGCTAATAGACAAACTGCAGTATTTGGGCTTACAGGTCCTAGTGTAACATATTATATTCAAATACATTTTGATAGTCTTATGATGTTTGTGATGACATTGGCCACGCCTTGCCCCTGTAAGGTCAAAAAAAGGGGTTGTTGGCGAAGGAATCAAAGTTTCACTTAAATGCAATGATAACGGTATTTCCTGAATGGTTGAGGCCTACTGATTCTAAGTATGATGTGCCATACCTTGCACCTGTAACGTCAAAAAAGGGTTTGTCGCCGAAGGAATCAAAATGTCGGTCATGTGCAATAATTAATGTATTTTCTGAATGTTTTGACATTGGAATCAAAACATCGACGAAACACCAAGTGAATAATAAAATGATTGACAAAATTTGAAGGACTGGCACGTGAAATTTAATAAACTAGCACGCTATAATTTTTTTTCCTATTTCGAGCACTGTATACTTTTAATAATAATCAAAGCAATCATTTGTTCTAATCAATATTGTTATTTCTATTTCACAGGATGCAAACGACCTATTCAACAATGCAAAGATCAGTATAATCAAAGCTTCCAAGCAAGGCAAACAATCTCATAATCACAGAACTCATACACAACTTTTTATAATGCATGTCCTAAAGTTATGTAGTTTTTATCCCATACAAAAAAGTACATATGAGTAGATTACAGTGTAAATCCATTTTTCTGTTGCTGTTGAAATCCTTTATTTAGATTAGACTGTTAGTTTTCTTGTAAGTATTATTTTAGTAGGTTTCTTATTTTTTTATATGATTTGTACTTCAAAATAGGTTAGAAAGATACAAAATGGCATTAAAATGTTTTTGAATTGATCACGTATAAGTGTACAAGGAAACTAGAGCGCTTTTGTCTTTTCAAACGAAGTACGGTCAAAACACGCTTTAGTCGGAATATCGTTTTTGTTTTAAATAATGGAAATTTTGAATTAATTTTCACAAACTATATTTATTCAGCTTTCAAAACATATATACTTTTACTGGAATATTTTACAAAGCTTGCGCATAATTTGAGTTTGCGTGAGTAGAGACATTAGAGGTCCCAAACCCCTCCTGATACCTTAAAACTGGTATTCTGTAGGCATAGAGAATTGCTTGGCAGGCCAACCTCACCAAATCTCATAATATTCTATTCACAAATAGGTATTGAGGTCCTAATCCAAAAAATACTAATAGGTTTTGGAATCTCATTATTCCTGATTTTTTAGGGCCATCAACATCTTTGGTGGCTCATGACCCACATTTCAAATCCAATTTAATGGATAAAATCAGTTGGCAAAAACAACATTTTTAGAAATGCGCTCTAGCACACTGGTCATATATCCAAATTAAACGATTTTACGTTTGCAAACAGAGCAACTATTGTTTTTTTCATATTCCAGAAGTACAGCTCTGGCAAGACAGAGGTTGCTATAAAATCTCATGATGAATACACCATGGTTACACGAAAACATACCCGCATTCAATATCAAAAATATTTCTTAGTTTACAAGATATCACTGCCAAACCAGTTAAGTAATGACGCTAAATGTCTCTATTTTCTATTTTTGCATCGTTTTTGAACATAAATCTCACAAATGTTGCAATTCGAGGTCATTTGTAAGCACAATTTTGCAACTTTGTACCAAATTGAATTTAGATCCAACAAATTCTTCTCACCTTTAGCCCCGCTTTTGTCTACGACAAGACCATTTTGCAGAAATGAATAGTACTTGTCCATCTTCAGATTAGTTCTGGGAAATTATCAATCAATAAATATTGAACTAGGCAGCAAACAGGGACAATCGGACGATAGTTTAAAAACTGATTGTTAAACGATTGAACACTTAGCGATGAAAGAGCTCACCATTATCTTTACATTCCATCTGATTATTAGCGAATATTCTGATCCCAAAGCTTCTTTCCATTTGGCTGGGAAATCCGTGACTGATAGACCGCTAAACTTTGAATAAAAGTACAGTAGAGGCTATTCAGTAGCTTTGAAAATACAATTTCTACAGGCTGTTTACAATATTGGTATGCATAAGTTCATGGTGCATACCGCTGACCATACTCCTCAAATCTCTTTGTAACTAAAAATGACTGAAAGGAAATAACAAAAACAGAATTAATGAAACCGGTTTGTGACTTTTTCCTTTTTAAAAAGTCCATAATTTGATCAGGTCAAGTAAAGCGAATCAGGATAATATAATAATATGCAAATATAGGGATATAATAATGGTTATACTAACAATGATAAATTATGACTGATATTAATGATGTTGATGATAAAAATGGAGACAAATAACAATGATGACAATGACAACTAATAATGATTATAATGATGATGATGACAATAATAATGATTATAATGATGATGATGACAATAATAATGATTAATGATGACAACAACAATAATAATGATTATAATGATGATGATGACAATAACAATAATAATGATTATAATGATGATGATGACAATAACATTAATAATGATTATAATGATGATGATGACAATAACAATAATAATGATGATGATGACAATAACAATAAAAATGATGATGATGACAATAACAATAATAATGATGATGATTATAATGATGATGATGATGACAATAACAATAAAAATGATGATGACAATAACAATAATGATTATAATGATGATGATGACAATAATAATGATGATGATGACAATAACATTAATAATGATTATAATGATGATGATGACAATAACAATAATAATGATGATGATGACAATAACAATAAAAATGATGATGATGACAATAACAATAATAATGATGATGATTATAATGATGATGATGATGACAATAACAATAAAAATGATGATGACAATAACAATAATGATTATAATGATGATGATGACAATAATAATGATGATGATGACAATAACAATAATAATGATTATAATGATGTTGATGACAATAACAATAACAATAATGATTATAATGATGATGACAATAACAATAATAATGATCATGATGACAATAACACTAATAAAGATTATAATGATGACGATGACAATAACAATAATAATGATGATGATGACAAAAACAATAGTAATGATCAAAATGATGATGATGACAATAATGATTATAATGATGATGATGATGACAATAATAATGATGATGATGATGACAATAACAATAATGATTCATGATTATAATGATGATGATGACAATAATAATGATGATGATGACAATAATAATGATGATGATGACAATAATAATGATTATAATGATGATGATGATGACAATAACAATAATAATGATGATGATGATGATGATGACAATAACAATAAATAATGATTATAATGATTAATGATGACAATAACAATAATAATGATTATAATGATGATGATAAGAATAATAATAATGATGATGATGATAATACCGGATAATAATTGTCATCATCATCATTATAATCATTATTATTATTGTCATCATCATCATTATAATCATTATTATTGTTGTTGTCATCATTAATCATTATTATTGTCATCATCATCATTATAATCATTATTATTGTCATCATCATCATTATAATCATTATTAGTTGTCATTGTCATCATTGTTATTTGTCTCCATTTTTATCATCAACATCATTAATATCAGTCATAATTTATCATTGTTAGTATAATCATTATTATATCCCTATATTTGCATATTATTATATTATCCTGATTCGCTTTACTTGACCTGATCAAATTATGGACTTTTTAAAAAGGAAAAAGTCACAAACCGGTTTCATTAATTCTGTTTTCAGTCATTTCTAGTTACAAAGAGATTTGAGGAGTATGGTCAGCGGTATGCACCATGAACTTATGCATACCAATATTGTAAACAGCCTGTAGAAATTGTATTTTCAAAGCTACTGAATAGCCTCTACTGTACTCTTATTCAAAGTTTAGCGGTCTATCAGTCACGGATTTCCCAGCCAAATGGAAAGAAGCTTTGGGATCAGAATATTCGCTAATAATCAGATGGAATGTAAAGATAATGGTGAGCTCTTTCATCGCTAAGTGTTCAATCGTTTAAGAATCAGCTTTGAAACTATCGTCCGATTGTCCCTGTTTGCTGCCTAGTTCAATATTTATTGATTGATAATTTCCCAGAACTAATCTGAAGATGGACAAGTACTATTCATTCCTGCAAAATGGTCTTGTCGTAGACAAAAGCGGGGCTAAAGGTGAGAAGAAGTTGTTGGATCTAAATTGGTACAAAGTTGCAAAACTGTGCTTACAAATGACCTCGAATTGCAACATTTGTGAGATTTATGTTCAAAAACGATGCAAAAATAAAAAATAGAGACATTTAGCGTCATTACTTAACTGGTTTGGCAGTGATATCTTGTAAACTAAGAAATATTTTTGATATTGAATGCGGGTATGTTTTCGTGTTTTCATGTAACCATGGTGTATTCATCATGAGATTTTATAGCAACCTCTGTCTTGCCAGAGCTGTACTTCTGCAATATGAAAAAACAATAGTTGCTCTGTTTGCAAACGTAAAATCGTTTAATTTGGATATATGACCAGTGTGCTAGAGCGCTTTCAATTTGATCAATTTCAGCTTTTTAATAACTCAGAAAAACATGGCTCCTAACACAGGAAGCCCAAAATTAGGAAATGCAATTTATTTCATTTAAAATGCTGTTTTGTGTACAAGGGAAGATCAATTTCAATGACCAAACCCGAAAACTTGGATTAACGAACTAAAAATGTTGTTTTTGCCAACTGATTTTATCCATTAAATTGGATTTGAAATGTGGGTCATGAGCCACCAAAGATGTTGATGGCCCTAAAAAATCAGGAATAATGAGATTCCAAAACCTATTAGTATTTTTTGGATTAGTACCTCAATACCTATTTGTGCATAGAATATTATGAGATTTGGTGAGGTTGGCCTGCCAAGGAATTTTTAATTTTCTTGATGTTTACAGAATACTGGTCTTAAAAGATTGAATTCATTTTTTCATAAAATGTAAGGTACTTTTTTAGATTAATTTAATTTAATAATAAAAGAGAGAACTTCATAGAAACACATTTTTTTTTACAGGATTTATATAATAATTTTGATGACTGATGACATTTTGAAGTTTCAGAGTTTTATTACTAACATACATGTTTCAAGGTGTACCCACCTCATCTTCATTTCACGGCCCTGAAATACTGTTTTATCGCAGGTATGTAGATGATTTTGTTTATTTAAAACTGAGAACGACTCGATAGAATTTGTGGAATACCTTAATGCATGAAAGGCATCCTAGCACACGAATTACAATGGAGAAAGAGGCCAATCACACCTTGCCCTTTGCTGATATTTGCATAGATAATTATAATGCCAAGTTCACGAAAACCTCAGTCTATCGTAAGAAAACGGTTGTGGGGTTATTCACTAACTATCTAAGTTTTTCTCCTGAAATATACAAGATTAGTCTGATTAGGTCCCTCTTAGACCGTATCTACAGAATTAATAACACATGGGCAGGTTTTCATGAAAATCTCAAGAAACTCAAAGGATATCTACTTGTTTTCCATCGCACTTAATTGATAAGTATGTCAAGGGCTACCTTGACAAGGTATTTATTCAACACGTATAAAATCAATAATATGCTTAACATATGCTTAACATATGCTTAACATATGCTTCTCGCTGTTTTTTTGCTCCCCTTCAGGATGTCATCTTGGCACATGGGCTCAACATGATGATGTACGCTGATGACACACAGCTGTATGTTTCTATTGGTTCCATTGATGAACGCCCATCTGTTTTATCTAAACTTGAAGTGTGTGTAAAGGACATTCTTGTCTAGTGCACTACAAATGTTCTAGTGTGTAATCCAGACAAGACAGAAATTGTTCATCTGTCCTCTCGCTTCTCAAAGGTCAGTACTATCGATGGGCTCGACATCAATGGATTTAACATCTCACCTGTACCATCTGCACGCATCTTGGAGTAATAATGCACAATCATATACGGATGACGCAACACGTGAACAGAATTTGCAAATCAGCATTTTTCTCAGTAAGAAACATAGGAAGACTATGGAAATACCTAGACAGAAAAAACCTAGAACGACTTGTACATGCTTTTATAACTTCTAAATTGGATTTCTGTAACAGCCTGCTAGTGGGACTGCCTGACACCGAAATCTCCAAACTCCAACGTGTCCAAAACACCGCTGCAAGGCTTGTCACCGGAATAAAGAGGAATGACCCAATCACACCTATACTACAACAACATCACTGGCTTCCCATTAAATCTAGAATAGACTTTAAGATTTTAACGACTGTTTACAAAGCACTCCATAATCTGACTCCTGAATATATAACTGAACTTTTGACCCTGTATAAACCGTCACGCTGTCTTCACTCTGAAACAAGAACTTATTGGTAGTAAAAATACTTACACTCAGGCGTTTGGCAATAGATTATTTGCAGCCGCTGCACCTCACTTATGGAATACACTGCCTCTGCCTATAAGAAACTCTAACTCCTTAAATTCATTTAAATCATCACTTAAGACTTTTTTGTTCCGCAAAGATTTTGATTCGCAATCAACCTAGTTTAATTTTTGATTTTACTTGTAAATAGTGTGTTTCCTTTGTTGAAATATTTATTGTAAAAGCATCGAAACTTTGTATTTTGCTCAATAAATTATTATATTATTATTATATTATTATTAAATTACTATTATATTATTATTATTCAATTATTCAATTATTATTATTCAATTATTATTATTAAATTATTAAATTATTATTATATACTCCCAACAATATCCAAAGTATTTGAAAAAATTATATGTGAATTACTAACTGATCATTTGGAACAAAACAGTCTATTGTCCGACTACCAATTTGGCTTCAGGAAAAAAAAAAATACAACACTAGCAATTCTCGAATTTTCTAACAAAATTATTGAAGCAATAGATGATGGTAAAAATGCGGTTGGAATATTCTTAGATTTATCAAAAGCATTTGATTCTGTTAATCATAAAATTCTACTACACAAACTCACTCATTATGGCATTAATAACGAAACTCTCAAATGGTTTGAAAGTTACTTAAGTAATCGAAAGCAATTTGTTACAATAGATGGCAAAACCTCATTTATTATCAATAACATGTGGTGTCCCTCAGAGCTCTATTCTTGGACCACTTTTATTCCTCATTTACATCAACGAATCCAAATTTGCTGTACGAAATGTCCACTTTGTTCTGTACGCCGATGATATAAATTTGCTATTCTGTCACAAATCATTAAAAAAAATTGAATCAGAATTGAACAAGGAACTAAAGAGTCTCGTGGAATGGCTCCATACAAATAAACTCACGGTTAATACTACAAAAACAAAGCTTATCCACTTTACTACAAAACAGAGAATGAAAGGCACAATGGCTAACACGCCAGACTTTGTAATATCCTTAAGACAAGGAGAACCTATTGAAAAGGTATCTCACACTAAATTTCTAGGTATTAATAGTACTTGATGAAAATTTGAATTGGAAATATCATATCGAATTATTGTGTAAAAAAAATGCAAAATCAACTGGGATTCTTTATAGGTCTAGACAACACCTTAATCTACCTATTTTAAAAAGCCTTTACTATAACCTTATATATTCATATATTTCATATGCAGCTCTTACCTGGGGTAATAACTATAAGTCAAGGCTTATGCCCCTATATATACTGCAAAAACGCGCATTACGAACCATTACATATTCTGCCAGCAGAGAACCGAGTAGACAACTCTTTCAAAAGCTTGAAATCTTAAATATTTTTGAAATTGCTAAACCTTAATCTGCTGAATTTGTCTATGACCACTCGCAAAATCAACTTCCTGATATGTTCTCCTGCTATTTCCAAGATATTAATACCAGTCACCATTATAATACAAGATCAAAATCCAAAAACAATTTATTTCTTCCTCGTGTGAATCTAAATTACGGAAAATTTGGTATAAAATTCTCAGCTGTCAAAGTGTGGAATGACCTCCCACTTGCAATTAAAAAGTCAATTTCTAAAAAAACCTTCAAAAACAAATTAAAAAAGCATTTCCTTTCACAGACATAATTAAATTTTAACTATATGTCAGATATTTGATTTTTTTGTTCGTATTTGTATACCTAATATATAGTTTATTCATTATAACTTCATTATAATAACTATTAATTTTAGATTATAATTCCCATTGTTTCTGTGACCTGTAAATATTCCTGTTTTGTATTTAGAGTAAGGGTGTTTGATACTAGTGTTAACCCTAGGGGTTGTTTATCAAACACTTTCCACCTTCCTATATTATCTTAATTTCTTGTTTGTAAATTTCTTGTGTGGAAAATAAAAACCATGAACCAAACCATGAACCGTGAACCATCCTTGCAAAGAACTACGCATCGTACAAGCACTTTCGTATCAATCTCGAGATGTTCTTGAATGACACTGGTAGTTGGGTCATGATTCACTGATTGTCGAGAACTTTGAAATACTTCTTGACTTTCATGTTATAGTTGTGTTGCCTCATTTTTTTATACTCAGTTTATATTATAAAATGATCTCAATTTAGTCCAGAATAGAAACAACAATAATGGACAGTCCTTGGAGACATGATGTAAATGATTGAGTAGAATAAAATCTCCGAGGCTTAATTCCTCTCGATCGTTAAAGTTGTATATAATATAATATATATCAGATACTTTTAAGTTACTAGTTTCTTAATATATTATACATACTTGTTTCAGTGCTCGCATCAATCACTTCTTTTATCACGTTGTATTTTGTTATCATGCATATCGCTACAAACAGCCTCACTGCATACGGGATTACTACAAGTATTCTTTTTACCCAAGAACCATTGCAGGAAATTATGTCATATTCCTCTTTATCAAACTTTAAAAAAGCTATCTCTAATTTATAAGAACACAATTTTATACACCGTCCAATTAATTAACACTGACCAATTATATTATTATACTATTTATCATAGTATTATGAAATTTTAATTTCTTTAATCTTAATTCTAACGAAGTCTGTAGAACTCTACTAAGAGTGAAGACTTATCTGGTAAATAAATAAATAAATAAATATCAAAAAATATAATATGTAATAAAATGTTTACCTTTCTGTGCTTTCTTTCTTCATCGTTACGAGGAATAGGAGGGAGAGTAGAGAATGAGAGATGGTGAACAGAGGGAGCCCACGCAGGAGAGAAAAAGAAATAATGAATCAATAATTTCAAAGTATGGATGTGTGGGTATCCGATTTATCGCTTTTTAATTTCGTTCAGAAACTGCTTTCCTCTTTAACATTTTGTTGTTTAGTTAATGTTTAGAACATACGATAACGTCAGAACTGAAATAAATAAAAGATAAATAAACTGAGGTAACCAAAGTTTAGATTCCATTTTGATTTTGTGGCACATGAAATTAAAAAAAGAGATACTAAACCCATAGAGACAATAATTTATTCAAGTTGAAAGCTTTACTCTGATGTCAATTTGAAAGACACAGAGAGCTAAATTGAATTGTTAAAGACAAAATGGCAAACAAAAGGGAATAAACAGAAGGGTATAAAAAAATTGCACCATACCTCTTTGGCGCGTGCAAATCTGTGTAAGTGTCAGAATCTCGATTATTTCAAGATTGTGCAGATCCCTATATTTGCTATACGGGTATGTGCCGCCCTATAGGGTATGGTTTTTTGGCTTTTAGGTCTTCGATAGGGTAAGGATTTTGTCTGGGATAGGGTTAAGGTTTCTAGCTGGTAAAGGTTTTCGATGATGTTTTAGTCTGAAATAGGATACGTCCATCGGAACTGAAACAATTTAAATTCAATTGAAAAACTGTCCTTTTAAGTCCTAAAAAGAAATGTTAGGTCCGGGATAGGGTCAGGGTGTTAATTATATAGGTCCCGCTGGCACACCCCTACCCAAGTAATTGACTACTTATTAACCTTGCAAATGTATTTCCTAACAAAGATATCGAAATTGAAGTTGACGAGCCGACGACTTGTAGTGAATAATAACGATATAACACTGTAATGATTTATTATGAAAGTTTATTGGTTTTTTTTTTTGGTTTCAAACTATATAATACTGTAAAATAGTTCTCTCCGTAACAAAAACAATAAACCAACTAAACGTACATAACTTTGTCTTAATTCTCGTTGAATGTCTCTAGATGTTTTTAATAAAACCAAGTATATCAACATACAGACGTTCAGCTTTAGCTTTATTCTGTAAATATTACCTGTCGGCGGTCACGGCTGTAATTGGAACATTAAAATATACTCATCTATCTATTATTACAAAATTTTATTTAGTTCAACATTTGCCCACAGGCAGCCCAGGCACTCCACATGAGGATCGTATTATTATTATGATTGATAAAAAAATATCTAAAAACGAATGCGATTTTTTGCCTTCTAGTGCACTCTTATGTATGGGTACCTGTAGATGCATGTGCTATCATTCCGCAGTGTGCACGTGCCACCTATAGTCCTCTGACAACGACAATGTTTTTATTTCACTTAAAGAATTACATATATTATACACAGGGGCGGCGAAAGATGAAAATATTTGGGGGGGGGGGGGGGCAGTAAGTTAATATTTGGGGGGGCAGTAAGTTAAGTTAGTAAAAATGCTAGAAATAGGATGTCATGCGTCGTTTATGATTAATGTGAGCCATTGAGCCATATTTTACACAAAAATTAGCATGGGGGGATGGGGGGGGGGGGGGGGGGGGTGGTGGTGCCTCCCTGGTTCCGCCGCCCCTGATACAAACACAATATTTTTTTTTAAACTTTCATATAGCGTGATCATGCTTACTAGAATAAACTTAGCTAGTAAGCTTCAAAAAGGTATTGTCATTTGGTCAGCGGTCAGCGACCAGTTAAGATGGCGCTTTTAACCGCTCCTCAAATTTGAGCTAAAATCTTCCCAGTCTTTCAATATTTTCTGCATTCGTATTCTGATTTTGTGTATTGTTCATCGTTTTATTCTGTAATGGATGAAAAACTGCTTCAGGAAATTATCGTGATAACTATTCAGATCTACAGAAGAAAGTCAAAAACCTTGAAACTGGAGATAATGATGTGAACAAACTTATTATAAATTTTGAATAAATATTTTTGTGACAAATAGTGCACCTCATAATTTCCTCCAACTCCTCCTTAGGTGATTTGGTGACTAGTGCTGGTAGCACATCACCATTACCGTGCTAAGTGCTACGCAATAATTGGCTGCATTCGATATTCCTTGCATTGAGCAGTGGAATGCCACTCCAGGTAACCGTGCTATATGCACACTATGCAGAACCAGTGCGCCCTACAAAACAGTCCCTATCATCAGGGGTATAGCATCAATACTTGGGCAAGAGGTGGAAAACAGCACAAGTGTAGACAGTGATGATCATCACAGTGATCGAGACAGAGATGACAGTGATGATGATCTACCACATGTTGATTTTTTGTAAGGAAAAACAACACACAATCATGCACATGAACCAGTACAGGTAGCACAAGCTTACCTTCTTTGATCATCTTTAATTTAGTTTGCACTATGTTATTTTTGAGGAGAGAAATAGCAGCAAATAAGTTGAAATGTACAAGAAGCTACTTATGTATATTAAAATTATTTATAAAATAATTTTATAATCGAACTTGTAAGACTGACAATGTGAAAAACTGACAGTGTAAAAAACTTGCTGTAAGCTTGGGTTACCTGCCATATAAATGCAAGTCAAGCTCGAAAACATTAGTGGACACTTCAGAATGTCTTTTCGATATTTATCGGAAGGAAATGCACCATGTAAAATCTGGTTAGGATTTGGATGTAGGCTACATAGGTTATTCCAATAGTAAGCACGCAATTCTAGATGACGGGATGCTTAAAAAAGGCTACGAGAGTGGAAAAGATCACAAAGACGGCTTGCCGGTTTTTTGCATGAGCAAGCCCGAAAAAAAAACGGTCGAGTGACAAAATTGAAGGTAAGATAATTTGACACTAATATCAAATACAATGTACTATTAGAGTGGGGACATTAACCTGTGAAACAAAGAAAGCAAAGTACTCAGTGACTTCTAAACATGGTTTCGTTCGATCGTTCTCGATCGTTTTCGATTATATGGAAACCTGGCTTAAAGGCACCTCGTTTTTACGGACAGTAAAGAAATTGTTGTTGAACCAAAACTATTAAAAAATTATGCACAGTAACTCCCGATACTGAGAGCTCTTGTTGTTGCCTGATGTACTGATCAACTGTCGGATATTTATACCGGCATGGTTCCTTATAACTAAACTGTACACTTGTCCTTATTTTGTATGAAAAAAAACCCGAAGTTCGTCGGAATCAGATAGTAAAACAAAAAAGGCGAGAAAGGAAAACCAAGACGAAAGGGTCAATGAGAAGGTTGAGAATCTATCAACTGCACACGGTGAGAAGTGGAGTCGTAGTGATTACCGTCTGTGGGCTACTGCTATTGTGAATATCATACAACTATTGAATATACCATGATTTGTTTTAAAACTTTTTAGTGCGAACTACATGCAAAAAAGAAGAGAAAACAGTTTTTTTTTACTATAATGACATTAGGATTATGGTGTCCATTCAAGCTACAATACACCACCTGATTTCCCCCACTTCCGTAAAAAAGAAAAGTGAAATGCAGCTCAACAAGCATCGTCATCAAAATCGCCATTGCCATCTACTAAACCGGTATTCGAATAGAGTAGTTTTTGCCGTAATGCGAAACAAACAAACAAAACAAGACTTTGTCATCGAATAACAATATTGGTCAGTCCCAACACAAAATATTGAAGTGTGGGTCTAACTTACATCGTAGCATAATTGTTGGCTCTTTTTAGTAGTGATATATTTACTGTTTTACAGTACAGTAAAAAAGAACATGCTAGTGTTTAGTTTTACATGTTTGTTTATTCATGTTTTCAGGGAGTTCGCACTGTTACTCTCTCATGCATGTCAGTTTGTTTCGTGTTACGTAACTGATAAATGCATTATTAAAAGCGAGTAAAATTTACTCTACTTTTGGAGTAAAAGCATGTGTGAGTTAATTTTACTATACATATAGATGCATAGAGTTAAATTGACTCTGTTTTTGGAGTAATGTTAGATGGAGTTGATTTTACTCCACCTTCCTTCTATTCCATTATTTTTTTTATTCTGGGGCTTCTTGGAATACTTATGCATTATTA
This sequence comes from Metridium senile, assembly GCA_949775045.1. Classification (NCBI taxonomy): domain Eukaryota; kingdom Metazoa; phylum Cnidaria; class Anthozoa; order Actiniaria; family Metridiidae; genus Metridium; species Metridium senile. The sequence continues at coordinate 37,737,767 of OX459095.1, forward strand.
TGAATCCTTCTAACATCGTTGTGTCCTACTAAATTAATAATTAAACAGCTGCCTGCATGTAAGCCTTCTCTGCTAAAGTTCCTAAGGCTATGTCTACTTATTATAAATTACTACATCGATATTTTACATCAACATGGTAGATCGAATTTACAAATTCGTTTTTACTATTTACTTTCCTTATCCAAGGTGGTATATAGCATCCTACGCAAGCAACACACCGCAATTCGGACTTTCTTTCTACATTTCTTCCTTTGTTGAGAATTATCGACAGAGGGGTCTGATAATTAGTTATCATTCCTAATTGGGGGTGTTTCCGTTTGAAATTCAGTTTTCGGCGCCAACAGTAACGACCTAAGATGGAGAGTCGTTAGGATGCGCTATGCTCTGCGATATCCTTACCATCTAATTTCATCAGAGCTTGATATGTTGGAAGCCTCTGTCCGGAGATTTCTTAAACGTTTTAGCGTATTTGGTGATATAGCCCCTTACCGATTAGGACGGCCTGACATCTCGACTATTCTAGCTCCACCACAGACGTATGTTATAATGGAGTATGTATTGATGCACCCAAAAGCATTTATCAAAGAGATGATTGGGCATTTAGTAGACGCAACATCAACATCCTTTTGCTAGGCAGAGAGTCTACGTAATGTGCTTAGACGGAATGGTATTACCCGTAAACGCGTAAGTTAATATCTTTTTATTGCAATACAGTATATGTTTTAGATGATTGTTTTCAGTCGGGTTTGTAGTTATAGTTGTATGTTTGAAATATTTCTATACATTTCAGTTGAAAAGGGTTTCTCTTCGAAAACGCTATGGCCTGGTTAATTTTTTCAAGCAAATAGTGGCAGTCTATCGTCCAGAAGAACTAGTTTTTCTTGATGAATCGTTTTATGTAAGTATCAATCAATAACGAATAACTTTACTATAAAGAATAAGGATTTAAATAGACCTCCATGTTGTTACTGAAGAGAGCATTTAGTTATTTAATAATCTTGCACGAAATCATGGACAAACTGAATGCACATATAGTCTATATAAAATTATTTGTACGGAGTTGGCATCTCTTTTCAATTCGAACAAAAGATGATTTATATTATGTTGTTGCTGCAGTAGAGTGCTTACACTAGAGCGAAATCACTAGAACCATGAAATAAAAACAAAATAGTAGAAATAACTAATATATTTTAAGGAAATATTTTCTAAAGGAGCGCCGATCACCCTTTACACTTCGACAGAAAGTCCGGGAAAGTAGTCAAATTTGCGCACCTCGCTACGTCACGACATTTCGGCGCGGGTCTCCTGTGGTGAACATTTACACTCGCGAACATTTCGAGCCAAATTCTCTATTGCTTTATTACTTCTTATCCAGAAAAGCTTGCAAACTTATAGCACGGATGTTGATTTATTCATATGCAACGTGTGATATCACAAGACCTTCGCGAAGACCTCGAAAATTACACTTTTATTCGCAACTGCGATTCAAAACAAGCCCCAAAATACTCCAAAAGGTAAGATTTATGTGTTGTTTTCGTGTTGTTCGGAAATTTCTTATGCCACCAGGAAATTCTGGTAGAAAATAGATATATCAAAGTTTAGAATGTGTGTAGTGGCTATTGTGGGCATTCCGTATTTTTTGTGGGCAAAGTGTTTTGGTTCAAGTATACTAGTATTTATAACTGATGACATGAAACTCGATCACTCTGTAGATAGTACTACTCGCGGCTATGTGATCAGTCTACATGGAAAGCCATCGTCGTCGTTTGACCATTCTCTGCCGTTTTTGTGGCAAGTTGCTAGACAAACACAAGAAAGGCTCTAAATATAGGCAAGCAACTCCCAAAGAAGATTTTAAAGCTGAGTTTCTGAACAATGTGTTCATTGATATCGATCAAGATTCAGAAGATGTACACCCAAAGTGCTTGTGCAGCGCATGTAGACGAATGCTCGTTAGATGCAGAGGTGCAACGAAGCAAGGAGAAGTGATAAAAGCCCCTAGGCCGGAAGACTGGAATGCCAGGCTGCACAAGGAAAACTGCAATGTTTGTAACTTTCCTTTAGGACGAAAGCGCAAGCGAGGGAAACGGACTGACATTGAGATAGAATCAAGTAGATCAAGGCCTGATGTTGATAGCGACACTGAAAGCTGTTCATCTTCAGACAAAGTAGAAAGCGAGTCTGAACAAAATGCATGCATTGCATTGAGAACAGTACAGAAAAAGCTACATTGGCTAGACAATGACACGAGCTTAGTGATTTGTGATACCATTGCCAAAAAGACTGGTGTATTTGTTGTAGACCCTGCAGACATTAGAGGCTCTATTAACAAAATACCAGCAGCAATTCTGGTTGAAGTTGTGAAAGAAATCTTCGAAGCACAAAAAGAGTCAATTAAAACGGACATATCTCAATGCAAAGAAAACTCAAAATGTTTGAGTTCTATCTGCGAATTTAATGTTGAAAACTGGCTGTCCTCAAGAAATCCTATTGTGAAGGCAGCTGTTGATGGGCTAACCAGCTCTAGAATTCCTCCAGTCAAGCAAGTGTCAGCAATTGACCACATGTACAGCCTTGTTCAGCCAAGCTTTGTCAGTCCATGCATGTTTGCATCAAATTTGCTCATCTACTCCATATCCCGCAGTAGAATGGTTGCAAATGTTTATGGGAAGCTGCACCCGGGAGGATTATACCATACTGTCAAGACATTTCTCAGTGGACTAACCTTACAAGTGCCAGAGCTCCCAAATAATGATCTCTTGGTTGGCATAGACAACGACCAGGTTCTTGTCAAGCACTGGACAGTGCGGAAAGAAAACAGAGCACAAGTCAGCGTCTTAACAAGTGTGTGTTGTGCAGAATTAGATGATAAAACTTACCCGCACCTACAGGAAAAGGAGGAATTTGCTCCCAGGTAGAGTGTTTTTATTTTTGGTTTGTTTGCTTAATTGTGTGTTTTTAACTTAACAAAATAAATTTCAACAACTCATGCATGTTCATGGTCATATTGTACATACCAAATGTGACAAATAAAGACAATATATTTCAAGTCAACATAATGGATTGTACAGGTTTATCATTACAATTATGTAAGTTATTCATGACAACAAATACTCTTGTACAGAAAACCCCTAAACATCTTATATGTGCAGTGTACATGTAAGAAGTTATAATAAGTTATATGCTGAATTAGCCTTTTAATAATAACTGATGTCAATCACCTGTAGTAATGGATTGGATTGCTTTTACGGCCTTACAAGCCTTAATAAATATGTATAATTCACTGATAGACTAATTTTGATGTATTTGAATCATTCTATATAGAAATTGGGATGAGAATCTGCATGGTCTACTGCAAAATGCCTCAACATCTAAAGAAGATTGGGTGATTTTAAGATCAGAGGTACGAAAATTATGCTGTATTATTATATGTAATCTAGCAATAATTGTCAACTCAGTAAATTAATGCTGCTCCTGTACTACTATGTCGACCATTTAGACTCCAATAATACTTTACATACATTATAGCCTGCACTTTAGCATATGCTATTATAAACAAATGAATTCACTTTCTTGAGAGAGGAAAGCCATTTTGTTTTTAATGTTTTGCTTGACATTTAAATGTTAAAAGCAAGAGAGTCATCGGTTTAATACCTATTCATCACAAATACATGCATATGTATTTAATGTGTTATGATATTTAATATCTCTTTATTGTAATATTTAAGTGATAATACAATAACTGTTGATTATAAATGCAGATCACACCTGCATTATTTAGTGTTTACTACATGAAGCTACAAGACGAGTTAATAAACAGATATGTTATTATTATATAACATATAGTGGTATACCGAGTGATATCAACTAGATAAAAAGCCTATCCTAGTCATGAAGATATCATTGATATCGCACATGTGTGATATCACTCTCAACCAATCAACTTGTTAATATAATACCAATCTGTTATATAATAAACAGAACATTACATGTGCGCTTGGAGATATGAATTTTATCTTCTCGTGTCGAAAAGATATCCCACTCATTCGCTGCGCTCACTCGTGGGATATCTTATCAACACTCGAAGATAAAATTCATATCTCCGCGCGCCCATGTAATATCCTCTATTTACTATTATTATTATGGTTATTGTTATTATAATTGGCTCTGAAAAAAAAGAGAAGCACTACAATTTTGTACAGTTCTCTTTGTGCAGTTGGCCAACTTTGAGCACTGGTTTTAATGCAATGGTAATTCTCACACTAGTTATATATCACAATTCATTACTATTTGATTATACAACCTCACTGAACATGGCATTTGCACTGTAAACTTGTTAATACTTTCAGGAATTAATCATTTAGTAATGTCTGTCATTTTGTATTTTAGACCAAGAGAATGTTGCAAGAACTCCTTCAGCAAATAGTCAAGCAGCACGGGAAAGAGGGGGAACATTGGAAGGATGAGATCGATCAAAGGATAGAGGAGATCAATGCTAAGGAAGGAACAAGGGTGTGCCCAGTATGTGATACAGTAATGGCAAGGGGGAAGCGAAAATGTACAAATGGAGAGTGTGGAGTAAATTTGAAAGCTGCAGAGAAAGAAGCTACAGGATGTGACATTCTTGGAACAGCCCTGATTGCTCCTGTGAGAAAGTATGAATACCGCTTTCGGGAGACACAGTTGGGTTTTACTATAGACGAGGGTCATGCAAAGGTCCACAAAGAGAAGGAATTCCTCCAATGTACCAATGAATGGTCTCATGTCGAAAGTTCCCACCCTGTTGATCCCATCAAAATACATGCATGTGATCCTGTATTTGTAAATCCAAACTCTTTTGATTCAATGAAGGAAGTTCTCAGAAGAGTTGGGAAAGCTGCCAATGTGAAAAGGTATCATCCAGACAAAGAAAGTGCCAGGCATTGGCTGAGTTTAACAATGGACGGACTTCCATATCTTGTTGTTAGACAAGTAATCAACGAGGTATACATTTGCAGCCAATGTGAAAGGGAAGTCTTAAAAAAAGACTTCAGTGACCATGACCTTCTACTGGATCAACACCCACGTGGCCAAATCATTGAGTATGTCAAGGAATTTGACTGGGTAGTTATAGCGGAGCTCCCGCGCGGGCCGTAGGCCCGCGCGAGCGGAGCACCATACTTAAGAAAAAATGGTAACCCATCTAGTTGATTTTTCGTCGACCGACACAGGAATCCCGATTCTGTCCGTCCGTCCGTCCGTCCGTGTACATCGTGATTCTGATTGGCTACTTATTTATGGCGGGAATCGAAGAGGGCGCGCGCGTCAAAATATCCTTCCTTGAGAAAACTTTTTTCTCGCTTTTCTCGACGTTTTATCAACTTTTTTATCGCTTTTACTTGAGCTTTCTTCAATTTAAAAAAATGCCAAAAGAAAAAAAAAACGAAATTAATAAGGGAAAAAGACAGATAACAGAAGAGGAAAAGACAAGAAGACAAGAAAGAGAAAGAGAACGGCGAAGGAGTTTCAATGAAGAACAGCGCAGGCTTGAAAGAGAAAGAAAGAAAGCGAGATTGTAGACGAAACTTGTCAGACGAAAAACAGAGAAAATGAACGCCAAAGAAAAAGGGTTTCGAGAACGAACGTTTCGGAGGAAAACAGGGCTTTCATTAATACAAAATATCAACGAGGAGAGATGAATTTCGAGGAACATAAAGAAAGTTTTGACCGAAGAAGAACATAAACTTGAAGGACACAAAAACGAAGAAATTATACTAAAGAAAAGCAAAAGACTGATTCCAAAAGATCAAGAAAACGTATTTCTAGATACCTCCGTGGAAGAATATTAAAAGACTACAGCAATTTAAAAAAAAATGTTAAAGAAGCCACTTTGCTTGATATGAAAACTGTCCTAGCACAGTTTATTGAAGGATTTTCAAGCTTGGCAGTTAAACTATGAACAATGTTAAATCAATCAAAATTCAAGTACATACATTTATTCGTCAAAATATGATCAATGTCGACGTCATTGAAGAGTAGAAAACCTCAGGAAAATACAATCACCGATAAAGTAAGTTCAAGTTTAATTTTTGTTTCAAGTTTTTGAGAGACAGTAAGCTTATTTTAATACTGAAAAACTTAACGAGCGTGAAAAAAACCCACCTAAAAACTTAATTAATATAATTCAGGTTCAAAAAGGAAAAATCCGTTCTCTGTTTTATTATGGGAGGTTTTTTTGTGACGTATTTTGGTGGCGTGTACATAAGCTGGCCGATGCTGGCCGTCAAAGTTTTTATGAAACTATCGGCAAAGTGTAAAAAGTGCAGAATTATTTAGTCTTTTTCGTATTAAGTAAAATTTTGAACATCAAGATAGCAAGTTTTAGGTATTTTACTTTATTTTCCAAATAAATTTATTGATATCTCAATTATAAAACTGAGTTTTTACACAGTTTTTGAGTCTGTCACGAAGCCTACAAGTCCTTTTTGTCACGTTCGCCATATTGAAATTCAGTCGTACAAGACACATTCGTTTAAATTTAAAAATATTTACTTCACTTTACAAACAAAATTAACTTCTTGAATTTGACTTATGTATATTACCTAACTGCTTTGGATGACCGGTGAAAATCCGATGGCATTTGGTTATGATTTGAGAAGATTTTTTCTCCATTGCTAAATTCATTTCACGAAGGTGGTGTGTTGATATTTTTCTTTCTTTTTCCGTTAGTAGCATAAAATGTCCTCAAGTCCTATTCATGTGAAAGATTGTGCTTTTGTTTTTCCACTGTTTCTGATTTTTGAGAATCACAACATCGTTTTAGGCAATTTTTTTCATCAAAACATGATAAAGTTGGCATCGATGCGAACAAGTGCAAGGCGGCCAGTTTGACGGCCAAACTCGAGACGAGGCCAGTGTGTGACGTCAAAAAAAGATTCCATAAAACCTCCCTAAAGAGAAAAGTTGAAAAAGTTGTTTATTTATGTACTTTAACCTCATCAACGGAAAACATCAAAGATGAATCGAAATACAAACATAATTTAAAATTGGTTGAAAACTTCTTTTTATTTAAGCAATATTGACTATTTTATGCTTACGAAACGAGCTTTTTTAGTAGTTTTTACTTCAAAGTCGTTAAAGTTTTTTTTACAGAACAAAATGATGTGTTACACAAAGTTTTTCATAATAAAATATCTTGTTTTAAAATCCTTGTCTTTTCAAATCGATCAGTTGTGTTGGTAGAACTTATAATTCTTGAGGCTTTTTAATTCCATTTCAAAAGAACTTTTTGTTTTGTTTTGAAGATTTGCTACTTTTTAGTCAATCTAATACGATGAAAAGGTTTAACCTTTTCTATCCGGAATCCTAACTAATAAATTTGGAAAATAAAAGAAGGTAAAAAGCGGCCGTAAAACGACTGTTCAGCCACAGCACTTTTTCAAGGCGTTATCAAAAGCAAAATAAGCTTAATGACTTAAAAATAAAAGGGATAATAATAAGGCTATTCACACTATCGTTTGGAAATGGTTATTTTCCATCAAAAACATTTCTGAACACTTTTTTGTCTGAACAAAACTATTGACTGAAGTGACAGTTAAAAATTTGAGAAAAAGATGAAAAAACGATAACCAACCTAAGAAAAGGCAGTGAGATTTATTACAATTTTTTACTTACATTTAATCAATTTCCATTCATGAATTGTCCATTAACATGCTTTTATGGGACTTTTTTCAATGAGAAATCTCCGCCCCTCGTGTAAATGACAAACTTTCCTTTTGTGCGTTGCGTTACACGATGGCGTCATCTACATCGATAGCCAATGAGGTTTTTGACATTATGTCAATCAAAAAGAGAGCGAGAAATATTTTACATTTTACTGGCTTTTCCAGGGCTTTGTTTTGATTCTCTCTCCGCGCGCTGAATCTTCGAAAAGTTATATTCTTCGAAAAGTTATATTTTTCGATTAAAGATGCTATAGAAATTACAATAAACAATTAACAGTTTTTTTATATATTTTATTGATTTTTTGATAGTTTTTTACGCTTACATAAACACAATTACAAAAGACTGAAAAAGTATATAAATTAAATATAACGTTTTTTGGCTAATTCATTATTAAATTATATTGACTAAATTATGAATTAAGCTTTGGATTTTCTCATATTTTTTCAAATGAGTGTATAGCTTGTTGTTATTTTTTGCAATGATGTATTCGATTTTTTCAGTCTATTAGATTTATTTGATAATATTTAATGACAGGAAGTAACTGTTTTTAATTTGTTTGCAATTATAAAGTACATATTTGTATAGTAAAAATAAGAAACCTTCCATAGTGTCTTCAGAACTCCCTATTAATGAGAACATTTTTAAAACTTAGCTCTGGTATTAACTTTACATTTGCGCTGCTTAGCCATTGGTTAATGTTAAAGTATAGGTCCTTTGATTTTACACATTCGACAAAACAATGTTCCATAGATTCGTTTGATGTTTTACAAAATGTGCATAAAGGCGAGTCCACTATTTTAAATTTATATAACTTCATGTTTAAGAATAAACAGTTATTCAGTATCTTATATTGGAATTCTCTTAATCTAAAATTATTTGTTGCTATACACTCTTTGATAGACTGATACCCACTCATATCCTTATTGCCCAGAGGCTCGGCAAAATACGTAAGCAACTCGTACAATATCAGCTCGTAATACCCAAGAAAATATCTAATTAATTACATGCACATATTGATGTTGTAAGAAAAAATTAAACTGGGAGCTCCGCTATTAGGTATTACCTAATTTGTATATTAAGAATAGGCAAACTACATGTCGAAATGAACATGGCCAAGACCTTGGTAGCTGTAACATGGAACGTATTTTACTCGGAGATGGCAAAGGAGATGGGATTTAAGAGTGAATCAGCCCAAAAGTTTGTTCAAAAGTGTTCGGACCACCACAAGACCATGGCCCTGCTTGAAGTTGCACACATTAGCACATGGAGTGAGCTACTCGTACCATATGTGAAAGCCAGGCTTGATGCTAGACAGAAACTATCAGTAATAGACTTTCTGTATGCATGGTACAGATTCCTATTTACAATGGTGTGGAGGTACTTTACAGCATTCAAAGTATTCCACATTGGTGTGCGTCGCAACAATGCAAGCTATGTTCATGCTGGACATATTGGTGGTGGTGGTGGTGGTGGTGGTGGTGGTGGTGGTGGTGGTGGTGGTGGTGGTGGTGGTGGTGGTGGTGGTGGTGGTGGTGGTGGTGGTGGTGGTGGTGGTGGTGGTGGTGGTGGTGGTGGTGGTGGTGGTGGTGGTGGTGGTGGTGGTGGTGGTGGTGGTGGTGGTGGTGGTGGTGGTGGTGGTGGTGGTGGTGGTGGTGGTGGTGGTGGTGGTGGTGGTGGTGGTGGTGGTGGTGGTGGTGGTGGTGGTGGTGGTGGTGGTGGTGGTGGTGGTGGTGGTGGTGGTGGTGGTGGTGGTGGTGGTGGTGGTGGTGGTGGTGGTGGTGGTGGTGGTGGTGGTGGTGGTGGTGGTGGTGGTGGTGGTGGTGGTGGTGGTGGTGGTGGTGGTGGTGGTGGTGGTGGTGGTGGTGGTGGTGGTGGTGGTGGTGGTGGTGGTGGTGGTGGTGGTGGTGGTGGTGGTGGTGGTGGTGGTGGTGGTGGTGGTGGTGGTGGTGGTGGTGGTGGTGGTGGTGGTGGTGGTGGTGGTGGTGGTGGTGGTGGTGGTGGTGGTGGTGGTGGTGGTGGTGGTGGTGGTGGTGGTGGTGGTGGTGGTGGTGGTGGTGGTGGTGGTGGTGGTGGTGGTGGTGGTGGTGGTGGTGGTGGTGGTGGTGGTGGTGGTGGTGGTGGTGGTGGTGGTGGTGGTGGTGGTGGTGGTGGTGGTGGTGGTGGTGGTGGTGGTGGTGGTGGTGGTGGTGGTGGTGGTGGTGGTGGTGGTGGTGGTGGTGGTGGTGGTGGTGGTGGTGGTGGTGGTGGTGGTGGTGGTGGTGGTGGTGGTGGTGGTGATGATGATGGTAAATTTTCAACAGTATTCTCCCAACAGTTTTTTTCAGAAACTATTTACAATGATATGATTAAATAAATTTACTAAATATATTGTAACTTTAACATAACCTGACTATCTCACTCATTTCTTAACAAACATGATGTCATTCATATAAACCCTTTTTTGAATGTTGTGTTTACATGTTATACATAATGATAACTTTGTAATAATTTTAAATACATTCTCATTTCTTTTCTCATATATCAAGCATTGATAGAGCTTCGTATCCCAGCCAAATTAAGAAATTTGTGGAGGCAACCGAGTCAGTAAGCACCTCAGGAAATAGTAGCAAAGGAGAAGATATGGATGCATGTCTGGAAGAAGTGAACAAGTCGTCTAAAGTGTGGCAGCATGGTACCATGAATGCCATTGACTGGTTGAGGATCTTTAGAAATCTTTCTCCTTTGACAAAGGTATTTATATATTTTTTTCTTTGTCCTAATTTGGTACATGTATATAAATGTGTACTTACTATCCTGTCCCTGCTGAGGCTGCCCTAGTGAGTGAGTGAGTGAGTGAGTAAGTGAGTTAGTGAGTGAGTGAGTAATATTATACAGTACCATTTTTATTAGCAGTCTAACCTGGTGTTTGAGGAACTGCATATATGTGTTGAGATTACAATATTAAATATACATATGCATGCATTGATTGCAGAAACATTGTAGTCTACATTTTTAAATACCTGTAGAATTTATTGAATCTATTTAATGAGATGCAAAACAGAAAACTTGCTTAATATATTCATTGTTGTGTATATATTGTTTGCTACATTTTTTTCCTTGTCTGTTGATTTACAAAACAATTTAGGTGTTTTTAACTGAATACAAAATGTTTGCATCTAATTAGAAATTTATATAAATTTATACACGTATACTACAATGTTTCAAGTAGTAAACATATGTAAAAAGTGTTTACATGGCTATCATATATCTTATGGTACATTAATGTACAATATATATCTTTGTGCTAGGAATAATCTATATTCTATATTCTATATTCTATCTATATTCTTCTATCTATAGCTTGTCTAAAAAGGTAAATTCAATTGATGAGGAGATTCCAAATATGTCACTGAGACTGAAGTCTTAATGTACAATAGAATGCTCAGTAGCCATATTAAGTACATATGTTGTATCTTATCATAATCATATCTAATCATATCTAAATGTTTACTTATTTTTTAGCATTATGCCCTTATGTATTAGGAGTTTGTTAATGGCATAACACACTTCCACCTAGTAGTTTGTTCTCAATCAACCTGTTTCTAAATGCAGGCTTTTCCTCCTTTTAGGTTCGAGAGCTAGTTACACATTTGACAGGCATAAGAGACCCCAAAGAGGATGATGCAGTTTGCAGAAAGAGATATGACTACCATGATGAAGTCCTTGCATGGAGAATAAGACTCCGAAGAGAAAGGTATTTTTTATTATTTGAAATTCTTTTCTATTCCATTCTATTCATTTCTATTCTATTCCATTCTATTCATTTCTATTCCATTCCTTATTATAGTAAGCATTTTTATGTAAAGCATTTTATTAATATTTATTTGTAAGTGTCTAAAATTGTTTGGTTTGAAAAAGCGTCAGTATATCATCTGTTAATGTTTAACTGTTACATTATTTGCTATGACACATTTCAATGATAAACACATATGGTTTGCTCATCTTCAGGTATCTAGACCCCACATTCTCCACTGAAGGTTTTTATGGTGTGAACGGGACAGAGCTGAACAGTGATGTGATTAACCTCGATAGCACATTGGACAAAAACAGGCAATCCCTATTGAATGAGCATTTTGTATTGAAGAAACCAAGAACTGAAGTACCTATTGTCCCTTTGCACATGACAAAAGAAGAATTAGAAAAGGCACAAGATGTAAATAACTTAACTAAGGCTGCAATAGTAAAGGCTATTGAAGAGAAGATCACCCTCATCCGTGATGATGTTATTAATGAGAAATTCCTAGCCCAGGTGGAAGTGGTAAAGAAAAAACTGTCCTCTACAAAAAAGGAACTAATTATTGCTTTGTACATGGAAATAGAAGAAGAAATGAATGAAAACAATAAGGAAGAGTTCCACATTGTAGAAGATTCTGATGATGACAATGTGGAATAAATTAACTTTTACTAGTTGAATATTTTTCAAAGGAGGGAGGGGGGGGGGGGGGGGGGGGGGAAACAATCGCCAAAAAAAATTAATGATACACCCCTTGAATTAAATTTATTTTCTGAAACCCCCCCTCCCCCCTTCCCCTCCCCCTATAAGGCAAAGTCTCCGTACACGATTCCCATTGGTGGTTCCAATGCTTTGGGTTCCATAAATAATGACCGGTCCCCTTAGTAACATTTAAGGCAAACTCCACAATACTTATATTTTGATTTAATACAGTTTGTATATAGTCGTTGAAGCCATCTTTTAATAGTGGTGTAAGAACAAAACTAGTGAGCGATAATTATTTACAATTAAATTAGCATGTGTCAAAAAACAAAACGATAAACATATTTATTAGTACCCTAGTAGCGTTCATTTTTATGTGCTTGGGTCACTTGTTTGAATTTCCTCATCTGTCACAAATGTAACTAGGGTACAGTGATTCAGTACGGGGGGTTTTTCCGAAGCTGAGACCTTCGGCGTTGGTCTGTTGGACAGTAAGTCCTTGACCGGTTTCGGCGCGTTCTCTAAAAGGCATCTCGGTTGCAAATGAGACCTTGGCGTCGTAGTAATTGTTTCTCCAGTCGAGTGGCCGTATGTTCTGGCTAACGGTGATGGCACTAGCTCGTTTACTTTATCAGGGGTATTTCCTAATGTTTCGACCCCATCGGCAGCGCTGTCCACTTCGAGGGGGTCAACAATACGATGATTGGATTGCGATGTTATTCCTGCACCATTGAATAGTGCCAACAATGTCTCCGATCCCCACACCATTCTTTGTCGGGATGTTTGGACTATTAAAAATACTTCTGCTCTTGTCATAACATGTAGCTTGTGTGCATTGTTAAACAAGGTTTTCCTGCGACGATATAGAACTCCTTTACGACGCGCGTTTTCCTGTATATACTCGAGTTTCTCTTTGCTTCTTGCTTTGTTTTTCTGACTTCCATTTTCAGAGCTGGCACTACTGACGCTGAAATATAAGATATTACGATTAACAGGCGATTGCAACAATTTGTAGACCCGCTATAGAGTGCATTCATTATATCAGTAAAAAACATAGCACGAGTTTTTTTGTACAATTGTGTTAGCAAACTATTTCACGGATCAGTTAGTGCACTCCATGTGGTTGTTGCGTTGGCAAAAGATAATCCAGATTATGGTACTACTTACCTTGAGCTTAGCACATTTGGAGTCGACTGTGTCGACCCATCGAGTACTGGCTGAGTAAATTCGTTCGGACTTTTTGGTGAATTGTCCATTGTAAGTCTCAGAACGTAACGTGTTTGATCCTTTCTGTCGTATAATGATTTGCCGCGAATTCATTGATTGTGTACGCCAGTGCTTCATATTTCTTTCCAACACTTTTTGCTGTCAGTTGTGTGTGGTCTACTATTTATGAATAGCTTTACCGAATGTTGAAACTTTGCAGATACTTATAATTTTGACATTGGATAGGATTTTCCCGGGAAAAATAGTTTGTTTACATTTGATGAGCCAATGAACGCTTACAACTTTCTATCGTTGGCCAATAAGAAAACACAAGATGACAGCTATTAGAGGTTAACTAGATTTGACCTCTAAAACAGTGCCTGATCACAATATTCCTCATACACGTGAAAGTTTCAGTCCTGAATAGCGCTTGTCCTTGGGTTTGTATATATCAGAGAATCATGGCGAAACGAGGTAAAGAATCGCGTTATAGGCAAGCTAAACGTTTGTAAGCTCATTTAAAAGTGACTACATAGTTAAAATTATGATATAAAAAATGCCATTTTTAATTCAACCTCAGCCGCGCCATCAGATACAACAGAAAGTGTCATTGAAATTTCTAATGGATCAATAAAGGGGTAAGTGAACGAATCGTGATTAGAAAATAAATTGCATCTCCTAAACAAAATGTATTGTTAACACTGTTAGATACCACGAATTTGGAATTAAATTGCCAGTAGGAGCACATGTTTTCAAACTTCAAACTTCAAACTTCAAACTTCATACTTCAAACTTGAAGTTTTTCCAATTTTGCAACTTGTTTGTATATGTATTTGTGCAAAGAAAGGCTATACGATATGATCTCTCTAGCTTAATTTCACTTAAGATTGCGGCTTCAGCTGAACTTGAACTTAAATTTGTCGACCGCCATTCTTGTTCGCAAACTTCAAACTTCAAACTTCAAACTTCAAACTTCAAACTTCATACTTCAAACTTCATACTTCAAACTTCAAACTTCAAACTTCAAACTTCAAGCTTCAAACTTCAAACTTCATACTTCATACTTCATACTTTACTTGAATTACCAGTAGACCCGGCCAGCGGTCTGTAATCGCCATTTTGGAAGATGTTCTTTTGGATTTTACTTGTTGCTTCAATTCCAAAATGCTATGGAGTACTGCCTAGTTATACTCCAGCTTTAAGCCAGCATGCAACTGACATCCAGGACGTTATACGGGAGTACTTCAATCAGGGTTTCACCAATGCAGAAATGCTTGGACTACTTGTTTCTGTCCACCACTTCTCGATAGGTATGCGTACGTTGAAGCGCTGACTCAATAAGATGGGACTTAAAAGGGCCAAAAAGAACGAGGAGACACCTTTAGAAGAGATTGTAGGGGCTATTTTACATGAAATTGAGCATTGTGTTGGATCATTTTCCGGATACCGAGACATGCTTTTGCGTCTAAGAGTCAAACACAAGCTATTGGTGAGAAGAGACACTGTAATGAAAGCAATGAGGGTTATCGATCCGGAGGGTGTTAGTCTTCGTAAACGCCACAGATTAAAAAGAAGAAAATATACCACACCCGGACCCAACTTTTTATGGCACATTGACGGGTGGGACAAGCTAAAATCATATGGTTTCTATGTTCATGGATGTGCAGATGGATTCTCAAGGAGAATACTATGGCTCGAGGTCGGTAGCACAAATAAAAATCCATCAGTATGTATGAAATTCTTCTTAGACACAGTTGATCAACTAAAAGGTGTCCCAAAAATGTTGCGAATGGACAAAGGAACCGAGAACGGCCTCATGGCGGATATGCAGACTCTTTTGAGAATGCTCAATTCAGTTGATGAAGAAAATGGACAAAACTACGTCATCATGGGAAAAAGTAGTGCTAATCAGAGAATTGAGGCCTACTGGTCGAAGCTTAGAAAAGGTGGTGGGGGCTGGTGGATGAATTATTTCAAAGATCTTAGGGACTCGGGAGTGTTTGACGACAGTGATCCGTTCAGTGTGAATGCCTTAAGTTTTGTTTCATGCCTGTTCTTAGAAGGGAGCTTGCCCTAGTTGCTCAGATGTGGAATATGAAAGACATTCATGTTGCCAAGAACTCCGAACTACATGGAGGTAAACCGGACATAATGTTCTTCTTGCCCGAGGCTTATGACGCTAGGAATCACCTCGTTAATGTAAATGAAGAGGATCTGATGATTTGCACACAGAGTTTTGGGGAGCAGGCACCAGACTATTCACCAGAGCTTGCAGAAATTATAGAATTGCTGTCTATTTCTAAAGAAGAACCAATGGACTCACAACAGGCATTGCACAAGTTTAGAATAATAACTCATCAGCTAAAGAACATTTGTGGCTAAACGCAAGGAAGCTCCACTCACTAGAGTGGACGCCATATATCCGTGAAATAAAACATAATATGTATTGTCTAATTTCACTATTATGTACAAACTAGTGGATAGCACTGGAGTGGAACAGTGCAAAGAACAATAGTCACATAATTAGCTGCCTTTGTGTTTCTTTGTATGATTTACGCCTGAGTGAAATCTTAGTTAGTTGATAACAAACTAGTTGATAACTAAATACTATTATGCACTACAAAGTTAGTAGTTGTTTCACGGATATATGGTGTGCACTCTAAACAGGGAGGCTATGTATGTCATGTATTATAAACCACTCAGTTAATTAAACAAATAAAAACCTATTATGTTAGTACTAGGTATGACAACTGATCAATAGAACAAGCTACAATTTTTTGAAATATGTTTATTGTGTTCACTAAAAACGGTTTTTTTTGTCAACCAATTCCTTTGCCAGTGCGTGCAATGCTGCTTAATGTATATAATGTTTTATAGCATATTTGTCTCATTTGCAAGACAATTTATTGTCCATGGCCATCAGGCGAATTGATACCACTTGGAGGGATAAATGCTACCATATGTCAAAATTAAAAAAACTTATCAGGAGTAGATTAAAAAATGTGTGATAGCAAGTTGTGTGTGGCACGCCCACCTTGCTATCACACATTTTTGAAATCTAAAGATAAGCTTTGAGTGGCCGTACCAAAATATTCCCTGGCTCACGGACCTGATTATTGGAACATACTGCTAAGTAATATTTCTCTCAAATATAATTAGTTGACAATTTTTTTTTTAGATACAAATAGTTTTTCTTCAAATATTAACATTTATTTTAAAATTTGGTCTGCAATACAAAAAGCGCATAGAAGCCTCAATCCCGATCCTCGTGATTTTTTCGTAGCATTATTTATGATTGTTGTTCTTTAATGCACATGCAAATGTATTGCAATGTTGATATATTTTCGTGCTAAGAGGAAGCGACATTTTCAAACTTGAATATATTTCACGAAAAATGTACACGTTTCTCCATACTTTCTTCGAACAATAACTACATGTAAGAATGTAAGACTCAGTCTTGAGCACATTTTGACCATGCAAGTTGCGTAGTAACAGAAATAAACCGGATACACGCAGGCTAATTGCGTAGAAGAGTAAACACGATCTTTTTATATTTGCATGTGCACGAAACAATGATGATCACAGGGACGGCGGAGCTGGGGGGTTTAATAATAATATAAGTTCTTTGGACGCATTTAAAGCTCAATGCGTTTACATAATTAAAAAAGAAAAAGAAAAAGTAAAAGTAAAAATTATTTAGTAGTTTTAGATTGAGTGACAGTTAAAAGCTTGACGGAATAGGAATGTTTTCAGTTCAGTTTTAAATTGTTTCAGTGATTTGCAGTTTTGAATGTTTTGAGGGTTTGGGGAGAAATTTACCGAGAATTATTTTTGGAATTTCTTGAAGATACCTGTAAAATGTAAAGGAGATAGGATAGGAAATAGCTTAGCCTCCCCCCCCCCCCCCCCCCCCCCCCCCCCTCCCAACAGACAACTGCTCCGCCGTCCCTGCTGATCGCAAAAAATAAATGCTAGGAAAAAATACTAAAATCTTAATGAAGTTGAGCCCAAATTTTAAAATAATACTAGGCTGCCACCTTAATTAAAAAAACGTTCAAACTGGATTTCTAACAAATTTTCAACTGCAACAAATCTATTCCTTCTAGACATTTCAACTAAAACAAGTTGTTTTTCAAGCATTGTTTTTACTTGAGTGGACAGTTTGGGTTGTGCTGTAGGGTTCAGCAAGTAGACTCACCACGATTCCACTGGCACAAAAGAATCCCACACGACTGTTACTACTTCAAATGTCGAAGAAGATCTTGAGCACTGACTCGCTCCATGGGTGAATACTTCAAGCAATCACCTACAAGTGGCTTCCATTCAGAGGGAAGCTCTTGGAAAAGGGAGGGTAGTTTGTTGGCTTCCATGGCATGCTTCAGCTTCTCCAGTTCACTCTCATCAGACACTTCAGAAAAGACATCTTCCCAAGCAATCCCAAGGGTTAGGAATTCTAGTAGTGTTATGCCAAGTGACCATATGTCAGACTTGACATTGGTGTGCTTGCTTTTTAGAATACACTCAGGTGGAAGAAAGGTGACAGTTCCATGCAAAGAGCCATTGACAGTGACACTTGCTGTCACACTCAACTTCTGCTTCAACTTCCCGATACCAAAATCGCAAATTTTGGCATGCATATCTTGGCTTACTAGAATGTTACCTGGCTTTAGATCGCCATGCACCACCTTTACTTCATGCAGGTAGGCAACTCCTTTGATTATTTCTTTGATTATTGCTGAGGTCGTTTCATCCGACAATCTAACTTCTTCGTCGATGACATGTTGCAATGGATTACCGTTTACAAGTTCTGTAACAAATGCGACATCCTTTTTTCTGAACGAAACACCCATTAGAGTGACGATGTTTGGATGACGTAAAGAGGCATGCAGATATGCCTCTTTCAGGACTTCGTTTTTGTAGGGGATCGCCCTTTTGATGACCTTGACTGCCACTTCTGTACCCACCCATTTGCCTTTATACACCGTACCATACGCCCCTTTACCAATTACATCTTTAAAGTCCACATTAAGACTTTCAAATTCTATCTCGTGGACAAGTCTTTCCGTCTCCATTGGTGTGTCACTGAAATTGAAGTCAAAGTTGAATTATTGATTTGAGTTATAAACAGGAACTCGTTTTATGCAGGCGATGCGATTCTGCATAATCGACCAAAAATCATATAATTTCACAGAATCGCCAACGAATTGAACGTACGAATCTATTGCAATAAGCCTGTGATATTAAAATTTGAATAAAAAAAAAATTGTTTTGCGTTTTTTTAGTTTAAAGTGCACCTGAATGCCTCCTCAAGCCTTGGAATACAGGTAAATTGGTATCGAAAAGGTTTATAGTGTTACATGCACAATTTGCTGCATAATTGCCCTTTTTGGTCGCATAATTTGGACTTATTTCGAGCAAATGTACACGTCTAATAATATAATTACATATCTAGATGCCTCCCTGTTTTCTTTTACATACCTCTGTCTGACATCCATGGGCTCAAAAGAAGGACCAGCACTGGTTGTGGTCACTTCCAATGTTGATGACTGTAGAGTTTCAGTGGGCATGCCCTCCAAAACAACTGTAACAGGCTCGGAGCGACAAACTTTGTCTCCATATTCCACCAGAGCAGTGTATGTACCAACTTCTTCCACTTTAATAATGCATTGGTTGTGACCGTTACATATTGGATGCTCATCCTTGTACCACGTGTACATGACCCCAAGTTCATTGTGGAAGTTGGTAATGACGCCAATTATTAGGTTGTCCCCGTGGTAGCCATTAATGGTGTCTGGACCATAACAAATTGATGGATCATGTGGCTTGTCTTCTGTGTCACTAAACGTTATGTCACCAGTATTTGTGTCCCCTTTCCTTTGGAGGTATATTACATTGTTGATCTTTATTTCCCCTACAAAGAACTTGTCCTTTAAAGGATCGTACACATCTTTACTTAAGTCTAAACATTCGTCAGATCGCATCTCATAGGCATTGTCCCATCCTGAAATTACAGCATAGCTGAGTTGCCCAGAATACTTGGATATAACACATGATATAAATTGAATATCAAGATTTTGAAGTGGTTTTCCTGAAATCAACAATCTTTTGTTGCTTTCTTCCAATGTAGGGTTTTCTCTGGCCTCCATTCTGAAGGTTTCATCTTCTAATTCTTCTCCATCATCTTCCTGGCTAATCAGCTCTGTTAGGACATCATCTGTTAGCAAATAAAACTTAACCCTTGAAGCAAATAGACCATGCTTTTTCAGATATTCATCTATAATGAAGGGTTTGCCAGATTCTTCCACAATTGGTTCAGATTTGAAGTTCCCCACTTTGGCTTTGGCAAAATCATCTTCTGACCATCCTTCTTTGAATATTGTTAGGGCTAATTTTTTAATAGCTTCCAGTGTCATTCCTTCTTGGTATGGATGGCGTCTGATGCCCCCTTTGGGGAACCTCACTTGTTTATAACCACCTTTCTCTCTTTTTGTTTTCCAACCTAAGTAGATATATAAGGGCTTCCTCGATCCCTGAAAAAAAATAATTTCATAATCAACAGAAAAGTAAACTTGCTCGATTCCTAATTAGCATTTGTGAGTCAAGTCAAGACATTGAACTTTGGAGGATGATATTAAAAATTTAAATAGATAAAAGGCAAGAGTACATACATGAGGACATTCATTTGTATGCTACAATAAGTCCCATATGCTAGAGTGCTTACACAAAATAAATATGTCCATGAAATAAGACCTAAATAGTTACAACTTATAGTTTTAATATAATAGTTAACAATTAGACCCTGCGGTCAAGTGGACGACAAGCTGATAGCCCATGAGGCTATGAGATTGTACTCAGCCGAATGGGATATCAGCTGGTAGTTCATGAGGCCAATTAGTATAAACATACTAGATGGACAAAAAGGGTAAAATAAATGAATAGCAAAATTGTCGTTTGATTATAGGGTAGGGTATCATTCTTGACATTTTGTCTGGTATAAGGTGTGTCTTTTGTCTGTGATAGGGTTAGGTTTTGGTAATTTTAGCCTGCATGCTTTAATAACAAGATGGCTGTTCTCATTGAGTGGTAGAAACTAATAGTTACTAAATAAAACTATAGCTCAATTGAAGTTTGTGTTGCTTGCCAATGACCCAAATGTATTTCATTCTGATAAAAATCCTAACTCTTCAAAAATGATTTAAATCAAGAGCTCAATAAAGTAACAAAACTGCCTTATTGCAAATAAATTATATTTTCACTTAAAGCAGTTGTCATTTTTAAAGCCAATTAATTGAGCAAAAAAAACATAAATTCCTAGGCATCATCATTGATGAAAATCTAACTTGGAGAAATAATATTTTGACATCTAGTAAAATAGCTTAATATAAATCGTAAAATCTAGACTCATTCATCTTTCAAAAAGAGCCCAAAAGAAAATCTAATAAGCTTACTAGATCTCACTTAATTCAGTTTAATTAAAAGTAAATCTTATGTTAATAGTTATCCTTAATTTTCTCCATTTATTCTTACAATTGATTCATCATTATATTAAATTGCATAATCTTATTATCTACTCTACTAAAATATATTTCATCAGATAATTTCCAACTTCCACAATTGCTGAATGTTTTTCAGAGCGATTGCACGTGGTATTCAATATACCTTCTCTTTAAAGTTTGTTTTATAAGAAAATGACCAAACATACCTTGCTTACTCTTGTAGAAGTCTGACAACTAGTTCCACTAGCAGTACTAGCAGACGTTTTTTCGTTTCTCTCTTCCCTAATCGCTTTACAAAGTTGTTTTATTTTGTCTTCTCTGCTACTCTTCTTCACACTATCCGCCATGTTGTTGTTGTTGTTAGGAATCACCGCTGACCCTAGCTGACCACAGACGCAAGCGCTAAGTTTGAAGTTTGAAGTTTGAAGTTTGAAGTTTGAAGTTTGAAGTTTGAAGTTTGAAGTTTGAAGTGTCCCTCCTCGTCCATCGTATGTATCATACTCCACTCTCGTCCTCATTTCATTTCATCCGACTGTAACAGAATATTCAAATATATCATATAACTTTAAGTGCAAGGTTGAACAGATCTCACCTTTTCTCATTTTGTTGTCTATCTGTCTCTACTTTAGTCATTGTTTTTACCTTTCAAAATGAATAAATAAACTCTTCATTTCTTTTCAAACAGTTTCATAACTGGTGTGCCCAAACACAGCAAAAATCCTCATGTACACCAAAAATGGGAGAAATGTAAAAAAACAGGAGGGGGAGCAGTGATACCATGTACTTGGCAGCTTGTGACAGAAAGTGGAAATGTGGATAGTGTAACTACAGTTTTGAAAGAACTGTTACCTGGTGTTGATGGCCATGAGCATATGGAAGTAAAGGTATCCCATCTTCAATTGATATGTTACATTATCCATTTGATAAACTTTAAAATACAATGTACATGTAATAGCTGTACCAACAGTATTACTGCGGCTTAAATAATTATGCGACATGCTTCATTCAAACACATTCAAGACCAGAGTGTATAAATATATATATTTAGTAAATATTAAATGGAAATAATTTCACAGAAATAGAAATAATAATTTAACAATAACTTGATTACATAGCTTCACATATAAATTATTTTATACAAAAAAGGTCTACTGAGCTTTTCGGTTGAGCTTGGAACTACTAAAGTTTTATCTGTTAGTTTAAACAATGAAACTATGCAGGTCATACCATGATGTTGTCAAGGCTAGGTTCATACATTGTTAGGTGGCAAAATTTCATAAAATTCACTGTCTGGAATAGAAAATTCACTGTATCCTTGATTTCACCAATCAGAAATCAAGTATGTGCAATGTTGCCACCCAACATCACATATGAACCTAGCCTTGACAACATTGTGTTATGACCTCATAAGACATAGTTTCTTGGTTTAAACTAACCAATAAAACTTTAGCAGTTCCAAGCTCAACCGAAAAGCGCAGTATATATAATCAAATCATTCCCACAATCTTATAGTCTCCCTTGCAACCATTCTTAGTCTCAATCCCCTTCCCTGGAGAGAAATGTATGTATTAAAATGGGTTATGTGTTTCAGATTGATTGAGTCTTTACTATCTAAAAAAAGATTGTGACATGACATTTTAAAATTGTGATCCCATTTAATATCACAGTTTCATAGTATTGAGCCAAAACATTTGCAAAAACCGTCTTGTTCTTTATTTTTAGACTTTGCCAAGAGAAGCCACAGTGAAGAGAAGACATTTGGATGTATAAGACAATTAAATTAACCTGAAAATTTTAATCTGATTTAATGTTGCTGTTCTTATAATATTACTTCATACAAATTTGAAATGTTTGCTGATACAAACATTTATATATTAATAGATTCAAAAAATGAAATAAAGAACTATTATTAAAATATATCAATGAGAATTAAAACATATTTGAAATTGTGTAACTCGATTAATTTTAAGTGAAATAGAAAATTATATTTGTTACAGTTCATAAATCTAATTACAAATCATATAGTGCAATTATCAATTTACTTATGATTATACCAATCAATTATTTGAATATTTTATCTACAATTTGTATTTTAAATCAATGTAGTTTTATGTCAGGGGCTTATACTCTATAAGCATATCATGCTTTTTCTAGACTACTATTCTTAGTCATTTTTACACTTAACTAATTATTGTAATTTTAGAAATATTATTTATATTGTTTGTAACAATGACTGAGAATGAATAAATTGATTGATTGACAGTACTTGCCCACTTATAAAACCTACAAATCTTAGGGGCTGTATATATGAAGGCGAGTTGTCACTGCATGCTAGCCGGGATAACTCTATTGATATATAAACAGCCCCTAAGAACCTATTAGCCTAAAAATATCAATGTAGGTTCCCTTCACATATGAACCTATTCTAAGCTTACAATTTGCAACAGGTTCTTCCTTTAGAAAATTACTCTTAAAAATCTTCAGTCAAAGATAAATAGATGGCCTGGTTAAATGCTGCCCTTCTGGCATATATCTTCCTTATAAGAACCATGTTTAAAAATCTGAATAGCCTCGTTGAATTTGTACCACATGTATTCCCGTAAAATAAGAGTTTTAATCTTTGCTTTTTAGTTCTTTATATGCATATCTTTTATGAATTAAGAAGCGATATAGTAATACTTTAAAGCTGACTAATATTTTCCATTTGAGGTGTTTTTGGAGCGACTGCAGATACATGGCATATTATGAAGTTAATTTCAATTTTGACTGAGGACTTGGCAGTAAATTTAAAAGATAATTCTGTGGCAAGTATCCTCGCTATACATTTTCAAAGTTGGGCTTATTTTCTGTGATCAAATCTTTCTGTGGTAAACGTAGTGGGTAGTGAGCTACAAAATCGTAGTATTCGACACTTCTTGAATTGACTTACGCGTTAGAGTAGCTTTTCCCATCTTTAACTTCGTGTTACTTGAGGTTTTATATGGAACTACAATACTAAAGAAACTAATTTGATCGTTTTTGGAAGATAAACATCACCTATTGAAGCACTTTCACCAACCCAGCAACCCTAGCCTTCGACCCTTTATCCGCCATTTTGATTATCTCTGGTAGGTTTCCATAGAGACGAGAATCCTCAAATATCATTGGTCGAGGCGTTTGTTTATATCGTGACGTAGCGAGGTGCGCAAATTTGACTACTTTCCCGGACTGACAAAGGGATTATTGTACAATAAATGTTTACATTTTAGTTGTTCAAATAAATAGATACTTAAAGATCAGATAATTTAATTTTAATTTGTACTTGAAATAAAAATAGTTGGCTAATAGTAAATTTCCCGCCAAAATCTACAGTGCTTGATTGACACGCGTTTTGATAGTATAAAAAGAAGACATTCACACGGGAACATTCACTTGCAACAGCAATCATAGCGCTTGTGAGTGTGTGTTACGGTAGCCGCTCAGTTATGCTGAGAGAAACAATCACTGACTCTATTATATTCTATGATTTTCAAATTAAATCGTCATAGTGGCGATTTACATGCTTTTGTAGGACGAGAACGAATAATATTGCCAAATAATGATGGGACTTTCATCTTGTACCTGGCCGAAGCTGAGCCCAAACACTCAGTCGTAAATATATCCAACCTACCATCTGAACTACAAGACCAAAAAGTAATTGGTTTCTTTGCCAAATATGGCACAGTGAGTGAGATCAGATCAAGATCATCAGGAACCTAGACAAAGATGGCCTAGAAACAGGCGATCGTCGCCTTTTAATCACACTGACCCATCACATTCACACGTGTTTTTTTTAGACCCCTACAGAGCCAATGTAAAATACCATGGACAGTCGTAGTGCTGCTTCCACTGCAACTGGTGGGGGCACACCAATTACCGTTGCCCGTTCAAGGGTTCTTGTGGCCTCTGTGGAGACAGACATCACCATTCGCCTTGCAACACTTGCTTTGTAGATGCGCCGGGATATCCAGTTACCATGACTGTGGACGAGGTCCTCTCACTGGATCCGGAACATCCGGCCATCTCATGGAATAAAGATCTCCATTCACTTCGCGAAAGCCAACTCTTTGGCTCCATGCTTAGCATGGAGTCCTACACTTCACAACAACTCTTTCCAGAGCCACCTGAGGAGTCTCAGGCTGAGCCTCAAGCTACGATGGAGCTTTTTTCACAACCAATAGAGGATACACTACCCTCTCAGACCAAACCATCTAATCTGGAACGCACTATCATTCCAGAGACCGGCCCTGATGGGGAAATGTCGGCAATCGCCTCTGTACCTTCTGATCCTTCACCACCTCCTGCTCAACAAGATCGTCCAACTAATAATCGACAGCAACACACTACATCCCAAGAACAAAGATATCGTCCATGTCAGCTGGGTGCCACCCACCGCCTTCCGCCAGCTCCACTTCCTCTGTCTTTACCGTTGTATGCCAGCCCAACTTTTTCTACGCCATCCTTCATGTGTTGCAGAACCAGCACCGAGGAAGAAAACAACATCCCTCTGAGCCGCCTCAGCACATGACCACTCTCAAAAAATCAAAGCCGTCCTCATAATATCATTTCCTTTGTTCTTGACTGTAATAAGGAGGGATAAATACCCTCCTACAGTCTATGTGTGCCCACCATTCTTTTTTTACTCGGATCTCTTTTCTTCACGACCAACTGATGAGCTGACACAGGATAAGCTACTCAATTCTATTGAGGTAACACTTGCGGCTACTGCTGCCGACTCCTGCGAAGGCCTCCTAACCTTTGACGAGTGCCTTTCAGCCCTTTCGGGGATAAAATCCGGAAAATCACCCGGTTTCGATGGTCTCCCAAAGGAATTTTATCTAACGTCCTCGGACGTGACCTCGTCGAGGTCCTTAACTTTTCTTTCAAATGTGGTTCTTTGTCCTACTCCCAACGTCTGGGAGTAATTACCCTCCTCCATAAGAAAGGGGAGAGAACCCTCTGTAAAAACTGGAGGCCAATCTCTCTCCTTTCCGTCGACTACAAGATCGCCTCTCGAGCGATAACCTGTCGCCTCAGAGGCGTTCTTGGGCACATAATATCCACTAACCAAACTTGTTCGGTCCCCGGCCGCTTCATTGGTGAAAACATCCGCCTGATTACAGACCTTATCTACCATGCTGACAGCTTGTAATTCTTTTCCATTGGGAGGCGGGACTCGTTGTCCCGGCAATGTCGGCGTTACAGTGTTAACCCTCCCTTGCGCACCATGCTGACTTTATTGCACTTCTTATTACACTTGTGAGACAGCAAAAACAAAATGATGAGGTATTAAAACTGAGACGTCTGATGGTGTTGTGCACTCTATGCATAAAACATTAGTGTTTTATATCTGATAGAACACTCATTAATAAAACATGAGTGTTCTATCAGATATAAAACACCAATGTTTTATGCATTTAATTATACATGAGTGACTATTAGTAACTCTTTTAGGCAAGTAAAGCTGTAATGAAGTATTGTTTCCTTTGTATTTATTTTTTCTTTGACTGTTCTGGTTGAGTGATAGTCACTAAATATTCTATTTGTTAATAGCAATTTGGTTTTATTTGACGGATTAACGCTATAATAATGTACAGTATGCACACTATGTACACTATATCAAAGAGTTATTGCTAAAAAATGATGATAAGGTGATGGATTCTTTGCTAATGTATTGTTCAGATCCGAATAACTATAGCATAGTTTTTGGCGTCAAAACACCAACTAACATGGCTCCTGTAACTGGCGATTTTTAGTAATGGTCTTCAACATTTTAAGCTTTATCATTTATCGTCTCTTTCTTATCAGCTTGACTTCAGAACACATTACAAGAACAAAATGAAGGACCCCCATTTTAAAGGATTTGACCTAGATGAAAAGTAAGTTTATGTTAAACTAAGTACTGTATAAAAAAGCGTCACAGTTGATGCTCTGATATAGTTTCTTTGGTCTTACTTTGATAGAGTTTTCGATTTCTTTTTCTAGTGTTTGAAGCAGCAAAAACAAGGAGATATCCACAAGAGTCTGTAATGATGTCAAGAACCATTACAAAGGACAGTGTCCAGCGCAACTTAGAGGTACATGTAAGGTCAAAGCAAGAATACCCAATTCAGAATTTTTAATTTTGTTCACAAGTAGTATACAAATTATAGTAATGGTATATCACAAATCATACGCTCTGAATGGCAGTCCTATTAGTGATCTATTTACAATAATATCTGAAGGTCTAGTGGATTACTTACAATTTATTAGGGCCTTTTTACATGGAGATAGGGTCACCCTCCTAGAAGGATCACTCTATTCCAAGTTGTACATAATCTAGGAGGGCCAACTTTTTGCATGTAAACGCTCAAGGTAGGGTAACCCTAGGTCAACCTAGGGGAAGTACTATTTTGTTATATTCCAGTTAAAAGCAATCATACATGAGAATGAAAGTGATAAAATTATTGGAAAAAATAAAATGTAAAAGATCCTGATGCTCCAAACATCACAAATATTGTTTAAAGTAGTCAAACATGTAGTCCTGCTTATGCAATAATGTACTGTTGGCGGTTTGATATATAATTAGCTCTTGGCAATGCCGTTTGAGCTATAAACATTGATAATAAGATGCCACAGTATTGAAAACCAACAATAGTAAAGACAAGAATATAGAGTTTACAGTGAAAATTGAATGTTTAACGAACCATTTTGTTGTTTATTAGCTAACCCTACCAATAGGGTGACCCTACCTCGTCTCTCTCCATGTAAAATAGGCACTTAGTCCTTGATGTCGGGTGGACTACGAGCTGATAGACTACTACTAGCTCATTCAGCTTAGTACAGCCTCATAGGCTAATTATTGTTGTACAAACATACTATTCAGAGCACAGGATTTGTGTTAGACCATTAGACGCCAAGTTACGAGTGAGCAAGACTCAAAATTCTGAATAATTTATTCTTTAATTGGTAAATTATCAATTTTATACTAAAACACCTCAGCCTCACAGCCATCAACAGTCCACTCAATCTTAAGGTATAATTGTAAATTGTCCATGGTTGAGAAACAACCTTATATAATAAATAGATATTTATGCAAATATCACGATGTTTTGAATGACCCTTTCTGCAAGTGTTGCAAAAGGCTACAACAAGAAGGGAAAATTATTTTTGAAAATAGAGTACACTCATAGGTTTTCCTATATCTTTTCACTCTGCATACACGTAAAAACAACATGTTTCCATAACTGCATTGCTTTGCCTTCCAAGAATGATAATGGATAAGTGAATGAAAGGAAGTGAAGGGAGTAATGAAGGGAGAGCAGATGGTAGGAAGGAAATGAAATTAGCGAATGAGACAAAGAACTAAAACGAGGAAATGCATAAATAAAGAGGTAAACATATATTAAAGTAGATAAAAAGAAATTATAGAATGAAATGAATAAATATGAAGTAAAGCAAAATACGTAAACGAATAAAGAACGATAGTAAGAAAGGAAATATTGAATAAATAAATGAATGAATGAATGGAATGCAGACATATTATTATATTATGTAGACTTACCGGAACCTATTGAAATTGACACATTAAACCAGTTGTAGATTTCTTCTGAGATTTCTCTGTTCACTCTTCGAGGATTCTTTAGCTTATTCTGATGATTTTTGTGAGTAGGATAACAACACACTGAGGAAGACTTCTGGAAATGGGTCGTCAGCTCATACCTGTGTTTTGGACACACGTACAGTCATGTTTTCTTTTTCTTTGTTAGATAGGTTAAGAAGTCCGGCTCAATTAAGTATCAAATCGTATTCAAAAGGCACATTCTGTGTTCCATAACCTCGGCTTCCACAGCATGTGTAAATTTTGTCTGCGCATGCGGGTATTTTTATCATTTCATGTCGAATGGAAGAATTTTACGCTAACATGGAACATTTGGTTGAAATCTCATCCTTCAAAATAATGTTGAAGTACCAAGATACTAAGAAATGAAAAGCCTACCTTCCATTAGTGTGCTGTGGATAATTATTTCAATTGAACGCACTACAGATGGAAAAATATCATGCTTCAAAGTCAGTGTAAAGTAGCAAAAAGGACCAGAACGTAGTACTTTCGAGTAAATGTTTGGGCTCTAAATTTGAGTTATAACGTAAATCTAAAAGTAGAAGTCATTACCAACACGATACGGCGTGGATTGGATTATATTAGGAAATTTTAAACATAATCGATCATCATATAATTCGCAATGAAAACCTCTACTTAAGCACTTTATCGTCCGAAATTCTCGCAGATTATTCTATCTTTGACATCGCCCCCCAGCAAATTTATTGAAAGATTGGCCTTTCTCATGTTTCCGTTTTGCAAAACGGAGCTATTTTGGTAGAAACTCGTGGTCCCTGGATATGATCTCGGGCAATGTTTACAACATGGTTTCGGCTTCGTAGCACTGTGACAAATTTGACTACATTTATCCACCTATATTTTATAATATGAAACATTTATTCAGGATATAATTATCTATTGCGATATTATGGAATCCAAAGAGTTCATTTTTTATAAAGCCGTTATTTATACTTAGTTT
This sequence comes from Metridium senile, assembly GCA_949775045.1. Classification (NCBI taxonomy): domain Eukaryota; kingdom Metazoa; phylum Cnidaria; class Anthozoa; order Actiniaria; family Metridiidae; genus Metridium; species Metridium senile. Next base: position 37,767,223 of record OX459095.1, read on the forward strand.
TAGAGTAACAAAAAGCTCAATGAAATTCGCATGTTTTCTGGAGTAGAAATATGCATGAAATCACGTCTCAAAATTGGGACCATCACTTTCTACCTAAAAATAGTTTTGCAAAAAGTAAACACGGAAAAAGCCATATATTTAATAAAGTTGCTGGGGGGCGCTGTCAAAAGTATAACATTTCTAGAATGAAAAACGGGAATATCGGACGCAAAAGTGCTGAAGTTGAAGTAAACATGGCGAATTATTTGACGATCGATTGTGTTTAAATTTCCTAATATGATCCAATTCAAGCAGTATCGTGTTGGCAATGACTTCTACTGTTAGGTTTGTATTATATTTTAATGTTGCGCCCAAACATTTACTCGAAAGTGGGAAGTTTTGATCCAACTTCTCACTTTGAGCTGACTTTGATGCATGATATTTTTCCATCTGTAGCGTATTCGATTGAAATAATTATCCACAGCACATTAGTGGAAGGTAGACTCTTTATGCCTTAGTTTTTCGGTACAAGGACATTATTTTTAAGTATGAGATTGCAAACCAAATGTTCCATGTCAACGTCAAATCTTTACACTCGACATAGAAAGTTATGCAAATGAATTTTGAGCGTAAAAATACACGCATGCGCAGACAAATTGTATACATGCTGGCTTCCACTAAAACCCAAGTTAGTCAAGTAATTACTGAGATCTTTTCTACACGATTGCAGTGGAATTATGTCAGTGCAATCTGGAGCATATGTTGTAGGGCCACACACATTATTTGCACTACCAAATGAGCAACTCATTTTAACTTATTTATGTGAGAATCACTGAACGACTGGTTTGTGTCATGCTTGCGCATATCAACATGAATATGTAATTTTGATATTCATTAGCAGGTAGAGCCTATTATTTACTTTCTATATTTTTCTCATGCCCCCAGACAGAGAATAAAAAAAAATTCAAAAAACGTATTTTATCGTCTGGAGTATTTTTAAATTAGCTAAAACTTGCCATTATATTTCTATTTTTTTTTTTTTTTTTAATACAAAAAAGTGAAAAAAGGAACTAGTATATTTGTTTTTAATTTTTGATATTCAGATGATTGAAATGAGTAAACAAAAAAATAAATTTACGAATAAAAAAGAACGCTGGTATATATAGCCGCCCCCTCCGCGCTCTGCCGCCCTTATCTATCCTAACTAGTGCTCAGTCTCTCGCGGCAATGGATTCCAAGATTACAAGCTCGCGAATATGCTACAAAAAGAATTGAAATCGACAATTTGAGCTCCGGTACATGTCATACTACACTTCCGGAAAGCAAATATTAGTTATAAACTGAATTGGATTCATTTTACACCCGAAATGGACTACATATGACGCTCTGAACTCATCTGGACCATTTTGCCTTATTTCAGGTAAGTTCGACATATTTGAGCGTCTCTGTCATCTTGCAAACTGTATGGCCCAATACTATTAATTTTGATTCTGATACAGTGGAACAAGGAGGGTTTGATTTTGGGTTTCAGTTTCTCTCAGCATCGCGTTTGTGTATTTTTTGGCGGTTTTTTTCGTATTAACGATTTAGAGTGTGCACACATTTTAACGGCTACATATAGCGTATGGAAGTATTTAAGTATATCTTGATTTGTATAAGTACTATACGGTATTAACTCCCCACAGAATAAATTTCAAGAGAATACGTTTCATTTTAAGTGTTCTAGGAGGTCGTAAACTTCGTTAAAATTACAAGGGTAACATACTGTGATTCTGGGGGAGGGGTAGGGGTAGTCGTATTTCTTGAATGAGAAGAGTTGACAAGCTAAGGCTGTCATATTTATACATGTTACCACCCAACCTATCTATGATGTTAGTATGAATTGATTAGGCCAACCCCCATCTTTACAGGTCTTTTGATTTTGCATGGTTTTCTCAGACAATGACTCTTAAGCCTTAAGAGTCATACTCTGTAAGAGTCAGACCTAGGCCGGCCAGGTAGGATCACCGATTTGCCCCAAATTCAGCATGTAGACTTGTTTTGGTGCCCTATAAACGAATCCAGTGGTTTGGGACGAAAAAAAATTTTTGTTCAAAAGTTAGGGGGGAGGGGTACTTTTGGGTCCTAAAACGATCGTCAAATAGCGCAAATCATCGGTATGTTTGGCGATTCATATCACTACAAGCATAACAGTTTTCAAAACATTTTAATATACCAAACAAAGTATATTATTTCTTCTATGGAAAACAGCTTTCAAATTTAAAAAATAATTGTTTTCAAGTATCTCACAGACTCCGAAAAGAAAGGAATATGGCGGCGTTGCTGACTAACCAAAAATTTAGGGTTTTTTGATGGTCCAAAAATGGCCTTGGTATTTTAATTCAGAAGCTGTCCGTTATTTTGGGATAACTTCAATAATAGTTCTAAAGATTGCACAAATAAAAAATCTGGGCAAATTTAATGCGCGGCCTCACGATCACTCTAAATGTCAGATATTTCATCGATTTTCAATTAAAAATGCAAATTAGCCGTTGTTGGTTACTTGTGGTTTATATAATATGAATTGACTTTTTGAACAGTTTGTTCTTCCATACAGTACTTTTAGATTATACAAATCTCTTTACAATGAATACAATCTATTTGAGAACATTTTTTGACCGAAAAGCTAGTATTCAGACGTTTTGTTGGATATCGAAAATTAGCATAATTAATGCTAAAATGTCGTGATCAACGGTGCGTATTAAACATTATTATTTCGGCCGAGCATTTTTATACATACTCTATTAACTATGATACAGATTGCAAAGCATTTATAATTAAATTTTTTCATACCTTAAATATCTCAACTATGTAGTTTTCAAGCAAAAGCAGTGTTTCACAAATTCAAGAATTGTATAGAAATTCAGGCGCATTTGATCATATACCCATGTTAATTTGGGCCTAATAAGTAATAAATTATTATTATAATGAAATGAACACAAATACTTTTTAAACTTTCAAAGAAAGCTGTAATAAGGACGGAACAGATATAATATAATATATTACACAATCTCGAGGGGAAAAATATCCTGCACCAAAAAATTCCCCAACCCACACCCATCAAATTTCTAATGATCCGTGTCTAATTAAAGTTTTTTTGGACAAAAAATATGAAGTTACCATATTTGATAATTAATTATTATTTGATAATTGGTTACTGATATAAAATTAAAGCCGATGTGAAAATACATTTTCACAGACTAACCTGCGGGCTGTTATTTAGTTGGTGAGAAATCCTCCGCTTTACTTGAAAATGTTTTTGTATTACATTAATATGAATTGAGCTGATTGCTATAGTTTATTATGAAATAGTCAAATCTCTTTAAAATACTATACTTCAGGAACTTTAATTTGCCTATATATGGCAAATTGCGTATTCGGAAAGCTAGTGACAGATCCTTGCAGTAAGAGTGGAAAGAACGAAGAATGCACATTACTGCATGCATAGTTATAATAAAGATGTAAGAAGACACCTGCGAAACTGCAATATTGCTGACACCCATATAAATACTGAAGTAGTTTTAATCTTTGCCAAGATCAGGCAAATAGTAAGACTTTCATGTCTTCTTGGATAAGTATGTTAACCCGGAGGTATTGGTCCCTTCTCTCCGCACACCAAACACATTGTACAGGAGGGATGTATATAAGAACCCATACAACTATTTGACTAAGAGAAGGGCACTGAGCTCATGGCGGTGTGGGCTTACAATTCTAGAATTTAGATCCGCTTTGCGGTAGCAATGTCAACTGAAAGGTTGCTATAGTAAAAAGAGACCAAGTACTTAAATACAGCCACTAACAACCCCATGCATGGGCTTTGCCGAGTGCTTGGACTACATAGACGAAGAGTCCTTTCATAACCAACAGCACTATATTCAAGAGGAACAAACTTCTTTTGTTTATATACAGTTAATATATGTGTGTGTATATAATTGGAGGTATGTTTTAGGTTTAAGAATACAGCTGATATATAATTATAATGACTGATGACATTTCCTTTTTTTGGTAAAAAAAATTCCAGTGTATTTCTTCATCAATTCGTAATCGTCAAAATTGTATGTAGCCTGATTTTCAGAGCGGGCATGGGTAGTTTGGGGAAAAAGTGATAGCGTAGGATCCAGGCCCGCTCTGAAAATAAGGCTAAATTGTATGTTGTGTACTGTATATCTCATTTTTGTAATGTATTTTAGTTATAGTTGATATTTGAATAAACAATTATCCGGGGTAGTGTAGACGGGCCTGTGGTTTCTAATTACACTCATCAGAAGAAAAAAGAAAGAAAAATTCAACAAATATCTAGAATAGCGCAAAAGAATGATCACGCAGTATTAATTCACAGGTGGAAAAAGTGACCAGCAACCGCAGCCACTCAGGAAACATGGAAACCACTTAGTTCAGCAGTCACAGTTAGTGCAACAGCAAACCACTCATACTCTAGACGTGCAAATTATGGAAGTTATTCTACAGGTTAAATAATCAGAAGTTTATCGATCCTTTCTATAGGGCGAGTCTTCACCGACTCGGAACATCGTTTAGGATTGGTTTGAAAAACAATAGAGTCTTTCCAAACAACTGTCCTAAACCTAACCAAACAATAGCGGTTCTGTCTAATGGGGCCAATAAAAATACAGCTTTCTACTGGTGAAGTCCAACCCTTTCTATATACGAATCGCGGCTTTGTTTGAAACGCCTGCTACTATGCCAGGGACACCTTATATGCCCTTGTACCATATTTCAATTTTGAGATGCAGGATCCCTGTGGTGAGACATATTCTATATATTGATTTCCATCTTGTTACTTCAACGTATTTGATTGGAAAATGAAAATATCTGTACAGAAACACTATTCTATCATAATATAATTGAAATACTTCTATTATTTCATATTTGACAAAATTAAACAGCTTGGACATATTTTTCCAATTGCGGGGTCCCTGTGGTGAGATGATGAAATCAAAGGATGTTCCACTAAAGGGATTTTTTGGGATTTTTAGCATATTGTTTAGGACACTTATCCTAACATAATTATAGAGAGAAAAGTTATATTGCAATTTGTTTGGACTCAAACCACAGATTCACTGGACTATAAGGCGTATTAATTATCAAAGTACGTAGTACTTAAAATACGTATTAAAGCTTCATTCTTTGATTTAATTCATGATATTGTGGAACACTGCTCTTGCTACATAGTTTAGAAATGTTAGATCTGAAAACATTTAAAGGCATTGCTATCTGTATGTATAAAAATATCAATGTTTAATACGCACCGTTGATCACGACATTTTAGCATTAATTATGCTAATTTTCGATATCCAACAAAACGTCTGAATACTAACTTTTCGGTCAAACAAATGTTCTCAAATAGATTGTATTCATTGTAAAGAGCTTTGTATAATCTAAAAGTACTGTATGGAAGAACAAACTGTTCAAAAAGTCGATTCATATTATATAAACCACAAGTAACCAACAACGGCTAATTTGCATTTTTAATTGAAAATCGATGAAATATCTGACAATCAGAGTGATCGTGAGGCCGCGCATTAAATTTGCCCAGATTTTTTATTTGTGAAATCTTTAGAACTATTATTGAAGTTATCCCAAAATAACGGACAGCTTCTGAATTAAAATACCAAGGCCATTTTTGGACCATCAAAAAACCCTAAATTTTTGGTTAGTCAGCAACGCCGCCATATTCCTTTCTTTTCGGAGTCTGTGAGATACTTGAAAACAATTCTTTTTTAAATTTGAAAGCTGTTTTAGATAGTAGAAATAATATACTTTGTTTGGTATATTAAAATGTATTAAAAACTTTTATGCTTGTAGTAATATGAATCGCCAAACATACCGATGATTTGCGCTATTTGACGATCGTTTTAGGACCCAAAAGTACCCCTCCCCCCTAACTTTTGAACAAAAAAATTTTTTCGTCCCAAACCACTTGATTCGTTTATAGGGCACCAAAACAAGTCTACATGCTGAATTTGGGGCAAATCGGTGATCCAACCTGGCCACGACTTCTTGATTTGGTCTGATTCTTACAGACTACCACTCTTAAGTGTTAAATATTTTGATTTTTCAAACCTATAAGCCCCATTTTTTTCATGTGTATTTTAAATAGTTTTTCTACTTTTTATGCGGTTCTTGATGGATTAATAGGTATGAGTGATGTTTTGGAAGTTTTCAAAATTGGATAAGCCTTTAGGCAAAATTACTCGATTCTGAAAACAAAATTGCACAAGCCTTTTAGGCAAGTCCAATTTTACAACTTTCTAAACATGGCGATCGAGTACCTATTAATTACAAATTGTGCAAAAATACTAATTGGTACTCTGCAGAATCAATTTAAGATTTAATTGTACTCCTCTTGTCTAATCAGAATCAAGTAATTTTGTACAGTATATTATAGAAGATGAAAATTACTTGTGTTATTCACACAAGCTCCTTGATTCTGTTTCATTGCATTACATGATACAACTAAAGTTAGTATGATGCTAATAACTAACAACAAAATGTTTTTGTACTTAGGAGCAGCAGAAACATACTACAAATCCTTGTGTGACGCGTTAAAGCGAAAACAAAATGGTACAGCAAAGAGTCATGCCTTGTTGTGTAGGAAACAGGGACGCATCAGAGATGTAAGTAAAACGTTAACCTTACTTAGAAAAACTATTATTTCCTTTTTCTTAGTTGTTTGTCAAAACAAACAGTTCCAAAATGGTGCCTTGAGAAAGCATAAATGGTTTTGGATACTTTTAGGAATTTTCATTTAGTTTTTTATTGTTGATAGAGCAACATAGAGCTTTTGTTGTCCAAGTTACAAATATTTTTTAAAGTAAGGACACTCGAAATGTGAACAATTTGAGGTTTTTTAATAACAAATTTAACCAACATCCCATTAGCGAATACATGAGAACTTGCTATTCATTTTTAGTGGTTTTGTTGCACTAGAAGGTTAATAAAATAGTAACATGAAAAAGGCAAGTGTTCATGGTTTGAGTATCCTAACTATAATGCAAAGTTATGTTAAGGACATATTTAGGGTTAACATGGAAAACAACTCTCTTGGACGACGCCATTTTGAAACTGTTGGATAAGGGATAAAATGCTTGTGATTGGCATACTAGCTTGAAGCGTGCATGCAAAATCACCTTGTATGGACTTTAACAGTGCACTTGGAGAGCGACAACAGGGATTAAGTCGCGTCGAAAGACGAGCTATTGGGTCCTGCTATCCTTCAAGGGACACGGCCATGACCTGGGTCTAGGCCGTCACACCTCAACGCCGCGCACGTGACACCCTAGAGCAGCACGGACGCGTATTGTTTTTTAAACCGACACTCAGACAAACATGCTCCTGGGAAGACCCAGGAGCGCCATTTGCGTTCAAAGTTTCGATGATTCACTGAATTCTGCAATTCACACTACTTATCGCACCTGGCTGCGTTCTTCATCGATGCACGAGCCAAGAGATCCACCGTTAAAAGTTTTTTACTTTTTATAGTATAGTTTTTCTCTGCAAGTGACAGTGTTGTGTTTGTATAAAAAAAAATATTGGAGGCTGCGAGCGTAACTAGACATTTGAAGTTCTCTTAAGGTTACCGTCCACGTTCGCGGGGTGCTCTCAGTTAAAAATTGTTTAGCGCGTCACTTAACAATAAAGATAGACAAAGTATATATCATTTTAAAGCTTATATAACAGAGAATAAGACTATGTAAGTTTTTTTTAAAAAACGAATATCTTTAACCAATGCTCCACGAAAAACCTCAAAATCGAGTGCTTTCATTAAAAAAAGTATAAGTCCAAAAGTTCCTACTACTTCGCCGTCATTTCTGCATTATGTCAATCAGCACATACATGTGTTCAAAACCGTGTCCAGTTTTTTCGATAAAATGCTTCGTTCTTGAATAAATGTGTTTCAAAGTCGACTCATTGTTAAAACTTCAAGTTAAATAACAAAATGGGCCATAACTCTAAAACTAAGCATTTTATCAAAAAAACTGGACACGGTTTTGAAGACCAATATGTGTTGATTGACATAACGAAGAAATGACGGCAAAGCAGTATGAACTTTTTTACTTATACTTTTTTAAACAACTCGCATTGAAGGCGGTTAATTTTGAGGTTTTTCGAAGAGCACATCTTATAGAAAATTGTTGTGTATAACAAAACATACACAGTCTTATTCTCTGTTATATAAGCTTTAAAATGATATATAATATGTCTATTATTATTGTAAAATGACGCGGTAAACACACTTTTAACTGAGACCATGTGAAAGCACTCCGCGAACGTGGACCGTAACCTTAAACCACATAACTACCCCCCAAACCTTCAAACAAGTTCTCGGTGTGACCAAGTGATTGGCTTGGACAATGATCGGTAATGATTCTTCCGCAGGTTCACCTACGGAAACCTTGTTACGACTTTTACTTCCTCTAAATGATCAAGTTTGAACAACTTTTAGGCAGTCAAGCAGGAGTCCTCACTAACCCATAGCGACGGGCGGTGTGTACAAAGGGCAGGGACGTAATCAACGCGAGCTGATGACTCACGCTTACTAGGAATTTCTCGTTCAAGATCAAGAATTGCAATTATCTATCCCTAGCACGACGATGTTTCAAATAATTACCCACGCCTTTCGGCGAAGGAGAGACTCGTTGACATCGTCAGTGTAGCGTGCGTGCGGCCCAGAACATCTAAGGGCATCACAGACCTGTTATTGCCTTCCTGACTTTGGTTGAACACCAACAGTCCCTCTAAGAAGTTAGCCGCGAATCGAGATTCGCGTAACTATTTAGCAGGATAAGGTCTCGTTCGTTAACGGAATTAACCAGACAAATCACTCCACCAACTAAGAACGGCCATGCACCACCACCCATAGAATCAAGAAAGAGCTCTCAATCTGTCAATCCTTCCTATGTCTGGACCTGGTGAGTTTCCCCGTGTCGAGTCAAATTAAGCCGCAGGCTCCACTCCTGGTGGTGCCCTTCCGTCAATTCCTTTTGTATGGCCTCAAGCGAGACAGAGATTCACATTCTTCAAACTTGTTTAAGCATGAAGGGCGTAATATGTCGTAGACATAATGACGTCATGCAAATCCTATCACGTGAGCTTAAGGCGCTAGGGGCTGAAGTCGAAGTTGAACCTTGGCTTAAAGTCGAGGATAACAACAACCATCCAGACATTTTAGCTCGGATAAACAATAACATTTATGTTATTGATATATCCTGTCCATACGAAACATCAATGGACAAACTTAAAAGCGCAAAAATAGCCAAGGAGGAAAAATGCCGGGTACTAATTCCATTCTATACCAGCAAAGTCCCGAAAGCCTCGGTCATAGTAATTGGGTTTATTGTGGGAGCTCGTGGAGTTTTCGGGTGGGTTTCCGGCTCGGGCACACGGTTGAGGCACGTGGTAGTCTGTCACCTCCGATTCTCTCACCCGCGGGGAGGACAGGTGTAACTGGAAGGTGCTTTGGGTTAATTACTGCTTTCACACTAAATCTTAGAACCCACTGGATGCGGGTCAGACGTGTCCGAAATGCACGTTTCTGCCCAGCGACCACAAAATCCTAAGGATGCATCTGAAGAAACAGAATCAGAGGATGGATAAGGGATAAAATGCTTGTGATTGGCATACTAGCTTGAAGCGCGCATGCAAAATCAGAATCGAGGATGATATCGATTGGGAATGCCGCAAATGTAAGACGATCAAAGATAGAGTGAAGTCTATCGGGAGCCACTTTCGTTACTGTATTTTTTTTAATTTTCATTTCTATTTTCACCAAATACTATAAAGTTAACAGACTTAGGACATCAAAACGACATTATAAAAAAGAATATAGAAAAATTCAGGGATATTTTGTTGCTGATTTGTCGAGTTTTCGTCGCTTTTTATGCAAATGTTGTACGCTTAATTGCATGTTTATATAGTATATATTTATAGGCTTTTATATTGCTTTTTTTGTCAATAACGTTTTATTTCGTTTTATAGTTTAATATCATCATAGTTAATTAGTATAATAATTGATATACTCACTCATTTGTGATTTTATTATTTTTCCAGATTAATTACTGAATTGAAATTTACATCATCTTATTGTCAGTATTTAATTAAGCAATTAAATAGTAACATGAGTGCTTTTGTTTGTTATATTTTCCAAGGCCTATGTACTGGACTACAAATCATGACAATCTTTTAGCAAGGGAAGTATTGTACCATGAGCCTTATTCTCTGCCAAAGGGAAGCACCGAAAGAGCAACATCATGGGAAACTATTCCATCAAGTCTGAACATCAATGGAACTGTTAAGTTCACTGTCAGTGGCAGATCAATAAGAGACAGAGCCACATTGCTTATCAAGAAATATAAAAAGAAAATGACGAAATAAAATCTTCATGCACAGCAATTCGCCCAGTGTCTGAATTTGATGCTGCAATGGAAGAAATAACGGAACAATGGGAGGCATCAGAAAAAAAGTAGCAGTGAAGGCAAGCAAAGCAAGGTGGATAAAGATGAAAGGAGACAGGCAGAAGATATCAGAAACAAAGCCCTGGAAAAGATTGGTGAATCACAAAAAAGAAAAAAAGAAGCTGGAGAAACTCCTGAAAAAAAAAACAATAGAAGAAAAAGGAGATCTGGTGATGAAACCATAAAATACTTAAAAGAAAGATCAGATCAGGAATACAGGATCAGACAAGAAGAACTGACGCTGAAAAAAGAAACACAGGAGGCACAGCAAAAGCAACAAGCAGCCAATGTAACACAAATGAACAACCAACAGGAGCAACAAATGGCAATGTTCCAGGCAATGCAACAACAGCAACAACAACAACTCCAACAAATGACTCAGTTGCGAATGTCCTTAATGCAACAACAACAACAACAAAGCCAAGCTTTCATGACAATTTTACAAGTACTTGTAAATAAAAAATAATGTTTATACTGCATGCTAAGATATAAAGTTGAGTTAAGCTTAATTTTCATGCATGTATATTTAATAAACTGCATTTAAATAATTAACAAACAATAATAATGCAATTATATTGTAATGTTTGTTGGTATTTATAGCAATTGATTGTTTATTTATATTTTTCTGATATATATTATATATATTTGCATGTTTTTTAAATATATTACTTGTTGATATCTTAATAAATTTATTGTATTTAGATTATATATTTATACATATGTACCATTTAATTCATTGAAGTGGTTAATTCAATTGAGTGTAAATTAATCAAACAACTCAAAAATAAAATTGAAGTGGTTTTAATTCTGAAAAAAGAACTGAACTAATTGAGACTGCATGGCCATATATACTGTGAATAAAAAATCATGCAGCTAGATGAGTTAGTTTATAAACACCTATATTATAAATACATATATGGTTATACTTCACTATTGCAACTGGCAATTATAACTATATGAAAACCTTCTGCAAAAATACTCATGGTATATGTGTTTCCAAAAGGTTATAAAACTAATTAATATGCATAATTAGTTCCACAGCTAGATTGCATGCACATGTATGTATATATGGTATAAAAAATAGACAAACAATTGATTATATTAATGATTATGTTACACAAAGTAGTCTTGAAGTGAAGGTGGATCTAATTCAAAAATGTTGAAGTTGTATTACCATAAAGACAAGTTAATGCATTTCTTAACCGGGCACTAACTATATAATACTTGCCAACTGAAGAGAGGCCAATCTTCTGTCCTTTATTAAAGTCAATGAATTTAAAATAGTTTATAATATCATTAAACAGCCACTCTACAGATACCCTCAGAGAACTCATTGTTTAGTTGAAAATGTCCATCTGCGGTGTTAAAGGAACATTCCTGAAAGGGGCATGAATATGTACACTTAAAGGGTATGCTGGGTCCCCATAGATGCAAAGTGGCCTTGCAGCTGGTGAAAAAGCATGCCGTAGTCTATTCAAAAGGTTTGATTCTCTCAACATACCAGCATCATGACGCTTTCCTTCTGTCAAATTAAAGAAATGCTCTAATTAGCATAATTTATTAATTCTAATTTAAATTGTTCATTTAACAAATTACTAATTAAGTTCACTTTTATACATATATATTTTTAGATATACACCTAATTGCAGGAATGTCGTCATATGAAAAAAAAAAAAATTTAATTAGTAAGAAAGGAATGATTAACATAAAAAATAGTTCAGCTTGATTAATCCTTCTTTTGTCTTTTAATTAAAAATAATTATAATTATGTATTATATCATTTCTTATATTTGTTCATTATAAAGTATACAAATTATTTATTAAGATATCTATAAATATTATGTTTTTATACATTATGTCAGATCATTATATTCTGACTTCAAGATAATTGTAAATTGTTTTTCGAATTTGATTAAATGAATAAATAAATAACTTCATTTCCCACTAAATTACAAAAGTTAGCACAATTTTTTTTGCAATTTGGTAGATATTATGTTTTATAAAATTACCTAATGGTCCAAACAGGTTTCCAATCAATCAATTGGGAAATACTACAGACTGGTATTTTAAGGCATGCACTCTTTTGTAACCATTATATACCATACGCTGGTTTTCACCTGGTCTGCAGATTGGCCTCACAGTCCCATCAACGAAACCAAAACAATTGTCTAACCACGAACCTTTAGCTGTGATAACATTAGCATATGTTTCCAGAGCAAGTGGATTAAGGTTATTGTGAAACTTTGCGGGTACTTTTCGTTAAAAATTTATTTTCGCGTCGCGTTAAATAATATTTTATGACATTATACATCATTTTAAAGCTTAATAAACAAAGAATACGTCTATGCAGTTTTTTTTTCTGTACAAAATTAATTTGTAGTGCGTGAGGAAGACTCCAAGTGAAATCGGGTGTCTTTGTTTAAAAGGATAACCTGGAAAAACTATCTGTCTTTTGCTGAATTTTAATGCATAATGTTTGTCAGCATATACTGATCTCTGAGAACGTGTGAGCGTTTCTCAATATTTTACTTAGTTTAGAAGTTATTTAGAGCTAAGTAACGAAACGTACATATTCAATGTTTAGTTAATATTTGACTTCATAAATAGAAGGAAGTAAGATTTACTGGAAGACACGAAGCGCTTAAAACTAACAAAACAACATCAAAACAAAAGGTACTACCGTTTATTACAACGTATAATCCAGCCGTACCGAACATCAAACACATTCTTATGAAGTATTGGCATCTTATCTCTAACAACCAGAACCTAAGTAGGATCTTTCCTGATCCACTATTCGTCTCTTACAACATTGAGCATAGCAGCTGGGCAGTGGCAATATTATAAAAAACTTTGATCTAAAAAATCTCACGTGCCTGCGTAAGCAAGTCCCGTTGGACATCTATGCCTCAAACTGAGCTAAAGGACTATTTTATAAGTCCAGAAGCAACTTACAAAAATTACTATCTTTATTTCTAAAACCAACAAATTTACTAGTAACTTTTCAATTGTACTGCTCCGTTGACACTTCACACTGACACGGTCCATTGCCACAGAGGTGTTCCGCAAAACGGAAATAAGCGTTAACAATACAATTGAAAAGGATCGAAATCCCCGACACACCACTGGTTAAGAAATATCCTTACTACATCTAATCAACCAATCAGGTTCAAGTTGACGGCATATAAGCCGGCTCCAAAACCAAATTAACTCATCTGACCGCTCAAAGTCTTGAGCATAACCAACCAAAAAGAAACTGAAGAGGATAGGTATCACAGTTATCGAAACCGGTCTTGCTGTCTTAAAACTGTTCTTCTAAGAACATCACTATGTCAAACAACAGTCAACCCGACCTTGCAACCATACTAGTCGAAATGACTGAGCCCGCCACACCAGAGTCTCTGACACCTGTCAAGTCTCCAGCCAAAAGGCCTGCCTCATCACTCGACAGCGACGACGAAATACCGTCCGCCCAGCCAAAAGCTAAGAAAGCAAAACACACCGACAAGACAGACCTCAACAGACTGACGTACCTACAAACCAGGAGAGCCAAAGCAACTAAGTCCTTGTCCTACTTGAAAGAATATCGCACAAAAAGAACCTGCCCTGTTGGCTTACAATACCGACCCAAGCCACACATCCGCCAAGACAGGCATTCCAGTCCGCTATACACGAAATCTGCATCGAAGCCGAGCAAAAACTACTGAAACTGATGATCCATCAACACGAAACCAACCTCAAGGAGGACTCCCAAGCAATCGACGAATTGCAGAGCCGCCTACCAAGCCAAACAAGTAGCTATAAAGCTGTGAAAGCAGCAACCAACCGAAATCAAACAAGACTTAACAAATCTAGTTCTAGGTCAAAACCAGACACTTTAAATATGGCCAACATCCATACTAAGTTTAACGAACTTAAGGCCATGCTAGATAAATTTCAATCTTGTAATCCTGCTATTAATAATCAAAATAAAACAAGAGATGAATTGTACCAAAGTGTCTATTTTATTGACTCCAACAAACAAAAAACGCTTATAGGAGCAACTAGAAATACCACACGCTTTTTTAGGCGCATAAAAGCTAAGTCCATTAACAATAAGACTTTCACCAATCAATATATTAAAAACAATTTTGAGAAATTAAAGTCTTAACAAACAATGAACTTAGCTTAATATCAAAAGGTCTTAAATTCATACCAACACCGCCTAAACCGGAATCTCACTTACCTATGTTACGGGAATTCAATGCGTTCTCTCGCACCTCAGCCTTACGGCTAAATTATATGTTTACTAATTCAGTATCTACAAAAATCCTTTCTATGTTAAGTCTAACTGGTAAACACCAACACAACCATCGGTGACACTGGAGACTTATTTCGAACTGACCAAGACTGAATTAGCGAATGTCGTTTTTAAACAACAAAACGATAATTTATCTGCCGGCGAGAGATTTTGGTTGAAAACCCTTAAAAGTAATAGAGACATTAACGTGAAAAAAGCCGACAAAGGGACAACCACAGTCATTTACAATACTACTATAAAAATACAAGAGGGAACGGATCAGTTACTCGATACTAAATTCTACCGTCCACTCTCTGAAGCAATAGTAGAAAAACCGCCAATAAAGTCCGTATTATAGTTAATCAACTACGATCCAACGGCTTTTTTTTTTTTTTTTTTTTTACGGGCTTTGTCGGAATATTCACCAACAACTGGCTTTTTCACTCGCTTGTTCGGAGTGCTGTAGATATTTCTTAAGAATAAATTTTACATATTTTTTAAGAACAATCTTAACTTAGAATCCGAATATTTAAAAGTTTCTCAGTTATATCACATATAGAATTTATTTTTTGAATTAGTGCACCAGAATGAAGTTTTCAAGGTGAAAAATTATACCGAAATTGGCGAGCCTCTCAAAAAAAAAGAAAAAAGCTTATGAGCCTAAAACTGCAATGCAGCAACAGATTTCTCGTTTTGTGACGGTAGAAGCTGCAATAAAAATGATAAAAGTCATTATTTTACTTAGATTTTGTTTGAAAAAAATATTTTATGAAGAATCTAGATCAAAACATATTTTTATCACTATTCAGTCACTCTTTAATAAGCCTTTTCACAGTTTAGTGGGCGCGCGGGGCCTGGAACCGATTCGGGATAAAATCGAACCGGAAGCGAGTTTTGCCCTATGTTTCTTATTGTAGCAGGCGATTTTTCTTTTCAGTCTTTGTTGCTTTGCCAATAAATTTCTGTTATTTTTCGATGGAAAACTCACTTAGAGGTAAGTGTTTTTAACTCTGAATTCTCAAAACGATAAACAACTATGAAAAACGTTCGTAATTTATCAAATATGATCGCCCTTTAAACTAGTTTAAAGTACTCGAGCTGTCAAGTAGCTTCCGATGTAAACAAAACTAAAATTGATACACGTGACCAAGTTTTCCCGCCGGACTCGAAATGGAAGAGAAGGAAAACCGAGAAAGCAAAAATTTAGATGACTTTAGAAGATTCAAAGTCCCTGAACTTAAGTCATTTCTACGCGATCGCGGTCTGAAAGTAACTGGAACAAAAGCGGAGTTAGCTGCACTAGCATATGGCGCACACGAACTTGGAGTTCTTGTAAAACCTAACGCGGCAGAAGAGCGCTCTACAAAGAAGGTCCAGTATGACGCCTTGCTAAAAGTTAAAGGTGTACAACTACCAGATCCCTTCTCACTTTCAAGTGGTTGGCTCAGCGAAAATGTAGGGATGAGGAAGTGGCCACCCATTTTTCAGCTCCACATTGCAGAATTCCTTCTCACTGCTGAACAATCGCAAACTGGTTTAAAGAAACGTTTGCTTAGTGATTACAAAGAAGGCAAAGCTTATAGCTACTTCGACTCCAAGTGGCTAAAGAATGTCTTTTATCATGAAATCAATTCATCCTCCGAGTTCTGTTTCCTAAAGTCTGAGTCCACACCCTCTCAAAACATCAATAATGTGCCTCATAAAATATGGGTTTGTGCAGAAAAAACTACTGGTACAGTAGTCTCAGCTTATTGCACTTGCTTTGCTGGGTATGTGCATGCATCATTTTAAACACTTTTTGTTTATGGTTTTTTTAATGTGGTTTTCATTTTACTTTTTACATATCATAATTGTTAGGGACTGGTCATAAAGTATGGGGGGGGGGGGGGGGGGGGAGGCAGAAAAAAAAGTGGGGTGGGCCATAATTCTTGAGCATGAAAAAAGGGGTGGGCCAAGAAAAATTAAGCAATACACTGGGGGTATTTTGGGGTAATTGTTGTGCATTGTATAGGGGTGGGCTACTTTTAACTGTGCATAGACTATAGGGTGGGCCAATAAAAGTCATTCCTTAGGAATTCTGAATTTTCTGGCCCCCCCCACCCCCCCCCCCCCCCCCCCCCCCCCACCCCTATACTTTATGACCAGTCCCTTATGTAAATGTAACATTATCACTAATTATCATTGTCACACATTATTTTATATACACTGCTTGGTCTGTATTTCTTTTGACAGACTTGGCTCAACCTGTAATCATGTTGCCGCAGTGTTATTTAAAGTTGAATATGCCTGGAGTAATGGATTAGTCATAAAAGAATCACCAACATCAGTAGAGTGCCAGTGGAATAATTATGGCAAAAAAAAGAAAATTGAACCAAAGAGAGTGTGTGAGATGAGGTTAAGAAAACCAAAGTACAAAAAGAACGACAGAGGAACTACCATCAATCCTCCCCACAGGCAAAGTTATCAGCCAGAAATCTTGGATGTTGGAAAGAATACTCACACACTCAATAGTTTGTTGGATGCTTTGTATCCCAGTATACCAAATGCATGTGGTTTTCAATATGCTGACCTAAATACAACTGCTAACTATGTTCCTGAAGATGATATAAATGTTGAAAGTACTGTAGAGATTGAAACTTCTACTAGTGTACCAAAAAGTATCCCTAAGATTGTCTCTGAAGTGAATACAGGAAGTCAGCTACTTGAAATTATATGCAGTGTTAGTGCTGAAGAGGCCTGTGTTCTTGAAAGTGAGACCCTTGGACAAAATGACAATGAGAATTGGAAGTCACAGCGTGTTGGCAGGATTACTGCCTCTATCTCACACAGTGTCATGACTAAGGTTAACACATTGCAACGATGCAATGACAAGACAAATAGTAAATGCATGTCTCTTTTGGAATCCTTGTGTTCATTGAAATCTGACAACAAAGCAATACCTGCATTGCTTTATGGCATAAAAATGGAAGATGAGGCAAGACATGCATATACAAAGCAAGCAGTAAGACTTAAGCATCAGGATATTCAAGTGAGGCCTACTGGACTTACAGTTATACCAAGCAAGGCTTACATAGGTGCAAGCCCAGATGGATTGGTTGACTGTACTTGTTGTGGAGAAGGCCTTCTTGAAATAAAGTGTCCATTTAGCATTGCTGACTCTGCACCTAATGAAAGCAATTTGAAGTATTTAAAAGCTAACAACAAAAGAGAAGTAAATCTCTCAAAGAGCCATCCATACTATAGCCAAGTGCAATACCAGATGGGGGTCACTGGAAGATTATGGTGTGACTTTTTTGTATATACCAAACATGGATTCTACCTGGAGAGAATTAAGTTTGATGCAGAAAGATGGAAAGCACTTGAGAGTGCAGCACAGTATTTCTTTGAAAATCACATTATCCCATACCTCATGAACAATAAAAACAACACAAAGGTATAAAAAAATATTGCATGCACCTACAATATCCTAATATACTAGAAATATAATGTTATTTCACAATTTGAAACAAGATTCACTGTTTATAGATGCCATGATAACATAATGTGTACCCATAAAGGCCAGTCAACACTGAGAATTTAAAACTGGTAAAAACATTTTTCAAATTATAAAAAAAGAATGGATTAAGTTTTTCATAATAAATAAAAGCAACACTTTGCATTATTAGTAGTACTATTAGTAGTACAGTGTTAATTAGTAGCACTAGAGTGATTTTCATATGACCGTGATGAGAAAATAGACCATTTAGTTTGTAGTAGTTGATAAAGAACAAAAGAAAACAATGGATTTAGTGTTTACCGACTAACTATTAGTTTGTCTATCCTTTCATGGTCATATGAAAATCACTCTATTAGTAGTAAATAGTGTTAATTAAACAATATAAAACAATAGAATAGCATAATAATTATGCTTAATAATTAATAATAATTAATAATTATGCTATTCTATTGTTTTATATTGATAAATTATTTAGCAGCATTAAGTGGTATTTATGTTGGTTATCAATTTAACTATAGAATCATTACAAACAATATGTGTCTTTATTACAGGCCCCTTGCAGATCTAGTTAAATGACAAAAATGTCATAGTAACAATAATACTAATTAAAGAATTGGGATACTAGACATTGTTTGAGAATTAGAGCTCAATATATCATAGACAGACATGGATTAAAAAGATAACATGTTAAAAGGAGTAAAATCGAGAGGGCCTATACATGTATGTATTGTAGCAATGCTTTTATTGTTCTAGAACAAATTTGAAAAATAAAACTAATTAACTAAAGGTGGCAAAAAATTACAAAGGCAAGCAGCAACTGTGACAATGTCATCTGCAATAGGTAAAAGTGTAAATGGCATTACATGTCTCAGCAAAGCAAATTGCTTCATCCTCCCTATAGCACGCTCTACATGAATTCTTGCATTAGCAATCTTTTTTGTAGCTCTAACATTTTCTTGAGTCATCTGTTCGATGCCACTGCTGGGAGGAGGAATCTTGATAGTTGATCCTTTCAGAAGCAGATCCTCACGAATAGGAAAACCACGGTCTGCAAGAACCAAATCTCCCGGTTCTAATTTATCAAGAAAGCCAGACTGCCTTGTCATAAGTTGATCAGAGGCCCTGCCACCCCATAGCTTGGACAAGAAGCTGATCATTCCATTGGGAGCAATACCCACCAAGAATTTGATTGTATTGTGCTTTTTATAATCAGACCATGTGAGTGCTTGTGTTTCTAGATCCCTCGGTCTCTCAATGAAGATTTCACTGCAGTCAATGGTACAGCACAAGTTAGGGCATCCCTTCAGAGAACGTGGTAGTTTTTGCCTGATAGTATCTCTATTTGGCCAATAAATCATAGGTCTTAGTTGCTTGGCTAAAAACTTTATCCAAGTGTTAAATATCATTGACACTAGACCAGTACTAATCATAAACAGATCTGCTAATAATTCTGTAGGAAGAGCAAGTCTCAATTTCATCAATGTCAAAAGCACCTCATCTCTGACAGTAAGCTTTCTTTGTGGTCCTCTTTTACTTATTTTGATTGGCTTTCTCAAAAAAACTCTTTTGGCCGTAGTAACGATTACTTTTTGTGTTCCTCTCCAATGTCTAATCTTTAGTGATTTCTTATATAAGTACTTGCACAGTGAATCAAAACAATCTCTGTTTGGTAAACAAGTGTACACACTGACCTTTGCATCATTGACTGTAAATCTGTCAGTTGGTGGTCCCATTTTTTCTTGCTTTTTTATGTTATTGATCAAAACATATGCCTTTTCAAGTTTGTCCTTGAGACGTGCAATTTCTAAATCCTTTGACAAACAACCAGTACAGTCACAGTCCTTTCTGCAGTTGCATTCCGCTGAGAATGTGGGTAAGGTATAATCATGGTCATTATTTATAGTGGGTAATGGTATTGAGTCATCAGTTCCTGATTTGTCTTGTTTGTCCTGCTCTTCCAATGTTATTGACTCTTCTGTAGAGTTACTAGACAATTTAGACTTTTTTGCAAATTTCTCCGATCTACGAGGTAAACCTCTTTTTCTTTTTGGTACAAAATGATAGTTTGATTTTGCACTTGTAGCATCTATGAGATTTATCGATGGACTTGGGTGAGCCTCTGACGGTTTTCCATCAGCAAAGTGATAAGAGCAGACCCTTGAATCAAAGTTTGGCTGCCACTTTTTGTCAGTTTTTGGATCTTTACGGTTAACGGCTCTTATCCATTCTGTTCTGGCTTCCGCATCGGACATAGTAGTTGGGAAAGGAAACAGTACAAAAGGGGGCTTACAACCACATCGTTCATGCTTAGTACCGTGGTGAACGTTACACTCTTGAAGTTCCCACTTCTTTAGTTTATAGGTGCTGCTAGAGCAGTGCTGAAATGCACAAATCCTCATCTACAACAGGAGTAAATGAAGCGATTTAGCAAACAAAACTTGTTTAACAACGAAATGAATGTGCCACATAGAGTGATGTCTCTTATATGTAAGTTGCCCTTACAAACCAAAGCATTTTTAGCACAAAACAATTTTTTTCGATAAATAAAGTACACAGATATTGTCAGAAGGCCGTATTACATACCTTAGGTTATGATTTTATAAACAATCTGCCATAATCAGCCATAAAATGAGCATGAAAAACAACAACCATGACAAGGTTGAATGGGGCAAAACTCGCTTCCGATTCGATTTTATCCCGAATCGGTTCCAGGCCCCGCGCGCCCACTAAACTGTGAAAAGGCTTATAGAGTAAAACACGATTTGGGTTGCCTGTGGTTTCTCATGAGGCAATGGTACAGTGTAGTGCAGGTAGCCATTTTGATAAGGTAAGATGTTTATTCACTTAGAAGGCGTTAATTATATAAGTTTTGCACAAAATTCTGTACTTCTTTCACTGCATGAACTTAGATTATATTTTTTTGTTATTTGTTCATGTATTATATGAGATTATTTTGCCATTCTTTAAAGGAAAGTTGATAAAAAATACAATTATTATTTCTCGAGCAAATGATGACAAGAATCCGAGATGAAGATCTAATAGCTGTTAAGGAGGCTCGGGTCAGTATTTTTCGCGCTTACCCAGCGACGTTTGAAAGGCCGTAGTTCCCGCGTCAGAAAGTATTTTGACAAGATTTTTTAACACATGTCTACATATAGAATAAAGTTTTTAAAAAAGTTATTTTTAATACAATCGATAATATTTTAGCCGACAAATGATAACGCCGCCGAATTTCTATGTAGCCTATTTTTGGGAAAAATCGACCTAAACTTTTAAAACCACATAGCATACTTTAAAGCTGTTACCTAGGTCAACAATCTGTCAAAGTTTAAAAAAAATTCATCTCACCGATTTGGAATAAAAACGGGTCATTTTTTTTCCTAGCAAAAATTCATTGTTTTATAATATTTACCGATAACAACAGACTTTGAACAGATAAGTCAAAATCTTTCCAGCCAGGTATTAACAGGACAATTGTCTATATTGTCTGTGAATTTCAACTAATTTAGTCCACGGGATTTCTTTTGGGAAAGGATACAAATCGGCAAAAGTTTGTCAGTTTTTGTGCAAAACTTCTAATTTTTACTTCTGAGCACGCTAACGAAAAAATCTGAGATAACCTTTTTTTATTTTTTAGCTATCAAAAGTTTAACCATATTTTCAAGTGCGCCTCTAAATTTTATAGTGATTGAAATATTTTGAGGCGGTCAAATAAAATTCTGAACGTGGGTATATTTGCCTTCGCTTGGCAGCGGCTGGTTTGTTTTTATTTTCGAGTTATACATGATTTGCATGCTTTTGCTTTTTTATACCCACGTTCAGAATTTTATTTGACCGCCTCAAAATATTTAAATCACTATAAAATTTAGAGGCGCACTTGAAAATATGGTGAACTTTTGATAGCTAAAAAATAAAAAAAAGTTATCTCAGATTTTTTCGTCAGCGTGCTCAGAAATAAAAATTAGAAGTTTTGCACAAAAACTGACAAACTTTTGCCGATTTATATCCTTTCCCAAAAAACATCCCGTGGACTAAATTTGTTGAAATTCACAGACAATATAGACAAATGTCCTGTTAATACCTGGCTGGAAGGATTTTGATTTATCTCTTCAAAGTCTGTTGTTATCGGTAAATATTATAAAACAATGATTTTTTGCACTGAAAAAAATTGTCCCGTTTTTATTCCAAATCGGTGAGATGAATTTTTTTTAAACTTTGCCAGATTGTTGACCTAGGTAACAGCTTTAAAGTAGGCTATATGGTTTTAAAAGTTTAGGTCGATTTTTCCCAAAAATAGGCTACATAGAAATTCAGCGGCTTTATCATTTGTCGGCTAAAATATTATCGATTTTATTAAAAATAACTTTTTAAAAAACTTTATTCTATATGTAGACAAGTGTTAAAAAATCTTGTCAAAATACCCTCTGACGCGGGAACTACGGCCTTTCAAACGTCGCTGGGTGAGCGCAAAAACTACTGACCCGAGCCTCCTTAAAGCAAAATATCACCGCGGCTGTTACCAAAGATATACAGTTGTTATGTCCTCACCAAGTCAACTACTGAAGATGAAAAAACTAAATATGACAAAGCATTTATAAACCTCATTCATGATATTGGACATGAATCAACAAATACTTTTAGAAAGAGTTTGTATTGCAGTTCCTATGAACGTTAGTAATAACGTTGCATTTGTGGTGGACACCTGGAAATTAAGCGATGTGTGGGACTGCAAATGTGATGACATGGGCTCTTGGATAAACCACGGCCGCAAGAAAATGAGTAAAAAGGGGCTAACAGGCAAATATGCCGTCTACCGCCAGTTTTATTATAACGCCAGCTTGCCGTCGTTTAAAAAGTCCGTTTACAGGTATATATTTATACAGTACATTTCCAATAACGGCGAGCAAACTGTCACTGTGAAGTCACATGGATTTTGCAAAAAGAGGATGGACATACCCTACAAACGCAGTATGCCTAGCACAACGACTCCTATAAAGAAAAAAGGGGTATAACCCAGAGAAGTGATTCATACTGTACTGGAGGAGAGGGGTGAGATCAACGGCGTCGGAGGTTCCTGTGAATACCCGAGGAACCGCAATCAAGTTTACAATCAACGAAGAGTAAAAACATTTGGCAGCGAGGGCGTCCACTTGGGCTCAAGGTATCCATGTTGCAGGTTTTAAAAATATCAAAGGAACAACTACCTGGTAAGAGGGATGTTGATGTTGAAAGATTTTGCACTAATCCCTCTGGTTTCGCAGTATTTTGTGTCGATGCTACCTCTTAATGTAGCTAAACACTACTTTACAATTGGTTGCTATCGCAACTTGATGCTAGAAACAAAAGCTGGAATAAATCCAATTTCTATTGGACCTTGAATTATGCACACAAAAAAGTTAGAATCTTCGTACTACGTTCTCCCATCTTCCATGGCCAGACAACATCCTGAAACAAAAAACGTGCTCGTGTATGGGACTGATGGAGAAGTAAAAATTTCAAACGCCTTGGCCAGTGTTTTTCCCGATGCTGTTCATCTCAATTGCATTCGGATGTCATCAAAGAAAGCATGCGAGGGGACATCTGTTCCAGTGTAGGCTAGGTAATATTTTAAGAATGGTTAGGAATGGCGCGAGTGAAATGTACGGTTAGGCCGTCCGAGAGTGTGTGAATACGCGCCATTTCACGTCCTGTTCAGAAAGGCAAGTTGGTGTCATTAAAAAGTACTTTTTCTTTGTGAAAATGTATATTTAAATGCTGCTATAATGTTAAAAACATTAACAACTTAAATGGAGACCATTTTTCCGCTAATTTTTATGATTTTGTGAAAAATAATGAGGATAAATAAAATTGTCAGTCTTCTTCAGTAACTGTCAGTAACTTTAATTGTCTTCAACCATATTTCAATGCAAAGAAGAACAAATTAGACTTAGTTCATTAGAAATGTATTTTGCTTCGGCTTGTAGAGTAAGATAATAATAACCACTGGTGAAATACTGGAGATACCAAGGTATATGCACAGAAATGTTTCTAGCAGCATGCTTTTTGGACACAAAAGTGAGAAAAGATCTGAATGCTGCAGGTTTCATAACTTAACCAACAATGGAATATCTACCTGGGCCGAAACTCAGAGAATAACATGGTTGGGTTTAGTTTGGGATTCAGCCAAGGGTACACAACAAATCACTAGCTCGTGAGTCGAAAAAATCCTCGCAACAATAGATGACTTTACTCAACACGAAACGGTACTCACTGCTAGACACTTACCAGGTTTCCCAATTTCGACGGGCCCAGTAGCGGGAAACATTACACGCATTATGACCAGCCATTGCTGCCTCACAATAGCTTACGCAGAACGTAGAGTTAGACACTTACTGTCTAGAGGAATTGCTATTCTGGAGAAACAACCTAAGTTCAGTTCCTCACACAGGAGACTGCCTTCAGCAGATTTCTGGTCTTTAATCAAGCACAATCGCTTTATAGGAGAATATACAATAGTCGATGGCAAAACAGCTCTAGCAAGAAACACTTATTCGCTACTAGGATCCGAAAGATTGAACGGTCAAGGTATAGCATTCAGATGCGAGTTCTCTTCACATTAACGATCACAGTAAGTCATTACTAATATTCATAGAATGTGCATCTGTGTGTACAGTCGTGTGTGTACAGCTCGCACTCCAACTAACTTTAAACTTACCTAAATTCACTTAAAGTCGGTCAAATTTAATACAAGTAGATGGGGAAACCAAAAGAAAATTCTTCTTTAAAGAAAGAAAATGATGAAAATGAACTTAATGATTTACGAAAGGATTTTGGCGATCTAAGATTGCAAATGGCAGCCGATGGCGTCGCTGCAGATGGAGATTCTCCTTCATTAACAGAGGCACCATGCGCACATGTTGTGCGATATCTAAGTGACAACTTTGATGAATTTAACGAATTCCAGAAAATGTTTCCCAATGAATTGTGAACTGTGCAAAGTTTGAGCGAAGCAACTGACAAGTCATTCGTTTATAGCTACCAATATAATCTTAAAACTAGACGCTCATAGAGCGCTTACTCAGGCTTCCTAGACTGAAGTAGATCACTTTGCATGTGATGCTCAAAATGATACCGCTGCTGGTAGACAACGAAGGCTCTGGTTCTATTGTGAGCACGTGGTGGTGAACGGTGATTTCATGTATTGAAGTATTACAGTTGTATTAACTGCATGAAAAATTAAATGTGGTCCTACCTTTTAGGGTCTGAAATCAGTATCTGAGTTAATTTATGCGTACCTTTTAGGGTCATTTTCAAAACTGTCCGTGGAGCACCCCTATCCATTTTTGAAGGGACAGTGATCGTATCGTGACGTGACCACCCTCAGTGACTGCCTCACTCTCATACAAGCGCATTTGAATATGTACATAGATATTTGCGCTATATAAATGTCAAATTATTATTATTAATATTATTATAAATATTATTATCGAAATACTACTTGAAATCTCTTTCCTTGTCTTTTGATTTTACTTTTGTTTTGTAGATTCAGCATGAAATTATTGTATGCTCTGCCTGTGGAAAACAATACAAGACCAGAGGATGTTTTCAGAGACACATGTCAGCAAAACACAGCAACATAGCGACTCCAAAACAACCTATAACTAATTTTTTAAAGAAAAGCAAAAATACAAATTGAACTTTATATCCTACGAAAATTAAAAAGAAAACTATAAAAATAGCCTCATTTTCCAACTCGGACCCATGCCCCCTCTTCTCACAGAATTCAAAATGGCGTCAACTATCAACGAATGATGAACGTATGGCCGGTTTATGTGTTATATGTGGCAAACATGGGTTACATTTAACAACTTTAAGAGATAAAAAGTCATGGGAAACATTGTACCAAGCTGCTGTGATTCGAAGACACAAACAAAACAATCTTTCTCAACTGGCGACTTCCATGAAATACCTGTAAAGTACCGATCATGTACTTCCGAATTAATTACTCACAAAAGAGATCTTGAAGCTAAAAATGACGAGGAATGTGACAAGGAATTACCATTGAGAAGAAGCTCAAGAGATGCAAGCCAAGTAAGTTTAGCAGTTTTGCCAAATAAGTGTATTTTTGTAATAAGTCAAAATACAAGGCCAACTCAAATCGGCATTTCGACTTCGCGGATACCACGGATTTCGCGGATACCACGGACACCACGGATACCATGTGGGCTTCCTGTGTACAAACATGGCTACTGCACTTACACGAAGTAGAAATATTTCTTACTGGCTATAAAAGAGGACAAGATAAGTAAATATACGAGAGAGAGAATTACAAAGGCAGAAGATTTAGAAGAACCTTTGATTTATAATAGTAAGGCTTTTGATAGCTACGTTTGAGATTTATTTATGCCATAAATCGCCGATATCATGTCAATTCGTGGATTCCTCGCTTCAAAAAACTTATATTCCAACTAGTACACCTGGAAATGTTTTTAAAGGTATATTTTTCTATATATGAATTTTATTTAGGTATCCGTGGTATCTGTGGTGTCCGTGGTATCCGCGAAATCCGTGGTATCCGCAAAGTCGAAATGCCGAACTCAAATATCAGGGGAAAACTACACAATGTTCAAGAATTCAGAGCCGATGACAAAGTAAAAAAATGGTTCCCATTTAAATCTGTACTTTCCCATTTAAATCTGTACTCATGCAAATTGTGTTGATGTGTGCTAAACACACAGATCAACCAATCAGAGTATATTATTTCTGAAGTGAACTTCTCTGATTGGTTGATCTGTGTGTTTAGCACACATCAACACAATTTGCATAAGTACAGATTTAAATGGGAAAGTACAGATTTAAATGGGAACCTGTTATATACAAAATTGCACTTCTATGAGCTTCATGCACTTCATGCTATAAAGCATTTGTACGAATTCTATATTCAAGCAATCCAGAAGAAAATGAAAGCAGTAATGACTTACAGCCTGTCTATGATGCAATATTTAGCTTTTGTGAAGAACTTATTGACAATCCTCGTATTATTGAACTCAAGGAAATAAGAAAATTGATGTCCGAAGAGGCCCAAAGATTGGGGATTAGCATTCCCGACTCCCATGGTAACAATCTTATTCGTAAAGTTTTCAAGTATGTTTGAAGAGCTTCAATTCGTTTCTTATCAACATAATAAAGTGTTGGTATATCCATGTACATTAGACATGCAAACTGTAGTACGTACCAAACTTTGTGGTAGAAACTTCGAGAACAAAAAAGACCTCCATATATAGTCAAGATCGATTAAACCTTTATGGTTGAAACAAACGACCCTAAACAATAGATCATTCCCGAGCGGGAAATTTGAATATCATGGTTCGCTATATATGAATCTTCGTGAACTGTTCGTAAACTGTACATTCTTAAACTGTGGGGGTGGGTGCAAGGACATTTTGTCACTAAAAGATTTCTGATCAGTGGTTTGCTTGACAGAGAGAATCATTCTTCTCGACTTTGCTAGCAGTCACGTCCTCGAATAATTCAAACAAGTCAAGTCCAACAGTACCTGAACTTAAAAGGCAAAACGCTCTTCGTGGAGATGAACTCGACAGAGCATTCTGGCCTCCGGTCCCTGAACTGAGAAGACAAAATGCTCTACGTGGAAATGATCTACTTAGAGCATTTGGTCTCAAACCACCACGACGGAAAACTGGTTGACACAATGATCTGAACTAAAAAAAGGCTCCTCTAGGAGCCAACAAACACATACAAGTCATGCTCCAAATATACTTAAATCAAACTGCAGTGAAGCAGCTTTCAGACCTTTAAGTAGTTATGATATCAATCAACTTGATACACGAGGTATTCAATGCGAACTGACCGTCACTCGCCGAATGATGGTTCGAGCAAACCGTTCTCGGCATTCTCATTGATTCAGATTCTTGCTGTTACAAATCAAACTATTTAAAAGAAAGCAAAGTGAAGACTTTTAAATGATCAAAGTAAATACATACATTTTATTGTAGCTCCCCATTTTAAGATATACGAAAGCTTTCATTTATGTTATCCTCGTTCAGAGCCATCTTCTTGTGTCGCAACTTTAATAAACAAACATACCACACATTGTAAAAGTTCGATGTTATCACAAATATATGTAAAACTATATCCGCAAGTAAGTGAATCGAAATAAACATTTACTAGTTATTTAAACATTTACAAGTGATGAGAAAAGCAAATGGTTGATTAAAAAAAACACGACAAAGTATGTCAAGTTATAACCGCTCAGTTATAACCGCTTATAAATGCTAAATCAAAAATGAAAACATTCACGTGTGAGGTTTAAAACACCGAAATATCTTGGTTTTCATATGCATTTAAGATTACCGTAAATAGATATTTCAAAAGAAAGTTTATTGTTGCATATTAAACCTTTCATTGAAGTAACAGATATTATTATGCACTGTTCTTACTGTCACTCGATTCAAGCACAATCGGTTGACAGTCCATTTCGCACAAAAAAAAATAAAATGTTTACGGTTAGATAACGTTTTAAAATAATTTTATAAAGGATTCATTAAGATAAACATGTTTTTCATGTTTGGCTCGAAGGTGTATATAAAACAGTTTAAAACAGTTTAAAGTGCAGCTGTGATCTAGCCGAAAATCAGGAAGGTCCAAACAACCGAACTTGGGCTTTAAAAACCAGTCTCGCAGCCGTGTTTAGCCTCGTCACATATTGCTCCCTCACGTTGCGTGACAAGGCTAAACAGACTAGTGATCTGAATATGACTAAGACTACGGTAAATTAAATTTGCATTTATTAGATCAAATTATGTTAGATCAGATTTGTTCAGAACTTCTTTAATGTTTCGTGGATTGATTGTTATAGATTGATATTAGTGATCCAGATACTGGGCCTTTTTTTAGAGGAGATACTTGCCTATCTTGGAGGGCACATGCATAAATGGGACCAGGTATATACTAGTGTATAGTTTGATTTGAGTAAAAATATGCCAATATCATATACATTGTCAGGGTTTCATCATGAACTACTAGACTGGCTATGTATTTACCTTATTTCTCTTCTGTTAGGAGCATTCAAACTCAATGGAATCACCAGAGAGGACGTGAGTATGATAAATAAACATATAAGTTTAGTGACATTGAAGGCGTAGTCTGTAGAATAGCATAGATTCATCTTAATTGTAGCTTATACTTGTTTATTAAGTAAAACTTCGTTTATGCAGTTTCCATTAGAAATAAAGAGTTAAAAGTTGTTTGATCATTTCCGTATTGATTGATTTACAGACCGAAATGCTAAACAGGGCAAGGGAGTTTACTAAATTCGCGCTACCGCCGCCCGATCTACCCCCAAGACTACAACGAAGATCTGGAAA
Organism: Metridium senile; assembly: GCA_949775045.1. Lineage (NCBI taxonomy): Eukaryota > Metazoa > Cnidaria > Anthozoa > Actiniaria > Metridiidae > Metridium > Metridium senile. Next base: position 37,796,851 of record OX459095.1, read on the forward strand.
TAAAAAAAATGGTTCACTCTGTAGTCTGTGTTTTCTAAATTATAATGTTTGACTTAAAAATATAATGTATTGATTGTAATTAGCAGCATTTTTTACAGTCAGATTCAGAGTGAAATTTGTAAATAACTTGGCCATATTAAAGATGGTGTTGACCAAAGTCATTGAAAATGAGAGGAGAGAGATATTAATTCAAGAAATGGAGGTAATCCGTGTACCCTTCAAGTTCTTTCTGGTCCAAGAGGGAGAGACAAGCACGATAAAGTTTACAAAACTTGATGGTAGGGCTCAGTTCTTTATCAGGTTAAAATATTAATTGCCACTAAATCGGATGTAAATTTAAGATATAAGCGACTATTTTGATGCATTTGGATTGGATTTGGATTGGATTTTTTACAGGCAAAGAATTGAAGAACGTTCTTGACAAACTAGATGTTAGAAAAGTTCTTACTGATATCCCTTCTATCAACACCGGTGACGTCGTGCTAATTTGGAGTGTAAGTATTTTTTTCTAAATTTGTTCAAATTATCATTTATCATTGCCATTAATAATATCATAATTATATATTACTATTATTATAATTGTTGGTATTTTGCACATTTAACAGGGATTTCAAACTCTGATAACCGCGCTCTCAGCATCTCCAGGAGACCAAGCTTATCTCACTCCACTTGTCTTTCAAAGATATGCCAGGGAGTGGGGTAAGGCTTTTCTGACTGTTAATGGCAATCAAGAAGACGTGACACTGTACATTCCTGGTAAGCCGGTAATGATATAATATTTGCATTTAATAACAAAAATGCACAATGATTCGTGAAATAACAAAAACTAAAAGGTTATTTTCATAACTGAAATATTTATACAAATTGAAATTAGTTATCAACTGTTTGTCTCCATTTAGCTATGATCTATCACGTCCCCCAATTTTGAGACTTATGGTTCTATAAGTAAGTTCAGCTGCCAACCAGTGGAGAGAAAAAAAACAGTTTGCAGAACCAAATCTTCCATAGGGCCTCCCAGAAAGGTGGAATGGGCTCTAAATACACAGTACAGGTTAGTGCAAAATGACTACAATTTGTGCACTGATTTTCAGAAGCAAGCAAATTCACTTTACTTTACGTAACGATGGGTGCTTGTAACGCAATTCCAGCTGATATGCAGTACATCGAATAACATGCCTCTAACTAAACTTGTCCAGTGAAAACAGACAAGAGAGGTAAAACAAAAAAGAGCTTTTTGCAAAGATATAGTTAACGTCTTTAATTGTTTTCTTTCATTTTATTGCAGTTAACGTTGTGTCCTATTGATAGCCGTTGATCATATGTAGTTACATTTATTAAAGTTGTTTCACGTACATATATTATCCTGTAAAAACAGAGAGGTAAAACGGAAAAGAGCTATTTTCAAAAATACTTGACTGGTTAGCTAACGTCGCTGTTTCCGTCTTTTGCAGGTCTACCCGACTGTTAGATACCAATGATAAAAGGTTAAATTCAGTATAATTTGAAATAACGTTACGTTGCTACAGAATTCACAAATTTAGAATGTTCCGAAAGAGGTAAAATATATTTGGGAATATATTTGCTATCCATATAGAATGTATCTTTTAAAAATTCTAAAATACATACTATATGAGTGACGTCACAAGGTCACAATTCATACCTCTTTTATTTAATATTACTTCATTTTTATTATAGAATAAATGTGTAACAACATATAAAGATAAAATATTTTACTTTAAACAAAATATTTTTATTTCATATATGTAACTATATAGAATTTAAGCAAATTTAGTCAGAACTGAATGACACTATTTAGGAATATTTAGGCAGGAAATGACGTCACACGAGGTAATACTGACGTCTTTTATCCGAATATACAAAGTGTACTATCTCTCCCATTCATATTCACTACTACTTGAGCACTAAATGATAAACTTTTCCTTAATTAAATGTATAATGTTGTTTTAGTTTTTCTGAGGAAAACAAAATGGCGGCCATTGAGTGATCGAAGTGTCGATTGAAATGTCGATCTCAACATGAAAGCTGCCGTTCCAGGATTGCCATCATACCTTTTTGTAATCCTGAATAGTCAAAGATTATAATAAAATGAGTTCCATCTGTTCCCCTTAAGTGAGTTAATATAAGACTCGGGTCAGCTGATGGACTAGTTCGTTTGCTTTAACGGATGAGCTATGTGGCAGACCAACGAAGAATTTTGTGGATTTCGACTTTGGGGAAACTTTTCATTAGCGAAATTGCATGTGTTGAACTTGTCAAACTTGTATTGAGAAAATGGCGCCAAATGTACGATCAAAGATTTCGGTGGGAAAAGGAGAAAGGAATTGGTGTACGTTTCCATGGTCTTTGGAATTGTCGGTGCCGTACTAAGGCAGCGAGAGCTTAGCAGTAAAGTTGTAAGTACTCCCGAGTTCATCTTGAGAACTACATCAATTCTTTTACAATACATTCTGCTTGTACGAGTGCGACTTACCGTACCAAGTGAAACAAGCTTGAAGACACTATTGCAAACCTGCAATCACAAATATCATCATATGAAAAACAGGTGATATCACTTAAGGGGAAAATCAGGCAGGCAACAGTTAAGACAGTCAAGACTCCTAGATCAGCGTCTTGTAATTCAAATCTCCCTCCAACGCCGCCGGACGAATCGCCAGAGGCCAACAACGTAGTGTCCCGCAACTAAAGGACATTGTCAACAGCAGCAAATTCACAGAAATAAAAAAGAAAAAGAAAATTCAAAATCGAACGAAGTCTGTGTATGAAGAAGTTAATGATGTTTGTTGTGTTTATTGAGAGTCACTGGGGTCCATTCTCGGAGAGAGGGTCCTTGCTGACGATGAAATCGTGCGAACTACTATGTACGAGGAAGTCGATGTTGTAATTGAACGAAAAGGTACAAAGAGAGGATTTGAGGCTATGTTTTCCGAGGATAAATGTTTGATTTATTTCAAGACATTGCGTCAACCAGATTGGATACTTTTGTACTTCAAAATAAAAGCAAAAGTACCAGATGAAGCTTGGCAAACATTATTAAACCTTTCCAACCTTGGAAGAAGCGGGGTAAGTAAGTCCATTAAAAAACTATCAATAATGTTAATTATACTTATCAGTGCAGAAAATAGTGACATATTATTTTTTATACAAGGAGTATTTTTCGCAGGATCGAAGAAAAACAATATTAATTAATGCATATCTGTAAGAATAATAATGATCATAATGATAATATTTATTTACATAAATAATCACACAGTACATTTCTACTGTTTTTCGTTTTTCACTACAAACAGAGAAAAAAGTTTATATGAATATGTTAAAGCGTAAAACGGTAGTCATATTAGTATATGTATCCTTTAGTGGTTCTCATGAATGGCTGTAGCACTTGATTTACTTGTTTATAATATATCTCTTATTTGGTTCCCAGAATACTATTGATGCTCCAATACTACTAACAAAGAACTGATGAAATGATTTTTGCGACAGTGAAAAAACTGATGGATGTATGCAAAATCCCCGATGTAAATAAACAGGCTTACGAGGTGGACTTGCGTTCAGTCGTGGTTTAGGCAATTCGTGAGCAAAGGCTGCACAGTCAAGATCACGAAGAAATCGAATTAAACATCAAGCTTGATGGACGATCTCTTGGAGGTAAGAGTTTTTATACTTCTAACATACATGTATATATCTATCTATAATAATACCTATTTGTAAGTGCATGCTTGATTTTTTTTGTGAATGAGCGATAAAGACGTATAATGGGTGGGCCATTAGAGAGTGGCAAATACCAAAAGAAATTCGAGGACAGCATTACAGAAAAAAATTGAAATCGTGCACAGCAACAATGACAAAAACAATTTCCCTAACTCTCCCCCTAACCCTAAACCTTCCCTATTCTTTTACAAAATAGCTGATTTTTAATTAACAGTCCAAATGTAAGCTTTCAGTCTCACAATGCATACATTGTATACAGCTTTTTGCAAGAACGTTGTCATATAAAAATATAGACAGCAAAATAAAAAAAACACATTTACATTTATTCACATTTATGGCAATTAGATAGCAATCGAGCCATACGATCTTCTCAAAACGTAAAATATATGAGCCGGACCAAAAATCCAATGTTTACTTTTTTCGCGGTTTTGTATACAATTTCACAATAATGCAATAATCGTAGAACTCGTCTATTTGTTTTTAATAAATTTTTATGAGGGCTTCAAGCTATTAATGTTTCGTAAAGTTTGGAAAATACCTTGAACCAATTTTCAAACATAGGCGTCGAAACCATTCTAACTGGTGATTTCAATATCGACTTTTCCAAAAATACACAATCCACTACCAAAAGCCTCAAGCGTTTATTAAAATCATTCAACCTTAAGCAAATAATAACTGGATTTACAAGAATAACACAGACCTCAAGAACACTAATAGATTTACTGTTTACTTCAAGACCGGAACTGTTCCACACTGGAGTCATTCCGATCGGGTTCTCTGATCATAGTGCTATTTTCGGAGTAAGAAAACTTCACAGAATTAAACTTCCTCCTCCAAAACTTATTGAAGCCAGAAATTACAAGAATTATGATCCAACATTGTTCAGGAACGACTTAAAGAATGTCCCATGGGAGGTTATTGGGCTTGATGAATCACCTGATGGATGCTGGAATGCTTTTAAGGACTTGTTTTTAACAGTTGCTGACAAACACGCCCCAATAACAACGCGTCGAGTTCGTGGATTTTCAGCTCCTTGGATAACTCGTGATTTAAAAACTCTAATGCATCAACGCGAAAATGAACACAAAAAGGCAATCAAAACAAATAATGAGATTCACTGGAGCAAATATAAACGCTTACGCAATGCTGTAAACACAAAAATGCGTAAAGAAAAATCTACTTATTATTCAAATAAACTGTCCGAAAGTCAAGACTCCAAAGAAATGTGGAAAACGTTAAACAAGATTATTCCCAAAAAGACAAAAGCAAAGCCTCCAAGTACAGATGACCAAAATGCCTCGAGCTTCAATAGATTTTTTACTTCAGTTGCAAAAACACTGTGCAGTCATTTAGTAAGCTCCGCCTTACCAAGACTTTTAACACCTAGAATAAATGACAGTTTCGTTCTGCAAGAAATTCGTCCTAACTTTGTATTTAAAGAACTGAAATCAATGAAATCAACAAAAGGAACTGGTCTGGATGGCATCCCTGCAAGACTACTGAAGGACTCTGCTTCTGAAATATGCGGTCCGATCACTAACCTCATTAACATGTCAATTAATACTAGTTCTATTCCATCAGAGTGGAAATCTGCAAAAGTGACTCCCATATTTAAATCAGGGAGTAGGAGTGATTTAAATAATTATCGCCCAATTTCAGTTCTTCCCCTTATTTCAAAAATAATGGAACGCGCTGTTCAAGTGCAAATGGTGGAATTTCTTACAAAGAATAAAGTCCTGTCTAATTACCAATCTGGTTTTCGCAAGAAACATTCAACAGAAACAGCTACTGTACATCTCACTGACCATATATTGGAACACATGGACAAACAAATGACGACGGGCGCTATTTTTATAGATCTCAAAAAAGCGTTCGACCTAGTTGATCATAAATGCCTGCTACACAAAATGGAACATTATGGAATAAGGGGACAAAGTTTAAGCTGGTTTGAAAATTATCTCACCACTCGTTTTCAGTCAGTCAAGTATGGCAAGGACCTGTCATCTAGTCTCCCAATAGACTATGGCGTTCCCCAAGGATCCATACTGGGCCCAATACTATTTGTGTTATACATAAACGATCTACCACAGTCACTTCTTAAATCTTCAATAAATATGTATGCTGACGATACGGTTATCTATTTCACTGGGCCTACCTCTACCGTTATTATAGAAACTCTACAGGATGATCTAAATCATATCGCGGATTGGTTACTGGATAACAGATTGATACTAAACCAGAGCAAGACCAAATGGATGCTGTTTGGGACAAGACCTAAACTAGAACACACCACAAACATTGAGATCCAACTCTATGAAAAAAAAACTAAAAAGAGTATCTAGTTTTTGCTATCTGGGAATAACGTTAGATGAAAACCTTCTATGGAATGAACATACTGAAATACTATGCAGTAAAGCAAGTAAAAGCATAGGCCTACTGGCCCGTTTAAGACCCTATCTTACACTTAAAGCCGCCAAGTGCATTTATAACTGCATAATACATCCCATTTTTTGTTATGCTGATACAGTATGGGGAGAATTACCACTAGGAAGTAGCAAAAACCTACAACGACTACAAAACAGAGCAGCTCGTGTTATAATAAGGAGAGACTCAACAGATGAAGCTTTCAACATTTTAAGATGGACAAACTTACAAACACAAAGAAAAATGCACAAGTGCATTTTAGTCTATAAATGCCTAAACAACCTAGTACCAGAATATTTAACTAATTATTTTATCTGTAATAAACAAATTCACAATTATAATACAAGACGTAAAAACGACTTGCACAAGCCCAAAGCAAATTTAACTCTAGGTAAAAGAACTTTTAGATTTTCAGGTTCTGCCACTTTTAATAGCTTACCTGACGTAATTAAAAATGCAACTTCAATTATTAAATTTAAAAAGCTTATAAAAGATTCATTTTCCAACTAGTACAATTCCAAATCATAAATAATCATTTTTATCTTTTATAATTATTTGTAATTTTAAATCATTATTATTCTCTTGTCTAGTTTAAATAGGATGCTTTATAACTTGTAATTTTTATAAACAATTTTAGATATTATTCCATCGTTAAGTAAATTTATTAGTATAATATGTACATAGTTAATAGTTTTAATATCTTATATCGTATATAATGTATTATTTGCAGGGCCCCTCTGGATACCAGCCTAGTTGCTGAATGGGCTACCCTGCCTAAATAAAGTTTACTTACTTACTTACTTACTAAAGTCTCTGATTTCCATGTCCATTGGGTAGTTTTAAAGGTATCTAATGTAGACGCAAAGTTTAGTAATATTGAGATACTGCTCAAAGATGTGGTGCTCGGGAAGTTCTATTGTTTGATGTTTGGCACAGCAAGACATTCCTTCACCATTTGCATGATTTCACGGCGCTTGGCTGCCCTACGACTCATTTCCGAAGTATGGTAATATACAGATGCTTCGTTAACGTTACCGTGCGCGTTTCAAAAGCACATTAGCATTCTTCGGAAATGATTCGCTCAATTTTAAGCAATGTTGTTGAGCATTGGTTACAAATAACTTTTGTTCATGATATATTTTTATTCAGTCTGTTATATAAAGGCCGGGAAAACAGTTTAATTTTAACATATGCTTCTAAAACTCATGAATAATTAATGAAGAGAAAACAAAGACAAAATCACTAGCGTGAAGGAGTTTGAAATCTGATGAAACACTTGCATAAAATTAAGCCAACTTCGCTTTGAATTTCTCCAATAATTATCCAATAATTTGAGAAGTAATATCCAACACTCGAAAGAGTGATTCATCAGGTTTTCAAACACCTCAAAATGGGCCCAAAAAAACTCGGCTGCGCCTCGTTTTTTCAACCCATTTTTCGGTGTTTGAAAACCTGATGAAACACTCTTTTTCGTGTTTGATATATTACTTCAACATCCGTTCGAGTTTGTTGAATGGCAATGTTTAAACGCTTTGATCATTGTTGAAACGTATTGAATTGGTGTTGAAAGAGTTTTTAAAAAAGCGTTTAAACATTTCCACCATCAATAGATATAACATTACTAAATTTCAATTTTTCGAAAGTACTTTTGATTTTTTTCGTTTTGCTAGGGCATTCACATTTTAATGTGGACTTTTTCGTAGACTAAGTAATGCGAACACGTCCACCGTTAACCATAAACTTTTTGACAATAATTTTTGTTTAACAATATATTTGTTTAAACACATATTATAGGCAGTCTAATGAGCGTAGTGTGGACGCAGAACGGCTTTTTTTAAAGAAACATTCTAGACGGTAAATCTAAAAACAACTGACCAAGCGTGGCTAACTGCGAAATTGTGGTGGAGAGTGGAGAATAATACAAAATAGTTTTGTAGTCTAGTTACCGTAGTTCTTGAAATATTTTAAAGTAGCTGCTAGGAAGGTTCATATTGTTACAAATAGATTGTTTTTTGACACTAGCATTTAAATTAAAACGATAAGTTTTTTCAGACGTTTCGATCAAGTCTATGATGATCTTCAGTGTGAAGCAATGTTTGCATGCGCAAACTTAAATAAGGTTACAAATTAGCGCGCGCGCCGAGATTTGCGAGATTCTACTAGCGTTTTACAGATTACAGGAACGATCGAATTCAAATTCCTAAATTCCTAAATTCAAATGCTAGTGTCAAAAAAACCAATCTATTTGTAACAATATAGACACCGTACTTACTCGAAGCGCCGCGGCGTTCTTAAAAAAAAATTTTAATCTCCCTGTCTTGATCCGAGATAACTCTACATCGTGGACTACATCGTTTCACATGGAACTTTCACACATTTTTCACATGATCACTGTGTGAAAACTGTGTGAAAATTTTCACACACTCTTCACATACTTTTCACAACTATTTCACACATACCCTCCCAATAGTGATAGTTGATGACGTAACATTTGAAAGAGGTCGCTTTTCACAAAGGTGACAAATTGTGAATGAAAGTTTCAGAAGCGATATGATCATGTATGACGCAGACAATAAAATGTACTTGGCTTTTTTTCGTGATATATATAAGGAAGAATTGACGCAAGAAAGAGTATTTATGTATTTTTTTAAACCATCACTTTGGCCACGAAAGTATCAATGATGTTTTGGAAAAATACAATGACGGACAGCATGTCTTTCCAGATGTTACTCTTCTTCATTTGCAACGGTTGTCCACCAGAACTATCCCTTAAGTAGATACTTTCGACAACTCGATGGTGTAATGGCCTTCAAGCAAGAAAACGGATGGATCAATTAAGATGGATCATGAGAGTACCTACCAGCGAGGACTGCTATGTTAAGCGCTGGTTTTACTATGACTTGCATCGAAAGCCATACGTTTACTTAAACGGTGATAAACTATGACTTGACCTTTCAAGAATGAAATGAGCTTCCTGTTAAGGTTGATATTTCACTTTGCTGTTACCTTGAAGAAAACTTTATAAAGCATTGTAATTATATTGTAACTTTATTGTATTGTCTTTCATAAATAAAGGCATATTTGTTTTAATTGATAATATGTATTTAACCGCTGTTATATGAAATAAATATAATGTTTTTACAAAGTTAAATTGTATTTACTTGTAAACGTATATATTGATTTTGTTGCGACTAATAGCGAAAGGTATGAGTAGAAGGATAAAATTAAGGAAAAGCAAGATCAGTGATATATTTTACACAATTATGATGCAATTTTTATAACGGTGGTGAACAATATCTGGTTTTAGAAAGTCTGTTTTCCCTTGCCCTGTAGCTTTTCATTTCTTGAGAATAGATAATGCATGAAATGAAGTGTAAAGATCCGCCTGTGTAGATTGCCTGTCAATTTCCTGTTAAATATGCTTGTAAGATCTACCAATAGACAATGAGATACATCAACAAGGCAATCAATAATGATCACGTGATTGTAAGATAATAGTTGATGTCTGAACACTAAAACAACTACTATCTAACTAAATGAAACCAACTAAACACGCGAACCTAGCTATATCTCTAAAGTCTTTCCAGATTGTTGATTATTTTTTATTTAATTGGCGAAAGTTTTTTTAAAGTAACAGATTTTCTACGAGTGGTACAGAAATTCGTGACTGGGAAAGATCCTCAGAATTGTCGATTGAAGTCCAAGAAAAAGAAAGCCCATCAAGAAGACGACAACGACGAATTTGAATATGAGTCTTTCAAAGCAGAAAGTGAGAGCATACTACACATCTGGAAGGAAAAAGTAGAAGAAGTAAATGTTTTTACAGTCACCCTGCCCGAGAGTCGTTCTGCCCGGAGCAAGTCCGCTCGATCTCCGAGTCGATCCGCCCGGACTTGGAGTCCATCCGCCCGGACTTTATAAGTCGATCCGCCCGATGATTTAGTTAATGTTTAGCTACCAAAATTAATCTTATCACATGCCTCAAGCTGACAAGGAACCTGCAATACAGGAATTACACGGCAGCATAGTTAATAGAGGGGAATGGTTATGAAGGCCGGTAAACTTCAAAGGGGCATGTTAGTGTTATCATTTTGGGCTGTCACGCAACGCTGAACCTGCACACTCAAATCCAAGAAGGCGTCCAAATTGATATGAAATCAAAAGAGCTCCTCTATTTTATCGCCTTTTTACATATTTATAGTCTATTTACATCACAATTCAACTAGAAATTGAAATTACTATATCAAATAGTCATGCCAGGTGAAAATTGAACAAGCTTGGGCTGCGGGTCTTGCAGAAGGACGAAGAGTATTGGAATATGGAAGCTGAAAACAACGAGTACAAGAAATGGAGAGAGGATTGTTTGAGTGGAATAACTAAGACCAGAGTAATCAACAAAGATTTTAGGGACCAAATTAATGGCAAACGGATAGAGTTTTAAACAAAAAGGCATTTTCGCCCGGAGGATGTTGAAATATGTAAGTATTATTGGAGCTTTGTGTATACATAACTATGGTCGTATCGTTTCATGGGTTAATGAAAACACTCAGCATTATTTGGACAATTTATATTAGTAGTTAGTATAATTTCACAGATAGGTTATATAATATACATTTATATAATAGTTTAATATCATAAAGTAATTTAATATGTGATAAAATATTGAAAACAAGCTAAACCAACCATGTTAACCTGGAACACAAACAAATATTTGGCCTTAGTTTTCTTAACTTTGATCTTGGGGTGCTCAATAATATTTTTGGCCATAGAAAATGAGTGAACTCGTACATAAACGTTGATGATGCTATACAATACACTTTCTCTTATAATAATAATGACAGTATTTATTTATACACGATATGTTTTACAGCATGGCTGATCTGGTCTTGTTTTGTATGCACTCTCTCACTTTACATTTTACATATTTACACTTAATATACCAATTTTTTCATGCTAACTTAAGCCTCTGCCACTATTCGTTCTTATAATTGTGTGATGTCTTAATGTCTTATGTGACTGGTAGGTTCTAGTTCAGCTTCTGACAGCATAATGTTATACTGAGATACTATAATATCACTGATTGGCTTAGAAATAATACTAGGGAAATCAACTTTTTGTAAACCAACTTGAGAGGTGAACTCCCTAAACCGGTTATTAGATTTTGTGAGTGATCATGACGTTGTTAACCTGTATGGAGTATTCACCGTAACAAGGACGTTTTTCTCTACTCATAAATCCAACACTAACCTAGCACATCTTAGTGACACAGACTTCGAATCGCTTGTTCGTCTCTGCCTTACTAGTGACGTAGTCCTCATACAAGACAAAAGCTACAGACAGAAATCAGGTCTCGCCATGGAACTACCGAAAGACAACCAGCTACCTTTCTTGGACACATTACATCATGACACCGGCACATTCACCACCCAACTGTACATTAAGCCAATTCACAGTCAATGTATCACTCCATGGGACAGCCATGGTCCCACATCGATGAAGAGAGGTATCCTGATAAGAGAGAGCATTATCTAGATCTTCCGACTCGAAGTCCTGCACACAATCACTTAAAATTGTGAAAGAAGTGTTTATGAAGAATGGTTACCCTAAAGCATTTGTAGAAAACACCATCAGACGCACTGTGCACAACAACAGTAATGCACACAAAGAACAAGAACATGACAAAGACATCATTTATCTAAAAATGCCTTTCATCAACGAAGAGCTCAAAAGACGGACACAATCAGTTATCAGTCGCACAGGGATGGATAATATCAAAGTATACTACACCTACGGACGCAGGTCAAGCTCCATCTTCACACCCGTCAAAGATAAACAAAGTTGCCCTGAGAATTGTGAAACTTGTAGCTGCGCGGTTAAGCCTAATATATGTTTCACCAATATTGCTGTGTACAATATTAGTCACTGAAGAAGCTGTAACAAGCGAAACGTTTGAATATTATATAAAAAAAATTACATAGATGCCTTATGAAGTCAATTCTCAAGTTCATAGACCTCGATAACATGCACCTCATTTTTATTGTTTTAAACAATTCGAATATACAAGTTAATTAACAATGTCTTCATTTCTTCTTTCAGGAAATAAGAAGAATCACTAAATGTATCGTAACTAAGAGCGCCATTTGAGATTATTGACATTATTGACCATTGTGCCTACTTAAACGATATCTAGTTTCACAAGCAGCAACACGACCTAACGTCACGTATTCTTTAGAAATAGATAATCAACAGCCAGATTCGATAAACATCTTCTGTGGCCCTCCAAAATCACTTTAATAGCATTTGACATCCATTCCTCACAGTTTAAGAACTTTACAAATAAATAATAAAGCTTTTAAAAGACTGACTTTGAAAACAAGCAAAAGGTTTCTTGTTACTTCTGTTGTTTGCGCATGAGCAAGAGTCGTTACTATGGATGACATCATTGTTTATATCTCACACAGCTATTCGGTTGCATACAAACAAGTAATTCATAAGTTCGGCCTGTTTCCGCTTATTTCGGATTTATTCCATAAAGGTATTGACTGATAACGACTGGGCATCGACTTTTGAAGAACGTTCAACAAAATGGCGGGTGAATTTGTTACGAATTCGGCTTGAAATGTGAGTCTGATTGCTCGATTTTGACAACTTGCAACAGTATTTTCATCAGAACTTGGTCCATACCTAACTAAAATATAAGAAATTTGTCACAATAGTAAAACAATGTTTAATAAACATCGTCACCCAAAATTATACATAATTCCTGTAATTTTTTAGCGCTGTTTAACTAAAGCAAATATTCAACGGTCTTTAAAATCTCGTAGATAATGCTTACAAATTTGGACAGCCTTTGAGAATTTGTCTTTTAGTCTACGTTAAATCCACAACAAATTGTAGCTTGAAATGTTATTTATTTCGAAAAATATCATTAAAAAGTAATTTTAGACGCCTCGGCTTCCTGTGCTATTTTCACAGTGTGAAAAAGTTAAAGTTGTTAAAGTGTGAAATCTTACACTACAAATTAAATTTTTTTGTAGTGTTTAATAAACGAGCAGGAGTGTTTTATCAGGATTTAAAACCACGAGTTGTAGCCGAGTGGTTTTAGACCTGATAAAATGCGATCTCCGAGTTTACGGCTTCAAAAACCCACGGGAATAATTAATGAGGTTTGAACGGCCTTACAATCTCATGACAAAAGAAATAAAACAAAAAATTATGATTAATCAGTTCTCTAGGGAAAAATTAAAAAAAAATGCATTGAACGGCTTCAAAAACCCACGGCGATAATAATGAGGTTTGAATGCATGGCCTTACAATCCCATGACAAAAGAAATGAAACGAAAAATTATGATTAATCAGTTCTCTAGGGAAAAATTCCTTAATGGACCTAAATCAACATATTTAATAAAAAACTCCATGGTTAATTAGCACTTATTGGGTATAAGTATTCATTCTCGTCAAGGCTCTCCGACCAACGATCGACCTAGAATGCCTCCAAAGCGGATCTTTCGCGAATCAAAAAGTGCATTAGAAGAGCAAGCTTTTCTAGAGAAATCTGTTTCTAGCTCCAGACGCTATGTAACAAAATGGTCATTCAAGATTTTTGTCTCTTGGCAAAGTTGAAACCAAAATAAAAATCTGGGTTTAGAAGAAATTGGATTTAAAGCCGAGTTTGGAAAAATGCAAAGTCTTGACACTAATATTGTCAACAAGACAGCCGAGTCCTTGAACTTTTGGCTGACGAAGTTTGTCCAAGAGATTTGCAAAGAGGATAGACAGCGATATCCCCTAGATCTGCAACGTCATTTGGATGAGGGTAATAGAGCTGAAGCAGTTCGACTGCTAAATAAAGATGACAGAAGGTAAAATATTGTATCACTTAGTTTTCAGTATACAAGTGCTTAGGCACGAGATAGGATAATCATCGAGTTAGAGGTTGAGTTGAGTTTGAGTTGAGTTTGAGTTGAGTTAGAGTTAGCTTTGAGTTAGCTTTGAGTTAAGTAAAATATGAAATATCAACTTTAAATATCAATATAATTTTAATATATGCAATAAAACTGTAAAAAAAAAAGACCTATACAGTATACACTTACATATTCAAAAACGAATAAAAAACTGCATTATTTCACGTAGTCAAATTATAACAACTTTACCTTATATGCTAGCAAATGTAGACAGTTTCTTTCAATGTCACTTCTAGTTAGATTTATTTTTAGCACATTTTCACTTAATACTTGTAAGTTTGACTCTAAATAAATGTAAATAACTGTAAAAAAAGTACTGTGTCTGCTAATACAGATGATCGTTTACGCTCGATTTCGGACTTTATGAGCATATATATTACATAATTTTTCACCTTACTCGTACATATTTCCTATTAATTATTTAACAGATCTCGAGAACAATCCTCACGTAAGGTAGTCTGAAAAAAATACGTCCACAGCTCTTTTAGTTTTTATATTGTGAATTATTTGGTTCCAAGCGCAGTTTTTGCCATTTTTCGTTCGAAAACTTGCAGAGTGGGTACTATTCGAAATCCAATATCTCAGAAACGAGCTCGGGACACCCCATTTTTCTCTTTTTCATCTGAATCACCATTAAATTTCCTATGAAATACCTTGCTAATAATAAATTCTGATTTGTTTTTCGTATAGTAGTCATCCACCTTAAATCCGTTTTCAGCACAATTTTACACAATACTTGCTGGGTTGACTCCAAACTGATAAATGTAAAAAAAAAACATCAACATGTACTTTCATACTGGCCGAGACTCGCCATGATCTTTAACACAGGGCTCCCACATGCAACAAAGGAAAAATATTATGTTTCTCTTTTTATAAAGCTATTGGTCAAAGGTGCATATATAATTGAATTTGAATAATAATAATAAATAATAAATAAGCGAATAAAATATATCATGAGATAAATGCCATGTTATGTTATTGTTGCAGTTTTAATTTATTATTTATTTGATAATAAATGAATAATTTTAAAACGATGGACAGAAAATTTAATCTCAAAGACAATAACATGCTACCAACTGGTTAACATACCCGGCCACATCTGCCACAATAGCAATCATGTCAGACCTTTTGCAGGCTATATTATCGTCAGAATAACAGTTTGTTTCATAACTTCTTCCTTTCCCTTTTAATCGCTATTCAGAATAACATATAAGATAGAATAGACCGGCATCAAGGGACAACTGAGCTAATTTACAGATAATATTGTGTCAGTTTTTTTGTCAAGAAAACGTAAATTACGTTTTCTTGACACCAAAAAACAGACACAATATTCTCTAAACATTATGTTTAAAAGAAATTGCAGACGAAATACGAAATTTAAGCGCGAAATAAAAATAGTTTTCTCATTAAGTTTTAAAACAGCACTTACCTCGAAATTGATTTAAATTAAAACAACCCTACTACTACAGACCAATATCTATTCTTTCAGCATTCTCGCAAATATTCGAAAAACTAGTTTGTCAGCAATTACTCAATTACATTGAAAAACATTAAATCTTAAATGACTATCAATTTGGATTCAGGAAAAACAGATCAACTGAGCAAGCTATTATTGAAACAACCGAATGCTTCAAAAAGTCCATAGATAACAATTTGTATACTTGTGGTATATTTCTGGATTTTGCTAAGACTTTCGACACGGTTAATCACAAAATCCTACTCAACAAACTACAACAATACGGAATTAAAGGAATCCCCTTAGGATGGTTTCTTAAATTACTTAGAAAACAGGAAACAGTATGTAGAATTAGAAGAAAAATCAAACCTAAGAACAGTTACATGCGGAATACCACAGGGTAGCTCGTTAGGCCCTCTATTATCATTAATATACATTAACGATATATCAAATTGCTCTGAAATGTTATCATTTAAGATATTTGCAGATGATACAACAATATTTGCATCATCACCTAACTTACTAGATCTGGAACTTTTAGTAAACAATGAGTTGGTAAAGGTCTCGAACGGGTGTAATGCAAACAGACTATCGATTAATATTCGTAAAACTAACTTATGATTATTAAATCACCGAATAAAAGATTGACGTAGATATTAAACTTTCCAACAATGAGAATTCGTATACCTCTATCGAAAACAAAGATCATGTCAAGTTTCTTGGTGTATTCATTGATGAAAATATATTGTGGAAATACCACATCGCCTTTTTATGTTCTCGTTTATCAAGGAATGCAGGTATTTTACTAAAACTCCGACACTATGTTTCTCTACCACAAATGAAAACAATTTATTACAGCCTAGTTTACCCATACTTAACGTATGCAATTGTTGCGTGGGGTAGTGCCTACAAAATTCATCTGGCAAAGATACAAGTAAAACAAAATCACATAGTAAGGATACTATTCTTTGCAACACTATATGGTAAAAACACCGCTAAAGCTTTACCTTTTATCAATCTACTAGATCTGCTAACAGTCGAGAATATTTTCATATTAAATTCTTTAAAATTTATCCACTTATGGCAAACAAATCAACTGCCATCTATTTTTGACGATTACTTTCAATTTGCAAAAAAAAACATAGATATAACACTAGGTATGTCTCAAATAAAAATCTTTATAAACAAACATTTAGAACAAACTTAGGAAAACAAACCATTAGTGTAATAGCTTCTCACATATGGAAAGAAATTCCAACTAATCTAAAAGAAGTTAAGAACATCTCCTTATTCAAAAAGAAAATTAAGGCGGTCTTTTTACAAAGACAAAGCAGCCTCAATACTTAGAAGTGAACAAACAATAATCTTCTTCTTTATTAATACTAATTGGTATATTTTTGTATCCACTTTTGTGTAATCTGTATTTTGTTTGTTATCCATATATATGTAATTTGTATTATTATATTTATATAATAAGGCCTATCTTTCAGCTCGTTTAAAATACAACATAACATAACTAGTGGCTAACACGAAAACCTCCCAGTTAATTTAGCCTCTAGGCATATGCATTCAAAATAGACAAAATTACAAATAAATACGCACATATTTTATCGTAACTAAAACTACCGTTTGTAAATTAAAACCACAAAATGTACTATGAAAAAAATGTAACTTGTTTGCTAAAATAGAAATGTCATGTCATGTATTATATTGATATATTATTATTTGTCTATATATTATCATTTAGAAAGACTGATGCTAAACAATTTCTATGAATTTACTTGCAATGGAAATGTGTTTTTGTTCTATATTTATAGTCTGATGTTATCTATGTCTTAGGTCCTTGAAAAGATCATAGACATATGGCCACATACAGATGGAGTGAAGAAAGTTGTGCTGGACTTTGAAATAGCATTGCGGCAGGCTGTCCAGTCAGTTCTCCCAGAGGTAGAGAGATTGGGATGTGTATTCCACTGGAGCCAAGCAGTGTGGTGCAAGGTTGGTTACTGGTGTCAAGCCTTTTCATAGCCCTGTTACCATAAAACCTATACTGTCAACTATATACATGCAGTTTTTCCACAGCAGTAGCCATCAGTTTCTCAGTTGCTATGACCCATTCTTTTTTTCTTTTTTAATTTTTCTGCAGGTGCAAGAAATAGGACTACAGATGATGCCACACATAAGTACATCAGACAACTTCTGGCCCTACCCTTCCTGCCAATTACACAGATCTTGCCAATATTCGAGGAACTAGAGACAAAAGCCACAACACAACCACTAAAGAACCTGGTGAGCTACATAAGATACCAGTAGATGGAAAGCACTACCTATCCACCTGAAAACTGGAGCATTTACGGTCAGGCAATCCGTACCAATAATGATATAAAGGGCTGGCATCATGGTCTGAATCGTCGCGCTTGCGGTAGAGTCGACCTTCCGTTTTACCTACTGATAGAATTATTGAAAAAAGAATCTGCACTAGTTACCATTCAGATGAGGCTAGTAGAAGATAAGAAGCTTAAGCATCCAAATAAATGGGTCAATGGGAGGAGTACAGCAACAATAGAATAACTTCACGACTGCATCTTGGAACTGGAGACTATGGCCACCTTGTCATAGATCACAGTTCTATGCTATTGAGGCAATTCCGTTCTTTGCATAAATACTCAACCCAAGGCTTCGAGGCATCACACAAGCTGCATCGTCAACTGTAAATTTCCTAAAGCAAAAGAATGCTTAGAAACAGGTAAGTTAGAATATAAAAAGAATGACATTCATTCAGTTTATCACAAAAATAATTTAATAATTAATTTTTTTAGGCAAAACTAAACTAAATTACCGTGGCTTTGGAAGAAACTACAGACCTGACATTACCACCTGGTCAGATAAAGAAAAAGTGGGTATTGGCCATTGACCAACTTTTTACCAAAATACTTGGAGAAGACTTCTTAAAGTACACATACCACAAAGACAAGGGGACGTATGTTGATGAAGAGGTTGTTTCTAATTTGACAGACTACAATCATGACAACTGGGAAAACGGTTACAATAATTTCATCTCAGAGGTAGACGATTGTAAGCCTCCCATGAAAAAGAGGATCAGACTGCAGTCCACTACAACAGCAGCAAACTGTGTGATATCCATTGACGACGATGATAATGATAACAGTGACTTGTCTTCGGCACCCTCATCAGATTCTAACTCTGTGATATCCATTGACGACGATGATAATGATAACAGTGACTTGTCTTTGGCACCCTCATCAGATTCTAACTCTGTGATATCCATTGACGACGATGATATTGACTTGTCTTCGGCACCCACACCCTGCCCTATTGGAGATGGTAAGGCTCTTCATGATGCCATTGTTCAATGCAAAAGCAGACGTGCTTCATTGCATCCACGGATACCTCAAGTCCCAATGACAGATTACTGTAGAGTCACCACTATTTGTAGCAATTTCCATTCCAATAATCTATCACAAGTTCCAAAACTACCTAGGTTGACTGTTGTAGAGGAAGCTCAACAAATTATGAGAAGAAAAGGTGTAAAGGTTATCACTATAAATGAAGTTGGCTCATTTGACGAGAAGGGTTTGGCAGTTCTCAAAATGTTTTGCCAAATATCTGAAACAAAACATTCCATTAATAGAGAGATTAATTGGCTGGCCCAATTTAATCTGAACTCTAGTGACAGAAATCGTATAGAGAATGCTCTTTGGCACTTGCCAACAAATCATCCAATTTTGAGGATTGGAAATAAATCCATTGATGTCATGTCTTTTACTTGCCTGGTTGAGGAAAGATATGTTGACAATTTCATCAACCATGTAAATCCTACTTCCACTTTGTATCTCCCAACTGAGCTTTATACCTGGATGCAAAGCAGTGACAGAGGGTTCAGGACAAGCCAACTGCAAAGACAAGCTAATACACTTCCACAACCACATAACTCAACTCAACTCATTGCTCCTGTGTACATGTGTAAACACTGGGGTCTGATGTATGTAGACCTCCATCAGCAAGCAATCTTCTTTGATGATGGGATGAAGTTTGAACCGCAAAGATTGTTTTTGCCTTTCATGAAAGAAGCACTTGATCTCCTATTTGGAATACTTCTAATGGCCAAGTTATTGAAATCACAGTTCTGGAATTCTCACCATTGTTATGTAAGGTTTGGTATGCTTTCGCAAGTACCATACAATAATGATTGGGTCTGGGAGCTGTGGTGTTGGAATTATTCTAGCTAACAGAGACCTGATAAAACATGGGCCAAAAATAATCAATAATTTCAAATGGGAATTTGGGAACATGCACATCCTTAGAAAAGATCTAATGCTAAATATATTGACATCTACATAAACATTTTTAATAAACTTTTCAGAACAACAAAAACACAGAAGTGAACACTATAATTTGTAAGTGTAAATGAAGCTCAAATTCAGACCTGTAAATGGCAGTGTTACTTGGGTACTTAGTATACCTGTAGCACTGAGCTAACAAGCTGTTTGCGTCCATTTGCTTGGGTCACTCTAGTTGTACATATGTTATAGTGCTTTGATAATTTTTTTAAATTCCAAAACAAATCAATTCAGTCATGTAAATAGATACAATTTATTTAGACCTGTAAATGGCAGTGTTACTTGGGTACTAATTATACCTGTAGCACTGAGCTAACAAGCTGTTTGCGTCCATTTGCTTGGGTCACTCTAGTTGTACATATGTTATAACTTTTTTATGATTTTTTTACATTTCAAAACAAATCACTTCAGTCATGTAATAGATACACATTTTTAGACCTGTAAATGGCAGTGTTACTTGGGTACTTAGTAAACCTGTAGCACTGAGCTAACAAGCTGTTTGCGTCCATTTGCTTGGGTCATTCTAGTTGTACACATGTTATAGTGCTTTGATATTTTTTTTATATTCAAAACAAATCAATTCAGTCATGTAAATAGATACAAATTGTTTAGACCTGTAAATGGCAGTGTTACTTGGGTACTTAGTATACCTGTAGCACTGAGCTAACAAGCTGTTTGCGTTCATTTATAGTGCTTTGATAAGGGACGGGCCATTTGATACTTGATGGGGAGGAAGGCTTAATCCAAAAAAATATCGAGCAAGCTTTTAAACTCTAAAAAAATATTTGTATATTTTGAGCAGCCTTTGTTACACGAACAAAAAGTATTGAGTACTACCCAAAACATATCTTGCAACACATGTGTCCCCCCAAAAAATATCGGGCACCGACAAAAACAGCCCCCCCCCCCAGTGACCACGCTACATATACCATGCTACCCTCGTTGATAACTGAAGAAGTATTCGATTTCAAGTCGGAAGTGACGGAAACCGTCCAAATAAAACGTCAACTACTAGGGCCTAGCTTTTAACTCTGTCTTTTGGCAGGGAATTATATATAATAATATGGAAACACATTTTCTATAAATTGAAATGATAAGATTTACTTTTGATACTTTTTATAAAGCGGGGGTCTGAATCATTTTGTCACTTAATATTGAACTTACTTTCTATTTCCTGTGCAGTCATCATGCAGTATTAACAGTAATTCGATAGCGTTCTAGTTTTAGCACGCTCTATTCGTAAGTTACTCAAATAGTGCGACTACAGTTTTAGTAAATCAGCTAGTGAGATGGGATCAAATGAAGAAGCTCAAAGACGACTTAAAGAAATCCGAAAATACAAAAAAAGCAATGGACAGCAAGAAAGAAAGCGTGTGTGGCCGAAGGAAATATAAGCAAAGGAGCCGAAGTCAAGGAGGCGTGTGTTCAAACTACTATGATTGAACAAAATACCAGTGCAGTTAACATAGGAGTTAAATCTTCAGTTAAAGCTGGAGGCCAAGAGAGCACTAATGTCGCTGTAGAAAGCAAGTCCCATCTACCCACCGCACACGTATACGCTGACGACACTCAGATTTACTTATCATTCAGCCCGGATGTAAGTACAAATCAAGCAGATGCCATCTCATCAGTAGAGAACTGTGTTCGCGAAATCCGGCAGTGGATGCTTGAAAGTAAGTTGAAGCTCAATTATGACAAGACTGAGTTTTTACTCATTGGAACGCGGAAACAACTCGCAAAGACGTCAATTGATACCATCAAAGTTGGCAAAGCTCAAGTCAATCTGGCCACCACTGTCCGTAATCTTGGAACATGGCTTGACACCGAATTGACCATGAACACTGACATTAAAAGAACTTGTAAAAGTGCTTTCTTTTTCCTATATAATCTTAGGCGTATACGTAAATACCTAACGAACGAATCTGCAGCATCTCTAGTGCATGCCTTAATAACTAGCCGAATTGATTACTGCAATAGCTTCTACTATGGCCTTCCTTATTATCAACATCATAAGTTGCAGCGCGATCTGAATGCTTCTGCTCGCTTAGTGCTTTCCGCTTCTCGTTTTTGTCATATTACCCCGCTGTTGCGTGAATTGCATTGGTTAATTTAAACTAATTTTGATTACTTTTAAAATTCTTAAGGGGCTAGCACCCCTTTATCTTAGTGAGCTTATCTCGATTTTGCCTAAATCTAAATACAACCTTACAAAGAATAACAATGGAACACTGTTAAGAATTCCTACATCAAATCGAAAATTACTTTAGGGGATCGGGCCTTTTCCTCCGCCGCACCTGCCCTTTGGAATGCTCTGCCGCTAGATATTAGAAACGTTAACCTAAATATTGACTCGTTCAAGAAGAACCTGAAGACACACCTATTTACAAGGGCGTTCCTGCATTAGTTTTCTTTTCATTAGTTTTCTTTTCTTTTCTTTTATTTATTTTAATCAATATTTATCCAGGGTATCTAGGTTAGCATAGGTAGTTTAAATAGAGCCCTGTTAAAGAATAAATAAATACATTAAAAAAATAAGATACAAAACAGAGTTGGCTATTAAGTTATAATAATGATAAAAGATCACAACTAAGTGCGCTTGAAATGCCGTTTGCAAGACATTTTGAAATTTTGCAGATTTTTCATTTGTTGTATAATATTAAGGGGCAAGGTGTTTATAAGTTGCAGCACCATTATACTTGAAGCTGTTTTGAAATTTAGATGTTTTGGCTTTTGGTAGGCGGAGTAAATTTCGATATCTTGTGTTGTAAGGATTTATATCCGAGCTACGCTTAAAATCCCTCAGTAGGTAGGTCGGTGCTAGCCCATTTATGGCTTTAAAGACTAGTATGCATTTTTGGTAATCTCGACGAGACTGCAGGTTTGGCCAGCCGAGAATTGAGTGGATCTCTTCTGGCTCAACTACTCTATTTGATATTATGGATGCCGCACGCCTATTTAATTTTTCAAGGTATGTCTTTGACAATACCCCGCAGCCATCCCAGACACACGAGCAGTAGTCGAAAAGTGGTAGTATCATAGCATTATACAAAGTTATACAGGCAGATCTAGGCAGGACTTTGCGCGCTCTACGCAACATCCCTAGCCTGGATGATATCTTTTTCCCTATATAATGAATATGCGCTTTCCATGAGAGAGTTTTATCTAATACTACTCCCAGGTATTTAAACTTTGTTACTCGATCTAGTTTATTGCTATTTATTGCAATTGAAAATTCTTCATCAACCCTAGAAAGGCGCTGGTGGGTTCCTATAATCATGAAATTTGTCTTTTTAGCATTATCAGATAATTTGAGCTAAGCCAATCGCAGACACTTTGAAAATCAATAGATAGATATTGCTCAATATCTCTGACATTTTCACTTGCAAAGTAGAGAAGTAAGTCGTCAGCATAAAGCTCAAAAGCAGAAAACCTAATGCTACTAGACAAATCATTTATATAGATTATGTATATAGAAAAGTAAGGGAACCAGGACGCTACCCTGAGGGACCCCAAAATCGATTTTCTGGGGTTCAGAGGTAACCCCATTCGAACATATGCTTTGTGATCTATTAGTTAGATACGAACTAAACCACTGCCTAGCTGAAGAATTAAAGCCAAATCGGTTAACTAACTTTCCTAGTAATAAATTGTGGTCTAAAGTGTCAAATGCCTTACTTAAGTCCAGAAATACAAGTCCAGTAAGTAGTCCATTATCAATATTTTTTAGTATATTATTACAAGAAATGTTATTACAGAAATACAAGTCCAGTAAGTAGTCCATTATCAATATTTTTTAGTATATTATTATTTACATTGGCCAGACAAGTTGAAGTGGAATGTAGCGGTCGGAATCCAGACTGAGCTTCAGACAGTAGGTTGTTTTCTTGAATAAAGGTATAGACCATTTTATGGACAGCTCGCTCAAGCATCTTTGAGAAGACTGGGATCACAGATATTGGACGGTAGATTACTGGATCGGTCTTAGGACCAGTTTTATGTACTGGTGATACAATGGCATGCTTCCATTCTACTGGAAATGAGCCCTCAGTAATCGTTCTATTCATTAGGATAGTCAAAGGCCTGTATAGAGCATCGGCTCCGTCTTTGAGTAGACGGCCTGTAAAGCCCGAGAGACCAGTTGATTTTTTCGTTTGTAAAGATTTCAGTTGTTTTAGGACAAAGTTTTCTTCAACTAGCGATAGTTTAAATGTCGGACAAGAGATTGGTTGGTTAAAGCACTGATGTGCAGCTACAGGAAGAGTTTGTCGTATCTCATTGATTATATTTCTAAAGAAAGAAGCAAAATGAGATGATATCAATTTCGGTTCAGTAATGTCGCTGCCGTCTATTGTAAGTGAATTTATCTGTCTAGTATGTGATTTGGTTGATATTGCAGATTTAATAGTGTTCCATAGTTTGCCTGAGTCTTTTTTGTTCTCTTCAATTAAGTTGACGTAGTAGTTTCGCTTTGCTTCTCTGATGTTTATTGTCACTTGGTTACGCAACATTCTGTACGAATACCATTCTACAGTGGAGCCTGATTTCTGTGCTTTTTTGTGGTGGAAGTTTCTTTTTTTGATTAGATCTTTAATTGTGTCGTTCACCCAAGGAAGAGAATTTGCACGGACTCTCCTTGTGCACATAGGTGCATGTTTATCAGCAGCTTTTATGAAGGTGTTTTTAAAGAACAACCAGGCTTCGTTGACAGTAAGCGAGGTGTCGACTTCATCCCATGAGATAGTATGCAAATCGGAGACAAATTTTTCATCAGAGTAGTTTTTAAAACTTCTGCATTCAATAGTTTTAGCTTCTCCTGTGGGAATTTTAGCTCTTCGAATGATGTAAACAAGTGAGTGATCGCTCAAAGCACAGTTTAATACTCCAGAGTTAATAATTTTTCCAGCGTCAGTTGTAAAAGCCAAGTCTATTAAAGTTGATGATTGTTCAGTTATTCTTGTTGGGTCTTTTATCAATTGAGAGAACTGGTAGATGTTTAACAGTTTCACAAACTCTTTCGTATCAGATGATAGCTTTTTTGGTAGAATGTTGTGATTAAAGTCACCAACAATAAGAACTTCTTTCCCTTCAGTGCAAGCGTAGTCAAGTGTAGTTTCGAGCTTTTGATTGAAATCCTTGCTAACCTGTTTAGGCGGGCGATAGATCGACGAAATTAGCATTTTACTCTTGTTGGGAGATGTTAACTCAAGCCATAATGTTTCGAGATTGTTTGTTGGTATATCTTGGCGTTCTCGTACATTAAATTTAGATTTCACATAAAATGTCACCTCCTTTCTGGTCACTTTGTCTAGTTATAGTATAGCCATCAATTGACAATTCGGTGTCCTGCCAAGTGCTGTCAAGCCAAGTTTCATTTAGGGAAAGAATGTCGAATGGGTTATCTTGTAGAATGAGTTTGAGCTCGTCGAGATGTTTCGGTAAACTTCGTATATTTAGGTGAGCAATTTTTAATCCAGGTTGATTAAGATTGGGATAGGACCAGCCAGGATTTAAAGCTACGTCTCCAGATAACAGAACCATCAGCGTTGCAAAAGAGTAGAAGCGGATAATTTTGAGCAGTAGCCTTGCTTTGATTCGAGGTAGTAGAATGTTGGTTCGACTCCATTGTCGGTGTTGGTTTGGATAGCTTGTTGAAATATTTGGAGATGCTACTTTGTTGCCCAGGTGAAATTTCGCGATGTTTGAATTTCTGTCTAATGGTTTAAGAAGTATTTCTTTGATTGCAATGGTAGTTAAAAGCAGTGTAACAAGACCACGCAAAAAAATTTGCGGAGCTCGGAGGCAACGTGGTGCCTTCGTCATGGTTATCATCCATGATGATAACCATGATTTAATTAGTCCCTCTTTGTATAATATATTACCATAAATTTTATTTTAAATAGTTATAGCGCATCTGAATATGTATATACATTTATGCGCTCTATAAATTATTTAATTATTATAAATTATTATTAAAAATTGTATGTAATTTTTATACTTTTATGCGTTATTAAGTCTCTGACTGCTCGGCATTATTTAATTAATGAACGATTTTTCTATCAATCTTTCGTTTGCCAATTTTTAGAACCATAACCAGTCAGTGTTCTTGCGCTATGATTTACAGTACAAACAGTTTTATAACAAACTTAATATTATTTCTTTTCTGAGAGTTATGAGAAAAATACGTAAAATAGTTGGCTTATATCTGTTTTATAAAATCAAAGCCCTATAAATTTATATCTGTCTCTCTAATTCATATGTATTTATCTCAAGTTATTCGGGTATTACACTAGTGAGCACATATCGGTTGGAAATAAACCAGTTAACGATTATAACCATACTAAGTTGGCTCAAATAACATCAGCTGAATACACTCTCACTGCAGTTGACCAATACCCACAAATTGTCAATCAACAGGATATCAACAGAGTTTTATCAAGAAGTAGATCAGACACAGAAGGACTTGATTTTCATATTGTGCTGAAAGAAACAGCACGGGTGATGTTGACAACAAACATAGACATTGCTGATAGATTGATTAACTGTCAGATGGGAACTGTAATAAAAATTGAGGTTAATCAAAATAATCAGAAACCAACTGTCATTTATATAAAGTTTGATGACCATCAAGCTGGAAAGAATGCTATTATGAAATGTTCAAGTTAATTTGCTAGAGAAAACTAACTTGTACCTATTGAACCAGTACTAACAAGAATCAAAATCAGACCAGGAAAAGCCTCTTCTCCATAAATACAAATAACACAATTTCCATTGACACTTGCATGGGCATGTACTGTACATAAAGTGCAAGGTTATGTTGCTTTAAGTCGTTCCACCTCTTTACAAGGGGGGTGCAGACGAGAAAAAGTTCAAATTAAAATGAAAAACAAATGAAAAACAAAAATGAAAAACAAATAATCAAATAAAATAATAATAACAAAAAATAATAATAATAAATTAACAAATAAAAAAAATATCCTACATTGAACCATTGAAAGAAATTGAACAAAACAAAACGAAACGATCTACATTACCTTCATTGGTTTTTGTTTTTGATCTACTAACCGCTGAATAACGGATGATCTGAATGTAATAAATGAATCGCAGCAATTTACACGATACTGTACTTAAACGGCGTACGCTGTGTTGCCATGAATCTGTATCAGAAATGCTGCTTAGGTTTCTAAGGGTTCTATAAGCAAGTAACAATCCATCCGTACACACGTCAAAACCGGTAACTATCGCCAGACAACGTTCTCGTACTTTGGCGCGCGCCATTAACTTTAAAAAACACGTTAGCCAATCTAAATTTGGCGCTTTATCAGGTCACCCGAATAAAGTCATTATTATCTTATAGTTTATTGTATTTGAGTCAAGCAAAACCACATTGAAATACTGACAACTACTAGTTAAGTTTATTTTGTTTTTTTTCCATAATGTTTGTCAACTGTCATTGGAAATTTTGACGAGCAACAGACTAAAATTGATCAAAACTGTACAATGATATTTTCAGATCGAGAGCTATGACTTCAACATAAGAGTGAAAACAACATGAAGCAATGTTACTAAGGTTCTTTGGTTATAAGAGATAGAAAAATAGTCCACAAAATGGTTTTATGTAGAAATAGGCTGTATATGTATATGTGGTTTGACAGACAGTTGACCTTTTGTCCAGAAGTGTGAGTGATATGTTTTGACAAGTAGCTGGTAGAGATTTTCGTTATTGGGATATGACAGTCTCTAATTTTCATATTTCTCATAATGATGAAAGTCTATATCTGTTTGTACGAAATTTCACGTAAAAGTAAAGACTATTTTGCAATCTATCTGATAATTTATTTATTGCGTGACACATTAACTTCCATGAGAAGCCACAAGTGATAAGTGAACATGGTTCAGATCGGCCAGATCGCTCTGTTGAAGCCATTGTTGATATTTAAAAAATGATTTGAAATTCACAACAGAAAGTAACTTTGAAGCACTTTATATCAATTAAATTTGACTTGCCTTAATAGTTATATAATCTCTGGCTCAGGCGTATCTTGGAGTATATGAATCGTAATTTATGCTAATATAGTATCTCTGATAAAGATTCATGGCAACACAGCGTACGCCGTTTGAGTAGTATGGGCGCGCAGCGCTATTGCTGCAATTCATTTATTACATTCAGATCATCCGTTACTCACCGGTTAGTAGATCAAAAACAAAAACCAATGAAGGTAAACCTGGATCGTTTCGTTTTGTTTTGTTTTTAGAATGGTTCAATTTAGGATATTTTTATATTAATTTTTTTTATTTATTAATTTATTATTATTATTTTTTGTTATTATTATTTTATTTTCATATTTATTTATTTATTTATTTTTCATTTTTTTTTTTTTTTCATTTTCATTTTAACTTTTTCTCGTCCGCCATCCGCCATCCGCCGCGGACCATCCGCGTCCGCATTATAGACACACCCCTTTACAAGGTATACACATTCTTGGAAATATTGAGACAAAACATATCAAAGCCAATCCTAAAGTTCATGCAGAATATGAGCGATTGAAAGATGTATCACCATTATCATCAAATGATAACAACACATCACATTTGATTGATAATACATTTACAATTTGCCTAATAAATATCAGATCTCTTAGAAAACACAGCATTGATCTTAAATTCGATCAAAATATAATGAATAGTGATATCATTGCCCTTACAGAAACACAGCTCCTGCCTAATGATAATGCCAGTGAAATAAGAAATAATTTACAACCATTTGTGCTTTATCGACAAGACCACCCTTCAGATAAATACTCTAGTCTAACAGTATGCATCAAACAAAATTTTGTAATTACACAACAGCAATATTTCCATACAATAAATGGCTTAAAAGTAGCCTGCGTGGACGGCTCTTGGGGAATTGGGGACGAGGAGGGGAGGGGGTGGAGGAGGAAGGAAAGGGAAAGGAGAGCCTGCTAGCAAACCCCACATTTTCGTGTACCTGCGGCCGCCAGAGGCCGCACGCTCCTATTGGTCAAAATGAAGCATGACGCTGTCAATCATAGTATTTGTAATTCGACGAAATGTTACTAACTTAGCGTCTTCGCGTGCTTGTTCAACTCAGACTTCTTCGGAGACTTGAAAACAGACGACAAAAAAAAAGCTGCTGACGATTTACTCGAAGGTAAAGATGTTTTGGATTTGTTTCCCACTACGGTAATGGTAATGAAAGTCGTATATATTTTTATTTTAAAAGTATTTCAAGAGCTTCTTCAAAGGTCAAAGATCAAGAAGAAAATTCAGCTGTTGTTTTGGTTGCCGCAAAAGCATTGTGAAAGATCAATGTGATAGAATGAGTTCAGATAGTTCCTAACACAACGTAAACTACAGGGTTTGAGGCATTGTATAACATAGTTTTATTTCAAATGATATAGGTATTAAAATAATACTGAAAGATTTGATAATATGAAGTCGCTGGCTCTTGTTTACAAACTCAACAGTCGACACGTAAAAGTGACAACTTCCAGATCACTTCCTGTAAACTCTGTTGTATGCTCTGATTGGCTGAATAATTTGATGTTTTGAAGTGTTTTGAAGTAGGCGGGTGCACGAAAAAGTGGGGTTTGCTAGCAGGCTCTCCTTTCCCTTTCCAACTAACCTTGAAAACTTAGAGTTTTATATTCGTAGGTTCTAGCTTAATTATAGGTACTTACTCTTTATACTTGTATATCACTATACTGACATCCGAGACATACACCTAATTCAAATCAAAGGCCACCTATGGCCAACTCGTGGATCATAATTAGAACATTTTGAAAGCGCTTACAGTTTAGACCGCTCCATTACGATTATGTAATTATTTTCTCGGATTAGCTTGAGATGATTTGAAGCGAAAAATAAGTATTCAATGTTGTTGTGTTATTTGTATTTTTTTGGTTGTCGTCCGTTTCCCTTACGGTCCGTCGTTCCCTCAGTCCGTGATCCGCTGACAAGTCTGATATTTACCTGGTTCGATCTTCGGTTCGTGCAGAGATACATGCGAGTTCAAAGAGTGTCTAAGAAACAGTGTTATTAAGTTGTTCTTGCAAAATAAACGCCAGAAAAAGCAAAATAGATAGTCATTGAAGCAATTGGTGTTATATTTGAGGCGATTTGGGCTGTTGGGTGTAGTTTTTAGAGAGGCCGTTTTAGCTGTTTATTTGTTGTTGTCGAGGTCAACCTGGAGGTTTAAAACCGATCACGTTATCTCACATATTGTAAAGAAAGAAATATTACTTTCATCTACATATACATAGATCGTTAAGTTGAACTGCTAGATAATAGGGTGAAGCGATTTAAGTTTTGCGAATAAGTTTGTTGTTCTGTGTAAGAAGCTAAGAGCTCGAGAATCGCCTGTTTCAATCGCCGTTCGAATTTGTACGAATTAATAGTAGTCAATAAAATTAAACTATTGACAGATAAACTGGTTACTTTAATCAAAAATATAAAAGAAATAATTACAATAAGCAATATATTTACCCTAAAACATCACTAAACTATTATACTGTTGTTGTCTTCACTTCTAGTGTGTATCGTAGAATGCTTACCGGAAATACTGTTAAATATGCAGTAATAACATCTTCGTCCTTTGTAACTGGTTGTGAATCCATTCCATAGCATTATGAAAGGATGGATAAAAAGTAGCTTCTGTTTATAGCAGGGAAGATATCTCGATAAATTTGATCATAATAAGTTGGCTCGCTTAGTTCGCTCGTAAATTGCATGATCTTTAGTAAAATTTACAGTGACCATTTCCGAAAACATTCGACATAAACTTATGTGTAATTCTACTGCGAATCGTGTGGCGTGAGCACATAAAATATGAGAGTATTCGCGATTAGTTCGACCGAAAAATCATTCCTTCAGACGAATCAAATATCCATGTGCTCGAAGTACGCTGACCGAGATCTTGGGGCTCAAAAGTTTACACTGACGATCTAGTGAGTGAGCGAGTGAGTGAGTGAGTGAGTGACACTTCCGGTTCAAAAGCCCCATCCCAATAACTCGAGGATCTTCGATCCACGAGTTAAAAAGGTTGACGGGGCGAACGGCGATTGGCGATTGAAATTCCTATTGTCCACGACTGTGGACATTACGAATTTCAATCGCCAATCGCCGTTCGCCCCGTCAACCTTTTTTGAATTAGGTGTATACAGTATCATGATATAGGCCAGAAAGAGCAAGTCAAAATCACACTCGACATATCCGCTATCTTGAAATTGACAAGCAATTTTCACCAAAAAACCGCTGGAGAAATAAAAGTAAAACTGCAGTCATATAGGAATTCTGATTGGCTGTCAGTACAATTGCTTTTCGACGTCATCCCACCACGTGCGACTCCACTCGCACGTACACTGCCTCACACTTGCTTTGCACGGCGTCGCCGCAAACACCAAACTAGAAATTCTACGCTGAACACAGTCGTGCGGATCACTTCTGCGTTTGAAGTATGTTCATCCTTGATATTCAATCGTATTTTAGTAC
The DNA here is from genome assembly GCA_949775045.1 of Metridium senile. Lineage (NCBI taxonomy): Eukaryota > Metazoa > Cnidaria > Anthozoa > Actiniaria > Metridiidae > Metridium > Metridium senile. Next base: position 37,828,293 of record OX459095.1, read on the forward strand.
GTAATAAAAGCTAACAATATACTTTCAATTTCAATGGGATGTCAAAACCACAGTCTATCAAAGACATCATAGAACAAACACCTTCCGTCTCGCTGTGCTCATCTCGAAAAACCAAGAAATCAATGAGATGTATTGTTTTAACTAAAAGCAAATTGAAAGCATCTAAAACAGAGCCCCCTGGATAGATGTTTACCATGACGCTTTCGGATGAAGATCCAACCTCCTCCATTAAAGCAGTTTGCTTTGACGGCTCGATGTTTGATAACTTCCAAGTCATGAAAACGTACAGAATCAAATTGTCAGCCTTGAGAACATCGCCACATCTACATATAATAACAAAATTAACCTAACAAATACTGGAGAAACTCTCATACAGCCAATAAAAGATGAACGTCTTGCCACCGTCGAAGCATAAGTGTACAAATGCCATGAAGATACAAGTCCAATTTCATCGATCAACACATCCATTAGAGGCATTAAGGGGTTCCACTCCACCGTCAAGTGCGTAAACTGCAGAAACAGCATTAATTTGGAGCCTACTGAAAATCAGGTTTACGACGAGCTGATAACTTGTCCCTCATGTGCTACCATGTTTCTTCTCGACGAAAGTAAGCTTACAAGTGAATGCATGATACTTCTCGCTGCTAATAAGATGTGGTTTACAGCTAAAACTGGTGTGAGTTTAATTACCTTGATTATGATAAGCTTTAATATATAACATTATTAAATATGAAGTAAGTAAGAGTGGTTTTCATTAACCCGTGAAACACACTTTAGCGTAATATGCTTTATTTCACTTTATTATATAAACTTCAGTGAAATATCAGGTAATCTCCCGCGCGAAAAAGTGATATCTTCATATTGTGAAAATAACATGTTATTTCACATGTGAAATAACACTTACCATCTATTTGTTAAGATTTTTGAAATTTTTTGATGCATATCTTCATAACACTTTTGCTATTTCATTTGTCATTAGTTTATATAATCAACAGAACATTACATGGGCGCTTGGAGATACGGATTTTATCTTCTCGTGTTCAAATGATATCTCTCTTATTTCACATGTGAAATAACACGTTACCATCTAATTGTTAAGATTTAAAAAAAAATTTGATGCATATCTTGATAAAAGCTATTTCATTTGTCATGAGTTTATATAATAAATAGAACATTACATGGACGCTTGGAGATACGATCGATTTTATCTTCTCGTGTTCAAATGATATCAATTGAAAACTCGAAGATAAAATCCGCATCTCCAAGCGCCCATGTAATGTTCTGTTAATTATATAAACTCATCTCCGCGCGCCCATGTAATATCCTCTATATCTATTTCACAGGTTAAATGACTTCACTCTAGTAATACTATCTTGTACTATTTTTGCTAATTCTATTTTGTTCTATTCTTCAACTAGCACTAATTTGTACTATTTAGTAATTAGTGTTTCACACCTTCACTAAAAGCGTTTTAAACGCCTTTAATCCATGAAACAAAATTATGCTAATTACTCTTACGTTGTTTCCGGTAGCTCAGTGGTAGAGTATCAACCGGAAGGTCGTGGGTTCGTTTCCCACCTGGGGCTCAAATTTTCCGAGGTTGTAGTTGTGTCTATTTATCGTGGACTAATTTTATTTATTAATATTCTTACGTTGTTCAAAAAAATAGAAATATATTTAGGACCATATGTAAATGCATTGATGCATTTAAAAAGAAGGACTAAAGATTGATCATACCTTCTATATTCTAATGATTGCATATTGACTATTGTTACGCCACAAAATGGAATAACTCGCACAAAATGTAAGACTGACACAAAATGTAATACAAACTGACACAAAATGTAAGACTGACACAGAATGTAATACAAACTGACACAAAATGTAATAACTTTATTAACACAGAATGTAATACATTTTGACACAAAATGTAATAACTTTTTTAACGCAAAATGTAATACATTTTGACACAAAATGTAATAACCTTCTTGACTTTTCGAAGAAAATTCCGGATGTATCGCAGGCTATATTTTTGTTTAACTGTGGGGTTATTTAACAATAGCGAAACCACATCTGTTTAATTTTTTTTTTTTTTTATCGAAATTATTGTTTTTATCGCTCAAAAATGTCAAAAGAAAAGAAAGGGTTAACCCACAAAAACAAAATCAGTAGTCACTTGGAAAACTAAATCAGGAGTAATTTCTCATTTTAAAAATAAATGTAGCTTTGAGGATCATATACTGAATTAAGAAATGCTATGAAAATCACTAGATCAGAGTGGTTTAATTTTTTTTCTATAAGGCTAGCGCTTTTGTACATGTTAGCTTTATTGCTATGATGCTTGTATGACGCATCACTGAAAAGAAACTTGAGAAAAAGCGTTTTCTGCTATTTAGCAATTTGCAGTTGATCTGTAAAGTTATATGACTTTTCTAAAGTTATACTTTAAGTACGAAAATTTTTTTTTTTTTTTCAATCTAAAAATTAAGTTTTGCATGTTGTATATTTGCTTTATGGTTATTTTTTGTGGTTGGATTTTGTCGTTGTTCCCATGCTAGCCTTTTATTTGGTTTTTATTAGTTAGCCGGGGACGGACCATTTGATTTTTGTATGTATTTTTGTACGCCCTCCATTGTTGAAGGATTTTTTTTTTTTTTGCTTTACAAAGCTATTTTTGCCATGTTGACATCGCACGATTTTTTTTAGGGTTGAGACCTTGCTCGATTTTTTTTTCTTTTCTTTTCTTTTCTTTTTTTTGGGGGGAGGGGGGGCTCTCCCCCTACAAATATTAAATGGTCCGTCCATTAGCCGCCAGCAGGGCTCTAGGAACTTCTAGACTCTGTCTAGCCGCTGGCTAGACCAAGGCCATCAACTAATAGCAAATTTGTTGTCTTGATTAGAGTGAACGATCGAAGGCTAATAGTTAGACATCTTTAAACTATAAACATGAATCGTTTTCTTCTATATTTTCTTCTTACAAGCATTACTTGCAACGTATGCATACTTGCTATTTCTTCTTTAGAAGATGAAACATACAACGTTTTTCTGGAGATGTTGAAAAAAGAATTTAGCGTTCCAATTAAGGATAGATCTGCAAAAGTAAGATCAGCTCTTGTGAGGTTTTGGCGAAATCGAAAGCATTTATCACTGAGTGGAAATCAAGTTTGTTTTGACGGCAAAGTGATTTTAAAGAAGTCAGATTTATCTAAAGTTGTCAAGAGAGCATTCAAGGATACTAAAGGATCAGGAGTACGAAAGTTATACCATCCTTAAAGATGTATGTATTGGCGTCGGCGAGAGAGATGTCAGAAGCGTCTTGCAAAAGTCTCGTATTCGTCAAAAGCTAAATGCACGTTTTCAAAACAAAGCACCTCTTAAGCCGATAAGAGCTCGTACAGTGCAAATTCGCCATCAGATTGACTTAATAAGCATGGAAAATAGTCCTTGTAGATGGAAAGGAAAAACCTTTAAGTACATTCTTTCTGTAATAGATGTATTCAGTCGTTATCATTGGCTTATACCACTTGAAAGGAAAAGATGCGAGCCCATTGCAGATGCATTGTGTGGTCTCTACAAAGAGCACGGACCTCCAAGGGTAATCCAACATGACCATGGTACGGAATTTAAAGGAGCAGTTGAAAAACTATGCAAATCTCTCAAGATCAAGGTTATTCAAGGTCGACCGTATCACCCACAATCACAGGGTAAAATTGAGCGATCGCACAGAGTTTACAAGAAAAAATTATTATACGACATGCTAACAATAGGCAAAAGAGGCGTGAGCTGGGTGAAATCACTACCTGACTATGCCAGAACGATGAATTTGGATCCACGAGAAGAGCTTAGTTGGAAATCCGCCTTCGAAGTCTACTACGGACGAAAGATAAATAGGGATGAGTTGATCTCTAGATCTGACAACCAAATTATTGAAGAACGGGCTCTATCTGAAAACAGTTATGAAAATGTGACATCGCCAAAATCCAGTAATTACACTTCCCGAGAAGCAGATGTACTCAAAGTACGTAAAGCTGCTTCTCTTTCTGGGAAAAAGTGTGAAAATAGAATGATAAAAAAAGGAATGAGAAATAACCCTGCGTCAGTCTACAGAATTGGTGAAAAAGTGCTGATAAGATATCCTCCAACAAAAAAGATTTCCAGAAAGAGATGCGTGGTCGAAGGACGAATCCTTAAACGTAATTTAAAAACTTTCACTTACAAAGTTCGTTTTGTCTATCCAGTAGGTTCATACTTACTAGAGAAATGGATTTCCGTGAATGACATTACTAGTGTGACAGTTGCTAAATAGAAAAAAAAGAGAAAGCAGGTCTCTTGTCTCAATAGAAAGAAGCATCGTGGCAAATACTTGATCCTGATGTCGAATGAACGAGAGTTGTTTGCCAGTATTCGCTCAGAGCAACGTCTCTCAATAAGCTATGATCCTCCTAAAGATGGAAACTGCCAGTTCTCAGCACTTTGTCACGAACTATCTAAAATTGGCATTTATAGATCGCCTGATACATTAAGAAAGGAGCTGGTAGCATACTTGTCCAATTATCCCAATGCTGCTGATGGGTTTCCTCTCGAACTATTCGTTGGCTTACCATGGGACCAATATCTAGCCTCAATGTCGAATGACGGTACCTATGGGGATCACTTAACACTTCAAGCCGCCGCAAATATGTTCCTTATTCAAATAAACGTTTACTCATCACTTGGACCCTCTGCTACACAGACAATTTCTCCTATGGATGGTAACCCCGTTGCTGCTTTCTCTATTGGTCATTTTGCGGAAGGGGCTGGGGAGCACTATGTTTGTTTACGTGATGAAGAACCAGATGTGGGCCAGTCTGTAATTGACACTTATGACGATGCAGCTGACATAGAAAACGAGGAAAATATGGATGGGCATCGTACTGGAAATGTCTCTACCAGTGGTCCCTACCTAAACAACGATATACTAGAGCATATCATCAAGATTACTGTCAAGGAGTATCCAAGCACACGTTCATCGCTACGAATGGTGTCAAGATTTTTTAAAGATGTCGTTGACAAATTGCCCCTCCCACAAATTTATATCCCAGAATTGGCAGACTTTGCCGACATTCATCATGTGAGTGTCCGTCGAATCGTTAAGATGAAGGGGAAAGGCTCATCTGTTGTCACAGAATTGAAACAGTTGATTAACTCTGCACACTGGTTTAATGCTTGGGTTAAACTTGATTTTTACGGTCATGGCTGGTATGGAGTAAAGTCTATTTATTGGGGAAGTTAAGACTCTTTTCCACGTACCAAACCATATTAATAGCAAAATGATTGTTGCAAGGACAAACCTTGTTTGATGTTATCATTGAAATAGCGCTTTTCGAATTACGCGCTCGCCACACCCATTTTGGCATATGCGCGTACCTCGAACTTAAAACCTGAGGGACGGGGGGGGGGGGGGGGGGGGGGGGTACTCCCTTATATTTACAATACGGGGAAGTTCCGCCAAATAGCCTAATTTGTCTTAAATAGGGTCGCACTTTTTAAATTTACTATGTCTTACACAGGGTGTCAATATGTGTCCAATGAGTAAGCCCCTAAAGTTGCATTTTGTGTCAGTTCGTATTACATTCTGTGTCAGTCTTACATTTTGTGTCAGTTTATATTACATTTTGTGTCAGTCTTACATTTTGTGCGAGTTATTACATTTTGTGGCGTAACAACTATCGTTAAAATCATATTATAATCTAAATTGTTTCCTACATTTATAAGAGTTTTTAGAGCGTAATGGTTTGCAGATTCAAGTTTTGAGTTCAGAGTTTTGTTAATACCAAGTAGAAGTGGGCTGCAATATTCAAGGTGGGATGGTATGTAGGCTTTGTATAGCAACAGGGAAACATCAGCAGGCACCAATAGCTGATATGTGTTCTTTATATGATAGTTTGCTGTCAATAACCATACCAAGAATTGTTAAAGTGTCCTTTATTTCAGTCGGAGATCCTTCAACATGTAAGATGGGATTTCGAGTGATTTTGAGACAGCGCTCAACATAGCGTTCCCCCTTAGTCCTATTATAAATTGATTATACGTCTAGGGTCACCTCGGTTTTCTGCCAAAATATCATGCTTGTTGTGTTCCTCTATCATCACAACTTTGATATAGCCGCAACAGGTCCGAGAATTTCCCTTTATTCGAGCTCTAAACCTGACTTTGTTATTATTATATATAGCGATCAAATCTGATTTGTTTAGGACACAATGCACTTAAAATAAAATAAATAATAATCATTTATTTAACTTCAGACGATAATACCTGACCCCAGTATGAACAGTATTCAACATTTTTGATCTAGTTTTTAATGTTTTCATAAAAATTTAATAATAAAATCTTCTATATTTCTTCACCTTTTTTCTTTTATCTCATGTAATTAATTATATACATGTATAATAATATATATCTTGATTAATAATTACCATTCAATTTACTCAGCAGTTTTCTTGTGAATAGCTTCAAGTGACATTATGCATTTCTATTTTTAGATATTTATGTAAAAAAAATAGTCTAGAAATAGAGAAGCCAAGCCGTCTGGACAAAAAGAAAACCTGACATTCTTTCTAGACAAGAAAGGCATTCTTCCCCTGTTTAAAGACTTTAAAACAGATATACGTACTTTCGCTCCAAGATCTTCTGATTGCAAAAGAAACCTGTGTTATCAAAATATTGTATTCAAATGCTCCACTTCCTACTAAGAAAACTCCATTGAAGACTACGGAGAGTGGGTATTGAAGGACAATGACAGCGAGTTGATAAGGATGAAAAAATTTACGGGAGAGTTCATGAATGGTCATGAACTTTCCTTAAATTTAGATATCAATCCGTTGACATTGGAGTTCACGGTTGACACATTTGGTAAAACGTTAGGAAACGACGATCTTGGAGTTAAAGTAGCTTGAGAAAAACCCACCATTCCAAGAAATAATTAAATTCCTAGATCAATTTACCATGTAAAATGGAATCGAGAGCAACGGACATAATGAAGCTGTAGTAAGAAACCCATTGGATGATTCGATGTGTATGCCCGTGGAAAGAAATGGCCAAAAGAAATTTTTATCACATCAATGTAAAACATTAGTTTATAAACAGAACAGTTCATGTAAATCGTGTTGTGATGCAAAAGAGCTCTGAAGAAACGCAAAAGAAGTTACGAAAACATCATGCGTGTGAATTATTTATTGCTGAGTTCAGAGGAAAAGAAAATTAAGCTTCAAAAGTGTGCTTTGGATAAAAAACGACTAGCAAAAAAAGTGCAATACTGGAAAAATAAATTTGATACAGAATGCATCACCGTGGACGATGGAGACAATCTTGATTTTGTGGAACTACTGGGTAAAGTTGACCATGACAAAGTCACTGAGGTGGAAACGTCTCGAAAAGATCACCGGAATCGAGACAATTCATTTAAGAAAAAAATGATGGACAAGACAATTTTCCACCAATGGCTTAATTCACGTTATCCATTGGATTGAATATCATTGTTATTGAATATCACTCCGGAGTAACTGTATGTATGTATGTAAGGTCACTGACATGGCATTATTACTCAAGCAACATACAAGTGTCTTGGAACAAAAAGGGAAACGCGGTCACAGATGCCATCCAAAGTAAGCAAAATCAATTAAATATAAACAAATATTATTATCATTATAAATAAATCCCACTTATCTTCTCCAATATCCCATTATCCCTCCCATACATCCCACTCAACAGTTATGCCATAATATTTAACAGTGCATATTTTTTATTGTTACAGGATTATCAGATTGTGCCTCTACATATATTCAAAATCTCTAAATGCATTCCTTATTCTTCCGAGTGAGACTAATAAGGTAGGCCAATATTTTTAAAAGTAAAAAAAAGTTGAGTAGGAAAAAATAGAATGTGAAAAAATCATGTTCAATGTCATTGGATGTGTATGTATATTTTATAAAAGCAATATAAATCATGCACTTATGTGTATATTTAAGGAATAAACCACTGCTGGCGATTGTATATCGAGAAATATTGTCCGAGGTTGAAAAGATGGTACAAAAAATGAACAGTCAGCCGAGAAGCGTAGCTGTAAGGGCAACTGAGAAATTTTGAGGACCATCTTTTCGACAGAGGACAATATTCCTCAATATAACAATTAAGCCAGAAGTGGTTTTATTCGTTTTATAACCCGACGACTTTTCAGGTAAAAATCCGACATGGAAACCCACCTAGTGCTCAAACAAAAAATTAAAAAACATTTTCTTCATTGAAAAAGCGAGATTTAAAAAAATGTTCTTGAACTTTTCTTAATTCGACCGTCTAAAATATATAGCAGTTTTAACACTAAAATTATGCTATTTTCAGAAAGTATTGAGGGAGAAAATGATAAAAACAGTGGAGAATTTGGATGTGTTTTTAATACATTTTTTGACTTCCCGTCACACGTCATTGAGCGCCGAAGCTTACCTTTTTTTCTTGTTTTTCAGGCTCCAGGTTTTTTTTGAAAAATCTGCGGCCCGGCGTCAATTTTCACTTGACGAATATCACCGGAAATTGGGGGATATAGGCTGATTTCCGTCCTTTGAAAACCTGTTTTGACCAATAAGAACTCGTTAGTATTATCGTTGGGTTATAAACTGTGATATATAAACACTCTGGGAACTGTGAAAGACTCACTAAACACAATGTTTCTTTATGATTTCTCTTTTGCTCTACAGCTCTCAGCATGTTATATATAGTTTATATATATAATTACATTATAATAACATTATTTCATTATTTTTCATCCAATTTCATTTAAAAGGTACTATCTCTCCTAAATCTGGATGGAATCTAGAGGTTCTCCCATGGTGCAAAAGAGAGGCAGACAAGTTAACACTAAAAGAAGAAAACTATTGGTGTGTCTTTATAGTGCACGATTTTTAATGACAGGTATAATTGCAATATATTTCAGTACTTATATTGCAATGTTGTGGTTCAGGTTCAATATGATTTTAAACCAGTTCAATTTATTTTGAACCATATTTATTGTACTGATACAAATAGTCTTGAACTGGTACAATCTGACATCTAAAACGGATTTTATTTATTGAACTCATAAATAAAACAGGGGATCTAAGCTACTTGACATTCCCGGCAGGTTGGATGAATGAATAAAAGAAATATTTGAATGGATGGTTGGATGAATGAATAAATGAATAAGATTGTTAATCCCCTTAATCTCACATTACATATATTCTGCTCTCCAATAGATGCTGCTGGATCGGCAAGTTTGACAACAAATGTTGTAAATGAGAAGGACCAAATAATACAGTGCGTATTAACGGCAACTCTAAAGAAGCTGAAAGATGGCCTAACAGAGCGCTACGCTAGAGCTTAACACCATCACCCTTCTCTTTACTACACGGACCGCGACTGTTGTGCAACTGATGGCCCATCCAAATACAATGAGCTCTTTGAAGAATGACATGTCATGATAGTATGATTCGATATATTTCACTTCTTGCGTCGATTAACTGGTGGTGTAACAACGGAGTCACACACACTGTTTGGGGTATTCATGCAGCATTTGTCGTGCGCGATTTTTGAGTGGGATTCTGATGACTACAACCGTCTTTGCGATGCGAAAAGATGACAAAGGAGACAGCTGAGGTTCCTCAACCTTCAGAAAGTGCAGTCAGGTATTAAATGTCACTCCAATTTAACACATATTGCCTAATGATTTCTTTTTATGTATATTTTCTTTTTTATGTCTTGCTTTCATGCTTTCAGTTGATTTATCAGTTTCCTTCATCATTACTGCATACCGTATATCCACTCTATTCATTTTTTTTTTAATGCTTGAAATTTCTCTTTTTTTTTTTACTACTCTGATTTACAGAAAAGCACGATTCATTCCAGGTACATTAGCAAACGAAGTCAACTTCCATGCATTCCTGCTAGATGGAATATCTCGCTGGAATACAGCTAGGGCGTGTGATGCCGTAGACGCACAGTCCACGCCAGTAAGAACGTTCGATGTAAGGTTGCACACAAACATTAACAACAGTCTTTGGCCAGCCTCTTTTCAAGAATGTCCTAATGCTTATGAAATACACCGGAGAGCTGTTTGGTGTCCAGTACTTATATGATCAAAGTGGCCAAACGCTGAACCTGGATGATCTCGATGATCTCGACAAAGAAATAGACAACGACTTTGTAGAACTAGTTGATGATAACGATAGCGATGTTGATGATAATGATGATGATGAAATGGAGGTAATGAGATATATACATTTATAAAATTCAGTCACAACGCGCGCTTTGATTGGTTGAAAGCCATTTTAGATGAGAGTATATAAAACGTGTGCGCTACTCTGACACACGCAAAAGTGAATTCTCTTCATAAATTCTTTTTTAGTTTACATTTTTACGTGTTATATATCTGATCTAAACAGAAATAAAAAATGATTTTTTAATTTTCATACATTTGTTTATATCTTAGAAGTAGCAGTGCATGAAGATCAAGACAACTGTGAAAACAAAAGAGCTCTTCTCCATCTGGGAAAACATGGTCATTCGCCTTGACATATGGCACTTTATGAGATGACTTGCTGCGAGTCCAATCCATAGTACAGCGTGTTTCTCGGAAGGATTTCCCGGCGCATCTTTCAGTTGAGCAAGAAGACCTTGACTTACTGAAGAGTGTGCCAAGAGATGTGAGCTAATGAATCAAGGCATTAAAGATCCCTCTCATGGAGCTGTCGTTGTATGAACCACCAAACGAGAAATGGCATTACATTGTCATAGACAGACAAGTGGAACAGTAACGACAGTCATCATGCTCAATGAACTGCTGATGACGTTTACTGGACCTCAGGGATGTGATACCACTGGAGTACCACTTCTTGACAAACAGCGCATATGGGAGATCTGGGATTGTCAACAGAGACACATCGAATGCATCCTAGATCCTGAAGGAGTCCAACTGTACACCCAGACAGGGACCTTATGCAAAGGTTGTGTACAACTACCCACGTACAGATGTGCCAGAGGATCAGCTTCTCTCGAGTCATTACATCTGAACATCAACAGATTTATACCAGGTAAAAAAAAAGTATATAAAAATAAACTTATAATCCAAATACTTATCCCATCTGTATGTGTATTTCATAGGCTCCCTAGCAAGTGATGTAAACTTCAAGTCATACTTACTAGAGGGCTTGATGCAATGGAATTCTGACAGAGCTTCGAATGCAGTCTCGGCTGTTGCGAAAGGGCCCAACAACATACTGCAGTCAAAACCAGAGATGTAAACAGACCGAGTGAGCAAGTACTGGGAAAAGAAGTCAAGGCAGACGTTCCAAATGTTCGCATTTTCACAGGCAAGCAAACTATTGGTCTACAAATGTCTGTTTTTTATTTTACTCATGTAATTGTTTTCTTTTTTTAGGTGAATTAATGGGGGTTGAACACCTTTACAGTCAGACCAACAAGGTTTTGGAGGAGAACTGTATAGTGGATGTAGATGAGACTGTGGAAGAACCACTCTTTGATGTTGATCCTGAACAACTTGAGAATTAAGATGAAGGATTTGTTCACTTCACCGATGAACCCATTCCGGTAAATCACCAGGTGTTCGCTGAGCCGTGTGGCAGTGAAGTTGTACTATTATTAGTAGTACTCAATCAATTATAACTAATATAATTAATAGTGTGTTTTGGCATGTTTCTCTCCAGCATCTGTAAGTGAAAGTACCTCAAATGAATGTTCTGCTGAGGACGTGTCCGATGAATCGCGGAAGGTAGTATATATAAATCTGGTATGTGTGCAATGGAAATCACTTTTGTATTCCTACATTGTTACTTTTCTTTGTAGGCCTCTGTTGGGCCTGACAATATTGAAGGGTTTGGACAAGCTCAGGCTTTAGCAGACTACTTGGCTTCATTGAGAGATGGTTCTATGTTTAATTGCCAAGCCATTGTACAGTAACAGTCAAATGGACCAAAATACAGCTTAGCGGTATGTTTGAGATAAAAAGACAACATCACGAACATTAATTTTCTAAACATGCTCAAGGTTCTAGCATAGAGTCAAATTACGGTGTTTAAGGCGTTTACCGTAATTACGGTACAATTGGCCAATCACAAGTCAGAGTTACGGTCCTCACTTACGGCACTTACGGCTCTAGTAGTTTATTTGGGATGACTTAACCCCTTTTTTTCGAGTGACTTCGAGCAACTTTGAGTGACCGAAAAAATTAGTTTGAGTGTGTGACTTAATTTATTCAAGTGACTTAATTTATTCAATAGTTTGACGTCACACATTGAGTGAATCGGTGAATCAATTTATTCAATCGTCATGGTAACCCAATAACGTAAGCGGGCAAGTCTGAACAAGTCTTTGGTTACACAGAAAAGATATATAGAGCGTGAGTTTTGAAATTATTATTAGCCTTCAACCTTTCCTTCAAGATGAATACCTCCAAAGTTCAAGTTGACGAAGTCGAAACTACCGAGCGTGCTTTCCTACTGAAATTAATATCAAGTATTTTACAACTGTCTCACTGTCATGAAGCCATTTGGAAGTCAATTCAATGTGAAGGATGTCAGTTCAATTGGCCAGGTCAGAAAGATCATCTGTGTATGATTCTTTCGAACGATGAGGAGGAAGCCTGGCACTTTTACCACGACGAAGCCATTCAAGTCGTAGATTCAAACCGCATCTAGGATTTAGCTCAAGAGATTTGTCATATGTTACAGTTTGATATACATTCATCGTGGTATGATTACATATCAGAACTTTATAAACTATCAAGAACATCTGCCTACCTGATATACTATCAAATAGAAAGTTATGCCAAGCCATCGAGTAAGCCTATCCAGAAGATCCTTCAAGTTCTAATCAAAGGAAAACTGAAGATCTATGGGAAAAGAAAAACTATCACTAAAGCTTCTTCGATTACCTATCCTGATAAATGTAACAGCAGAGGTGAAGAACGCATGAAAATTAATAACCAACTATAGAACCCAATGGTTCATTTATATGTACATAATTTATCTACTGTATGTATATCTTCAATAAACTATTTTTAAACATTCATTCTGTCTTTGATTTTCTTCTAGTTAACATGGGTTTAATTTATTCTAGATTATATTTTCACTTTTTAAGATTTTTAGCTGTTCGCATTGATTTTGGAATACAATTTGATGAAATGGCTATAAAATTTCAAACGTTTTCTATTCACGCTGGGGCCGTACCACCCCCTCAGTCAATCTCGTAATCATGGGTCAAAAAATCCAAGATGGCGTTTTTGTTGGGGGCGCAATGCACCATGGTTGAAAAATCCATTCCTCTAGTGAAATGAGGGCCAATTCTGGCAGCGATTATGGGGCCTGGGAACGAGATATAGTATTGTGGCGGCTGTTTTGAGAATCACTGAATTACATGCTTTAAAACGATATATTATTCAAGGTAATTAGGGTTATTTTAGAAGGATTCCTCGCCTATGATTGGAGCAGTTGACTTTGAGGCTAACTCGATTGAGAATAATCCAAAGTAAGTATTTTTGCTTGAATTTTTTTGTGCTTTTGTTATGCTAATTCAAAATCGACAACCATACGATGGAAGTTTAATATCTAGTCTATGAATATTAATATTTTCACGGTAATTTATTCATTTATGTTAAAACTACTCCATAGGGTATTATATGCTCCTACGACAGCCCGAACGAAGCCAAAGAAAGAAAGATTCCCGCTTGGTGCTTATGTCAGGGAAAAACATCGACAACAAAAGGAAATTATTGATGAAAAGCTCCAATTGAGCGACGAGTTGTCTCTTAAAAAGCAAGAAGTTATACAAAGAAAAGAAGAACTTAACTTACTGAAAAAATCTGTTCATGCCTTAGAGGAAAAGATCCGTAGGAAGAGAAAGAAAGTATGTATAGTTAAGCGTGTTCTTTTATAATATAAGTAATAGAGCTACATCAAAACATACTGCCTAAGTTCATAACGACCAAAACGTATTTACAATTAAGTTAATGCTGTCTTATGCTCTCTTTATGGAACTTAATATTACAGTTATTTTCAAATAATTATTTAGTTTAAATCTCATGCAATATTGTATATAACTATATTGTACATAAGTTGGATCATGTACAGTTCAGTTTGTTCAGTTACAATTCAGTTTGACTCAGTACAATTTTCCTGTTCTCATTATAGATTTAAACATTATTTTATTGTTTATTTTATTGTTTATTCCCTACGTTGCCATTTCTTGATTATATAATTTTGTGTAATCTATAGACTGGAGAGCTTAGAGATGACATCAATTTTGAAAGACCATCAAAAACTCCAAGACTTGCCAAAATAACAACCAGCTTGTCCAAAGATGGTGATAAGTTAGCACTGTCCTCAGCCCAGTCATTAAGGAGAAGGAAGAAAACAATCAATTCCTTGAAAATTATACATGGTGGAACCAAACATATAGATAATAAACCAGTACTAGATGGATTATGGGCCACTCTTGTTGCTTCTACAACTAAAGATGAATTACAACACTACATTCAAAATTCCACAGTAGTCAACACACACATAATTCCTAAGATTGTAAAGAAAAAAGTAAAAGAATATGAAAACAGCAAGGCAAATGATGTCAGAAGTATACGGGAACTGTATGAAGGTGGCATCCTGAGCAAAAAACAATATTCCATCAAGCGGAACTGTTCGGATGTCACAAAGGAAGCAGATGACAACAGCAAAGCAGAATTTATAGCTGGTTGTCAAGTACCTAAGGGCATTTCATATAAAAAACTTATGAAATGCATCAACAGTATTAACATCGGTGAAGTAAAAAGCCTGGACAATCTAGCTGGTGATGCAGGACCATCCGTGAATGGTGTTTACAGACCACTTCAGCCCTTTCTTCTGTTGCTTGCAGATTTGTATTTGTTCATTGATAAAAAAACAGCCTTATCTTCACTGGTTTCATGGGAAAACAAATGTATTCTATGTTGCTATTGGGGCGGATGGGGCACCTTTTGGTAAAGATAACACTGCAACTGGTAGGTTATTATTATTATTATTATTATTATTATTATTATTATTATTATTATTATTATTATTATTATTATTATTATTATTATTATTATTATTATTATTATTATTATTATATTGAAATACACTGTATTAATAATATATGTATTAAAATATTGAATACATGTATTAAAATATATCAACAAATTCAAATAATATTTAGAATAAATTTACTCTAAATATTATTTAAATTTATTGATATATTAATAATGTATTCAATATTTTTTTCTGTAGTCAGGATTCATGCTTGAGATAAATTCAATGACTATAATATACAGAATAAACTAAAATGTCTTTCTGTAACATGGATATTTTCAAAATAAAAGAAAATGTCAGTTTGGTTTTGAAACATGTATACTAGCACTGTTTTATTTAGATAAATAAATAAATGAACAAAAGAATGAATGAATGAATAAATAAATAACTATTAGTAAATGTAATTTTGATGGTAACATAAACCATTAATTAAACCATTCATGACCTTGACATAGATGCATATTATTTAAATTTATTGATACATTAATAATGTATTCATTCTTTTTTTTCTGTAGTCAGGATTCATGCTTGAGATAAATTCAATGACTAATATACAGAATAAACTAAAATGTCTTTCTGTAACATGGATAATTTCAAAATAAAAGAAAATGTCAGTTTGGTTTTGAAACATGTATACTAGCACTGGTTTATTTAGATAAATAAATAAATAAATGAGTGAATGAATGGATGCATGAATACATGAATAAATGAATGAATGAATGAAAAAATAAATAAATGAATGAACGAATGAATGGATGGATGCATGAATACATGAATAAATGAATGAATGAATGAATAAATAAATGAAAGAATGGATGCATGAATACATGAATAAATGAATGAATGAATGAAAAAATAAATAACTAAATGTAATTTTGATAGTAACATAAACCATTAGTTAAACCATTAGTTTAAACCATTCAAGACCTTGACATAGATGCATAGCTCTGTTGATTAATTATACAGTTCATCTATAATCAATAGAAATTCAAATGGGCAAATAAGTGTGGGTGAATCAGCAGAGGGCAAATTACAGACAGAAATCAATGCTTTTATACCACTCTAAAGTACTAACTGTAAATGTCAGTGTACATTTTAATTTAACATATGTAAATTCTTAATTTACAAACTAATTTTCCAGTGTATATATTTTATTTATTCATAAATGTGAGAGGAGTACCAAATATATAATTATATCTTGATTTTGTAAAAAAAAAAAAATTAAGCAAATTCCTTTTTCACTTTTTCTAGCATATCTTGTGAGTTTCCTTAACCTGTTGCAAAGAGTCCAAAGCTGCAATGAGAATCATTTGCTATTGGGGGCTGACTGTGAAGAAGACTGTCCATTGTTAAAGCAATATACCAAGTTCTTGGTGGGTGAAATGGAAGCAATCGAGGGTAAAAAGCTGAAAACCAATAAGGGTAATGAGGTAGTTTTTATTTTCGAGCTAGTTCCATCTGACATGAAATGGGTCTCTTCTATGTCTGGGGAACTTAACAATTGTGCAACATACTTCTCACCCTTTGCTAATGTAAGCCAAGAAACGAAAAAAGTAGTAAATGGCAGCATTGGAGGAGCATCAGCTACATGGCAACTATGGAAGTACAGTGACAGACTTGATGTAGCAGCAAAAGTGGAGACATACAAAAAAACACTAAAAGATCCAGAAGGCAAACAAAGGTCCCATGTTACTAAGTATATTGCCAAAAACAAATCAAGGCAGGAATTTGTCCCTCCTCTTGGTAGGTATGTAGATAAGATAAAAGCTGAGCCATTACATAACACAAACAATGCTTGGCAACACTGGTTCATGATTCTTCTTACCTTGGCTACACATTGTACTGATGATAAACTGATTAAATCTGCCACCAAATTAGACCATCTTCCAAGGTTATCCCCTCTGATCAAATTTATTGAATGCATCAAGAATGTTGTAAAGTGTGGAAGGCTCTGTAAAAGGTACCGCAGGTGGTTCAATGAGGAAAGAAAAAGTGGAACTCAATTTTCCTACAGATTTACTGGCTTAGAGTCAAAAAGGTTTTGCTGGAATTTCACTGCTCCAATCAAAATACTGCTTGACATGCCAGGTGTATCAAAAGGGTCTTATCTCAAGCTGCACACACTATCATTTCTAGGATTGAAATTGAGAGATGCAATTGCTATATACACACGTGTCAAGATTTCAAATGAAAACCTACTTGAACTTGATCACCTGTGTAGATCCTATTTCACTGCTGTTGCTTTGCTGTTAAAGTGTCCTAATCCTACTATATGGACAATTGGCTATGCTATTCCTTTCCATGCCAAACAGCTGTTCAATACTCTTGGTTATGGTCTTGGTCTGAATTCCATGCAAGGACGAGAGGCAAAGCACATAAAGCTGAAGCAGTATCTTGCAAATACTTGCAGTAGCAGAAAGCATCAACAGTGGTGGACTGTATTCAGACATGAATATGTCAGTTTGATATGGTTGAGAGAAAAAGATCCTTGTAGTGTAGTCTATGCAGGCGGCAAGGAAAAAAAATCAGATTCTTACATTCCACTCAGAGTTTCAGAGAAACAAATCAAGTATTGCTATTGTGGTGAAGCTAAAGCAAATCCTAATGATGAGAAATGTCAGATATGCAGTAGTGATATTATGAAGCTAGTGGAGAAATCAGTGGAAGGGTTAAAGGTAGACACTGCTTTGGTGTCTTATGTTAATACTTAGGAAATGTTTTGGTCTACTTTTTCATGTAAGACTAAAATAAAAAAAAGTTATTAATATATATTTTAAGTATATTTTCAATAGAGTACAAGCACTAAAAGCATGCAACACTTTGCACTATTTGCTAAAAATTTAGTGCTAATTAAACAATAGAATTAGCATAATTTACCAGTATTTAGTGGTATTTATGTTGCACAATTTTAGTGTTTGTACCCTATAGTTTTAGAGTGTAAATAATAATATCCAAACATCCTCTGGCTGTGATTTAATTGTCTTTATTTAACTATCTGCAATACATTTTGTGTACAGTTGTATTTCAAGTTATTAATACAATTTATCCAAATAACTCTTGGATTTCTTTAAAACATTTGTACACTGTAAAGGGCTTTTAACAAATCAAAGTCAGTTTTCTATGGGTCTGTACTGTAATCGACAATCAAAATTACGTCACAAATGATCAAAACTCAAGTGGACCACGAGCGCAGCGAGGGGTTTCACTGCAAAGTTTTGATCATTTGTGACGTAATTTTGATTGTCGATTACAGTACAGACCCATAGAAAACTGACTTCGATTCGTTTTTTACCATCAATAAGCGAAAAACAACTAAAAAAAGTTTGAAGAAAACCGTTTTATCCGCTCGCGCATGGATGTTGTGAGCACAAGCAGGTCTGGACTGTAATCGACAATGGCTCTCAGCCAATCAGCGCGCGAGAAATTTACAAGTTATGGTTAAATTTAGAAGTGAAATGACAACTTTTAATATAGAATCAAGTAATAAAATCAACATTGAACAGTAAAAACCTTTTGTTTTTCTCTTTTTAAGCAACCATTGTCTTATGTTAATACTTATGAAATGTTGTGTTCTGCTCTTTCATATAAAGTGAAATAAAGCATGTTACGCTTAAGTGTGTTTCACAGGTTTATGAAAACCACTCTAAGACTAAAATCAAAAAGACAAAATTGTTATATCTTTTAAGTATGGACTGTCATTTTAAGTATGTTTTCAATAGAGTACAAACACTAAAAGCATACAACACCTTGCACTATTTACTAAAAAAACGGTGCTAATTAGACAATACAATTAGCATAAGTTACCAGTATTTAGTGGTATCCAGCCTCCCGGGTGGTATTTATGTTGTTTAGTGTTTGTACTCTATAGAGTGGTTTTCATTAACCCATGAAACAAAGTGTATTAGGGAAAGAGTAACAAAGTGTATCAATGTGTAATAATCCTGGGAGCCCTGTTTATTTAATTATCTTCAATACATTTTTGTACAGTTGTATTTCAAGGTATTATTAAAATTTGTAAACTGTAAAAAGGCTTTTTAGAAGTGAACTGACAGCTTTTATTATAGAATCAAGTAATAAAATCAACAGTGAACAGTAAAAACTTTTTTTTCTTTTTAAGCAACTATAAAAAAACTTAATATTTAAATCTCTCACTGACAATACATTGGATATAGAGTGAATTTCAAATACATTGAATATAGTTCATATCTCTGTGAAATGCAATTAAAATAGCTACTGCCTCATAGTATGTATTTATTGAATATTAGTCACTATCACTCAGTTGGATAGATTTAGTAACACCAAATACTCATGACAATACATGTAGAAAAAGTAATATCTGTCTATTGCCTTAAACATTGGGTTTCTCTCGGTTATTGTTACTATATATAAAGCTGTTCCAGCAGAGTGATAGTGACTATGTAGTAATTATTTAGGTTATATTTCACATGTTTCTAAATATCAATTTCTATTGTCATACTGCTGTGTATCAAACCAAGTCAGTCTGATTTCTCTCTATACATAACAAATACCTGTATATAAGAACCAATGTAGACTGCATGACCTTGGATAATAGTGAACTGTTCCTAATGCTGTGGAATATCATTTTCATTCCAATAGCCATAATGGAAATGAACCGACAACACTTCTTTGTTTTTATAAAATGTTAATTTAAATGGCATGTCCACTGATACAATAACCTCACATCTTTCAGGTGAAACTGATGGTTTAGCATATTTTACCAGGAGTTGGTCTTTTGCACATACGGTACCTTCGAGATTTAGCTTGTCAAACATAAAAACAGCTTTCTTCTTGTCAGTGAAGTTAACATTAATGCAAGCGTCGGTTTCCTTGTAAATATGTCCAAAGTTATTTCGGCTAATTATACGCTTGGATATCACACTAAAAACCTCAATGGGGACATCCATTGTAAAATCTCCCATCCAAGGCGATGCTGTGTTTGGAGTGGAGCGAAGTCGGCTAATAATCTTGCTATGAATTTTAGCCAGGCATCGACAGACCATCCCCTTTGTTTCAACAAGCTGTTGTACATCCTTGTACCGCGACTTAGACTTATATTTATCCTCTAGAACATCCACACTTCGTTCGATCTCCCGAAAGAAAGATGAAATGTCAGTTAAAGAAGTTGAATCTTCCGTTTTAGACAAGTAGTTAGACTTCGTTCTTGCAATAAATCTCTTAAACACGCCACTTGGCGGCTCATCTCGGAATAGTTGTGCCGCCATTTTGAATTCTACCCATGAAGCTACGCGCGCCCCCAATGATCGATTATGAGGGGTCATTCGCCCCAGCGTGATTAATCGAGTAAGTGAATTAAAACAAATATATGACTATGGAAAAATGAGAGGTCATGTGGGTAGAACACTAACCTTTTTCCGATTTATGGCAGAATTACAACTAACCGAGAAAGAATGGAACGAGATTTATACTTTTCTTTGAGATAAAAGCCAAACATATCTCATTCGAACTTCATTTCATTTTACGCATCGTAAAGTTAACATGGGTTGTTTACCTGCCTCCTTTCAACTAACTCTACAACAGTTGTTTACCAAAACCCGTTGCATCTTTGCTTGTTGTGGTGGTCAAATAAGTTTTCAAAATTCTGAATTCTGCGATGGAAAAGATTCCAAACAACATTTACTACAACCTACAAAGCGTAGGAAGTTTTTCTGGACCAGGGGCACAAGAAGATCACACGTAAACAAGTCAAAGAATGGATGAAAAAAACAAGAAACCTACACTCTACACTGGCCGGCCATTCGTAAGTTTTACGAAAAATAGAGTGATTGTTGGTAGAAAAGATGATCAATTTCAGCCGATCTTGTAGACCTGAGCTCATTGAGTAAATTCAACAAGGGCTACCATTATCTCTTGACCGTCATTGATATTCTTTCAAAAAAAGGTTTTGCTAATCCACAGAAAACCAAGTCAGGTGAAGAACTCACAAAAGCGTTAATGAAACTATTCAAGACAGGAAGGATTCCCTCTAAGCTACAATCTGACCACGGATTAGAATTTCTTAATCTCAAAGTTCAAAGTTATTTGAAGAAAAAGAAAGTTCATTTCTTTGCTACAAATAGTGAAACCAAAGCCTCAGTTGTTGAACGATTTAATCGCACACTCAAAAATAAAATGTTCCGTTACTTCACTTTTAAAAACACTTGGATCTGCATTAAGGTGTTACCACAACTTCTCAAGTCCTATAACAACAGTTTTCACAGAAGTATTCAGATGAAACCGAGCCAGGTCAATAAAAGAAATGAAGCTATAGTATGGAAAACTGTCTATGGTAAATCAAGGAAGGTAATAAAGTAAGGAAAAAATAAAGTAATTAAAAACTTACTAAATCTGTTTCCCAGTCGAACCATGTCTCAAAGAATCCAGCTGGAATATCGTCACAGTCCTAGTAAGACAATAGTTCATTATTAAACAAACATTTATTTGTTGTTGAAAGAGAAAGACCGGGGGAAAAATGGATATAAAAAGAAGCTAAATTATGATTTATAAAATCGATTTGTTAGATTATCTGCAACAAACGTGGTTCTGGAACTATTTTTAAACAACTCGATTATTAATGAAGAAGGCCGTCGCCACGTAGAGGAACGACATATCCAATATAAACCAGACAAATCAAGGTTTAGTATTCCAAGAGACAGAATTTTCCAATTAATATGGGAGGCGATTCTAGAAGCCCGAGAAGATAATTACAAATTACTAATAGATAATAAAGAGGGATATGATGGTTACATCGATAAAGTGGTGCTGAGGAAAGAGTTCGACTATGTAATAGGAACTGCAATTGGTGCAAAAAGAGAAGTTAAAGCAATGATAGTCGTGATAACAAGATCGAAGTTAAAAGCAGCATACCCCATTTGGGAGCGACTTGGTCCAAAAGGTAAAATTAAAGATGATCAAGAAGAAGAAGAAGGATTAGACGATGAAGGATATTATATGGATACAGGTAGATATGAAGACGAAGAATTAGTAGAAGAAGAAGTAGACGATGAGGTGTATGGAACAAGTATTTATTTTGACGTAAAAGAAAATTCATTTGAAGAACTTTGGGGTTAACATTAATATTATTATTATTATCATTTTAATTTTATCTTATTTGAAGTTGAAGTTAATTTAATTTAAATCTTAATAATTACGATTTGTGGTTCTGCAGCCCTTTCTCTAGCTGGGAAAACGTTACTAAAAAATGGTTGGAAAACGTTACTAAAAAATGGTTGCAGTCAAAACTTTCATCCAGTTGATTCTGACTCAAAACAAATTGATCCAAGTCAAATGATGGCTGTTCGATTATACCAAGGTAGACAAATTAAAAAAAGTTTTAGAATTTTTTTTTTAATTTTTTTCTTAAGATAGAATAATAGTATTGAAAGTTAACAAAGTTTACTTACCACTGAAACATCACAATCAGCAGTATCAAAGTAGAACCCCACCATGGTATGTAGCTATAACTATACATTTATTTATTGTTGAAAGAGGAAGACCGGGAAAAAATGGATATAAAAAGAAGCTAAATTATGATTTATAAAATCGATTTGTTAGATTATCTGCAACAAACATGGTTCTGGAACTATTTTTAAACAACTCGATTATTAATGAAGAAGGCCGTCGCCACGTAGAGGAACGACATATCCAATATAAACCAGACAAATCAAGGTTTAGTATTCCAAGAGACAGAATTTTCCAATTAATATGGGAGTCGATTCTAGAAGCCCGAGAAGATAATTACAAATTACTAATAGATAATAAAGAGGGATATGATGGTTACATCGATAAAGTGGTGCTGAGGAAAGAGTTCGACTATGTAATAGGAACTGCAATTGGTGCAAAAAGAGAAGTTAAAGCAATGATAGTCGTGATAACAAGATCGAAGTTAAAAGCAGCATACCCCATTTGGGAGCGACTTGGTCCAAAAGGTAAAATTAAAGATGATCAAGAAGAAGAAGAAGAATTAGACGATGAAGGATATTATATGGATACAGGTAGATATGAAGACGAAGAATTAGTAGAAGAAGTAGACGATGAGGTGTATGGAACAAGTATTTATTTTGACGTAAAAGAAAATTCATTTGAAGAACTTTGGGGTTAACATTAATATTATTATTATTATCATTTTAATTTTATCTTATTTGAAGTTGAAATTAATTTAAATCTTAATAATTACGATTTGTGGTTCTGCAGCCCTTTCTCTAGCAGGGAAAACGTTACTCAAAAATTGGTCGCAGTCAAAACTTTCATCTAGTTGATTCTGACCCAAAACAAATTGATCCAAGTCAAATGATGGCTGTTCGATTATACCAAGGTCGAGATCACATGTAAAACTTTCATTTCGTTGATTCTGACTCGAAACAAATTCATCCAAGTCAAACGATGGTTGTTCAATTATACCAAGGTCGACCAGTTGAGTGGGTGTGTATTCACGAAACTGAAAACAAATTAAAAAACTTTTAGAATTGTTTTTTTAATTTTTTACTTAAGATAGAATAATAGTATTGAAAGTTAACAAAGTTTGCTTACCACTGAAAAATCACAATCAGCAGTATCAAAGTAGAACCCCACCATGGTATGTAGATATAACTATACATTTATTTATTGTTGAAAGAGAAAGACCGGGGGAAAAATTGATATAAAAAGAAGCTAAAGTATGATTTATAAAATCGATTTGTTAGATTATCTGCAACAAACATGGTTCTGGAACTATTTTTAAACAACTCGATTATTAATGAAGAAGGCCGTCGCCACGTAGAGGAACGACATATCCAATATAAACCAGACAAAT
Source organism: Metridium senile (assembly GCA_949775045.1). Taxonomy (NCBI): domain Eukaryota; kingdom Metazoa; phylum Cnidaria; class Anthozoa; order Actiniaria; family Metridiidae; genus Metridium; species Metridium senile. The sequence goes on from OX459095.1 coordinate 37,852,221, forward strand.
CAAGGTTTAGTATTCCAAGAGAAAGAATTTTCCAATTAATATGGGAGGTGATTCTAGAAGCCCGAGAAGATAATTACAAATTACTAATAGATAATAAAGAGGGATATGATGGTTACATCGATAAAGTGGTGCTGAGGAAAGAGTTCGACTATGTAATAGGAACTGGAATTGGTGCAAAAAGAGAAGTTAAATCAATGATAGTCGTGATAACAAGATCGAAGTTAAAAGCAGCATACCCCATTTGGGAGCGACTTGGTCCAAAAGGTAAAATTAAAGATGATCAAGAAGAAGAAGAAGGATTAGACGATGAAGGATATTCTATGGATACAGGTAGATATGAAGACGAAGAACTAGTAGAAGAAGTAGACGATGAGGTGTATGGAACAAGTATTTATTTTGACGTAAAAGAACATTCATTTGAAGAACTTTGGGGTTAACATTAATATTATTATTATTATCATTTTAATTTTATCTTATTTGAAGTTGAAGTTAATTTAAATCTTAATAATTACGATTTGTAGTTCTGCAGCCCTTTCTCTAGCTGGGAAAACGTTACTAAAAAATGGTTGGAAAACGTTACTAAAAAATGGTTGCAGTCAAAACTTTCATCCAGTTGATTCTGACTCAAAACAAATTGATCCAAGTCAAATGATGGCTGTTCGATTATACCAAGGTAGACAAATTAAAAAAACTTTTAGAATTTTTTTTTTAATTTTTTTCTTAAGATAGAATAATAGTATTGAAAGTTAACAAAGTTTACTTACCACTGAAACATCACAATCAGCAGTATCAAAATAGAACCCCACCATGGTATGTAGCTATAACTATACATTTATTTATTGTTGAAAGAGGAAGACCGGGGAAAAAATGGATATAAAAAGAAGCTAAATTATGATTTATAAAATCGATTTGTTAGATTATCTGCAACAAACATGGTTCTGGAACTATTTTTAAACAACTCGATTATTAATGAAGAAGGCCGTCGCCACGTAGAGGAACGACATATCCAATATAAACCAGACAAATCAAGGTTTAGTATTCCAAGAGACAGAATTTTCCAATTAATATGGGAGGCGATTCTAGAAGCCCGAGAAGATAATTACAAATTACTAATAGATAATAAAGAGGGATATGATGGTTACATCGATAAAGTGGTGCTGAGGAAAGAGTTCGACTATGTAATAGGAACTGCAATTGGTGCAAAACGAGAAGTTAAAGCAATGATAGTCGTGATAACAAGATCGAAGTTAAAAGCAGCATACCCCATTTGGGAGCGACTTGGTCCAAAAGGTAAAATTAAAGATGATCAAGAAGAAGAAGAAGAATTAGACGATGAAGGATATTATATGGATACAGGTAGATATGAAGACGAAGAATTAGTAGAAGAAGAAGTAGACGATGAGGTGTATGGAACAAGTATTTATTTTGACGTAAAAGAAAATTCATTTGAAGAACTTTGGGGTTAACATTAATATTATTATTATTATCATTTTAATTTTATCTTATTTGAAGTTGAAGTTAATTTAAATCTTAATAATTACGATTTGTGGTTCTGCAGCCCTTTCTCTAGCAGGGAAAACGTTACTCAAAAATTGGTCGCAGTCAAAACTTTCATCTAGTTGATTCTGACCCAAAACAAATTGATCCAAGTCAAATGATGGCTGTTCGATTATACCAAGGTCGAGATCACATGTAAACTTTCATTTCGTTGATTCTGACTCGAAACAAATTCATCCAAGTCAAACGATGGTTGTTCAATTATACCAAGGTCGACCAGTTGGGTGGGTGTGTATTCACGAAACTGAAAACAAATTAAAAAACTTTTAGAATTGTTTTTTTAATTTTTTACTTAAGATAGAATAATAGTATTGAAAGTTAACAAAGTTTGCTTACCACTGAAAAATCACAATCAGCAGTATCAAAGTAGAACCCCACCATGGTATGTAGATATAACTATAAATTTATTTATTGTTGAAAGAGAAAGACCGGGAAAAAAATGGATATAAAAAGAAGCTAAATTATGATTTATAAAATCGATTTGTTAGATTATCTGCAACAAACATGGTTCTGGAACTATTTTTAAACAACTCGATTATTAATGAAGAAGGCCGTCGCCACGTAGAGGAACGACATATCCAATATAAACCAGACAAATCAAGGTTTAGTATTCCAAGAGAAAGAATTTTCCAATTAATATGGGAGGTGATTCTAGAAGCCCGAGAAGATAATTACAAATTACTAATAGATAATAAAGAGGGATATGATGGTTACATCGATAAAGTGGTGCTGAGGAAAGAGTTCGACTATGTAATAGGAACTGGAATTGGTGCAAAAAGAGAAGTTAAATCAATGATAGTCGTGATAACAAGATCGAAGTTAAAAGCAGCATACCCCATTTGGGAGCGACTTGGTCCAAAAGGTAAAATTAAAGATGATCAAGAAGAAGAAGAAGGATTAGACGATGAAGGATATTCTATGGATACAGGTAGATATGAAGACGAAGAATTAGTAGAAGAAGTAGACGATGAGGTGTATGGAACAAGTATTTATTTTGACGTAAAAGAACATTCATTTGAAGAACTTTGGGGTTAACATTAATATTATTATTATTATCATTTTAATTTTATCTGATTTGAAGTTGAAGTTAATTTAAATCTTAATAATTACGATTTGTAGTTCTGCAGCCCTTTCTCTAGCTGGGAAAACGTTACTAAAAAATGGTTGGAAAACGTTACTAAAAAATGGTTGCAGTCAAAACTTTCATCCAGTTGATTCTGACTCAAAACAAATTGATCCAAGTCAAATGATGGCTGTTCGATTATACCAAGGTAGACAAATTAAAAAAACTTTTAGAATTTTTTTTTTAATTTTTTTCTTAAGATAGAATAATAGTATTGAAAGTTAACAAAGTTTACTTACCACTGAAACATCACAATCAGCAGTATCAAAATAGAACCCCACCATGGTATGTAGCTATAACTATACATTTATTTATTGTTGAAAGAGGAAGACCGGGGAAAAAATGGATATAAAAAGAAGCTAAATTATGATTTATAAAATCGATTTGTTAGATTATCTGCAACAAACATGGTTCTGGAACTATTTTTAAACAACTCGATTATTAATGAAGAAGGCCGTCGCCACGTAGAGGAACGACATATCCAATATAAACCAGACAAATCAAGGTTTAGTATTCCAAGAGACAGAATTTTCCAATTAATATGGGAGGCGATTCTAGAAGCCCGAGAAGATAATTACAAATTACTAATAGATAATAAAGAGGGATATGATGGTTACATCGATAAAGTGGTGCTGAGGAAAGAGTTCGACTACGTAATAGGAACTGCAATTGGTGCAAAAAGAGAAGTTAAAGCAATGATAGTCGTGATAACAAGATCGAAGTTAAAAGCAGCATACCCCATTTGGGAGCGACTTGGTCCAAAAGGTAAAATTAAAGATGATCAAGAAGAAGAAGAAGAATTAGACGATGAAGGATATTATATGGATACAGGTAGATATGAAGACGAAGAATTAGTAGAAGAAGAAGTAGACGATGAGGTGTATGGAACAAGTATTTATTTTGACGTAAAAGAAAATTCATTTGAAGAACTTTGGGGTTAACATTAATATTATTATTATTATCATTTTAATTTTATCTTATTTGAAGTTGAAGTTAATTTAAATCTTAATAATTACGATTTGTGGTTCTGCAGCCCTTTCTCTAGCAGGGAAAACGTTACTCAAAAATTGGTCGCAGTCAAAACTTTCATCTAGTTGATTCTGACCCAAAACAAATTGATCCAAGTCAAATGATGGCTGTTCGATTATACCAAGGTCGAGATCACATGTAAACTTTCATTTCGTTGATTCTGACTCGAAACAAATTCATCCAAGTCAAACGATGGTTGTTCAATTATACCAAGGTCGACCAGTTGGGTGGGTGTGTATTCACGAAACTGAAAACAAATTAAAAAACTTTTAGAATTGTTTTTTTAATTTTTTACTTAAGATAGAATAATAGTATTGAAAGTTAACAAAGTTTGCTTACCACTGAAAAATCACAATCAGCAGTATCAAAGTAGAACCCCACCATGGTATGTAGCTATAACTATAAATTTATTTATTGTTGAAAGAGAAAGACCGGGAAAAAAATGGATATAAAAAGAAGCTAAATTATGATTTATAAAATCGATTTGTTAGATTATCTGCAACAAACATGGTTCTGGGACTATTTTTAAGCAACTCGATTATTAATGAAGAAGGCCGTCGCCACGTAGAGGAACGACATATCCAATATAAACCAGACAAATCAAGGTTTAGTATTCCAAGAAAAAGAATTTTCAAATTAATATGGGAGGTGATTCTAGAAGCCCGAGAAGATAATTACAAATTACTAATAGATAATAAAGAGGGATATGATGGTTACATCGATAAAGTGGTGCAGAGGAAAGAGTTCGACTATGTAATAGGAACTGGAATTGGTGCAAAAAGAGAAGTTAAATCAATGATAGTCGTGATAACAAGATCGAAGTTAAAAGCAGCATACCCCATTTGGGAGCGACTTGGTCCAAAAGGTAAAATTAAAGATGATCAAGAAGAAGAAGAAGGATTAGACGATGAAGGATATTATATGGATACAGGTAGATATGAAGACGAAGAATTAGTAGAAGAAGAAGTAGACGATGAGGTGTATGGAACAAGTATTTATTTTGACGTTAAAGAAAATTCATTTGAAGAACTTTGGGGTTAACATTAATATTATTATTATTATCATTTTAATTTTATCTCATTTGAAGTTGAAGTTAATTTAAATCTTAATAATTACGATTTGTAGTTCTGCAGCCCTTTCTCTAGCTGGGAAAACGTTACTAAAAAATGGTTGGAAAACGTTACTAAAAAATGGTTGCAGTCAAAACTTTCAACCAGTTGATTCTGACTCAAAACAAATTGATCCAAGTCAAATGATGGCTGTTCGATTATACCAAGGTCGACAAATTAAAAAAACCTTTTAGAATTTTTTTTTTAATTTTTTTCTTAAGATAGAATAATAGTATTCAAAGTTAACAAAGTTTACTTACCACTGAAACATCACAATCAGCAGTATCAAAGTAGAACCCCACCATGGTATGTAGCTATAACTATACATTTATTTATTGTTGAAAGAGAAAGACCGGGGGAAAAATTGATATAAAAAGAAGCTAAAGTATGATTTATAAAATCGATTTGTTAGATTATCTGCAACAAACATGGTTCTGGAACTATTTTTAAACAACTCGATTATTAATGAAGAAGGCCGTCGCCACGTAGAGGAACGACATATCCAATATAAACCAGACAAATCAAGGTCTAGTATTCCAAGAGACAGAATTTTCCAATTAATATGGGAGGCGATTCTAGAAGCCCGAGAAGATAATTTCAAATTACTAATAGATAATAAAGAGGGATATGATGGTTACATCGATAAAGTGGTGCTGAGGAAAGAGTTCGACTACGTAATAGCAACTGCAATTGGTGCAAAAAGAGAAGTTAAAGCAATGATAGTCGTGATAACAAGATCGAAGTTAAAAGCAGCATACCCCATTTGGGAGCGACTTGGTCCAAAAGGTAAAATTAAAGATGATCAAGAAGAAGAAGAAGAATTAGACGATGAAGGATATTATATGGATACAGGTAGATATGAAGACGAAGAATTAGTAGAAGAAGAAGTAGACGATGAGGTGTATGGAACAAGTATTTATTTTGACGTAAAAGAAAATTCATTTGAAGAACTTTGGGGTTAACATTAATATTATTATTATTATCATTTTAATTTTATCTTATTTGAAGTTGAAGTTAATTTAAATCTTAATAATTACGATTTGTGGTTCTGCAGCCCTTTCTCTAGCAGGGAAAACGTTACTCAAAAATTGGTCGCAGTCAAAACTTTCATCTAGTTGATTCTGACCCAAAACAAATTGATCCAAGTCAAATGATGGCTGTTCGATTATACCAAGGTCGAGATCACATGTAAACTTTCATTTCGTTGATTCTGACTCGAAACAAATTCATCCAAGTCAAACGATGGTTGTTCAATTATACCAAGGTCGACCAGTTGGGTGGGTGTGTATTCACGAAACTGAAAACAAATTAAAAAACTTTTAGAATTGTTTTTTTAATTTTTTACTTAAGATAGAATAATAGTATTGAAAGTTAACAAAGTTTACTTACCACTGAAACATCACAATCAGCAGTATCAAAGTAGAACCCCACCATGGTATGTAGCTATAACTATACATTTATTTATTGTTGAAAGAGGAAGACCGGGGAAAAAATGGATATAAAAAGAAGCTAAATTATGATTTATAAAATCGATTTGTTAGATTATCTGCAACAAACATGGTTCTGGAACTATTTTTAAACAACTCGATTATTAATGAAGAAGGCCGTCGCCACGTAGAGGAACGACATATCCAATATAAACCAGACAAATCAAGGTCTAGTATTCCAAGAGACAGAATTTTCCAATTAATATGGGAGGCGATTCTAGAAGCCCGAGAAGATAATTTCAAATTACTAATAGATAATAAAGAGGGATATGATGGTTACATCGATAAAGTGGTGCTGAGGAAAGAGTTCGACTACGTAATAGCAACTGCAATTGGTGCAAAAAGAGAAGTTAAAGCAATGATAGTCGTGATAACAAGATCGAAGTTAAAAGCAGCATACCCCATTTGGGAGCGACTTGGTCCAAAAGGTAAAATTAAAGATGATCAAGAAGAAGAAGAAGAATTAGACGATGAAGGATATTATATGGATACAGGTAGATATGAAGACGAAGAATTAGTAGAAGAAGAAGTAGACGATGAGGTGTATGGAACAAGTATTTATTTTGACGTAAAAGAAAATTCATTTGAAGAACTTTGGGGTTAACATTAATATTATTATTATTATCATTTTAATTTTATCTTATTTGAAGTTGAAGTTAATTTAAATCTTAATAATTACGATTTGTGGTTCTGCAGCCCTTTCTCTAGCAGGGAAAACGTTACTCAAAAATTGGTCGCAGTCAAAACTTTCATCTAGTTGATTCTGACCCAAAACAAATTGATCCAAGTCAAATGATGGCTGTTCGATTATACCAAGGTCGAGATCACATGTAAACTTTCATTTCGTTGATTCTGACTCGAAACAAATTCATCCAAGTCAAACGATGGTTGTTCAATTATACCAAGGTCGACCAGTTGGGTGGGTGTGTATTCACGAAACTGAAAACAAATTAAAAAACTTTTAGAATTGTTTTTTTAATTTTTTACTTAAGATAGAATAATAGTATTGAAAGTTAACAAAGTTTGCTTACCACTGAAAAATCACAATCAGCAGTATCAAAGTAGAACCCCACCATGGTATGTAGATATAACTATAAATTTATTTATTGTTGAAAGAGAAAGACCGGGAAAAAAATGGATATAAAAAGAAGCTAAAGTATGATTTATAAAATCGATTTGTTAGATTATCTGCAACAAACATGGTTCTGGGACTATTTTTAAGCAACTCGATTATTAATGAAGAAGGCCGTCGCCACGTAGAGGAACGACATATCCAATATAAACCAGACAAATCAAGGTCTAGTATTCCAAGAGACAGAATTTTCCAATTAATATGGGAGGCGATTCTAGAAGCCCGAGAAGATAATTACAAATTACTAATAGATAATAAAGAGGGATATGATGGTTACATCGATAAAGTGGTGCTGAGGAAAGAGTTCGACTACGTAATAGCAACTGCAATTGGTGCAAAAAGAGAAGTTAAAGCAATGATAGTCGTGATAACAAGATCGAAGTTAAAAGCAGCATACCCCATTTGGGAGCGACTTGGTCCAAAAGGTAAAATTAAAGATGATCAAGAAGAAGAAGAAGAATTAGACGATGAAGGATATTATATGGATACAGGTAGATATGAAGACGAAGAATTAGTAGAAGAAGTAGACGATGAGGTGTATGGAACAAGTATTTATTTTGACGTAAAAGAACATTCATTTGAAGAACTTTGGGGTTAACATTAATATTATTATTATTATCATTTTAATTTTATCTGATTTGAAGTTGAAGTTAATTTAAATCTTAATAATTACGATTTGTAGTTCTGCAGCCCTTTCTCTAGCTGGGAAAACGTTACTAAAAAATGGTTGGAAAACGTTACTAAAAAATGGTTGCAGTCAAAACTTTCAACCAGTTGATTCTGACTCAAAACAAATTGATCCAAGTCAAATGATGGCTGTTCGATTATACCAAGGTCGACAAATTAAAAAAACCTTTTAGAATTTTTTTTTTAATTTTTTTCTTAAGATAGAATAATAGTATTGAAAGTTAACAAAGTTTACTTACCACTGAAACATCACAATCAGCAGTATCAAAGTAGAACCCCACCATGGTATGTAGCTATAACTATACATTTATTTATTGTTGAAAGAGAAAGACCGGGGGAAAAATTGATATAAAAAGAAGCTAAAGTATGATTTATAAAATCGATTTGTTAGATTATCTGCAACAAACATGGTTCTGGAACTATTTTTAAACAACTCGATTATTAATGAAGAAGGCCGTCGCCACGTAGAGGAACGACATATCCAATATAAACCAGACAAATCAAGGTCTAGTATTCCAAGAGACAGAATTTTCCAATTAATATGGGAGGCGATTCTAGAAGCCCGAGAAGATAATTACAAATTACTAATAGATAATAAAGAGGGATATGATGGTTACATCGATAAAGTGGTGCTGAGGAAAGAGTTCGACTACGTAATAGGAACTGCAATTGGTGCAAAAAGAGAAGTTAAAGCAATGATAGTCGTGATAACAAGATCGAAGTTAAAAGCAGCATACCCCATTTGGGAGCGACTTGGTCCAAAAGGTAAAATTAAAGATGATCAAGAAGAAGAAGAAGAATTAGACGATGAAGGATATTATATGGATACAGGTAGATATGAAGACGAAGAATTAGTAGAAGAAGAAGTAGACGATGAGGTGTATGGAACAAGTATTTATTTTGACGTAAAAGAAAATTCATTTGAAGAACTTTGGGGTTAACATTAATATTATTATTATTATCATTTTAATTTTATCTTATTTGAAGTTGAAGTTAATTTAAATCTTAATAATTACGATTTGTGGTTCTGCAGCCCTTTCTCTAGCAGGGAAAACGTTACTCAAAAATTGGTCGCAGTCAAAACTTTCATCTAGTTGATTCTGACCCAAAACAAATTGATCCAAGTCAAATGATGGCTGTTCGATTATACCAAGGTCGAGATCACATGTAAACTTTCATTTCGTTGATTCTGACTCGAAACAAATTCATCCAAGTCAAACGATGGTTGTTCAATTATACCAAGGTCGACCAGTTGGGTGGGTGTGTATTCACGAAACTGAAAACAAATTAAAAAACTTTTAGAATTGTTTTTTTAATTTTTTACTTAAGATAGAATAATAGTATTGAAAGTTAACAAAGTTTACTTACCACTGAAACATCACAATCAGCAGTATCAAAGTAGAACCCCACCATGGTATGTAGCTATAACTATACATTTATTTATTGTTGAAAGAGGAAGACCGGGGAAAAAATGGATATAAAAAGAAGCTAAATTATGATTTATAAAATCGATTTGTTAGATTATCTGCAACAAACATGGTTCTGGAACTATTTTTAAACAACTCGATTATTAATGAAGAAGGCCGTCGCCACGTAGAGCAACGACATATCCAATATAAACCAGACAAATCAAGGTCTAGTATTCCAAGAGACAGAATTTTCCAATTAATATGGGAGGCGATTCTAGAAGCCCGAGAAGATAATTTCAAATTACTAATAGATAATAAAGAGGGATATGATGGTTACATCGATAAAGTGGTGCTGAGGAAAGAGTTCGACTACGTAATAGCAACTGCAATTGGTGCAAAAAGAGAAGTTAAAGCAATGATAGTCGTGATAACAAGATCGAAGTTAAAAGCAGCATACCCCATTTGGGAGCGACTTGGTCCAAAAGGTAAAATTAAAGATGATCAAGAAGAAGAAGAAGAATTAGACGATGAAGGATATTATATGGATACAGGTAGATATGAAGACGAAGAATTAGTAGAAGAAGAAGTAGACGATGAGGTGTATGGAACAAGTATTTATTTTGACGTAAAAGAAAATTCATTTGAAGAACTTTGGGGTTAACATTAATATTATTATTATTATCATTTTAATTTTATCTTATTTGAAGTTGAAGTTAATTTAAATCTTAATAATTACGATTTGTGGTTCTGCAGCCCTTTCTCTAGCAGGGAAAACGTTACTCAAAAATTGGTCGCAGTCAAAACTTTCATCTAGTTGATTCTGACCCAAAACAAATTGATCCAAGTCAAATGATGGCTGTTCGATTATACCAAGGTCGAGATCACATGTAAACTTTCATTTCGTTGATTCTGACTCGAAACAAATTCATCCAAGTCAAACGATGGTTGTTCAATTATACCAAGGTCGACCAGTTGGGTGGGTGTGTATTCACGAAACTGAAAACAAATTAAAAAACTTTTAGAATTGTTTTTTTAATTTTTTACTTAAGATAGAATAATAGTATTGAAAGTTAACAAAGTTTGCTTACCACTGAAAAATCACAATCAGCAGTATCAAAGTAGAACCCCACCATGGTATGTAGATATAACTATAAATTTATTTATTGTTGAAAGAGAAAGACCGGGAAAAAAATGGATATAAAAAGAAGCTAAAGTATGATTTATAAAATCGATTTGTTAGATTATCTGCAACAAACATGGTTCTGGGACTATTTTTAAGCAACTCGATTATTAATGAAGAAGGCCGTCGCCACGTAGAGGAACGACATATCCAATATAAACCAGACAAATCAAGGTCTAGTATTCCAAGAGACAGAATTTTCCAATTAATATGGGAGGCGATTCTAGAAGCCCGAGAAGATAATTACAAATTACTAATAGATAATAAAGAGGGATATGATGGTTACATCGATAAAGTGGTGCTGAGGAAAGAGTTCGACTACGTAATAGCAACTGCAATTGGTGCAAAAAGAGAAGTTAAAGCAATGATAGTGGTGATAACAAGATCGAAGTTAAAAGCAGCATACCCCATTTGGGAGCGACTTGGTCCAAAAGGTAAAATTAAAGATGATCAAGAAGAAGAAGAAGAATTAGACGATGAAGGATATTATATGGATACAGGTAGATATGAAGACGAAGAATTAGTAGAAGAAGTAGACGATGAGGTGTATGGAACAAGTATTTATTTTGACGTAAAAGAACATTCATTTGAAGAACTTTGGGGTTAACATTAATATTATTATTATTATCATTTTAATTTTATCTGATTTGAAGTTGAAGTTAATTTAAATCTTAATAATTACGATTTGTAGTTCTGCAGCCCTTTCTCTAGCTGGGAAAACGTTACTAAAAAATGGTTGGAAAACGTTACTAAAAAATGGTTGCAGTCAAAACTTTCAACCAGTTGATTCTGACTCAAAACAAATTGATCCAAGTCAAATGATGGCTGTTCGATTATACCAAGGTCGACAAATTAAAAAAACCTTTTAGAATTTTTTTTTTAATTTTTTTCTTAAGATAGAATAATAGTATTGAAAGTTAACAAAGTTTACTTACCACTGAAACATCACAATCAGCAGTATCAAAGTAGAACCCCACCATGGTATGTAGCTATAACTATACATTTATTTATTGTTGAAAGAGAAAGACCGGGGGAAAAATTGATATAAAAAGAAGCTAAAGTATGATTTATAAAATCGATTTGTTAGATTATCTGCAACAAACATGGTTCTGGGACTATTTTTAAGCAACTCGATTATTAATGAAGAAGGCCGTCGCCACGTAGAGGAACGACATATCCAATATAAACCAGACAAATCAAGGTCTAGTATTCCAAGAGACAGAATTTTCCAATTAATATGGGAGGCGATTCTAGAAGCCCGAGAAGATAATTACAAATTACTAATAGATAATAAAGAGGGATATGATGGTTACATCGATAAAGTGGTGCTGAGGAAAGAGTTCGACTACGTAATAGCAACTGCAATTGGTGCAAAAAGAGAAGTTAAAGCAATGATAGTCGTGATAACAAGATCGAAGTTAAAAGCAGCATACCCCATTTGGGAGCGACTTGGTCCAAAAGGTAAAATTAAAGATGATCAAGAAGAAGAAGAAGAATTAGACGATGAAGGATATTATATGGATACAGGTAGATATGAAGACGAAGAATTAGTAGAAGAAGAAGTAGACGATGAGGTGTATGGAACAAGTATTTATTTTGACGTAAAAGAAAATTCATTTGAAGAACTTTGGGGTTAACATTAATATTATTATTATTATCATTTTAATTTTATCTTATTTGAAGTTGAAGTTAATTTAAATCTTAATAATTACGATTTGTGGTTCTGCAGCCCTTTCTCTAGCAGGGAAAACGTTACTCAAAAATTGGTCGCAGTCAAAACTTTCATCTAGTTGATTCTGACCCAAAACAAATTGATCCAAGTCAAATGATGGCTGTTCGATTATACCAAGGTCGAGATCACATGTAAACTTTCATTTCGTTGATTCTGACTCGAAACAAATTCATCCAAGTCAAACGATGGTTGTTCAATTATACCAAGGTCGACCAGTTGGGTGGGTGTGTATTCACGAAACTGAAAACAAATTAAAAAACTTTTAGAATTGTTTTTTTAATTTTTTACTTAAGATAGAATAATAGTATTGAAAGTTAACAAAGTTTGCTTACCACTGAAAAATCACAATCAGCAGTATCAAAGTAGAACCCCACCATGGTATGTAGATATAACTATAAATTTATTTATTGTTGAAAGAGAAAGACCGGGAAAAAAATGGATATAAAAAGAAGCTAAAGTATGATTTATAAAATCGATTTGTTAGATTATCTGCAACAAACATGGTTCTGGGACTATTTTTAAGCAACTCGATTATTAATGAAGAAGGCCGTCGCCACGTAGAGGAACGACATATCCAATATAAACCAGACAAATCAAGGTCTAGTATTCCAAGAGACAGAATTTTCCAATTAATATGGGAGGCGATTCTAGAAGCCCGAGAAGATAATTACAAATTACTAATAGATAATAAAGAGGGATATGATGGTTACATCGATAAAGTGGTGCTGAGGAAAGAGTTCGACTACGTAATAGCAACTGCAATTGGTGCAAAAAGAGAAGTTAAAGCAATGATAGTGGTGATAACAAGATCGAAGTTAAAAGCAGCATACCCCATTTGGGAGCGACTTGGTCCAAAAGGTAAAATTAAAGATGATCAAGAAGAAGAAGAAGAATTAGACGATGAAGGATATTATATGGATACAGGTAGATATGAAGACGAAGAATTAGTAGAAGAAGTAGACGATGAGGTGTATGGAACAAGTATTTATTTTGACGTAAAAGAACATTCATTTGAAGAACTTTGGGGTTAACATTAATATTATTATTATTATCATTTTAATTTTATCTCATTTGAAGTTGAAGTTAATTTAAATCTTAATAATTACGATTTGTAGTTCTGCAGCCCTTTCTCTAGCTGGGAAAACGTTACTAAAAAATGGTTGGAAAACGTTACTAAAAAATGGTTGCAGTCAAAACTTTCAACCAGTTGATTCTGACTCAAAACAAATTGATCCAAGTCAAATGATGGCTGTTCGATTATACCAAGGTCGACAAATTAAAAAAACCTTTTAGAATTTTTTTTTTAATTTTTTTCTTAAGATAGAATAATAGTATTGAAAGTTAACAAAGTTTACTTACCACTGAAACATCACAATCAGCAGTATCAAAGTAGAACCCCACCATGGTATGTAGCTATAACTATACATTTATTTATTGTTGAAAGAGAAAGACCGGGGGAAAAATTGATATAAAAAGAAGCTAAAGTATGATTTATAAAATCGATTTGTTAGATTATCTGCAACAAACATGGTTCTGGAACTATTTTTAAACAACTCGATTATTAATGAAGAAGGCCGTCGCCACGTAGAGGAACGACATATCCAATATAAACCAGACAAATCAAGGTCTAGTATTCCAAGAGACAGAATTTTCCAATTAATATGGGAGGCGATTCTAGAAGCCCGAGAAGATAATTACAAATTACTAATAGATAATAAAGAGGGATATGATGGTTACATCGATAAAGTGGTGCTGAGGAAAGAGTTCGACTACGTAATAGCAACTGCAATTGGTGCAAAAAGAGAAGTTAAAGCAATGATAGTCGTGATAACAAGATCGAAGTTAAAAGCAGCATACCCCATTTGGGAGCGACTTGGTCCAAAAGGTAAAATTAAAGATGATCAAGAAGAAGAAGAAGAATTAGACGATGAAGGATATTATATGGATACAGGTAGATATGAAGACGAAGAATTAGTAGAAGAAGAAGTAGACGATGAGGTGTATGGAACAAGTATTTATTTTGACGTAAAAGAAAATTCATTTGAAGAACTTTGGGGTTAACATTAATATTATTATTATTATCATTTTAATTTTATCTTATTTGAAGTTGAAGTTAATTTAAATCTTAATAATTACGATTTGTGGTTCTGCAGCCCTTTCTCTAGCAGGGAAAACGTTACTCAAAAATTGGTCGCAGTCAAAACTTTCATCTAGTTGATTCTGACCCAAAACAAATTGATCCAAGTCAAATGATGGCTGTTCGATTATACCAAGGTCGAGATCACATGTAAACTTTCATTTCGTTGATTCTGACTCGAAACAAATTCATCCAAGTCAAACGATGGTTGTTCAATTATACCAAGGTCGACCAGTTGGGTGGGTGTGTATTCACGAAACTGAAAACAAATTAAAAAACTTTTAGAATTGTTTTTTTAATTTTTTACTTAAGATAGAATAATAGTATTGAAAGTTAACAAAGTTTGCTTACCACTGAAAAATCACAATCAGCAGTATCAAAGTAGAACCCCACCATGGTATGTAGATATAACTATAAATTTATTTATTGTTGAAAGAGAAAGACCGGGAAAAAATGGATATAAAAAGAAGCTAAAGTATGATTTATAAAATCGATTTGTTAGATTATCTGCAACAAACATGGTTCTGGGACTATTTTTAAGCAACTCGATTATTAATGAAGAAGGCCGTCGCCACGTAGAGGAACGACATATCCAATATAAACCAGACAAATCAAGGTCTAGTATTCCAAGAGACAGAATTTTCCAATTAATATGGGAGGCGATTCTAGAAGCCCGAGAAGATAATTACAAATTACTAATAGATAATAAAGAGGGATATGATGGTTACATCGATAAAGTGGTGCTGAGGAAAGAGTTCGACTACGTAATAGCAACTGCAATTGGTGCAAAAAGAGAAGTTAAAGCAATGATAGTGGTGATAACAAGATCGAAGTTAAAAGCAGCATACCCCATTTGGGAGCGACTTGGTCCAAAAGGTAAAATTAAAGATGATCAAGAAGAAGAAGAAGAATTAGACGATGAAGGATATTATATGGATACAGGTAGATATGAAGACGAAGAATTAGTAGAAGAAGAAGTAGACGATGAGGTGTATGGAACAAGTATTTATTTTGACGTAAAAGAACATTCATTTGAAGAACTTTGGGGTTAACATTAATATTATTATTATTATCATTTTAATTTTATCTGATTTGAAGTTGAAGTTAATTTAAATCTTAATAATTACGATTTGTAGTTCTGCAGCCCTTTCTCTAGCAGGGAAAACGTTACTCAAAAATTGGTCGCAGTCAAAACTTTCATCTAGTTGATTCTGACCCAAAACAAATTGATCCAAGTCAAATGATGGCTGTTCGATTATACCAAGGTCGAGATCACATGTAAACTTTCATTTCGTTGATTCTGACTCGAAACAAATTCATCCAAGTCAAACGATGGTTGTTCAATTATACCAAGGTCGACCAGTTGGGTGGGTGTGTATTCACGAAACTGAAAACAAATTAAAAAACTTTTAGAATTGTTTTTTTAATTTTTTACTTAAGATAGAATAATAGTATTGAAAGTTAACAAAGTTTGCTTACCACTGAAAAATCACAATCAGCAGTATCAAAGTAGAACCCCACCATGGTATGTAGATATAACTATAAATTTATTTATTGTTGAAAGAGAAAGACCGGGAAAAAAATGGATATAAAAAGAAGCTAAATTATGATTTATAAAATCGATTTGTTAGATTATCTGCAACAAACATGGTTCTGGGACTATTTTTAAGCAACTCGATTATTAATGAAGAAGGCCGTCGCCACATAGAGGAACGACATATCCAATATAAACCAGACAAATCAAGGTCTAGTATTCCAAGAGACAGAATTTTCCAATTAATATGGGAGGCGATTCTAGAAGCCCGAGAAGATAATTACAAATTACTAATAGATAATAAAGAGGGATATGATGGTTACATCGATAAAGTGGTGCTGAGGAAAGAGTTCGACTACGTAATAGCAACTGCAATTGGTGCAAAAAGAGAAGTTAAAGCAATGATAGTGGTGATAACAAGATCGAAGTTAAAAGCAGCATACCCCATTTGGGAGCGACTTGGTCCAAAAGGTAAAATTAAAGATGATCAAGAAGAAGAAGAATTAGACGATGAAGGATATTATATGGATACAGGTAGATATGAAGACGAAGAATTAGTAGAAGAAGAAGTAGACGATGAGGTGTATGGAACAAGTATTTATTTTGACGTAAAAGAAAATTCATTTGAAGAACTTTGGGGTTAACATTAATATTATTATTATTATCATTTTAATTTTATCTTATTTGAAGTTGAAGTTAATTTAAATCTTAATAATTACGATTTGTGGTTCTGCAGCCCTTTCTCTAGCAGGGAAAACGTTACTCAAAAATTGGTCGCAGTCAAAACTTTCATCTAGTTGATTCTGACCCAAAACAAATTGATCCAAGTCAAATGATGGCTGTTCGATTATACCAAGGTCGAGATCACATGTAAACTTTCATTTCGTTGATTCTGACTCGAAACAAATTCATCCAAGTCAAACGATGGTTGTTCAATTATACCAAGGTCGACCAGTTGGGTGGGTGTGTATTCACGAAACTGAAAACAAATTAAAAAACGTTTAGAATTGTTTTTTTAATTTTTTACTTAAGATAGAATAATAGTATTGAAAGTTAACAAAGTTTACTTACCACTGAAACATCACAATCAGCAGTATCAAAGTAGAACCCCACCATGGTATGTAGCTATAACTATAAATTTATTTATTGTTGAAAGAGGAAGACCGGGGGAAAAATGGATATAAAAAGAAGCTAAATTATGATTTATAAAATCGATTTGTTAGATTATCTGCAACAAACATGGTTCTGGAACTATTTTTAAACAACTCGATTATTAATGAAGAAGGCCGTCGCCACGTAGAGGAACGACATATCCAATATAAACCAGACAAATCAAGGTCTAGTATTCCAAGAGACAGAATTTTCCAATTAATATGGGAGGCGATTCTAGAAGCCCGAGAAGATAATTTCAAATTACTAATAGATAATAAAGAGGGATATGATGGTTACATCGATAAAGTGGTGCTGAGGAAAGAGTTCGACTACGTAATAGGAACTGCAATTGGTGCAAAAAGAGAAGTTAAAGCAATGATAGTCGTGATAACAAGATCGAAGTTAAAAGCAGCATACCCCATTTGGGAGCGACTTGGTCCAAAAGGTAAAATTAAAGATGATCAAGAAGAAGAAGAAGAATTAGACGATGAAGGATATTATATGGATACAGGTAGATATGAAGACGAAGAATTAGTAGAAGAAGAAGTAGACGATGAGGTGTATGGAACAAGTATTTATTTTGACGTAAAAGAAAATTCATTTGAAGAACTTTGGGGTTAACATTAATATTATTATTATTATCATTTTAATTTTATCTTATTTGAAGTTGAAGTTAATTTAAATCTTAATAATTACGATTTGTGGTTCTGCAGCCCTTTCTCTAGCAGGGAAAACGTTACTCAAAAATTGGTCGCAGTCAAAACTTTCATCTAGTTGATTCTGACCCAAAACAAATTGATCCAAGTCAAATGATGGCTGTTCGATTATACCAAGGTCGAGATCACATGTAAACTTTCATTTCGTTGATTCTGACTCGAAACAAATTCATCCAAGTCAAACGATGGTTGTTCAATTATACCAAGGTCGACCAGTTGGGTGGGTGTGTATTCACGAAACTGAAAACAAATTAAAAAACTTTTAGAATTGTTTTTTTAATTTTTTACTTAAGATAGAATAATAGTATTGAAAGTTAACAAAGTTTGCTTACCACTGAAAAATCACAATCAGCAGTATCAAAGTAGAACCCCACCATGGTATGTAGATATAACTATAAATTTATTTATTGTTGAAAGAGAAAGACCGGGAAAAAAATGGATATAAAAAGAAGCTAAAGTATGATTTATAAAATCGATTTGTTAGATTATCTGCAACAAACATGGTTCTGGGACTATTTTTAAGCAACTCGATTATTAATGAAGAAGGCCGTCGCCACGTAGAGGAACGACATATCCAATATAAACCAGACAAATCAAGGTCTAGTATTCCAAGAGACAGAATTTTCCAATTAATATGGGAGGCGATTCTAGAAGCCCGAGAAGATAATTACAAATTACTAATAGATAATAAAGAGGGATATGATGGTTACATCGATAAAGTGGTGCTGAGGAAAGAGTTCGACTACGTAATAGCAACTGCAATTGGTGCAAAAAGAGAAGTTAAAGCAATGATAGTGGTGATAACAAGATCGAAGTTAAAAGCAGCATACCCCATTTGGGAGCGACTTGGTCCAAAAGGTAAAATTAAAGATGATCAAGAAGAAGAAGAAGAATTAGACGATGAAGGATATTATATGGATACAGGTAGATATGAAGACGAAGAATTAGTAGAAGAAGTAGACGATGAGGTGTATGGAACAAGTATTTATTTTGACGTAAAAGAACATTCATTTGAAGAACTTTGGGGTTAACATTAATATTATTATTATTATCATTTTAATTTTATCTGATTTGAAGTTGAAGTTAATTTAAATCTTAATAATTACGATTTGTAGTTCTGCAGCCCTTTCTCTAGCTGGGAAAACGTTACTAAAAAATGGTTGGAAAACGTTACTAAAAAATGGTTGCAGTCAAAACTTTCAACCAGTTGATTCTGACTCAAAACAAATTGATCCAAGTCAAATGATGGCTGTTCGATTATACCAAGGTCGACAAATTAAAAAAACCTTTTAGAATTTTTTTTTTAATTTTTTTCTTAAGATAGAATAATAGTATTGAAAGTTAACAAAGTTTACTTACCACTGAAACATCACAATCAGCAGTATCAAAGTAGAACCCCACCATGGTATGTAGCTATAACTATAAATTTATTTATTGTTGAAAGAGAAAGACCGGGAAAAAAATGGATATAAAAAGAAGCTAAAGTATGATTTATAAAATCGATTTGTTAGATTATCTGCAACAAACATGGTTCTGGGACTATTTTTAAGCAACTCGATTATTAATGAAGAAGGCCGTCGCCACGTAGAGGAACGACATATCCAATATAAACCAGACAAATCAAGGTCTAGTATTCCAAGAGACAGAATTTTCCAATTAATATGGGAGGCGATTCTAGAAGCCCGAGAAGATAATTACAAATTACTAATAGATAATAAAGAGGGATATGATGGTTACATCGATAAAGTGGTGCTGAGGAAAGAGTTCGACTACGTAATAGCAACTGCAATTGGTGCAAAAAGAGAAGTTAAAGCAATGATAGTGGTGATAACAAGATCGAAGTTAAAAGCAGCATACCCCATTTGGGAGCGACTTGGTCCAAAAGGTAAAATTAAAGATGATCAAGAAGAAGAAGAAGAATTAGACGATGAAGGATATTATATGGATACAGGTAGATATGAAGACGAAGAATTAGTAGAAGAAGAAGTAGACGATGAGGTGTATGGAACAAGTATTTATTTTGACGTAAAAGAACATTCATTTGAAGAACTTTGGGGTTAACATTAATATTATTATTATTATCATTTTAATTTTATCTGATTTGAAGTTGAAGTTAATTTAAATCTTAATAATTACGATTTGTAGTTCTGCAGCCCTTTCTCTAGCAGGGAAAACGTTACTCAAAAATTGGTCGCAGTCAAAACTTTCATCTAGTTGATTCTGACCCAAAACAAATTGATCCAAGTCAAATGATGGCTGTTCGATTATACCAAGGTCGAGATCACATGTAAACTTTCATTTCGTTGATTCTGACTCGAAACAAATTCATCCAAGTCAAACGATGGTTGTTCAATTATACCAAGGTCGACCAGTTGGGTGGGTGTGTATTCACGAAACTGAAAACAAATTAAAAAACTTTTAGAATTGTTTTTTTAATTTTTTACTTAAGATAGAATAATAGTATTGAAAGTTAACAAAGTTTGCTTACCACTGAAAAATCACAATCAGCAGTATCAAAGTAGAACCCCACCATGGTATGTAGATATAACTATAAATTTATTTATTGTTGAAAGAGAAAGACCGGGAAAAAAATGGATATAAAAAGAAGCTAAATTATGATTTATAAAATCGATTTGTTAGATTATCTGCAACAAACATGGTTCTGGGACTATTTTTAAGCAACTCGATTATTAATGAAGAAGGCCGTCGCCACATAGAGGAACGACATATCCAATATAAACCAGACAAATCAAGGTCTAGTATTCCAAGAGACAGAATTTTCCAATTAATATGGGAGGCGATTCTAGAAGCCCGAGAAGATAATTACAAATTACTAATAGATAATAAAGAGGGATATGATGGTTACATCGATAAAGTGGTGCTGAGGAAAGAGTTCGACTACGTAATAGCAACTGCAATTGGTGCAAAAAGAGAAGTTAAAGCAATGATAGTCGTGATAACAAGATCGAAGTTAAAAGCAGCATACCCCATTTGGGAGCGACTTGGTCCAAAAGGTAAAATTAAAGATGATCAAGAAGAAGAAGAAGAATTAGACGATGAAGGATATTATATGGATACAGGTAGATATGAAGACGAAGAATTAGTAGAAGAAGAAGTAGACGATGAGGTGTATGGAACAAGTATTTATTTTGACGTAAAAGAAAATTCATTTGAAGAACTTTGGGGTTAATATTAATATTATTATTATTATCATTTTAATTTTATCTTATTTGAAGTTGAAGTTAATTTAAATCTTAATAATTACGATTTGTGGTTCTGCAGCCCTTTCTCTAGCAGGGAAAACGTTACTCAAAAATTGGTCGCAGTCAAAACTTTCATCTAGTTGATTCTGACCCAAAACAAATTGATCCAAGTCAAATGATGGCTGTTCGATTATACCAAGGTCGAGATCACATGTAAACTTTCATTTCGTTGATTCTGACTCGAAACAAATTCATCCAAGTCAAACGATGGTTGTTCAATTATACCAAGGTCGACCAGTTGGGTGGGTGTGTATTCACGAAACTGAAAACAAATTAAAAAACTTTTAGAATTGTTTTTTTAATTTTTTACTTAAGATAGAATAATAGTATTGAAAGTTAACAAAGTTTACTTACCACTGAAACATCACAATCAGCAGTATCAAAGTAGAACCCCACCATGGTATGTAGCTATAACTATACATTTATTTATTGTTGAAAGAGGAAGACCGGGGAAAAAATGGATATAAAAAGAAGCTAAATTATGATTTATAAAATCGATTTGTTAGATTATCTGCAACAAACATGGTTCTGGAACTATTTTTAAACAACTCGATTATTAATGAAGAAGGCCGTCGCCACGTAGAGGAACGACATATCCAATATAAACCAGACAAATCAAGGTCTAGTATTCCAAGAGACAGAATTTTCCAATTAATATGGGAGGCGATTCTAGAAGCCCGAGAAGATAATTTCAAATTACTAATAGATAATAAAGAGGGATATGATGGTTACATCGATAAAGTGGTGCTGAGGAAAGAGTTCGACTACGTAATAGGAACTGCAATTGGTGCAAAAAGAGAAGTTAAAGCAATGATAGTCGTGATAACAAGATCGAAGTTAAAAGCAGCATACCCCATTTGGGAGCGACTTGGTCCAAAAGGTAAAATTAAAGATGATCAAGAAGAAGAAGAAGAATTAGACGATGAAGGATATTATATGGATACAGGTAGATATGAAGACGAAGAATTAGTAGAAGAAGAAGTAGACGATGAGGTGTATGGAACAAGTATTTATTTTGACGTAAAAGAAAATTCATTTGAAGAACTTTGGGGTTAACATTAATATTATTATTATTATCATTTTAATTTTATCTTATTTGAAGTTGAAGTTAATTTAAATCTTAATAATTACGATTTGTAGTTCTGCAGCCCTTTCTCTAGCAGGGAAAACGTTACTCAAAAATTGGTCGCAGTCAAAACTTTCATCTAGTTGATTCTGACCCAAAACAAATTGATCCAAGTCAAATGATGGCTGTTCGATTATACCAAGGTCGAGATCACATGTAAACTTTCATTTCGTTGATTCTGACTCGAAACAAATTCATCCAAGTCAAACGATGGTTGTTCAATTATACCAAGGTCGACCAGTTGGGTGGGTGTGTATTCACGAAACTGAAAACAAATTAAAAAACTTTTAGAATTGTTTTTTTAATTTTTTACTTAAGATAGAATAATAGTATTGAAAGTTAACAAAGTTTGCTTACCACTGAAAAATCACAATCAGCAGTATCAAAGTAGAACCCCACCATGGTATGTAGATATAACTATAAATTTATTTATTGTTGAAAGAGAAAGACCGGGAAAAAAATGGATATAAAAAGAAGCTAAAGTATGATTTATAAAATCGATTTGTTAGATTATCTGCAACAAACATGGTTCTGGGACTATTTTTAAGCAACTCGATTATTAATGAAGAAGGCCGTCGCCACGTAGAGGAACGACATATCCAATATAAACCAGACAAATCAAGGTCTAGTATTCCAAGAGACAGAATTTTCCAATTAATATGGGAGGCGATTCTAGAAGCCCGAGAAGATAATTACAAATTACTAATAGATAATAAAGAGGGATATGATGGTTACATCGATAAAGTGGTGCTGAGGAAAGAGTTCGACTACGTAATAGCAACTGCAATTGGTGCAAAAAGAGAAGTTAAAGCAATGATAGTCGTGATAACAAGATCGAAGTTAAAAGCAGCATACCCCATTTGGGAGCGACTTGGTCCAAAAGGTAAAATTAAAGATGATCAAGAAGAAGAAGAAGAATTAGACGATGAAGGATATTATATGGATACAGGTAGATATGAAGACGAAGAATTAGTAGAAGAAGAAGTAGACGATGAGGTGTATGGAACAAGTATTTATTTTGACGTAAAAGAACATTCATTTGAAGAACTTTGGGGTTAACATTAATATTATTATTATTATCATTTTAATTTTATCTTATTTGAAGTTGAAGTTAATTTAAATCTTAATAATTACGATTTGTAGTTCTGCAGCCCTTTCTCTAGCTGGGAAAACGTTACTAAAAAATGGTTGGAAAACGTTACTAAAAAATGGTTGCAGTCAAAACTTTCAACCAGTTGATTCTGACTCAAAACAAATTGATCCAAGTCAAATGATGGCTGTTCGATTATACCAAGGTCGACAAATTAAAAAAACCTTTTAGAATTTTTTTTTTAATTTTTTTCTTAAGATAGAATAATAGTATTGAAAGTTAACAAAGTTTACTTACCACTGAAACATCACAATCAGCAGTATCAAAGTAGAACCCCACCATGGTATGTAGCTATAACTATAAATTTATTTATTGTTGAAAGAGAAAGACCGGGAAAAAAATGGATATAAAAAGAAGCTAAAGTATGATTTATAAAATCGATTTGTTAGATTATCTGCAACAAACATGGTTCTGGGACTATTTTTAAGCAACTCGATTATTAATGAAGAAGGCCGTCGCCACGTAGAGGAACGACATATCCAATATAAACCAGACAAATCAAGGTCTAGTATTCCAAGAGACAGAATTTTCCAATTAATATGGGAGGCGATTCTAGAAGCCCGAGAAGATAATTACAAATTACTAATAGATAATAAAGAGGGATATGATGGTTACATCGATAAAGTGGTGCTGAGGAAAGAGTTCGACTACGTAATAGCAACTGCAATTGGTGCAAAAAGAGAAGTTAAAGCAATGATAGTCGTGATAACAAGATCGAAGTTAAAAGCAGCATACCCCATTTGGGAGCGACTTGGTCCAAAAGGTAAAATTAAAGATGATCAAGAAGAAGAAGAAGAATTAGACGATGAAGGATATTATATGGATACAGGTAGATATGAAGACGAAGAATTAGTAGAAGAAGAAGTAGACGATGAGGTGTATGGAACAAGTATTTATTTTGACGTAAAAGAACATTCATTTGAAGAACTTTGGGGTTAACATTAATATTATTATTATTATCATTTTAATTTTATCTGATTTGAAGTTGAAGTTAATTTAAATCTTAATAATTACGATTTGTAGTTCTGCAGCCCTTTCTCTAGCAGGGAAAACGTTACTCAAAAATTGGTCGCAGTCAAAACTTTCATCTAGTTGATTCTGACCCAAAACAAATCGATCCAAGTCAAATGATGGCTGTTCGATTATACCAAGGTCGAGATCACATGTAAACTTTCATT
The DNA here is from genome assembly GCA_949775045.1 of Metridium senile. NCBI lineage: Eukaryota > Metazoa > Cnidaria > Anthozoa > Actiniaria > Metridiidae > Metridium > Metridium senile. Next base: position 37,876,922 of record OX459095.1, read on the forward strand.
TCGTTGATTCTGACTCGAAACAAATTCATCCAAGTCAAACGATGGTTGTTCAATTATACCAAGGTCGACCAGTTGGGTGGGTGTGTATTCACGAAACTGAAAACAAATTAAAAAACTTTTAGAATTGTTTTTTTAATTTTTTACTTAAGATAGAATAATAGTATTGAAAGTTAACAAAGTTTGCTTACCACTGAAAAATCACAATCAGCAGTATCAAAGTAGAACCCCACCATGGTATGTAGATATAACTATAAATTTATTTATTGTTGAAAGAGAAAGACCGGGAAAAAAATGGATATAAAAAGAAGCTAAATTATGATTTATAAAATCGATTTGTTAGATTATCTGCAACAAACATGGTTCTGGGACTATTTTTAAGCAACTCGATTATTAATGAAGAAGGCCGTCGCCACATAGAGGAACGACATATCCAATATAAACCAGACAAATCAAGGTCTAGTATTCCAAGAGACAGAATTTTCCAATTAATATGGGAGGCGATTCTAGAAGCCCGAGAAGATAATTACAAATTACTAATAGATAATAAAGAGGGATATGATGGTTACATCGATAAAGTGGTGCTGAGGAAAGAGTTCGACTACGTAATAGCAACTGCAATTGGTGCAAAAAGAGAAGTTAAAGCAATGATAGTGGTGATAACAAGATCGAAGTTAAAAGCAGCATACCCCATTTGGGAGCGACTTGGTCCAAAAGGTAAAATTAAAGATGATCAAGAAGAAGAAGAAGAATTAGACGATGAAGGATATTATATGGATACAGGTAGATATGAAGACGAAGAATTAGTAGAAGAAGAAGTAGACGATGAGGTGTATGGAACAAGTATTTATTTTGACGTAAAAGAAAATTCATTTGAAGAACTTTGGGGTTAATATTAATATTATTATTATTATCATTTTAATTTTATCTTATTTGAAGTTGAAGTTAATTTAAATCTTAATAATTACGATTTGTGGTTCTGCAGCCCTTTCTCTAGCAGGGAAAACGTTACTCAAAAATTGGTCGCAGTCAAAACTTTCATCTAGTTGATTCTGACCTAAAACAAATTGATCCAAGTCAAATGATGGCTGTTCGATTATACCAAGGTCGAGATCACATGTAAACTTTCATTTCGTTGATTCTGACTCGAAACAAATTCATCCAAGTCAAACGATGGTTGTTCAATTATACCAAGGTCGACCAGTTGGGTGGGTGTGTATTCACGAAACTGAAAACAAATTAAAAAACTTTTAGAATTGTTTTTTTAATTTTTTACTTAAGATAGAATAATAGTATTGAAAGTTAACAAAGTTTACTTACCACTGAAACATCACAATCAGCAGTATCAAAGTAGAACCCCACCATGGTATGTAGCTATAACTATACATTTATTTATTGTTGAAAGAGAAAGACCGGGAAAAAAATGGATATAAAAAGAAGCTAAATTATGATTTATAAAATCGATTTGTTAGATTATCTGCAACAAACATGGTTCTGGGACTATTTTTAAGCAACTCGATTATTAATGAAGAAGGCCGTCGCCACGTAGAGGAACGACATATCCAATATAAACCAGACAAATCAAGGTTTAGTATTCCAAGAAAAAGAATTTTCAAATTAATATGGGAGGTGATTCTAGAAGCCCGAGAAGATAATTACAAATTACTAATAGATAATAAAGAGGGATATGATGGTTACATCGATAAAGTGGTGCAGAGGAAAGAGTTCGACTATGTAATAGGAACTGGAATTGGTGCAAAAAGAGAAGTTAAATCAATGATAGTCGTGATAACAAGATCGAAGTTAAAAGCAGCATACCCCATTTGGGAGCGACTTGGTCCAAAAGGTAACATTAAAGATGATCAAGAAGAAGAAGAAGGATTAGACGATGAAGAAGGATTAGACGATGAAGGATATTATATGGATACAGGTAGATATGAAGACGAAGAATTAGTAGAAGAAGTAGACGATGAGGTGTATGGAACAAGTATTTATTTTGACGTAAAAGAACATTCATTTGAAGAACTTTGGGGTTAACATTAATATTATTATTATTATCATTTTAATTTTATCTCATTTGAAGTTGAAGTTAATTTAAATCTTAATAATTACGATTTGTAGTTCTGCAGCCCTTTCTCTAGCTGGGAAAACGTTACTAAAAAATGGTTGGAAAACGTTACTAAAAAATGGTTGCAGTCAAAACTTTCAACCAGTTGATTCTGACTCAAAACAAATTGATCCAAGTCAAATGATGGCTGTTCGATTATACCAAGGTCGACAAATTAAAAAAACCTTTTAGAATTTTTTTTTTAATTTTTTTCTTAAGATAGAATAATAGTATTGAAAGTTAACAAAGTTTACTTACCACTGAAACATCACAATCAGCAGTATCAAAGTAGAACCCCACCATGGTATGTAGCTATAACTATACATTAATTTATTGTTGAAAGAGAAAGACCGGGGGAAAAATTGATATAAAAAGAAGCTAAAGTATGATTTATAAAATCGATTTGTTAGATTATCTGCAACAAACATGGTTCTGGAACTATTTTTAAACAACTCGATTATTAATGAAGAAGGCCGTCGCCACGTAGAGGAACGACATATCCAATATAAACCAGACAAATCAAGGTCTAGTATTCCAAGAGACAGAATTTTCCAATTAATATGGGAGGCGATTCTAGAAGCCCGAGAAGATAATTACAAATTACTAATAGATAATAAAGAGGGATATGATGGTTACATCGATAAAGTGGTGCTGAGGAAAGAGTTCGACTACGTAATAGGAACTGCAATTGGTGCAAAAAGAGAAGTTAAAGCAATGATAGTCGTGATAACAAGATCGAAGTTAAAAGCAGCATACCCCATTTGGGAGCGACTTGGTCCAAAAGGTAAAATTAAAGATGATCAAGAAGAAGAAGAAGAATTAGACGATGAAGGATATTATATGGATACAGGTAGATATGAAGACGAAGAATTAGTAGAAGAAGAAGTAGACGATGAGGTGTATGGAACAAGTATTTATTTTGACGTAAAAGAAAATTCATTTGAAGAACTTTGGGGTTAACATTAATATTATTATTATTATCATTTTAATTTTATCTTATTTGAAGTTGAAGTTAATTTAAATCTTAATAATTACGATTTGTGGTTCTGCAGCCCTTTCTCTAGCAGGGAAAACGTTACTCAAAAATTGGTCGCAGTCAAAACTTTCATCTAGTTGATTCTGACCCAAAACAAATTGATCCAAGTCAAATGATGGCTGTTCGATTATACCAAGGTCGAGATCACATGTAAACTTTCATTTCGTTGATTCTGACTCGAAACAAATTCATCCAAGTCAAACGATGGTTGTTCAATTATACCAAGGTCGACCAGTTGGGTGGGTGTGTATTCACGAAACTGAAAACAAATTAAAAAACTTTTAGAATTGTTTTTTTAATTTTTTACTTAAGATAGAATAATAGTATTGAAAGTTAACAAAATTTGCTTACCACTGAAAAATCACAATCAGCAGTATCAAAGTAGAACCCCACCATGGTATGTAGATATAACTATAAATTTATTTATTGTTGAAAGAGAAAGACCGGGAAAAAAATGGATATAAAAAGAAGCTAAATTATGATTTATAAAATCGATTTGTTAGATTATCTGCAACAAACATGGTTCTGGGACTATTTTTAAGCAACTCGATTATTAATGAAGAAGGCCGTCGCCACATAGAGGAACGACATATCCAATATAAACCAGACAAATCAAGGTCTAGTATTCCAAGAGACAGAATTTTCCAATTAATATGGGAGGCGATTCTAGAAGCCCGAGAAGATAATTACAAATTACTAATAGATAATAAAGAGGGATATGATGGTTACATCGATAAAGTGGTGCTGAGGAAAGAGTTCGACTACGTAATAGCAACTGCAATTGGTGCAAAAAGAGAAGTTAAAGCAATGATAGTCGTGATAACAAGATCGAAGTTAAAAGCAGCATACCCCATTTGGGAGCGACTTGGTCCAAAAGGTAAAATTAAAGATGATCAAGAAGAAGAAGAAGAATTAGACGATGAAGGATATTATATGGATACAGGTAGATATGAAGACGAAGAATTAGTAGAAGAAGAAGTAGACGATGAGGTGTATGGAACAAGTATTTATTTTGACGTAAAAGAAAATTCATTTGAAGAACTTTGGGGTTAATATTAATATTATTATTATTATCATTTTAATTTTATCTTATTTGAAGTTGAAGTTAATTTAAATCTTAATAATTACGATTTGTGGTTCTGCAGCCCTTTCTCTAGCAGGGAAAACGTTACTCAAAAATTGGTCGCAGTCAAAACTTTCATCTAGTTGATTCTGACCCAAAACAAATTGATCCAAGTCAAATGATGGCTGTTCGATTATACCAAGGTCGAGATCACATGTAAACTTTCATTTCGTTGATTCTGACTCGAAACAAATTCATCCAAGTCAAACGATGGTTGTTCAATTATACCAAGGTCGACCAGTTGGGTGGGTGTGTATTCACGAAACTGAAAACAAATTAAAAAACTTTTAGAATTGTTTTTTTAATTTTTTACTTAAGATAGAATAATAGTATTGAAAGTTAACAAAGTTTACTTACCACTGAAACATCACAATCAGCAGTATCAAAGTAGAACCCCACCATGGTATGTAGCTATAACTATACATTTATTTATTGTTGAAAGAGGAAGACCGGGGAAAAAATGGATATAAAAAGAAGCTAAATTATGATTTATAAAATCGATTTGTTAGATTATCTGCAACAAACATGGTTCTGGAACTATTTTTAAACAACTCGATTATTAATGAAGAAGGCCGTCGCCACGTAGAGGAACGACATATCCAATATAAACCAGACAAATCAAGGTCTAGTATTCCAAGAGACAGAATTTTCCAATTAATATGGGAGGCGATTCTAGAAGCCCGAGAAGATAATTTCAAATTACTAATAGATAATAAAGAGGGATATGATGGTTACATCGATAAAGTGGTGCTGAGGAAAGAGTTCGACTACGTAATAGGAACTGCAATTGGTGCAAAAAGAGAAGTTAAAGCAATGATAGTCGTGATAACAAGATCGAAGTTAAAAGCAGCATACCCCATTTGGGAGCGACTTGGTCCAAAAGGTAAAATTAAAGATGATCAAGAAGAAGAAGAAGAATTAGACGATGAAGGATATTATATGGATACAGGTAGATATGAAGACGAAGAATTAGTAGAAGAAGAAGTAGACGATGAGGTGTATGGAACAAGTATTTATTTTGACGTAAAAGAAAATTCATTTGAAGAACTTTGGGGTTAACATTAATATTATTATTATTATCATTTTAATTTTATCTTATTTGAAGTTGAAGTTAATTTAAATCTTAATAATTACGATTTGTGGTTCTGCAGCCCTTTCTCTAGCAGGGAAAACGTTACTCAAAAATTGGTCGCAGTCAAAACTTTCATCTAGTTGATTCTGACCCAAAACAAATTGATCCAAGTCAAATGATGGCTGTTCGATTATACCAAGGTCGAGATCACATGTAAACTTTCATTTCGTTGATTCTGACTCGAAACAAATTCATCCAAGTCAAACGATGGTTGTTCAATTATACCAAGGTCGACCAGTTGGGTGGGTGTGTATTCACGAAACTGAAAACAAATTAAAAAACTTTTAGAATTGTTTTTTTAATTTTTTACTTAAGATAGAATAATAGTATTGAAAGTTAACAAAGTTTGCTTACCACTGAAAAATCACAATCAGCAGTATCAAAGTAGAACCCCACCATGGTATGTAGATATAACTATAAATTTATTTATTGTTGAAAGAGAAAGACCGGGAAAAAAATGGATATAAAAAGAAGCTAAAGTATGATTTATAAAATCGATTTGTTAGATTATCTGCAACAAACATGGTTCTGGGACTATTTTTAAGCAACTCGATTATTAATGAAGAAGGCCGTCGCCACGTAGAGGAACGACATATCCAATATAAACCAGACAAATCAAGGTCTAGTATTCCAAGAGACAGAATTTTCCAATTAATATGGGAGGCGATTCTAGAAGCCCGAGAAGATAATTACAAATTACTAATAGATAATAAAGAGGGATATGATGGTTACATCGATAAAGTGGTGCTGAGGAAAGAGTTCGACTACGTAATAGCAACTGCAATTGGTGCAAAAAGAGAAGTTAAAGCAATGATAGTCGTGATAACAAGATCGAAGTTAAAAGCAGCATACCCCATTTGGGAGCGACTTGGTCCAAAAGGTAAAATTAAAGATGATCAAGAAGAAGAAGAAGAATTAGACGATGAAGGATATTATATGGATACAGGTAGATATGAAGACGAAGAATTAGTAGAAGAAGAAGTAGACGATGAGGTGTATGGAACAAGTATTTATTTTGACGTAAAAGAACATTCATTTGAAGAACTTTGGGGTTAACATTAATATTATTATTATTATCATTTTAATTTTATCTTATTTGAAGTTGAAGTTAATTTAAATCTTAATAATTACGATTTGTAGTTCTGCAGCCCTTTCTCTAGCTGGGAAAACGTTACTAAAAAATGGTTGGAAAACGTTACTAAAAAATGGTTGCAGTCAAAACTTTCAACCAGTTGATTCTGACTCAAAACAAATTGATCCAAGTCAAATGATGGCTGTTCGATTATACCAAGGTCGACAAATTAAAAAAACCTTTTAGAATTTTTTTTTTAATTTTTTTCTTAAGATAGAATAATAGTATTGAAAGTTAACAAAGTTTACTTACCACTGAAACATCACAATCAGCAGTATCAAAGTAGAACCCCACCATGGTATGTAGCTATAACTATAAATTTATTTATTGTTGAAAGAGAAAGACCGGGAAAAAAATGGATATAAAAAGAAGCTAAAGTATGATTTATAAAATCGATTTGTTAGATTATCTGCAACAAACATGGTTCTGGGACTATTTTTAAGCAACTCGATTATTAATGAAGAAGGCCGTCGCCACGTAGAGGAACGACATATCCAATATAAACCAGACAAATCAAGGTCTAGTATTCCAAGAGACAGAATTTTCCAATTAATATGGGAGGCGATTCTAGAAGCCCGAGAAGATAATTACAAATTACTAATAGATAATAAAGAGGGATATGATGGTTACATCGATAAAGTGGTGCTGAGGAAAGAGTTCGACTACGTAATAGCAACTGCAATTGGTGCAAAAAGAGAAGTTAAAGCAATGATAGTCGTGATAACAAGATCGAAGTTAAAAGCAGCATACCCCATTTGGGAGCGACTTGGTCCAAAAGGTAAAATTAAAGATGATCAAGAAGAAGAAGAAGAATTAGACGATGAAGGATATTATATGGATACAGGTAGATATGAAGACGAAGAATTAGTAGAAGAAGAAGTAGACGATGAGGTGTATGGAACAAGTATTTATTTTGACGTAAAAGAACATTCATTTGAAGAACTTTGGGGTTAACATTAATATTATTATTATTATCATTTTAATTTTATCTGATTTGAAGTTGAAGTTAATTTAAATCTTAATAATTACGATTTGTAGTTCTGCAGCCCTTTCTCTAGCAGGGAAAACGTTACTCAAAAATTGGTCGCAGTCAAAACTTTCATCTAGTTGATTCTGACCCAAAACAAATCGATCCAAGTCAAATGATGGCTGTTCGATTATACCAAGGTCGAGATCACATGTAAACTTTCATTTCGTTGATTCTGACTCGAAACAAATTCATCCAAGTCAAACGATGGTTGTTCAATTATACCAAGGTCGACCAGTTGGGTGGGTGTGTATTCACGAAACTGAAAACAAATTAAAAAACTTTTAGAATTGTTTTTTTAATTTTTTACTTAAGATAGAATAATAGTATTGAAAGTTAACAAAGTTTGCTTACCACTGAAAAATCACAATCAGCAGTATCAAAGTAGAACCCCACCATGGTATGTAGATATAACTATAAATTTATTTATTGTTGAAAGAGAAAGACCGGGAAAAAAATGGATATAAAAAGAAGCTAAATTATGATTTATAAAATCGATTTGTTAGATTATCTGCAACAAACATGGTTCTGGGACTATTTTTAAGCAACTCGATTATTAATGAAGAAGGCCGTCGCCACATAGAGGAACGACATATCCAATATAAACCAGACAAATCAAGGTCTAGTATTCCAAGAGACAGAATTTTCCAATTAATATGGGAGGCGATTCTAGAAGCCCGAGAAGATAATTACAAATTACTAATAGATAATAAAGAGGGATATGATGGTTACATCGATAAAGTGGTGCTGAGGAAAGAGTTCGACTACGTAATAGCAACTGCAATTGGTGCAAAAAGAGAAGTTAAAGCAATGATAGTGGTGATAACAAGATCGAAGTTAAAAGCAGCATACCCCATTTGGGAGCGACTTGGTCCAAAAGGTAAAATTAAAGATGATCAAGAAGAAGAAGAAGAATTAGACGATGAAGGATATTATATGGATACAGGTAGATATGAAGACGAAGAATTAGTAGAAGAAGAAGTAGACGATGAGGTGTATGGAACAAGTATTTATTTTGACGTAAAAGAAAATTCATTTGAAGAACTTTGGGGTTAATATTAATATTATTATTATTATCATTTTAATTTTATCTTATTTGAAGTTGAAGTTAATTTAAATCTTAATAATTACGATTTGTGGTTCTGCAGCCCTTTCTCTAGCAGGGAAAACGTTACTCAAAAATTGGTCGCAGTCAAAACTTTCATCTAGTTGATTCTGACCTAAAACAAATTGATCCAAGTCAAATGATGGCTGTTCGATTATACCAAGGTCGAGATCACATGTAAACTTTCATTTCGTTGATTCTGACTCGAAACAAATTCATCCAAGTCAAACGATGGTTGTTCAATTATACCAAGGTCGACCAGTTGGGTGGGTGTGTATTCACGAAACTGAAAACAAATTAAAAAACTTTTAGAATTGTTTTTTTAATTTTTTACTTAAGATAGAATAATAGTATTGAAAGTTAACAAAGTTTACTTACCACTGAAACATCACAATCAGCAGTATCAAAGTAGAACCCCACCATGGTATGTAGCTATAACTATACATTTATTTATTGTTGAAAGAGAAAGACCGGGAAAAAAATGGATATAAAAAGAAGCTAAATTATGATTTATAAAATCGATTTGTTAGATTATCTGCAACAAACATGGTTCTGGGACTATTTTTAAGCAACTCGATTATTAATGAAGAAGGCCGTCGCCACGTAGAGGAACGACATATCCAATATAAACCAGACAAATCAAGGTTTAGTATTCCAAGAAAAAGAATTTTCAAATTAATATGGGAGGTGATTCTAGAAGCCCGAGAAGATAATTACAAATTACTAATAGATAATAAAGAGGGATATGATGGTTACATCGATAAAGTGGTGCAGAGGAAAGAGTTCGACTATGTAATAGGAACTGGAATTGGTGCAAAAAGAGAAGTTAAATCAATGATAGTCGTGATAACAAGATCGAAGTTAAAAGCAGCATACCCCATTTGGGAGCGACTTGGTCCAAAAGGTAACATTAAAGATGATCAAGAAGAAGAAGAAGGATTAGACGATGAAGAAGGATTAGACGATGAAGGATATTATATGGATACAGGTAGATATGAAGACGAAGAATTAGTAGAAGAAGTAGACGATGAGGTGTATGGAACAAGTATTTATTTTGACGTAAAAGAACATTCATTTGAAGAACTTTGGGGTTAACATTAATATTATTATTATTATCATTTTAATTTTATCTCATTTGAAGTTGAAGTTAATTTAAATCTTAATAATTACGATTTGTAGTTCTGCAGCCCTTTCTCTAGCTGGGAAAACGTTACTAAAAAATGGTTGGAAAACGTTACTAAAAAATGGTTGCAGTCAAAACTTTCAACCAGTTGATTCTGACTCAAAACAAATTGATCCAAGTCAAATGATGGCTGTTCGATTATACCAAGGTCGACAAATTAAAAAAACCTTTTAGAATTTTTTTTTTAATTTTTTTCTTAAGATAGAATAATAGTATTGAAAGTTAACAAAGTTTACTTACCACTGAAACATCACAATCAGCAGTATCAAAGTAGAACCCCACCATGGTATGTAGCTATAACTATACATTTATTTATTGTTGAAAGAGGAAGACCGGGGAAAAAATGGATATAAAAAGAAGCTAAATTATGATTTATAAAATCGATTTGTTAGATTATCTGCAACAAACATGGTTCTGGAACTATTTTTAAACAACTCGATTATTAATGAAGAAGGCCGTCGCCACGTAGAGGAACGACATATCCAATATAAACCAGACAAATCAAGGTCTAGTATTCCAAGAGACAGAATTTTCCAATTAATATGGGAGGCGATTCTAGAAGCCCGAGAAGATAATTTCAAATTACTAATAGATAATAAAGAGGGATATGATGGTTACATCGATAAAGTGGTGCTGAGGAAAGAGTTTGACTACGTAATAGGAACTGCAATTGGTGCAAAAAGAGAAGTTAAAGCAATGATAGTCGTGATAACAAGATCGAAGTTAAAAGCAGCATACCCCATTTGGGAGCGACTTGGTCCAAAAGGTAAAATTAAAGATGATCAAGAAGAAGAAGAAGAATTAGACGATGAAGGATATTATATGGATACAGGTAGATATGAAGACGAAGAATTAGTAGAAGAAGAAGTAGACGATGAGGTGTATGGAACAAGTATTTATTTTGACGTAAAAGAAAATTCATTTGAAGAACTTTGGGGTTAACATTAATATTATTATTATTATCATTTTAATTTTATCTTATTTGAAGTTGAAGTTAATTTAAATCTTAATAATTACGATTTGTGGTTCTGCAGCCCTTTCTCTAGCAGGGAAAACGTTACTCAAAAATTGGTCGCAGTCAAAACTTTCATCTAGTTGATTCTGACCCAAAACAAATTGATCCAAGTCAAATGATGGCTGTTCGATTATACCAAGGTCGAGATCACATGTAAACTTTCATTTCGTTGATTCTGACTCGAAACAAATTCATCCAAGTCAAACGATGGTTGTTCAATTATACCAAGGTCGACCAGTTGGGTGGGTGTGTATTCACGAAACTGAAAACAAATTAAAAAACTTTTAGAATTGTTTTTTTAATTTTTTACTTAAGATAGAATAATAGTATTGAAAGTTAACAAAGTTTGCTTACCACTGAAAAATCACAATCAGCAGTATCAAAGTAGAACCCCACCATGGTATGTAGATATAACTATAAATTTATTTATTGTTGAAAGAGAAAGACCGGGAAAAAAATGGATATAAAAAGAAGCTAAAGTATGATTTATAAAATCGATTTGTTAGATTATCTGCAACAAACATGGTTCTGGGACTATTTTTAAGCAACTCGATTATTAATGAAGAAGGCCGTCGCCACGTAGAGGAACGACATATCCAATATAAACCAGACAAATCAAGGTCTAGTATTCCAAGAGACAGAATTTTCCAATTAATATGGGAGGCGATTCTAGAAGCCCGAGAAGATAATTACAAATTACTAATAGATAATAAAGAGGGATATGATGGTTACATCGATAAAGTGGTGCTGAGGAAAGAGTTCGACTACGTAATAGCAACTGCAATTGGTGCAAAAAGAGAAGTTAAAGCAATGATAGTGGTGATAACAAGATCGAAGTTAAAAGCAGCATACCCCATTTGGGAGCGACTTGGTCCAAAAGGTAAAATTAAAGATGATCAAGAAGAAGAAGAAGAATTAGACGATGAAGGATATTATATGGATACAGGTAGATATGAAGACGAAGAATTAGTAGAAGAAGTAGACGATGAGGTGTATGGAACAAGTATTTATTTTGACGTAAAAGAACATTCATTTGAAGAACTTTGGGGTTAACATTAATATTATTATTATTATCATTTTAATTTTATCTGATTTGAAGTTGAAGTTAATTTAAATCTTAATAATTACGATTTGTAGTTCTGCAGCCCTTTCTCTAGCTGGGAAAACGTTACTAAAAAATGGTTGGAAAACGTTACTAAAAAATGGTTGCAGTCAAAACTTTCAACCAGTTGATTCTGACTCAAAACAAATTGATCCAAGTCAAATGATGGCTGTTCGATTATACCAAGGTCGACAAATTAAAAAAACCTTTTAGAATTTTTTTTTTAATTTTTTTCTTAAGATAGAATAATAGTATTGAAAGTTAACAAAGTTTACTTACCACTGAAACATCACAATCAGCAGTATCAAAGTAGAACCCCACCATGGTATGTAGCTATAACTATACATTTATTTATTGTTGAAAGAGAAAGACCGGGGGAAAAATTGATATAAAAAGAAGCTAAAGTATGATTTATAAAATCGATTTGTTAGATTATCTGCAACAAACATGGTTCTGGAACTATTTTTAAACAACTCGATTATTAATGAAGAAGGCCGTCGCCACGTAGAGGAACGACATATCCAATATAAACCAGACAAATCAAGGTCTAGTATTCCAAGAGACAGAATTTTCCAATTAATATGGGAGGCGATTCTAGAAGCCCGAGAAGATAATTACAAATTACTAATAGATAATAAAGAGGGATATGATGGTTACATCGATAAAGTGGTGCTGAGGAAAGAGTTCGACTACGTAATAGGAACTGCAATTGGTGCAAAAAGAGAAGTTAAAGCAATGATAGTCGTGATAACAAGATCGAAGTTAAAAGCAGCATACCCCATTTGGGAGCGACTTGGTCCAAAAGGTAAAATTAAAGATGATCAAGAAGAAGAAGAAGAATTAGACGATGAAGGATATTATATGGATACAGGTAGATATGAAGACGAAGAATTAGTAGAAGAAGAAGTAGACGATGAGGTGTATGGAACAAGTATTTATTTTGACGTAAAAGAAAATTCATTTGAAGAACTTTGGGGTTAACATTAATATTATTATTATTATCATTTTAATTTTATCTTATTTGAAGTTGAAGTTAATTTAAATCTTAATAATTACGATTTGTGGTTCTGCAGCCCTTTCTCTAGCAGGGAAAACGTTACTCAAAAATTGGTCGCAGTCAAAACTTTCATCTAGTTGATTCTGACCCAAAACAAATTGATCCAAGTCAAATGATGGCTGTTCGATTATACCAAGGTCGAGATCACATGTAAACTTTCATTTCGTTGATTCTGACTCGAAACAAATTCATCCAAGTCAAACGATGGTTGTTCAATTATACCAAGGTCGACCAGTTGGGTGGGTGTGTATTCACGAAACTGAAAACAAATTAAAAAACTTTTAGAATTGTTTTTTTAATTTTTTACTTAAGATAGAATAATAGTATTGAAAGTTAACAAAATTTGCTTACCACTGAAAAATCACAATCAGCAGTATCAAAGTAGAACCCCACCATGGTATGTAGATATAACTATAAATTTATTTATTGTTGAAAGAGAAAGACCGGGAAAAAAATGGATATAAAAAGAAGCTAAATTATGATTTATAAAATCGATTTGTTAGATTATCTGCAACAAACATGGTTCTGGGACTATTTTTAAGCAACTCGATTATTAATGAAGAAGGCCGTCGCCACGTAGAGGAACGACATATCCAATATAAACCAGACAAATCAAGGTTTAGTATTCCAAGAAAAAGAATTTTCAAATTAATATGGGAGGTGATTCTAGAAGCCCGAGAAGATAATTACAAATTACTAATAGATAATAAAGAGGGATATGATGGTTACATCGATAAAGTGGTGCAGAGGAAAGAGTTCGACTATGTAATAGGAACTGGAATTGGTGCAAAAAGAGAAGTTAAATCAATGATAGTCGTGATAACAAGATCGAAGTTAAAAGCAGCATACCCCATTTGGGAGCGACTTGGTCCAAAAGGTAACATTAAAGATGATCAAGAAGAAGAAGAAGGATTAGACGATGAAGGATATTATATGGATACAGGTAGATATGAAGACGAAGAATTAGTAGAAGAAGTAGACGATGAGGTGTATGGAACAAGTATTTATTTTGACGTAAAAGAACATTCATTTGAAGAACTTTGGGGTTAACATTAATATTATTATTATTATCATTTTAATTTTATCTCATTTGAAGTTGAAGTTAATTTAAATCTTAATAATTACGATTTGTAGTTCTGCAGCCCTTTCTCTAGCTGGGAAAACGTTACTAAAAAATGGTTGGAAAACGTTACTAAAAAATGGTTGCAGTCAAAACTTTCAACCAGTTGATTCTGACTCAAAACAAATTGATCCAAGTCAAATGATGGCTGTTCGATTATACCAAGGTCGACAAATTAAAAAAACCTTTTAGAATTTTTTTTTTAATTTTTTTCTTAAGATAGAATAATAGTATTGAAAGTTAACAAAGTTTACTTACCACTGAAACATCACAATCAGCAGTATCAAAGTAGAACCCCACCATGGTATGTAGCTATAACTATACATTTATTTATTGTTGAAAGAGAAAGACCGGGGGAAAAATTGATATAAAAAGAAGCTAAAGTATGATTTATAAAATCGATTTGTTAGATTATCTGCAACAAACATGGTTCTGGAACTATTTTTAAACAACTCGATTATTAATGAAGAAGGCCGTCGCCACGTAGAGGAACGACATATCCAATATAAACCAGACAAATCAAGGTCTAGTATTCCAAGAGACAGAATTTTCCAATTAATATGGGAGGCGATTCTAGAAGCCCGAGAAGATAATTACAAATTACTAATAGATAATAAAGAGGGATATGATGGTTACATCGATAAAGTGGTGCTGAGGAAAGAGTTCGACTACGTAATAGGAACTGCAATTGGTGCAAAAAGAGAAGTTAAAGCAATGATAGTCGTGATAACAAGATCGAAGTTAAAAGCAGCATACCCCATTTGGGAGCGACTTGGTCCAAAAGGTAAAATTAAAGATGATCAAGAAGAAGAAGAAGAATTAGACGATGAAGGATATTATATGGATACAGGTAGATATGAAGACGAAGAATTAGTAGAAGAAGAAGTAGACGATGAGGTGTATGGAACAAGTATTTATTTTGACGTAAAAGAAAATTCATTTGAAGAACTTTGGGGTTAACATTAATATTATTATTATTATCATTTTAATTTTATCTTATTTGAAGTTGAAGTTAATTTAAATCTTAATAATTACGATTTGTGGTTCTGCAGCCCTTTCTCTAGCAGGGAAAACGTTACTCAAAAATTGGTCGCAGTCAAAACTTTCATCTAGTTGATTCTGACCCAAAACAAATTGATCCAAGTCAAATGATGGCTGTTCGATTATACCAAGGTCGAGATCACATGTAAACTTTCATTTCGTTGATTCTGACTCGAAACAAATTCATCCAAGTCAAACGATGGTTGTTCAATTATACCAAGGTCGACCAGTTGGGTGGGTGTGTATTCACGAAACTGAAAACAAATTAAAAAACTTTTAGAATTGTTTTTTTAATTTTTTACTTAAGATAGAATAATAGTATTGAAAGTTAACAAAGTTTGCTTACCACTGAAAAATCACAATCAGCAGTATCAAAGTAGAACCCCACCATGGTATGTAGATATAACTATAAATTTATTTATTGTTGAAAGAGAAAGACCGGGAAAAAAATGGATATAAAAAGAAGCTAAAGTATGATTTATAAAATCGATTTGTTAGATTATCTGCAACAAACATGGTTCTGGGACTATTTTTAAGCAACTCGATTATTAATGAAGAAGGCCGTCGCCACGTAGAGGAACGACATATCCAATATAAACCAGACAAATCAAGGTCTAGTATTCCAAGAGACAGAATTTTCCAATTAATATGGGAGGCGATTCTAGAAGCCCGAGAAGATAATTACAAATTACTAATAGATAATAAAGAGGGATATGATGGTTACATCGATAAAGTGGTGCTGAGGAAAGAGTTCGACTACGTAATAGCAACTGCAATTGGTGCAAAAAGAGAAGTTAAAGCAATGATAGTGGTGATAACAAGATCGAAGTTAAAAGCAGCATACCCCATTTGGGAGCGACTTGGTCCAAAAGGTAAAATTAAAGATGATCAAGAAGAAGAAGAAGAATTAGACGATGAAGGATATTATATGGATACAGGTAGATATGAAGACGAAGAATTAGTAGAAGAAGTAGACGATGAGGTGTATGGAACAAGTATTTATTTTGACGTAAAAGAACATTCATTTGAAGAACTTTGGGGTTAACATTAATATTATTATTATTATCATTTTAATTTTATCTGATTTGAAGTTGAAGTTAATTTAAATCTTAATAATTACGATTTGTAGTTCTGCAGCCCTTTCTCTAGCTGGGAAAACGTTACTAAAAAATGGTTGGAAAACGTTACTAAAAAATGGTTGCAGTCAAAACTTTCAACCAGTTGATTCTGACTCAAAACAAATTGATCCAAGTCAAATGATGGCTGTTCGATTATACCAAGGTCGACAAATTAAAAAAACCTTTTAGAATTTTTTTTTTAATTTTTTTCTTAAGATAGAATAATAGTATTGAAAGTTAACAAAGTTTACTTACCACTGAAACATCACAATCAGCAGTATCAAAGTAGAACCCCACCATGGTATGTAGCTATAACTATACATTTATTTATTGTTGAAAGAGAAAGACCGGGGGAAAAATTGATATAAAAAGAAGCTAAAGTATGATTTATAAAATCGATTTGTTAGATTATCTGCAACAAACATGGTTCTGGAACTATTTTTAAACAACTCGATTATTAATGAAGAAGGCCGTCGCCACGTAGAGGAACGACATATCCAATATAAACCAGACAAATCAAGGTCTAGTATTCCAAGAGACAGAATTTTCCAATTAATATGGGAGGCGATTCTAGAAGCCCGAGAAGATAATTACAAATTACTAATAGATAATAAAGAGGGATATGATGGTTACATCGATAAAGTGGTGCTGAGGAAAGAGTTCGACTACGTAATAGGAACTGCAATTGGTGCAAAAAGAGAAGTTAAAGCAATGATAGTCGTGATAACAAGATCGAAGTTAAAAGCAGCATACCCCATTTGGGAGCGACTTGGTCCAAAAGGTAAAATTAAAGATGATCAAGAAGAAGAAGAAGAATTAGACGATGAAGGATATTATATGGATACAGGTAGATATGAAGACGAAGAATTAGTAGAAGAAGAAGTAGACGATGAGGTGTATGGAACAAGTATTTATTTTGACGTAAAAGAAAATTCATTTGAAGAACTTTGGGGTTAACATTAATATTATTATTATTATCATTTTAATTTTATCTTATTTGAAGTTGAAGTTAATTTAAATCTTAATAATTACGATTTGTGGTTCTGCAGCCCTTTCTCTAGCAGGGAAAACGTTACTCAAAAATTGGTCGCAGTCAAAACTTTCATCTAGTTGATTCTGACCCAAAACAAATTGATCCAAGTCAAATGATGGCTGTTCGATTATACCAAGGTCGAGATCACATGTAAACTTTCATTTCGTTGATTCTGACTCGAAACAAATTCATCCAAGTCAAACGATGGTTGTTCAATTATACCAAGGTCGACCAGTTGGGTGGGTGTGTATTCACGAAACTGAAAACAAATTAAAAAACTTTTAGAATTGTTTTTTTAATTTTTTACTTAAGATAGAATAATAGTATTGAAAGTTAACAAAATTTGCTTACCACTGAAAAATCACAATCAGCAGTATCAAAGTAGAACCCCACCATGGTATGTAGATATAACTATAAATTTATTTATTGTTGAAAGAGAAAGACCGGGAAAAAAATGGATATAAAAAGAAGCTAAATTATGATTTATAAAATCGATTTGTTAGATTATCTGCAACAAACATGGTTCTGGGACTATTTTTAAGCAACTCGATTATTAATGAAGAAGGCCGTCGCCACGTAGAGGAACGACATATCCAATATAAACCAGACAAATCAAGGTTTAGTATTCCAAGAAAAAGAATTTTCAAATTAATATGGGAGGTGATTCTAGAAGCCCGAGAAGATAATTACAAATTACTAATAGATAATAAAGAGGGATATGATGGTTACATCGATAAAGTGGTGCAGAGGAAAGAGTTCGACTATGTAATAGGAACTGGAATTGGTGCAAAAAGAGAAGTTAAATCAATGATAGTCGTGATAACAAGATCGAAGTTAAAAGCAGCATACCCCATTTGGGAGCGACTTGGTCCAAAAGGTAACATTAAAGATGATCAAGAAGAAGAAGAAGGATTAGACGATGAAGGATATTATATGGATACAGGTAGATATGAAGACGAAGAATTAGTAGAAGAAGTAGACGATGAGGTGTATGGAACAAGTATTTATTTTGACGTAAAAGAACATTCATTTGAAGAACTTTGGGGTTAACATTAATATTATTATTATTATCATTTTAATTTTATCTCATTTGAAGTTGAAGTTAATTTAAATCTTAATAATTACGATTTGTAGTTCTGCAGCCCTTTCTCTAGCTGGGAAAACGTTACTAAAAAATGGTTGGAAAACGTTACTAAAAAATGGTTGCAGTCAAAACTTTCAACCAGTTGATTCTGACTCAAAACAAATTGATCCAAGTCAAATGATGGCTGTTCGATTATACCAAGGTCGACAAATTAAAAAAACCTTTTAGAATTTTTTTTTTAATTTTTTTCTTAAGATAGAATAATAGTATTGAAAGTTAACAAAGTTTACTTACCACTGAAACATCACAATCAGCAGTATCAAAGTAGAACCCCACCATGGTATGTAGCTATAACTATACATTTATTTATTGTTGAAAGAGAAAGACCGGGGGAAAAATTGATATAAAAAGAAGCTAAAGTATGATTTATAAAATCGATTTGTTAGATTATCTGCAACAAACATGGTTCTGGAACTATTTTTAAACAACTCGATTATTAATGAAGAAGGCCGTCGCCACGTAGAGGAACGACATATCCAATATAAACCAGACAAATCAAGGTCTAGTATTCCAAGAGACAGAATTTTCCAATTAATATGGGAGGCGATTCTAGAAGCCCGAGAAGATAATTACAAATTACTAATAGATAATAAAGAGGGATATGATGGTTACATCGATAAAGTGGTGCTGAGGAAAGAGTTCGACTACGTAATAGGAACTGCAATTGGTGCAAAAAGAGAAGTTAAAGCAATGATAGTCGTGATAACAAGATCGAAGTTAAAAGCAGCATACCCCATTTGGGAGCGACTTGGTCCAAAAGGTAAAATTAAAGATGATCAAGAAGAAGAAGAAGAATTAGACGATGAAGGATATTATATGGATACAGGTAGATATGAAGACGAAGAATTAGTAGAAGAAGAAGTAGACGATGAGGTGTATGGAACAAGTATTTATTTTGACGTAAAAGAAAATTCATTTGAAGAACTTTGGGGTTAACATTAATATTATTATTATTATCATTTTAATTTTATCTTATTTGAAGTTGAAGTTAATTTAAATCTTAATAATTACGATTTGTGGTTCTGCAGCCCTTTCTCTAGCAGGGAAAACGTTACTCAAAAATTGGTCGCAGTCAAAACTTTCATCTAGTTGATTCTGACCCAAAACAAATTGATCCAAGTCAAATGATGGCTGTTCGATTATACCAAGGTCGAGATCACATGTAAACTTTCATTTCGTTGATTCTGACTCGAAACAAATTCATCCAAGTCAAACGATGGTTGTTCAATTATACCAAGGTCGACCAGTTGGGTGGGTGTGTATTCACGAAACTGAAAACAAATTAAAAAACTTTTAGAATTGTTTTTTTAATTTTTTACTTAAGATAGAATAATAGTATTGAAAGTTAACAAAGTTTGCTTACCACTGAAAAATCACAATCAGCAGTATCAAAGTAGAACCCCACCATGGTATGTAGATATAACTATAAATTTATTTATTGTTGAAAGAGAAAGACCGGGAAAAAAATGGATATAAAAAGAAGCTAAAGTATGATTTATAAAATCGATTTGTTAGATTATCTGCAACAAACATGGTTCTGGGACTATTTTTAAGCAACTCGATTATTAATGAAGAAGGCCGTCGCCACGTAGAGGAACGACATATCCAATATAAACCAGACAAATCAAGGTCTAGTATTCCAAGAGACAGAATTTTCCAATTAATATGGGAGGCGATTCTAGAAGCCCGAGAAGATAATTACAAATTACTAATAGATAATAAAGAGGGATATGATGGTTACATCGATAAAGTGGTGCTGAGGAAAGAGTTCGACTACGTAATAGCAACTGCAATTGGTGCAAAAAGAGAAGTTAAAGCAATGATAGTGGTGATAACAAGATCGAAGTTAAAAGCAGCATACCCCATTTGGGAGCGACTTGGTCCAAAAGGTAAAATTAAAGATGATCAAGAAGAAGAAGAAGAATTAGACGATGAAGGATATTATATGGATACAGGTAGATATGAAGACGAAGAATTAGTAGAAGAAGTAGACGATGAGGTGTATGGAACAAGTATTTATTTTGACGTAAAAGAACATTCATTTGAAGAACTTTGGGGTTAACATTAATATTATTATTATTATCATTTTAATTTTATCTGATTTGAAGTTGAAGTTAATTTAAATCTTAATAATTACGATTTGTAGTTCTGCAGCCCTTTCTCTAGCTGGGAAAACGTTACTAAAAAATGGTTGGAAAACGTTACTAAAAAATGGTTGCAGTCAAAACTTTCAACCAGTTGATTCTGACTCAAAACAAATTGATCCAAGTCAAATGATGGCTGTTCGATTATACCAAGGTCGACAAATTAAAAAAACCTTTTAGAATTTTTTTTTTAATTTTTTTCTTAAGATAGAATAATAGTATTGAAAGTTAACAAAGTTTACTTACCACTGAAACATCACAATCAGCAGTATCAAAGTAGAACCCCACCATGGTATGTAGCTATAACTATACATTTATTTATTGTTGAAAGAGAAAGACCGGGGGAAAAATTGATATAAAAAGAAGCTAAAGTATGATTTATAAAATCGATTTGTTAGATTATCTGCAACAAACATGGTTCTGGAACTATTTTTAAACAACTCGATTATTAATGAAGAAGGCCGTCGCCACGTAGAGGAACGACATATCCAATATAAACCAGACAAATCAAGGTCTAGTATTCCAAGAGACAGAATTTTCCAATTAATATGGGAGGCGATTCTAGAAGCCCGAGAAGATAATTACAAATTACTAATAGATAATAAAGAGGGATATGATGGTTACATCGATAAAGTGGTGCTGAGGAAAGAGTTCGACTACGTAATAGGAACTGCAATTGGTGCAAAAAGAGAAGTTAAAGCAATGATAGTCGTGATAACAAGATCGAAGTTAAAAGCAGCATACCCCATTTGGGAGCGACTTGGTCCAAAAGGTAAAATTAAAGATGATCAAGAAGAAGAAGAAGAATTAGACGATGAAGGATATTATATGGATACAGGTAGATATGAAGACGAAGAATTAGTAGAAGAAGAAGTAGACGATGAGGTGTATGGAACAAGTATTTATTTTGACGTTAAAGAAAATTCATTTGAAGAACTTTGGGGTTAACATTAATATTATTATTATTATCATTTTAATTTTATCTTATTTGAAGTTGAAGTTAATTTAAATCTTAATAATTACGATTTGTGGTTCTGCAGCCCTTTCTCTAGCAGGGAAAACGTTACTCAAAAATTGGTCGCAGTCAAAACTTTCATCTAGTTGATTCTGACCCAAAACAAATTGATCCAAGTCAAATGATGGCTGTTCGATTATACCAAGGTCGAGATCACATGTAAACTTTCATTTCGTTGATTCTGACTCGAAACAAATTCATCCAAGTCAAACGATGGTTGTTCAATTATACCAAGGTCGACCAGTTGGGTGGGTGTGTATTCACGAAACTGAAAACAAATTAAAAAACTTTTAGAATTGTTTTTTTAATTTTTTACTTAAGATAGAATAATAGTATTGAAAGTTAACAAAGTTTGCTTACCACTGAAAAATCACAATCAGCAGTATCAAAGTAGAACCCCACCATGGTATGTAGATATAACTATAAATTTATTTATTGTTGAAAGAGAAAGACCGGGAAAAAAATGGATATAAAAAGAAGCTAAATTATGATTTATAAAATCGATTTGTTAGATTATCTGCAACAAACATGGTTCTGGGACTATTTTTAAGCAACTCGATTATTAATGAAGAAGGCCGTCGCCACGTAGAGGAACGACATATCCAATATAAACCAGACAAATCAAGGTTTAGTATTCCAAGAAAAAGAATTTTCAAATTAATATGGGAGGTGATTCTAGAAGCCCGAGAAGATAATTACAAATTACTAATAGATAATAAAGAGGGATATGATGGTTACATCGATAAAGTGGTGCTGAGGAAAGAGTTCGACTACGTAATAGCAACTGCAATTGGTGCAAAAAGAGAAGTTAAAGCAATGATAGTGGTGATAACAAGATCGAAGTTAAAAGCAGCATACCCCATTTGGGAGCGACTTGGTCCAAAAGGTAAAATTAAAGATGATCAAGAAGAAGAAGAAGAATTAGACGATGAAGGATATTATATGGATACAGGTAGATATGAAGACGAAGAATTAGTAGAAGAAGTAGACGATGAGGTGTATGGAACAAGTATTTATTTTGACGTAAAAGAACATTCATTTGAAGAACTTTGGGGTTAACATTAATATTATTATTATTATCATTTTAATTTTATCTGATTTGAAGTTGAAGTTAATTTAAATCTTAATAATTACGATTTGTAGTTCTGCAGCCCTTTCTCTAGCTGGGAAAACGTTACTAAAAAATGGTTGGAAAACGTTACTAAAAAATGGTTGCAGTCAAAACTTTCAACCAGTTGATTCTGACTCAAAACAAATTGATCCAAGTCAAATGATGGCTGTTCGATTATACCAAGGTCGACAAATTAAAAAAACCTTTTAGAATTTTTTTTTTAATTTTTTTCTTAAGATAGAATAATAGTATTGAAAGTTAACAAAGTTTACTTACCACTGAAACATCACAATCAGCAGTATCAAAGTAGAACCCCACCATGGTATGTAGCTATAACTATACATTTATTTATTGTTGAAAGAGAAAGACCGGGGGAAAAATTGATATAAAAAGAAGCTAAAGTATGATTTATAAAATCGATTTGTTAGATTATCTGCAACAAACATGGTTCTGGAACTATTTTTAAACAACTCGATTATTAATGAAGAAGGCCGTCGCCACGTAGAGGAACGACATATCCAATATAAACCAGACAAATCAAGGTCTAGTATTCCAAGAGACAGAATTTTCCAATTAATATGGGAGGCGATTCTAGAAGCCCGAGAAGATAATTACAAATTACTAATAGATAATAAAGAGGGATATGATGGTTACATCGATAAAGTGGTGCTGAGGAAAGAGTTCGACTACGTAATAGCAACTGCAATTGGTGCAAAAAGAGAAGTTAAAGCAATGATAGTCGTGATAACAAGATCGAAGTTAAAAGCAGCATACCCCATTTGGGAGCGACTTGGTCCAAAAGGTAAAATTAAAGATGATCAAGAAGAAGAAGAAGAATTAGACGATGAAGGATATTATATGGATACAGGTAGATATGAAGATGAAGAATTAGTAGAAGAAGAAGTAGACGATGAGGTGTATGGAACAAGTATTTATTTTGACGTAAAAGAAAATTCATTTGAAGAACTTTGGGGTTAACATTAATATTATTATTATTATCATTTTAATTTTATCTTATTTGAAGTAGAAGTTAATTTAAATCTTAATAATTACGATTTGTGGTTCTGCAGCCCTTTCTCTAGCAGGGAAAACGTTACTCAAAAATTGGTCGCAGTCAAAACTTTCATCTAGTTGATTCTGACCCAAAACAAATTGATCCAAGTCAAATGATGGCTGTTCGATTATACCAAGGTCGAGATCACATGTAAACTTTCATTTCGTTGATTCTGACTCGAAACAAATTCATCCAAGTCAAACGATGGTTGTTCAATTATACCAAGGTCGACCAGTTGCGTGGGTGTGTATTCACGAAACTGAAAACAAATTAAAAAACTTTTAGAATTGTTTTTTTAATTTTTTACTTAAGATAGAATAATAGTATTGAAAGTTAACAAAGTTTGCTTACCACTGAAAAATCACAATCAGCAGTATCAAAGTAGAACCCCACCATGGTATGTAGATATAACTATAAATTTATTTATTGTTGAAAGAGAAAGACCGGGAAAAAAATGGATATAAAAAGAAGCTAAATTATGATTTATAAAATCGATTTGTTAGATTATCTGCAACAAACATGGTTCTGGGACTATTTTTAACCAACTCGATTATTAATGAAGAAGGCCGTCGCCACGTAGAGGAACGACATATCCAATATAAACCAGACAAATCAAGGTTTAGTATTCCAAGAAAAAGAATTTTCAAATTAATATGGGAGGTGATTCTAGAAGCCCGAGAAGATAATTACAAATTACTAATAGATAATAAAGAGGGATATGATGGTTACATCGATAAAGTGGTGCTGAGGAAAGAGTTCGACTACGTAATAGGAACTGCAATTGGTGCAAAAAGAGAAGTTAAATCAATGATAGTCGTGATAACAAGATCGAAGTTAAAAGCAGCATACCCCATTTGGGAGCGACTTGGTCCAAAAGGTAACATTAAAGATGATCAAGAAGAAGAAGAAGGATTAGACGATGAAGGATATTATATGGATACAGGTAGATATGAAGACGAAGAATTAGTAGAAGAAGTAGACGATGAGGTGTATGGAACAAGTATTTATTTTGACGTAAAAGAACATTCATTTGAAGAACTTTGGGGTTAACATTAATATTATTATTATTATCATTTTAATTTTATCTGATTTGAAGTTGAAGTTAATTTAAATCTTAATAATTACGATTTGTAGTTCTGCAGCCCTTTCTCTAGCTGGGAAAACGTTACTAAAAAATGGTTGGAAAACGTTACTAAAAAATGGTTGCAGTCAAAACTTTCAACCAGTTGATTCTGACTCAAAACAAATTGATCCAAGTCAAATGATGGCTGTTCGATTATACCAAGGTCGACAAATTAAAAAAACCTTTTAGAATTTTTTTTTTAATTTTTTTCTTAAGATAGAATAATAGTATTCAAAGTTAACAAAGTTTACTTACCACTGAAACATCACAATCAGCAGTATCAAAGTAGAACCCCACCATGGTATGTAGCTATAACTATACATTTATTTATTGTTGAAAGAGAAAGACCGGGGGAAAAATTGATATAAAAAGAAGCTAAAGTATGATTTATAAAATCGATTTGTTAGATTATCTGCAACAAACATGGTTCTGGAACTATTTTTAAACAACTCGATTATTAATGAAGAAGGCCGTCGCCACGTAGAGGAACGACATATCCAATATAAACCAGACAAATCAAGGTCTAGTATTCCAAGAGACAGAATTTTCCAATTAATATGGGAGGCGATTCTAGAAGCCCGAGAAGATAATTACAAATTACTAATAGATAATAAAGAGGGATATGATGGTTACATCGATAAAGTGGTGCTGAGGAAAGAGTTCGACTACGTAATAGCAACTGCAATTGGTGCAAAAAGAGAAGTTAAAGCAATGATAGTCGTGATAACAAGATCGAAGTTAAAAGCAGCATACCCCATTTGGGAGCGACTTGGTCCAAAAGGTAAAATTAAAGATGATCAAGAAGAAGAAGAAGAATTAGACGATGAAGGATATTATATGGATACAGGTAGATATGAAGACGAAGAATTAGTAGAAGAAGAAGTAGACGATGAGGTGTATGGAACAAGTATTTATTTTGACGTTAAAGAAAATTCATTTGAAGAACTTTGGGGTTAACATTAATATTATTATTATTATCATTTTAATTTTATCTTATTTGAAGTTGAAGTTAATTTAAATCTTAATAATTACGATTTGTGGTTCTGCAGCCCTTTCTCTAGCAGGGAAAACGTTACTCAAAAATTGGTCGCAGTCAAAACTTTCATCTAGTTGATTCTGACCCAAAACAAATTGATCCAAGTCAAATGATGGCTGTTCGATTATACCAAGGTCGAGATCACATGTAAACTTTCATTTCGTTGATTCTGACTCGAAACAAATTCATCCAAGTCAAACGATGGTTGTTCAATTATACCAAGGTCGACCAGTTGGGTGGGTGTGTATTCACGAAACTGAAAACAAATTAAAAAACTTTTAGAATTGTTTTTTTAATTTTTTACTTAAGATAGAATAATAGTATTGAAAGTTAACAAAGTTTGCTTACCACTGAAAAATCACAATCAGCAGTATCAAAGTAGAACCCCACCATGGTATGTAGATATAACTATAAATTTATTTATTGTTGAAAGAGAAAGACCGGGAAAAAAATGGATATAAAAAGAAGCTAAATTATGATTTATAAAATCGATTTGTTAGATTATCTGCAACAAACATGGTTCTGGGACTATTTTTAAGCAACTCGATTATTAATGAAGAAGGCCGTCGCCACGTAGAGGAACGACATATCCAATATAAACCAGACAAATCAAGGTTTAGTATTCCAAGAAAAAGAATTTTCAAATTAATATGGGAGGTGATTCTAGAAGCCCGAGAAGATAATTACAAATTACTAATAGATAATAAAGAGGGATATGATGGTTACATCGATAAAGTGGTGCAGAGGAAAAAGTTCGACTATGTAATAGGAACTGGAATTGGTGCAAAAAGAGAAGTTAAATCAATGATAGTCGTGATAACAAGATCGAAGTTAAAAGCAGCATACCCCATTTGGGAGCGACTTGGTCCAAAAGGTAACATTAAAGATGATCAAGAAGAAGAAGAAGGATTAGACGATGAAGGATATTATATGGATACAGGTAGATATGAAGACGAAGAATTAGTAGAAGAAGTAGACGATGAGGTGTATGGAACAAGTATTTATTGTGACGTAAAAGAACATTCATTTGAAGAACTTTGGGGTTAACATTAATATTATTATTATTATCATTTTAATTTTATCTGATTTGAAGTCGAAGTTAATTTAAATCTTAATAATTACGATTTGTAGTTCTGCAGCCCTTTCTCTAGCTGGGAAAACGTTACTAAAAAATGGTTGGAAAACGTTACTAAAAAATGGTTGCAGTCAAAACTTTCAACCAGTTGATTCTGACTCAAAACAAATTGATCCAAGTCAAATGATGGCTGTTCGATTATACCAAGGTCGACAAATTAAAAAAACCTTTTAGAATTTTTTTTTTAATTTTTTTCTTAAGATAGAATAATAGTATTGAAAGTTAACAAAGTTTACTTACCACTGAAACATCACAATCAGCAGTATCAAAGTAGAACCCCACCATGGTATGTAGCTATAACTATACATTTATTTATTGTTGAAAGAGAAAGACCGGGGGAAAAATTGATATAAAAAGAAGCTAAAGTATGATTTATAAAATCGATTTGTTAGATTATCTGCAACAAACATGGTTCTGGAACTATTTTTAAACAACTCGATTATTAATGAAGAAGGCCGTCGCCACGTAGAGGAACGACATATCCAATATAAACCAGACAAATCAAGGTCTAGTATTCCAAGAGACAGAATTTTCCAATTAATATGGGAGGCGATTCTAGAAGCCCGAGAAGATAATTACAAATTACTAATAGATAATAAAGAGGGATATGATGGTTACATCGATAAAGTGGTGCTGAGGAAAGAGTTCGACTACGTAATAGGAACTGCAATTGGTGCAAAAAGAGAAGTTAAAGCAATGATAGTCGTG
Organism: Metridium senile; assembly: GCA_949775045.1. NCBI lineage: Eukaryota > Metazoa > Cnidaria > Anthozoa > Actiniaria > Metridiidae > Metridium > Metridium senile. The sequence goes on from OX459095.1 coordinate 37,904,720, forward strand.
ATAACAAGATCGAAGTTAAAAGCAGCATACCCCATTTGGGAGCGACTTGGTCCAAAAGGTAAAATTAAAGATGATCAAGAAGAAGAAGAAGAATTAGACGATGAAGGATATTATATGGATACAGGTAGATATGAAGACGAAGAATTAGTAGAAGAAGAAGTAGACGATGAGGTGTATGGAACAAGTATTTATTTTGACGTTAAAGAAAATTCATTTGAAGAACTTTGGGGTTAACATTAATATTATTATTATTATCATTTTAATTTTATCTTATTTGAAGTTGAAGTTAATTTAAATCTTAATAATTACGATTTGTGGTTCTGCAGCCCTTTCTCTAGCAGGGAAAACGTTACTCAAAAATTGGTCGCAGTCAAAACTTTCATCTAGTTGATTCTGACCCAAAACAAATTGATCCAAGTCAAATGATGGCTGTTCGATTATACCAAGGTCGAGATCACATGTAAACTTTCATTTCGTTGATTCTGACTCGAAACAAATTCATCCAAGTCAAACGATGGTTGTTCAATTATACCAAGGTCGACCAGTTGGGTGGGTGTGTATTCACGAAACTGAAAACAAATTAAAAAACTTTTAGAATTGTTTTTTTAATTTTTTACTTAAGATAGAATAATAGTATTGAAAGTTAACAAAGTTTGCTTACCACTGAAAAATCACAATCAGCAGTATCAAAGTAGAACCCCACCATGGTATGTAGATATAACTATAAATTTATTTATTGTTGAAAGAGAAAGACCGGGAAAAAAATGGATATAAAAAGAAGCTAAATTATGATTTATAAAATCGATTTGTTAGATTATCTGCAACAAACATGGTTCTGGGACTATTTTTAAGCAACTCGATTATTAATGAAGAAGGCCGTCGCCACGTAGAGGAACGACATATCCAATATAAACCAGACAAATCAAGGTTTAGTATTCCAAGAAAAAGAATTTTCAAATTAATATGGGAGGTGATTCTAGAAGCCCGAGAAGATAATTACAAATTACTAATAGATAATAAAGAGGGATATGATGGTTACATCGATAAAGTGGTGCAGAGGAAAGAGTTCGACTATGTAATAGGAACTGGAATTGGTGCAAAAAGAGAAGTTAAATCAATGATAGTCGTGATAACAAGATCGAAGTTAAAAGCAGCATACCCCATTTGGGAGCGACTTGGTCCAAAAGGTAACATTAAAGATGATCAAGAAGAAGAAGAAGGATTAGACGATGAAGGATATTATATGGATACAGGTAGATATGAAGACGAAGAATTAGTAGAAGAAGTAGACGATGAGGTGTATGGAACAAGTATTTATTTTGACGTAAAAGAACATTCATTTGAAGAACTTTGGGGTTAACATTAATATTATTATTATTATCATTTTAATTTTATCTGATTTGAAGTTGAAGTTAATTTAAATCTTAATAATTACGATTTGTAGTTCTGCAGCCCTTTCTCTAGCTGGGAAAACGTTACTAAAAAATGGTTGGAAAACGTTACTAAAAAATGGTTGCAGTCAAAACTTTCAACCAGTTGATTCTGACTCAAAACAAATTGATCCAAGTCAAATGATGGCTGTTCGATTATACCAAGGTCGACAAATTAAAAAAACCTTTTAGAATTTTTTTTTTAATTTTTTTCTTAAGATAGAATAATAGTATTGAAAGTTAACAAAGTTTACTTACCACTGAAACATCACAATCAGCAGTATCAAAGTAGAACCCCACCATGGTATGTAGCTATAACTATACATTTATTTATTGTTGAAAGAGAAAGACCGGGGGAAAAATTGATATAAAAAGAAGCTAAAGTATGATTTATAAAATCGATTTGTTAGATTATCTGCAACAAACATGGTTCTGGAACTATTTTTAAACAACTCGATTATTAATGAAGAAGGCCGTCGCCACGTAGAGGAACGACATATCCAATATAAACCAGACAAATCAAGGTCTAGTATTCCAAGAGACAGAATTTTCCAATTAATATGGGAGGCGATTCTAGAAGCCCGAGAAGATAATTACAAATTACTAATAGATAATAAAGAGGGATATGATGGTTACATCGATAAAGTGGTGCTGAGGAAAGAGTTCGACTACGTAATAGGAACTGCAATTGGTGCAAAAAGAGAAGTTAAAGCAATGATAGTCGTGATAACAAGATCGAGTTAAAAGCAGCATACTCCATTTGGGAGCGACTTGGTCCAAAAGGTAAAATTAAAGATGATCAAGAAGAAGAAGAAGAATTAGACGATGAAGGATATTATATGGATACAGGTAGATATGAAGATGAAGAATTAGTAGAAGAAGAAGTAGACGATGAGGTGTATGGAACAAGTATTTATTTTGACGTAAAAGAAAATTCATTTGAAGAACTTTGGGGTTAACATTAATATTATTATTATTATCATTTTAATTTTATCTTATTTGAAGTAGAAGTTAATTTAAATCTTAATAATTACGATTTGTGGTTCTGCAGCCCTTTCTCTAGCAGGGAAAACGTTACTCAAAAATTGGTCGCAGTCAAAACTTTCATCTAGTTGATTCTGACCCAAAACAAATTGATCCAAGTCAAATGATGGCTGTTCGATTATACCAAGGTCGAGATCACATGTAAACTTTCATTTCGTTGATTCTGACTCGAAACAAATTCATCCAAGTCAAACGATGGTTGTTCAATTATACCAAGGTCGACCAGTTGCGTGGGTGTGTATTCACGAAACTGAAAACAAATTAAAAAACTTTTAGAATTGTTTTTTTAATTTTTTACTTAAGATAGAATAATAGTATTGAAAGTTAACAAAGTTTGCTTACCACTGAAAAATCACAATCAGCAGTATCAAAGTAGAACCCCACCATGGTATGTAGATATAACTATAAATTTATTTATTGTTGAAAGAGAAAGACCGGGAAAAAAATGGATATAAAAAGAAGCTAAATTATGATTTATAAAATCGATTTGTTAGATTATCTGCAACAAACATGGTTCTGGGACTATTTTTAAGCAACTCGATTATTAATGAAGAAGGCCGTCGCCACGTAGAGGAACGACATATCCAATATAAACCAGACAAATCAAGGTTTAGTATTCCAAGAAAAAGAATTTTCAAATTAATATGGGAGGTGATTCTAGAAGCCCGAGAAGATAATTACAAATTACTAATAGATAATAAAGAGGGATATGATGGTTACATCGATAAAGTGGTGCTGAGGAAAGAGTTCGACTACGTAATAGGAACTGCAATTGGTGCAAAAAGAGAAGTTAAATCAATGATAGTCGTGATAACAAGATCGAAGTTAAAAGCAGCATACCCCATTTGGGAGCGACTTGGTCCAAAAGGTAACATTAAAGATGATCAAGAAGAAGAAGAAGGATTAGACGATGAAGGATATTATATGGATACAGGTAGATATGAAGACGAAGAATTAGTAGAAGAAGTAGACGATGAGGTGTATGGAACAAGTATTTATTTTGACGTAAAAGAACATTCATTTGAAGAACTTTGGGGTTAACATTAATATTATTATTATTATCATTTTAATTTTATCTGATTTGAAGTTGAAGTTAATTTAAATCTTAATAATTACGATTTGTAGTTCTGCAGCCCTTTCTCTAGCTGGGAAAACGTTACTAAAAAATGGTTGGAAAACGTTACTAAAAAATGGTTGCAGTCAAAACTTTCAACCAGTTGATTCTGACTCAAAACAAATTGATCCAAGTCAAATGATGGCTGTTCGATTATACCAAGGTCGACAAATTAAAAAAACCTTTTAGAATTTTTTTTTTAATTTTTTTCTTAAGATAGAATAATAGTATTGAAAGTTAACAAAGTTTACTTACCACTGAAACATCACAATCAGCAGTATCAAAGTAGAACCCCACCATGGTATGTAGCTATAACTATACATTTATTTATTGTTGAAAGAGAAAGACCGGGGGAAAAATTGATATAAAAAGAAGCTAAAGTATGATTTATAAAATCGATTTGTTAGATTATCTGCAACAAACATGGTTCTGGAACTATTTTTAAACAACTCGATTATTAATGAAGAAGGCCGTCGCCACGTAGAGGAACGACATATCCAATATAAACCAGACAAATCAAGGTCTAGTATTCCAAGAGACAGAATTTTCCAATTAATATGGGAGGCGATTCTAGAAGCCCGAGAAGATAATTACAAATTACTAATAGATAATAAAGAGGGATATGATGGTTACATCGATAAAGTGGTGCTGAGGAAAGAGTTCGACTACGTAATAGGAACTGCAATTGGTGCAAAAAGAGAAGTTAAAGCAATGATAGTCGTGATAACAAGATCGAAGTTAAAAGCAGCATACCCCATTTGGGAGCGACTTGGTCCAAAAGGTAAAATTAAAGATGATCAAGAAGAAGAAGAAGAATTAGACGATGAAGGATATTATATGGATACAGGTAGATATGAAGATGAAGAATTAGTAGAAGAAGAAGTAGACGATGAGGTGTATGGAACAAGTATTTATTTTGACGTAAAAGAAAATTCATTTGAAGAACTTTGGGGTTAACATTAATATTATTATTATTATCATTTTAATTTTATCTTATTTGAAGTTGAAGTTAATTTAAATCTTAATAATTACGATTTGTGGTTCTGCAGCCCTTTCTCTAGCAGGGAAAACGTTACTCAAAAATTGGTCGCAGTCAAAACTTTCATCTAGTTGATTCTGACCCAAAACAAATTGATCCAAGTCAAATGATGGCTGTTCGATTATACCAAGGTCGAGATCACATGTAAACTTTCATTTCGTTGATTCTGACTCGAAACAAATTCATCCAAGTCAAACGATGGTTGTTCAATTATACCAAGGTCGACCAGTTGCGTGGGTGTGTATTCACGAAACTGAAAACAAATTAAAAAACTTTTAGAATTGTTTTTTTAATTTTTTACTTAAGATAGAATAATAGTATTGAAAGTTAACAAAGTTTGCTTACCACTGAAAAATCACAATCAGCAGTATCAAAGTAGAACCCCACCATGGTATGTAGATATAACTATAAATTTATTTATTGTTGAAAGAGAAAGACCGGGAAAAAAATGGATATAAAAAGAAGCTAAATTATGATTTATAAAATCGATTTGTTAGATTATCTGCAACAAACATGGTTCTGGGACTATTTTTAAGCAACTCGATTATTAATGAAGAAGGCCGTCGCCACGTAGAGGAACGACATATCCAATATAAACCAGACAAATCAAGGTTTAGTATTCCAAGAAAAAGAATTTTCAAATTAATATGGGAGGTGATTCTAGAAGCCCGAGAAGATAATTACAAATTACTAATAGATAATAAAGAGGGATATGATGGTTACATCGATAAAGTGGTGCAGAGGAAAGAGTTCGACTATGTAATAGGAACTGGAATTGGTGCAAAAAGAGAAGTTAAATCAATGATAGTCGTGATAACAAGATCGAAGTTAAAAGCAGCATACCCCATTTGGGAGCGACTTGGTCCAAAAGGTAACATTAAAGATGATCAAGAAGAAGAAGAAGGATTAGACGATGAAGGATATTATATGGATACAGGTAGATATGAAGACGAAGAATTAGTAGAAGAAGTAGACGATGAGGTGTATGGAACAAGTATTTATTTTGACGTAAAAGAACATTCATTTGAAGAACTTTGGGGTTAACATTAATATTATTATTATTATCATTTTAATTTTATCTCATTTGAAGTTGAAGTTAATTTAAATCTTAATAATTACGATTTGTAGTTCTGCAGCCCTTTCTCTAGCTGGGAAAACGTTACTAAAAAATGGTTGGAAAACGTTACTAAAAAATGGTTGCAGTCAAAACTTTCAACCAGTTGATTCTGACTCAAAACAAATTGATCCAAGTCAAATGATGGCTGTTCGATTATACCAAGGTCGACAAATTAAAAAAACCTTTTAGAATTTTTTTTTTAATTTTTTTCTTAAGATAGAATAATAGTATTGAAAGTTAACAAAGTTTACTTACCACTGAAACATCACAATCAGCAGTATCAAAGTAGAACCCCACCATGGTATGTAGCTATAACTATACATTTATTTATTGTTGAAAGAGAAAGACCGGGGGAAAAATTGATATAAAAAGAAGCTAAAGTATGATTTATAAAATCGATTTGTTAGATTATCTGCAACAAACATGGTTCTGGAACTATTTTTAAACAACTCGATTATTAATGAAGAAGGCCGTCGCCACGTAGAGGAACGACATATCCAATATAAACCAGACAAATCAAGGTCTAGTATTCCAAGAGACAGAATTTTCCAATTAATATGGGAGGCGATTCTAGAAGCCCGAGAAGATAATTACAAATTACTAATAGATAATAAAGAGGGATATGATGGTTACATCGATAAAGTGGTGCTGAGGAAAGAGTTCGACTACGTAATAGCAACTGCAATTGGTGCAAAAAGAGAAGTTAAAGCAATGATAGTCGTGATAACAAGATCGAAGTTAAAAGCAGCATACCCCATTTGGGAGCGACTTGGTCCAAAAGGTAAAATTAAAGATGATCAAGAAGAAGAAGAAGAATTAGACGATGAAGGATATTATATGGATACAGGTAGATATGAAGACGAAGAATTAGTAGAAGAAGAAGTAGACGATGAGGTGTATGGAACAAGTATTTATTTTGACGTAAAAGAAAATTCATTTGAAGAACTTTGGGGTTAACATTAATATTATTATTATTATCATTTTAATTTTATCTTATTTGAAGTTGAAGTTAATTTAAATCTTAATAATTACGATTTGTGGTTCTGCAGCCCTTTCTCTAGCAGGGAAAACGTTACTCAAAAATTGGTCGCAGTCAAAACTTTCATCTAGTTGATTCTGACCCAAAACAAATTGATCCAAGTCAAATGATGGCTGTTCGATTATACCAAGGTCGAGATCACATGTAAACTTTCATTTCGTTGATTCTGACTCGAAACAAATTCATCCAAGTCAAACGATGGTTGTTCAATTATACCAAGGTCGACCAGTTGCGTGGGTGTGTATTCACGAAACTGAAAACAAATTAAAAAACTTTTAGAATTGTTTTTTTAATTTTTTACTTAAGATAGAATAATAGTATTGAAAGTTAACAAAGTTTGCTTACCACTGAAAAATCACAATCAGCAGTATCAAAGTAGAACCCCACCATGGTATGTAGATATAACTATAAATTTATTTATTGTTGAAAGAGAAAGACCGGGAAAAAAATGGATATAAAAAGAAGCTAAATTATGATTTATAAAATCGATTTGTTAGATTATCTGCAACAAACATGGTTCTGGGACTATTTTTAAGCAACTCGATTATTAATGAAGAAGGCCGTCGCCACGTAGAGGAACGACATATCCAATATAAACCAGACAAATCAAGGTTTAGTATTCCAAGAAAAAGAATTTTCAAATTAATATGGGAGGTGATTCTAGAAGCCCGAGAAGATAATTACAAATTACTAATAGATAATAAAGAGGGATATGATGGTTACATCGATAAAGTGGTGCAGAGGAAAGAGTTCGACTATGTAATAGGAACTGGAATTGGTGCAAAAAGAGAAGTTAAATCAATGATAGTCGTGATAACAAGATCGAAGTTAAAAGCAGCATACCCCATTTGGGAGCGACTTGGTCCAAAAGGTAACATTAAAGATGATCAAGAAGAAGAAGAAGGATTAGACGATGAAGGATATTATATGGATACAGGTAGATATGAAGACGAAGAATTAGTAGAAGAAGTAGACGATGAGGTGTATGGAACAAGTATTTATTTTGACGTAAAAGAACATTCATTTGAAGAACTTTGGGGTTAACATTAATATTATTATTATTATCATTTTAATTTTATCTCATTTGAAGTTGAAGTTAATTTAAATCTTAATAATTACGATTTGTAGTTCTGCAGCCCTTTCTCTAGCTGGGAAAACGTTACTAAAAAATGGTTGGAAAACGTTACTAAAAAATGGTTGCAGTCAAAACTTTCAACCAGTTGATTCTGACTCAAAACAAATTGATCCAAGTCAAATGATGGCTGTTCGATTATACCAAGGTCGACAAATTAAAAAAACCTTTTAGAATTTTTTTTTTAATTTTTTTCTTAAGATAGAATAATAGTATTGAAAGTTAACAAAGTTTACTTACCACTGAAACATCACAATCAGCAGTATCAAAGTAGAACCCCACCATGGTATGTAGCTATAACTATACATTTATTTATTGTTGAAAGAGAAAGACCGGGGGAAAAATTGATATAAAAAGAAGCTAAAGTATGATTTATAAAATCGATTTGTTAGATTATCTGCAACAAACATGGTTCTGGAACTATTTTTAAACAACTCGATTATTAATGAAGAAGGCCGTCGCCACGTAGAGGAACGACATATCCAATATAAACCAGACAAATCAAGGTCTAGTATTCCAAGAGACAGAATTTTCCAATTAATATGGGAGGCGATTCTAGAAGCCCGAGAAGATAATTACAAATTACTAATAGATAATAAAGAGGGATATGATGGTTACATCGATAAAGTGGTGCTGAGGAAAGAGTTCGACTACGTAATAGCAACTGCAATTGGTGCAAAAAGAGAAGTTAAAGCAATGATAGTCGTGATAACAAGATCGAAGTTAAAAGCAGCATACCCCATTTGGGAGCGACTTGGTCCAAAAGGTAAAATTAAAGATGATCAAGAAGAAGAAGAAGAATTAGACGATGAAGGATATTATATGGATACAGGTAGATATGAAGACGAAGAATTAGTAGAAGAAGAAGTAGACGATGAGGTGTATGGAACAAGTATTTATTTTGACGTAAAAGAAAATTCATTTGAAGAACTTTGGGGTTAACATTAATATTATTATTATTATCATTTTAATTTTATCTTATTTGAAGTTGAAGTTAATTTAAATCTTAATAATTACGATTTGTGGTTCTGCAGCCCTTTCTCTAGCAGGGAAAACGTTACTCAAAAATTGGTCGCAGTCAAAACTTTCATCTAGTTGATTCTGACCCAAAACAAATTGATCCAAGTCAAATGATGGCTGTTCGATTATACCAAGGTCGAGATCACATGTAAACTTTCATTTCGTTGATTCTGACTCGAAACAAATTCATCCAAGTCAAACGATGGTTGTTCAATTATACCAAGGTCGACCAGTTGGGTGGGTGTGTATTCACGAAACTGAAAACAAATTAAAAAACTTTTAGAATTGTTTTTTTAATTTTTTACTTAAGATAGAATAATAGTATTGAAAGTTAACAAAGTTTGCTTACCACTGAAAAATCACAATCAGCAGTATCAAAGTAGAACCCCACCATGGTATGTAGATATAACTATAAATTTATTTATTGTTGAAAGAGAAAGACCGGGAAAAAAATGGATATAAAAAGAAGCTAAAGTATGATTTATAAAATCGATTTGTTAGATTATCTGCAACAAACATGGTTCTGGGACTATTTTTAAGCAACTCGATTATTAATGAAGAAGGCCGTCGCCACGTAGAGGAACGACATATCCAATATAAACCAGACAAATCAAGGTTTAGTATTCCAAGAAAAAGAATTTTCAAATTAATATGGGAGGTGATTCTAGAAGCCCGAGAAGATAATTACAAATTACTAATAGATAATAAAGAGGGATATGATGGTTACATCGATAAAGTGGTGCAGAGGAAAGAGTTCGACTATGTAATAGGAACTGGAATTGGTGCAAAAAGAGAAGTTAAATCAATGATAGTCGTGATAACAAGATCGAAGTTAAAAGCAGCATACCCCATTTGGGAGCGACTTGGTCCAAAAGGTAACATTAAAGATGATCAAGAAGAAGAAGAAGGATTAGACGATGAAGGATATTATATGGATACAGGTAGATATGAAGACGAAGAATTAGTAGAAGAAGTAGACGATGAGGTGTATGGAACAAGTATTTATTTTGACGTAAAAGAACATTCATTTGAAGAACTTTGGGGTTAACATTAATATTATTATTATTATCATTTTAATTTTATCTGATTTGAAGTTGAAGTTAATTTAAATCTTAATAATTACGATTTGTAGTTCTGCAGCCCTTTCTCTAGCTGGGAAAACGTTACTAAAAAATGGTTGGAAAACGTTACTAAAAAATGGTTGCAGTCAAAACTTTCAACCAGTTGATTCTGACTCAAAACAAATTGATCCAAGTCAAATGATGGCTGTTCGATTATACCAAGGTCGACAAATTAAAAAAACCTTTTAGAATTTTTTTTTTAATTTTTTTCTTAAGATAGAATAATAGTATTGAAAGTTAACAAAGTTTACTTACCACTGAAACATCACAATCAGCAGTATCAAAGTAGAACCCCACCATGGTATGTAGCTATAACTATACATTTATTTATTGTTGAAAGAGAAAGACCGGGGGAAAAATTGATATAAAAAGAAGCTAAAGTATGATTTATAAAATCGATTTGTTAGATTATCTGCAACAAACATGGTTCTGGAACTATTTTTAAACAACTCGATTATTAATGAAGAAGGCCGTCGCCACGTAGAGGAACGACATATCCAATATAAACCAGACAAATCAAGGTCTAGTATTCCAAGAGACAGAATTTTCCAATTAATATGGGAGGCGATTCTAGAAGCCCGAGAAGATAATTACAAATTACTAATAGATAATAAAGAGGGATATGATGGTTACATCGATAAAGTGGTGCTGAGGAAAGAGTTCGACTACGTAATAGGAACTGCAATTGGTGCAAAAAGAGAAGTTAAAGCAATGATAGTCGTGATAACAAGATCGAAGTTAAAAGCAGCATACTCCATTTGGGAGCGACTTGGTCCAAAAGGTAAAATTAAAGATGATCAAGAAGAAGAAGAAGAATTAGACGATGAAGGATATTATATGGATACAGGTAGATATGAAGATGAAGAATTAGTAGAAGAAGAAGTAGACGATGAGGTGTATGGAACAAGTATTTATTTTGACGTAAAAGAAAATTCATTTGAAGAACTTTGGGGTTAACATTAATATTATTATTATTATCATTTTAATTTTATCTTATTTGAAGTAGAAGTTAATTTAAATCTTAATAATTACGATTTGTGGTTCTGCAGCCCTTTCTCTAGCAGGGAAAACGTTACTCAAAAATTGGTCGCAGTCAAAACTTTCATCTAGTTGATTCTGACCCAAAACAAATTGATCCAAGTCAAATGATGGCTGTTCGATTATACCAAGGTCGAGATCACATGTAAACTTTCATTTCGTTGATTCTGACTCGAAACAAATTCATCCAAGTCAAACGATGGTTGTTCAATTATACCAAGGTCGACCAGTTGCGTGGGTGTGTATTCACGAAACTGAAAACAAATTAAAAAACTTTTAGAATTGTTTTTTTAATTTTTTACTTAAGATAGAATAATAGTATTGAAAGTTAACAAAGTTTGCTTACCACTGAAAAATCACAATCAGCAGTATCAAAGTAGAACCCCACCATGGTATGTAGATATAACTATAAATTTATTTATTGTTGAAAGAGAAAGACCGGGAAAAAAATGGATATAAAAAGAAGCTAAATTATGATTTATAAAATCGATTTGTTAGATTATCTGCAACAAACATGGTTCTGGGACTATTTTTAACCAACTCGATTATTAATGAAGAAGGCCGTCGCCACGTAGAGGAACGACATATCCAATATAAACCAGACAAATCAAGGTTTAGTATTCCAAGAAAAAGAATTTTCAAATTAATATGGGAGGTGATTCTAGAAGCCCGAGAAGATAATTACAAATTACTAATAGATAATAAAGAGGGATATGATGGTTACATCGATAAAGTGGTGCAGAGGAAAGAGTTCGACTATGTAATAGGAACTGGAATTGGTGCAAAAAGAGAAGTTAAATCAATGATAGTCGTGATAACAAGATCGAAGTTAAAAGCAGCATACCCCATTTGGGAGCGACTTGGTCCAAAAGGTAACATTAAAGATGATCAAGAAGAAGAAGAAGGATTAGACGATGAAGGATATTATATGGATACAGGTAGATATGAAGACGAAGAATTAGTAGAAGAAGTAGACGATGAGGTGTATGGAACAAGTATTTATTTTGACGTAAAAGAACATTCATTTGAAGAACTTTGGGGTTAACATTAATATTATTATTATTATCATTTTAATTTTATCTGATTTGAAGTTGAAGTTAATTTAAATCTTAATAATTACGATTTGTAGTTCTGCAGCCCTTTCTCTAGCTGGGAAAACGTTACTAAAAAATGGTTGGAAAACGTTACTAAAAAATGGTTGCAGTCAAAACTTTCAACCAGTTGATTCTGACTCAAAACAAATTGATCCAAGTCAAATGATGGCTGTTCGATTATACCAAGGTCGACAAATTAAAAAAACCTTTTAGAATTTTTTTTTTAATTTTTTTCTTAAGATAGAATAATAGTATTGAAAGTTAACAAAGTTTACTTACCACTGAAACATCACAATCAGCAGTATCAAAGTAGAACCCCACCATGGTATGTAGCTATAACTATACATTTATTTATTGTTGAAAGAGAAAGACCGGGGGAAAAATTGATATAAAAAGAAGCTAAAGTATGATTTATAAAATCGATTTGTTAGATTATCTGCAACAAACATGGTTCTGGAACTATTTTTAAACAACTCGATTATTAATGAAGAAGGCCGTCGCCACGTAGAGGAACGACATATCCAATATAAACCAGACAAATCAAGGTCTAGTATTCCAAGAGACAGAATTTTCCAATTAATATGGGAGGCGATTCTAGAAGCCCGAGAAGATAATTACAAATTACTAATAGATAATAAAGAGGGATATGATGGTTACATCGATAAAGTGGTGCTGAGGAAAGAGTTCGACTACGTAATAGGAACTGCAATTGGTGCAAAAAGAGAAGTTAAAGCAATGATAGTCGTGATAACAAGATCGAAGTTAAAAGCAGCATACTCCATTTGGGAGCGACTTGGTCCAAAAGGTAAAATTAAAGATGATCAAGAAGAAGAAGAAGAATTAGACGATGAAGGATATTATATGGATACAGGTAGATATGAAGATGAAGAATTAGTAGAAGAAGAAGTAGACGATGAGGTGTATGGAACAAGTATTTATTTTGACGTAAAAGAAAATTCATTTGAAGAACTTTGGGGTTAACATTAATATTATTATTATTATCATTTTAATTTTATCTTATTTGAAGTAGAAGTTAATTTAAATCTTAATAATTACGATTTGTGGTTCTGCAGCCCTTTCTCTAGCAGGGAAAACGTTACTCAAAAATTGGTCGCAGTCAAAACTTTCATCTAGTTGATTCTGACCCAAAACAAATTGATCCAAGTCAAATGATGGCTGTTCGATTATACCAAGGTCGAGATCACATGTAAACTTTCATTTCGTTGATTCTGACTCGAAACAAATTCATCCAAGTCAAACGATGGTTGTTCAATTATACCAAGGTCGACCAGTTGCGTGGGTGTGTATTCACGAAACTGAAAACAAATTAAAAAACTTTTAGAATTGTTTTTTTAATTTTTTACTTAAGATAGAATAATAGTATTGAAAGTTAACAAAGTTTGCTTACCACTGAAAAATCACAATCAGCAGTATCAAAGTAGAACCCCACCATGGTATGTAGATATAACTATAAATTTATTTATTGTTGAAAGAGAAAGACCGGGAAAAAAATGGATATAAAAAGAAGCTAAATTATGATTTATAAAATCGATTTGTTAGATTATCTGCAACAAACATGGTTCTGGGACTATTTTTAAGCAACTCGATTATTAATGAAGAAGGCCGTCGCCACGTAGAGGAACGACATATCCAATATAAACCAGACAAATCAAGGTTTAGTATTCCAAGAAAAAGAATTTTCAAATTAATATGGGAGGTGATTCTAGAAGCCCGAGAAGATAATTACAAATTACTAATAGATAATAAAGAGGGATATGATGGTTACATCGATAAAGTGGTGCAGAGGAAAGAGTTCGACTATGTAATAGGAACTGGAATTGGTGCAAAAAGAGAAGTTAAATCAATGATAGTCGTGATAACAAGATCGAAGTTAAAAGCAGCATACCCCATTTGGGAGCGACTTGGTCCAAAAGGTAACATTAAAGATGATCAAGAAGAAGAAGAAGGATTAGACGATGAAGGATATTATATGGATACAGGTAGATATGAAGACGAAGAATTAGTAGAAGAAGTAGACGATGAGGTGTATGGAACAAGTATTTATTTTGACGTAAAAGAACATTCATTTGAAGAACTTTGGGGTTAACATTAATATTATTATTATTATCATTTTAATTTTATCTGATTTGAAGTTGAAGTTAATTTAAATCTTAATAATTACGATTTGTAGTTCTGCAGCCCTTTCTCTAGCTGGGAAAACGTTACTAAAAAATGGTTGGAAAACGTTACTAAAAAATGGTTGCAGTCAAAACTTTCAACCAGTTGATTCTGACTCAAAACAAATTGATCCAAGTCAAATGATGGCTGTTCGATTATACCAAGGTCGACAAATTAAAAAAACCTTTTAGAATTTTTTTTTTAATTTTTTTCTTAAGATAGAATAATAGTATTGAAAGTTAACAAAGTTTACTTACCACTGAAACATCACAATCAGCAGTATCAAAGTAGAACCCCACCATGGTATGTAGCTATAACTATACATTTATTTATTGTTGAAAGAGAAAGACCGGGGGAAAAATTGATATAAAAAGAAGCTAAAGTATGATTTATAAAATCGATTTGTTAGATTATCTGCAACAAACATGGTTCTGGAACTATTTTTAAACAACTCGATTATTAATGAAGAAGGCCGTCGCCACGTAGAGGAACGACATATCCAATATAAACCAGACAAATCAAGGTCTAGTATTCCAAGAGACAGAATTTTCCAATTAATATGGGAGGCGATTCTAGAAGCCCGAGAAGATAATTACAAATTACTAATAGATAATAAAGAGGGATATGATGGTTACATCGATAAAGTGGTGCTGAGGAAAGAGTTCGACTACGTAATAGGAACTGCAATTGGTGCAAAAAGAGAAGTTAAAGCAATGATAGTCGTGATAACAAGATCGAAGTTAAAAGCAGCATACTCCATTTGGGAGCGACTTGGTCCAAAAGGTAAAATTAAAGATGATCAAGAAGAAGAAGAAGAATTAGACGATGAAGGATATTATATGGATACAGGTAGATATGAAGATGAAGAATTAGTAGAAGAAGAAGTAGACGATGAGGTGTATGGAACAAGTATTTATTTTGACGTAAAAGAAAATTCATTTGAAGAACTTTGGGGTTAACATTAATATTATTATTATTATCATTTTAATTTTATCTTATTTGAAGTAGAAGTTAATTTAAATCTTAATAATTACGATTTGTGGTTCTGCAGCCCTTTCTCTAGCAGGGAAAACGTTACTCAAAAATTGGTCGCAGTCAAAACTTTCATCTAGTTGATTCTGACCCAAAACAAATTGATCCAAGTCAAATGATGGCTGTTCGATTATACCAAGGTCGAGATCACATGTAAACTTTCATTTCGTTGATTCTGACTCGAAACAAATTCATCCAAGTCAAACGATGGTTGTTCAATTATACCAAGGTCGACCAGTTGCGTGGGTGTGTATTCACGAAACTGAAAACAAATTAAAAAACTTTTAGAATTGTTTTTTTAATTTTTTACTTAAGATAGAATAATAGTATTGAAAGTTAACAAAGTTTGCTTACCACTGAAAAATCACAATCAGCAGTATCAAAGTAGAACCCCACCATGGTATGTAGATATAACTATAAATTTATTTATTGTTGAAAGAGAAAGACCGGGAAAAAAATGGATATAAAAAGAAGCTAAATTATGATTTATAAAATCGATTTGTTAGATTATCTGCAACAAACATGGTTCTGGGACTATTTTTAAGCAACTCGATTATTAATGAAGAAGGCCGTCGCCACGTAGAGGAACGACATATCCAATATAAACCAGACAAATCAAGGTTTAGTATTCCAAGAAAAAGAATTTTCAAATTAATATGGGAGGTGATTCTAGAAGCCCGAGAAGATAATTACAAATTACTAATAGATAATAAAGAGGGATATGATGGTTACATCGATAAAGTGGTGCTGAGGAAAGAGTTCGACTACGTAATAGGAACTGCAATTGGTGCAAAAAGAGAAGTTAAATCAATGATAGTCGTGATAACAAGATCGAAGTTAAAAGCAGCATACCCCATTTGGGAGCGACTTGGTCCAAAAGGTAACATTAAAGATGATCAAGAAGAAGAAGAAGGATTAGACGATGAAGGATATTATATGGATACAGGTAGATATGAAGACGAAGAATTAGTAGAAGAAGTAGACGATGAGGTGTATGGAACAAGTATTTATTTTGACGTAAAAGAACATTCATTTGAAGAACTTTGGGGTTAACATTAATATTATTATTATTATCATTTTAATTTTATTTGATTTGAAGTTGAAGTTAATTTAAATCTTAATAATTACGATTTGTAGTTCTGCAGCCCTTTCTCTAGCTGGGAAAACGTTACTAAAAAATGGTTGGAAAACGTTACTAAAAAATGGTTGCAGTCAAAACTTTCAACCAGTTGATTCTGACTCAAAACAAATTGATCCAAGTCAAATGATGGCTGTTCGATTATACCAAGGTCGACAAATTAAAAAAACCTTTTAGAATTTTTTTTTTAATTTTTTTCTTAAGATAGAATAATAGTATTGAAAGTTAACAAAGTTTACTTACCACTGAAACATCACAATCAGCAGTATCAAAGTAGAACCCCACCATGGTATGTAGCTATAACTATACATTTATTTATTGTTGAAAGAGAAAGACCGGGGGAAAAATTGATATAAAAAGAAGCTAAAGTATGATTTATAAAATCGATTTGTTAGATTATCTGCAACAAACATGGTTCTGGAACTATTTTTAAACAACTCGATTATTAATGAAGAAGGCCGTCGCCACGTAGAGGAACGACATATCCAATATAAACCAGACAAATCAAGGTCTAGTATTCCAAGAGACAGAATTTTCCAATTAATATGGGAGGCGATTCTAGAAGCCCGAGAAGATAATTACAAATTACTAATAGATAATAAAGAGGGATATGATGGTTACATCGATAAAGTGGTGCTGAGGAAAGAGTTCGACTACGTAATAGGAACTGCAATTGGTGCAAAAAGAGAAGTTAAAGCAATGATAGTCGTGATAACAAGATCGAAGTTAAAAGCAGCATACTCCATTTGGGAGCGACTTGGTCCAAAAGGTAAAATTAAAGATGATCAAGAAGAAGAAGAAGAATTAGACGATGAAGGATATTATATGGATACAGGTAGATATGAAGATGAAGAATTAGTAGAAGAAGAAGTAGACGATGAGGTGTATGGAACAAGTATTTATTTTGACGTAAAAGAAAATTCATTTGAAGAACTTTGGGGTTAACATTAATATTATTATTATTATCATTTTAATTTTATCTTATTTGAAGTAGAAGTTAATTTAAATCTTAATAATTACGATTTGTGGTTCTGCAGCCCTTTCTCTAGCAGGGAAAACGTTACTCAAAAATTGGTCGCAGTCAAAACTTTCATCTAGTTGATTCTGACCCAAAACAAATTGATCCAAGTCAAATGATGGCTGTTCGATTATACCAAGGTCGAGATCACATGTAAACTTTCATTTCGTTGATTCTGACTCGAAACAAATTCATCCAAGTCAAACGATGGTTGTTCAATTATACCAAGGTCGACCAGTTGCGTGGGTGTGTATTCACGAAACTGAAAACAAATTAAAAAACTTTTAGAATTGTTTTTTTAATTTTTTACTTAAGATAGAATAATAGTATTGAAAGTTAACAAAGTTTGCTTACCACTGAAAAATCACAATCAGCAGTATCAAAGTAGAACCCCACCATGGTATGTAGATATAACTATAAATTTATTTATTGTTGAAAGAGAAAGACCGGGAAAAAAATGGATATAAAAAGAAGCTAAATTATGATTTATAAAATCGATTTGTTAGATTATCTGCAACAAACATGGTTCTGGGACTATTTTTAAGCAACTCGATTATTAATGAAGAAGGCCGTCGCCACGTAGAGGAACGACATATCCAATATAAACCAGACAAATCAAGGTTTAGTATTCCAAGAAAAAGAATTTTCAAATTAATATGGGAGGTGATTCTAGAAGCCCGAGAAGATAATTACAAATTACTAATAGATAATAAAGAGGGATATGATGGTTACATCGATAAAGTGGTGCTGAGGAAAGAGTTCGACTACGTAATAGGAACTGCAATTGGTGCAAAAAGAGAAGTTAAATCAATGATAGTCGTGATAACAAGATCGAAGTTAAAAGCAGCATACCCCATTTGGGAGCGACTTGGTCCAAAAGGTAACATTAAAGATGATCAAGAAGAAGAAGAAGGATTAGACGATGAAGGATATTATATGGATAC
The DNA here is from genome assembly GCA_949775045.1 of Metridium senile. Taxonomy (NCBI): domain Eukaryota; kingdom Metazoa; phylum Cnidaria; class Anthozoa; order Actiniaria; family Metridiidae; genus Metridium; species Metridium senile. The sequence continues at coordinate 37,923,218 of OX459095.1, forward strand.
AGGTAGATATGAAGACGAAGAATTAGTAGAAGAAGTAGACGATGAGGTGTATGGAACAAGTATTTATTTTGACGTAAAAGAACATTCATTTGAAGAACTTTGGGGTTAACATTAATATTATTATTATTATCATTTTAATTTTATCTGATTTGAAGTTGAAGTTAATTTAAATCTTAATAATTACGATTTGTAGTTCTGCAGCCCTTTCTCTAGCTGGGAAAACGTTACTAAAAAATGGTTGGAAAACGTTACTAAAAAATGGTTGCAGTCAAAACTTTCAACCAGTTGATTCTGACTCAAAACAAATTGATCCAAGTCAAATGATGGCTGTTCGATTATACCAAGGTCGACAAATTAAAAAAACCTTTTAGAATTTTTTTTTTAATTTTTTTCTTACGATAGAATAATAGTATTGAAAGTTAACAAAGTTTACTTACCACTGAAACATCACAATCAGCAGTATCAAAGTAGAACCCCACCATGGTATGTAGCTATAACTATACATTTATTTATTGTTGAAAGAGAAAGACCGGGGGAAAAATTGATATAAAAAGAAGCTAAAGTATGATTTATAAAATCGATTTGTTAGATTATCTGCAACAAACATGGTTCTGGAACTATTTTTAAACAACTCGATTATTAATGAAGAAGGCCGTCGCCACGTAGAGGAACGACATATCCAATATAAACCAGACAAATCAAGGTCTAGTATTCCAAGAGACAGAATTTTCCAATTAATATGGGAGGCGATTCTAGAAGCCCGAGAAGATAATTACAAATTACTAATAGATAATAAAGAGGGATATGATGGTTACATCGATAAAGTGGTGCTGAGGAAAGAGTTCGACTACGTAATAGGAACTGCAATTGGTGCAAAAAGAGAAGTTAAAGCAATGATAGTCGTGATAACAAGATCGAAGTTAAAAGCAGCATACCCCATTTGGGAGCGACTTGGTCCAAAAGGTAAAATTAAAGATGATCAAGAAGAAGAAGAAGAATTAGACGATGAAGGATATTATATGGATACAGGTAGATATGAAGATGAAGAATTAGTAGAAGAAGAAGTAGACGATGAGGTGTATGGAACAAGTATTTATTTTGACGTAAAAGAAAATTCATTTGAAGAACTTTGGGGTTAACATTAATATTATTATTATTATCATTTTAATTTTATCTTATTTGAAGTTGAAGTTAATTTAAATCTTAATAATTACGATTTGTGGTTCTGCAGCCCTTTCTCTAGCAGGGAAAACGTTACTCAAAAATTGGTCGCAGTCAAAACTTTCATCTAGTTGATTCTGACCCAAAACAAATTGATCCAAGTCAAATGATGGCTGTTCGATTATACCAAGGTCGAGATCACATGTAAACTTTCATTTCGTTGATTCTGACTCGAAACAAATTCATCCAAGTCAAACGATGGTTGTTCAATTATACCAAGGTCGACCAGTTGCGTGGGTGTGTATTCACGAAACTGAAAACAAATTAAAAAACTTTTAGAATTGTTTTTTTAATTTTTTACTTAAGATAGAATAATAGTATTGAAAGTTAACAAAGTTTGCTTACCACTGAAAAATCACAATCAGCAGTATCAAAGTAGAACCCCACCATGGTATGTAGATATAACTATAAATTTATTTATTGTTGAAAGAGAAAGACCGGGAAAAAAATGGATATAAAAAGAAGCTAAATTATGATTTATAAAATCGATTTGTTAGATTATCTGCAACAAACATGGTTCTGGGACTATTTTTAAGCAACTCGATTATTAATGAAGAAGGCCGTCGCCACGTAGAGGAACGACATATCCAATATAAACCAGACAAATCAAGGTTTAGTATTCCAAGAAAAAGAATTTTCAAATTAATATGGGAGGTGATTCTAGAAGCCCGAGAAGATAATTACAAATTACTAATAGATAATAAAGAGGGATATGATGGTTACATCGATAAAGTGGTGCAGAGGAAAGAGTTCGACTATGTAATAGGAACTGGAATTGGTGCAAAAAGAGAAGTTAAATCAATGATAGTCGTGATAACAAGATCGAAGTTAAAAGCAGCATACCCCATTTGGGAGCGACTTGGTCCAAAAGGTAACATTAAAGATGATCAAGAAGAAGAAGAAGGATTAGACGATGAAGGATATTATATGGATACAGGTAGATATGAAGACGAAGAATTAGTAGAAGAAGTAGACGATGAGGTGTATGGAACAAGTATTTATTTTGACGTAAAAGAACATTCATTTGAAGAACTTTGGGGTTAACATTAATATTATTATTATTATCATTTTAATTTTATCTCATTTGAAGTTGAAGTTAATTTAAATCTTAATAATTACGATTTGTAGTTCTGCAGCCCTTTCTCTAGCTGGGAAAACGTTACTAAAAAATGGTTGGAAAACGTTACTAAAAAATGGTTGCAGTCAAAACTTTCAACCAGTTGATTCTGACTCAAAACAAATTGATCCAAGTCAAATGATGGCTGTTCGATTATACCAAGGTCGACAAATTAAAAAAACCTTTTAGAATTTTTTTTTTAATTTTTTTCTTAAGATAGAATAATAGTATTGAAAGTTAACAAAGTTTACTTACCACTGAAACATCACAATCAGCAGTATCAAAGTAGAACCCCACCATGGTATGTAGCTATAACTATACATTTATTTATTGTTGAAAGAGAAAGACCGGGGGAAAAATTGATATAAAAAGAAGCTAAAGTATGATTTATAAAATCGATTTGTTAGATTATCTGCAACAAACATGGTTCTGGAACTATTTTTAAACAACTCGATTATTAATGAAGAAGGCCGTCGCCACGTAGAGGAACGACATATCCAATATAAACCAGACAAATCAAGGTCTAGTATTCCAAGAGACAGAATTTTCCAATTAATATGGGAGGCGATTCTAGAAGCCCGAGAAGATAATTACAAATTACTAATAGATAATAAAGAGGGATATGATGGTTACATCGATAAAGTGGTGCTGAGGAAAGAGTTCGACTACGTAATAGCAACTGCAATTGGTGCAAAAAGAGAAGTTAAAGCAATGATAGTCGTGATAACAAGATCGAAGTTAAAAGCAGCATACCCCATTTGGGAGCGACTTGGTCCAAAAGGTAAAATTAAAGATGATCAAGAAGAAGAAGAAGAATTAGACGATGAAGGATATTATATGGATACAGGTAGATATGAAGACGAAGAATTAGTAGAAGAAGAAGTAGACGATGAGGTGTATGGAACAAGTATTTATTTTGACGTAAAAGAAAATTCATTTGAAGAACTTTGGGGTTAACATTAATATTATTATTATTATCATTTTAATTTTATCTTATTTGAAGTTGAAGTTAATTTAAATCTTAATAATTACGATTTGTGGTTCTGCAGCCCTTTCTCTAGCAGGGAAAACGTTACTCAAAAATTGGTCGCAGTCAAAACTTTCATCTAGTTGATTCTGACCCAAAACAAATTGATCCAAGTCAAATGATGGCTGTTCGATTATACCAAGGTCGAGATCACATGTAAACTTTCATTTCGTTGATTCTGACTCGAAACAAATTCATCCAAGTCAAACGATGGTTGTTCAATTATACCAAGGTCGACCAGTTGGGTGGGTGTGTATTCACGAAACTGAAAACAAATTAAAAAACTTTTAGAATTGTTTTTTTAATTTTTTACTTAAGATAGAATAATAGTATTGAAAGTTAACAAAGTTTGCTTACCACTGAAAAATCACAATCAGCAGTATCAAAGTAGAACCCCACCATGGTATGTAGATATAACTATAAATTTATTTATTGTTGAAAGAGAAAGACCGGGAAAAAAATGGATATAAAAAGAAGCTAAAGTATGATTTATAAAATCGATTTGTTAGATTATCTGCAACAAACATGGTTCTGGGACTATTTTTAAGCAACTCGATTATTAATGAAGAAGGCCGTCGCCACGTAGAGGAACGACATATCCAATATAAACCAGACAAATCAAGGTCTAGTATTCCAAGAGACAGAATTTTCCAATTAATATGGGAGGCGATTCTAGAAGCCCGAGAAGATAATTACAAATTACTAATAGATAATAAAGAGGGATATGATGGTTACATCGATAAAGTGGTGCTGAGGAAAGAGTTCGACTACGTAATAGCAACTGCAATTGGTGCAAAAAGAGAAGTTAAAGCAATGATAGTGGTGATAACAAGATCGAAGTTAAAAGCAGCATACCCCATTTGGGAGCGACTTGGTCCAAAAGGTAAAATTAAAGATGATCAAGAAGAAGAAGAAGAATTAGACGATGAAGGATATTATATGGATACAGGTAGATATGAAGACGAAGAATTAGTAGAAGAAGTAGACGATGAGGTGTATGGAACAAGTATTTATTTTGACGTAAAAGAACATTCATTTGAAGAACTTTGGGGTTAACATTAATATTATTATTATTATCATTTTAATTTTATCTGATTTGAAGTTGAAGTTAATTTAAATCTTAATAATTACGATTTGTAGTTCTGCAGCCCTTTCTCTAGCTGGGAAAACGTTACTAAAAAATGGTTGGAAAACGTTACTAAAAAATGGTTGCAGTCAAAACTTTCAACCAGTTGATTCTGACTCAAAACAAATTGATCCAAGTCAAATGATGGCTGTTCGATTATACCAAGGTCGACAAATTAAAAAAACCTTTTAGAATTTTTTTTTTAATTTTTTTCTTAAGATAGAATAATAGTATTGAAAGTTAACAAAGTTTACTTACCACTGAAACATCACAATCAGCAGTATCAAAGTAGAACCCCACCATGGTATGTAGCTATAACTATACATTTATTTATTGTTGAAAGAGAAAGACCGGGGGAAAAATTGATATAAAAAGAAGCTAAAGTATGATTTATAAAATCGATTTGTTAGATTATCTGCAACAAACATGGTTCTGGAACTATTTTTAAACAACTCGATTATTAATGAAGAAAACCGTCGCCACGTAGAGGAACGACATATCCAATATAAACCAGACAAATCAAGGTCTAGTATTCCAAGAGACAGAATTTTCCAATTAATATGGGAGGCGATTCTAGAAGCCCGAGAAGATAATTACAAATTACTAATAGATAATAAAGAGGGATATGATGGTTACATCGATAAAGTGGTGCTGAGGAAAGAGTTCGACTACGTAATAGCAACTGCAATTGGTGCAAAAAGAGAAGTTAAAGCAATGATAGTCGTGATAACAAGATCGAAGTTAAAAGCAGCATACCCCATTTGGGAGCGACTTGGTCCAAAAGGTAAAATTAAAGATGATCAAGAAGAAGAAGAAGAATTAGACGATGAAGGATATTATATGGATACAGGTAGATATGAAGACGAAGAATTAGTAGAAGAAGAAGTAGACGATGAGGTGTATGGAACAAGTATTTATTTTGACGTAAAAGAAAATTCATTTGAAGAACTTTGGGGTTAACATTAATATTATTATTATTATCATTTTAATTTTATCTTATTTGAAGTTGAAGTTAATTTAAATCTTAATAATTACGATTTGTGGTTCTGCAGCCCTTTCTCTAGCAGGGAAAACGTTACTCAAAAATTGGTCGCAGTCAAAACTTTCATCTAGTTGATTCTGACCCAAAACAAATTGATCCAAGTCAAATGATGGCTGTTCGATTATACCAAGGTCGAGATCACATGTAAACTTTCATTTCGTTGATTCTGACTCGAAACAAATTCATCCAAGTCAAACGATGGTTGTTCAATTATACCAAGGTCGACCAGTTGGGTGGGTGTGTATTCACGAAACTGAAAACAAATTAAAAAACTTTTAGAATTGTTTTTTTAATTTTTTACTTAAGATAGAATAATAGTATTGAAAGTTAACAAAGTTTACTTACCACTGAAACATCACAATCAGCAGTATCAAAGTAGAACCCCACCATGGTATGTAGCTATAACTATACATTTATTTATTGTTGAAAGAGGAAGACCGGGGAAAAAATGGATATAAAAAGAAGCTAAATTATGATTTATAAAATCGATTTGTTAGATTATCTGCAACAAACATGGTTCTGGAACTATTTTTAAACAACTCGATTATTAATGAAGAAGGCCGTCGCCACGTAGAGGAACGACATATCCAATATAAACCAGACAAATCAAGGTCTAGTATTCCAAGAGACAGAATTTTCCAATTAATATGGGAGGCGATTCTAGAAGCCCGAGAAGATAATTTCAAATTACTAATAGATAATAAAGAGGGATATGATGGTTACATCGATAAAGTGGTGCTGAGGAAAGAGTTCGACTACGTAATAGGAACTGCAATTGGTGCAAAAAGAGAAGTTAAAGCAATGATAGTCGTGATAACAAGATCGAAGTTAAAAGCAGCATACCCCATTTGGGAGCGACTTGGTCCAAAAGGTAAAATTAAAGATGATCAAGAAGAAGAAGAAGAATTAGACGATGAAGGATATTATATGGATACAGGTAGATATGAAGACGAAGAATTAGTAGAAGAAGAAGTAGACGATGAGGTGTATGGAACAAGTATTTATTTTGACGTAAAAGAAAATTCATTTGAAGAACTTTGGGGTTAACATTAATATTATTATTATTATCATTTTAATTTTATCTTATTTGAAGTTGAAGTTAATTTAAATCTTAATAATTACGATTTGTGGTTCTGCAGCCCTTTCTCTAGCAGGGAAAACGTTACTCAAAAATTGGTCGCAGTCAAAACTTTCATCTAGTTGATTCTGACCCAAAACAAATTGATCCAAGTCAAATGATGGCTGTTCGATTATACCAAGGTCGAGATCACATGTAAACTTTCATTTCGTTGATTCTGACTCGAAACAAATTCATCCAAGTCAAACGATGGTTGTTCAATTATACCAAGGTCGACCAGTTGGGTGGGTGTGTATTCACGAAACTGAAAACAAATTAAAAAACTTTTAGAATTGTTTTTTTAATTTTTTACTTAAGATAGAATAATAGTATTGAAAGTTAACAAAGTTTGCTTACCACTGAAAAATCACAATCAGCAGTATCAAAGTAGAACCCCACCATGGTATGTAGATATAACTATAAATTTATTTATTGTTGAAAGAGAAAGACCGGGAAAAAAATGGATATAAAAAGAAGCTAAAGTATGATTTATAAAATCGATTTGTTAGATTATCTGCAACAAACATGGTTCTGGGACTATTTTTAAGCAACTCGATTATTAATGAAGAAGGCCGTCGCCACGTAGAGGAACGACATATCCAATATAAACCAGACAAATCAAGGTCTAGTATTCCAAGAGACAGAATTTTCCAATTAATATGGGAGGCGATTCTAGAAGCCCGAGAAGATAATTACAAATTACTAATAGATAATAAAGAGGGATATGATGGTTACATCGATAAAGTGGTGCTGAGGAAAGAGTTCGACTACGTAATAGCAACTGCAATTGGTGCAAAAAGAGAAGTTAAAGCAATGATAGTGGTGATAACAAGATCGAAGTTAAAAGCAGCATACCCCATTTGGGAGCGACTTGGTCCAAAAGGTAAAATTAAAGATGATCAAGAAGAAGAAGAAGAATTAGACGATGAAGGATATTATATGGATACAGGTAGATATGAAGACGAAGAATTAGTAGAAGAAGTAGACGATGAGGTGTATGGAACAAGTATTTATTTTGACGTAAAAGAACATTCATTTGAAGAACTTTGGGGTTAACATTAATATTATTATTATTATCATTTTAATTTTATCTCATTTGAAGTTGAAGTTAATTTAAATCTTAATAATTACGATTTGTAGTTCTGCAGCCCTTTCTCTAGCTGGGAAAACGTTACTAAAAAATGGTTGGAAAACGTTACTAAAAAATGGTTGCAGTCAAAACTTTCAACCAGTTGATTCTGACTCAAAACAAATTGATCCAAGTCAAATGATGGCTGTTCGATTATACCAAGGTCGACAAATTAAAAAAACCTTTTAGAATTTTTTTTTTAATTTTTTTCTTAAGATAGAATAATAGTATTGAAAGTTAACAAAGTTTACTTACCACTGAAACATCACAATCAGCAGTATCAAAGTAGAACCCCACCATGGTATGTAGCTATAACTATACATTTATTTATTGTTGAAAGAGGAAGACCGGGGAAAAAATGGATATAAAAAGAAGCTAAATTATGATTTATAAAATCGATTTGTTAGATTATCTGCAACAAACATGGTTCTGGAACTATTTTTAAACAACTCGATTATTAATGAAGAAGGCCGTCGCCACGTAGAGGAACGACATATCCAATATAAACCAGACAAATCAAGGTCTAGTATTCCAAGAGACAGAATTTTCCAATTAATATGGGAGGCGATTCTAGAAGCCCGAGAAGATAATTTCAAATTACTAATAGATAATAAAGAGGGATATGATGGTTACATCGATAAAGTGGTGCTGAGGAAAGAGTTCGACTACGTAATAGGAACTGCAATTGGTGCAAAAAGAGAAGTTAAAGCAATGATAGTCGTGATAACAAGATCGAAGTTAAAAGCAGCATACCCCATTTGGGAGCGACTTGGTCCAAAAGGTAAAATTAAAGATGATCAAGAAGAAGAAGAAGAATTAGACGATGAAGGATATTATATGGATACAGGTAGATATGAAGACGAAGAATTAGTAGAAGAAGAAGTAGACGATGAGGTGTATGGAACAAGTATTTATTTTGACGTAAAAGAAAATTCATTTGAAGAACTTTGGGGTTAACATTAATATTATTATTATTATCATTTTAATTTTATCTTATTTGAAGTTGAAGTTAATTTAAATCTTAATAATTACGATTTGTGGTTCTGCAGCCCTTTCTCTAGCAGGGAAAACGTTACTCAAAAATTGGTCGCAGTCAAAACTTTCATCTAGTTGATTCTGACCCAAAACAAATTGATCCAAGTCAAATGATGGCTGTTCGATTATACCAAGGTCGAGATCACATGTAAACTTTCATTTCGTTGATTCTGACTCGAAACAAATTCATCCAAGTCAAACGATGGTTGTTCAATTATACCAAGGTCGACCAGTTGGGTGGGTGTGTATTCACGAAACTGAAAACAAATTAAAAAACTTTTAGAATTGTTTTTTTAATTTTTTACTTAAGATAGAATAATAGTATTGAAAGTTAACAAAGTTTACTTACCACTGAAACATCACAATCAGCAGTATCAAAGTAGAATCCCACCATGGTATGTAGCTATAACTATACATTTATTTATTGTTGAAAGAGGAAGACTGGGGAAAAAATGGATATAAAAAGAAGCTAAAGTATGATTTATAAAATCGATTTGTTAGATTATCTGCAACAAACATGGTTCTGGAACTATTTTTAAACAACTCGATTATTAATGAAGAAGGCCGTCGCCACGTAGAGGAACGACATATCCAATATAAACCAGACAAATCAAGGTTTAGTATTCCAAGAGAAAGAATTTTCAAATTAATATGGGAGGTGATTCTAGAAGCCCGAGAAGATAATTACAAATTACTAATAGATAATAAAGAGGGATATGATGGTTACATCGATAAAGTGGTGCAGAGGAAAGAGTTCGACTATGTAATAGGAACTGCAATTGGTGCAAAAAGAGAAGTTAAAGCAATGATAGTCGTGATAACAAGATCGAAGTTAAAAGCAGCATACCCCATTTTGGGAGCGACTTGGTCCAAAAGGTAAAATTAAAGATGATCAAGAAGAAGAAGAAGAATTAGACGATGAAGGATATTATATGGATACAGGTAGATATGAAGACGAAGAATTAGTAGAAGAAGAAGTAGACGATGAGGTGTATGGAACAAGTATTTATTTTGACGTTAAAGAAAATTCATTTGAAGAACTTTGGGGTTAACATTAATATTATTATTATTATCATTTTAATTTTATCTTATTTGAAGTTGAAGTTAATTTAAATCTTAATACTACCGGTTGAACAATCCACGCCTATAGCTGCCACACTTATCACTGTAACTATGGCCAGTGTCCTTGAAGAACTGCTCCGTAGCTGTCTGACGCCGAGAAAAATAATAGAAGTCCGTCAGATTTTTAACACAGAGAAGACACGAGAGAGGACTGCTGTTAAACTACTGAAGCACTTTTTCAACTCAGAGGCCTTAGCAACATGCAATACTGACGGTTCACATAGGAAACGAAGTTTGGACCAGTCTAAGCTCTATTCCTTAAGAGGCAAGTATTGATACATCTTAATTAGGTTTAATAACATGATAGTCTCAACAGTTTATGACAGTATAAAGATTGTTGTTATGCTCGTTTCTATAGAAACACTGGCGTACCTCGAATGTTTGTTCTGCCCGCATGTTTTATTGACTCAACGAATTGTTATATTATGAATACTGTACGTTATATACATTTATGTTTTTCTTCTCTTTTAGTTCTCCTTTTCTCAAGATACCCGGCTGCAGAAGATGAGAACGAGGCCAAGTTGTGGCAAAAATGCAAATCGAAAATAAACGCGAGATGTTGTGCTACAAAATTCCTTGGCCGTATCACGTATGACTGAAATCAGCCACTTGTAAAAAATTATCAACGCGATAATATATATAAATTCTAGATACTGTATTAGTTTATAATGGCTTCGTCATGTAAGTTAATATATCTATTGAAATTTATTTATTACCGAGCAATAAAATATGTAGTAATTATTGTCATCAGATGCACAAACGGAATTATTTACGGTACAAAAAAAATACAGTTACGTTTCTACATGTATAATCGCTTGATGCTTATTAGGTACATTATAAGAACTACATGTATTATCATTCAGCTAGAATTATAAACGAAGGTTTTTAAAAGAAAAATTCGCTAACGGCTTTACTTTATTGCGGCCCAAAGCTGCGCTAACGGCTTTACGTTAATGCGGATTGCGGCCCAAAGCTTCTCTAACGGCTTTAATTTAATGTCAAACGGTTTGCTAACGGTTTTACCTGAATGCCTAACGCTTTGCTAGCGGTTATAATTTAATGCCTAACGCTTTGCTAGCGGTTTGGAAATAGAAGCTAACGCTTTCTTAACGCTTAGGCTTTAAGGGCTAACGCTTTGGTCAAAACGGCTAACGCTTTTTCAAAACCAGCTAACGCTTTTTGCAAAACCAGCTAACGCTTTGGCAAAGCGTTATAACGGTTTGTAAGACCGTTAAACGGTTACTAACGGCAAAGCGTTTTAACGGCCAAGCGTTATGTAACGTTTTCTCATGAGAGGTCACATTTACTGTGAAATTAATTGAGTATTTTCTTTCTGAAAATCTTGTTTTTACATAGGTTCTCATCGTCAAGCAAGCAAGCTAGTAATGTCAGCCACATGCAGCCCAAACATTTTGAAAGACATCTTTCGTTGGATTTGAAGTGTTGCACTATCACATTGCTCGATGTAATTTACAGCGACTTTTGAGCTTTTTTACGCTAAAACCCCTTAACATTACAGAAAGCTATATAAACTCTGATCATGAACTTAATACATTAGCTCCAACATGAGATGTATTTTATTTCTAACATGAAACTGAAATAAAATACCTAGGTATAATACTAGATTGTCATTCAAATTGGAAGTCTCACATATCATTTGTTTCAAGTAAAATAAAGCGTAGTATTGGTATAATTTGCAAAGCCAGACACTATGGCAACATAGATATTCTTGTAAATTTATACTATTGTTTAATTTATCCATATTTAATATACGGCATTGTTACATGGGGTCACACATATCAATCTTCAATCAATCCTCTTCTCATTCTTCAAAAAAGGCGTTGCGCCTAATGACATTTAGCAGCTTTGATGACTATACCAGTCCAATTTTAATTAAATATCGTGAAGTTCCCTGATCTCACTTTCATCTATACAGCATTATTCATGTACGACTATGATTCACAAAATTTACCTAATAATTTTCATCAGTACTTTTCACAAGTTAGCCAAAAAACATGGCTACAACACTAGATTAGCATCTAAATGGCCAAAATTAATATCAGATTCTGTGGTGCCAATAATATACAATAAGTGAACCTACCAAAAAATTAAGCAGAACCAAATTTAAGGATCAAATCAGTAGTGATAGGATAAGAACTTGTGTTTACTGATGTATCTTTTATTACAAATCAACACAATCTTTCATTACATTAACTTAGTTATCATAATCATATATGTATGGGGTACATATCATTGTACATTATATATGTATATTTCAAAATTCATACTTGATCCCGTTTCTATTTATGTTATTTCTGTTTAATGTTATCTATTTTTAGTCTCATTTTTCTATTCTATAATATTGTTAACTAAAAACTCATTGACCATAATATATATATAAAATTACTTATGTACGCTATCTATCTTGGTTAGCCAGCAATGGTTATTATAGGTAGCATGGTCAGATCTAGCATTTTGACTGACTAGTTTCGAACTCGAAACAAGCCATTTCCAAGCCAAAGAATAGAATATAGCATATATGAATAACAGCTTACTCTGTATATTCTGTATATGTACTTTTTTTTAAATTTGTTACCAGTAACTTGTTACCTTTTTTGATCCCTTTCCTTTTAAAGGAGGATTTATGTTCTGAATTAAATTTAAGTTGACTACCTTATTTCGACCTCTAGACGCTGAGAAAAGGCAAGCAACTCACGAAGGGATAGCAAACCAGTCAAACCAGCCAGTAATGGAAGGTATCACTGTAGAAGAAGAAGAAGCGTATTGGCAAATGAGTTAACTTGGCTGTGAAACAGCAAGGACGCTAGTTAATACAATTTACTTTTATAACGGGAAATTATTTGGAATACGAGCAGAGGAAAACCGCAGTTTAAGGTATAGAATTTAAGAGTGGAGTTTGGTCAGGTTAGGTCAGCATTAACGCACTATTGTTTTTCATCTCAGGGTGATATATTAAGGTTAATTCCCCGTAAGTGCTGCAGCGTGAAAAAGATGCATGCAAATGACTCCACTGCAAACAACGACCTTACAACTGACAACTTAACAAGTAAAGGATACGTGCAAAACTTTAACTGCAATCAATTGCCTTAAGACTGACAACGCGACAAGGGTGCGTGCTAGCGACTCTACTGCAATCAACAGCATTATGACTGACAACTGGACAAGGGTGCATGCAAAAGTATTTACTGCAATCAATGGCCTTAAGACTGACAACACGACAAGGGTACATGCAAACGACTACAAAACGACAGTCGTGCAAAACTCCTAAATAAATCCAAATTAAGAAAAGGCTTTTGCAAAACTTCTTGTGAAAACTGCCCAAAGAAGACAGCGGAAAAATCATAAGTGAGTCGAAAGCAGCTGATGTTTTGCATATAGTTGATTTTTCCAAAGCATCGGCGTGGATGAGACATTTAAATAAGATGCTTCTAACCAGAAAGTATGCCCCATGGGAACAACTCCATCATTAAAGCAACATCTGACTATAATTATATTGAGAAATCACAAACATGTTAATGAGGATACAGCTTATAAATTAGGAAACAAATTACCAGAACATACTCATAGAACAATATAATACCACCGTAGTAACACCCAACATTGGAGATGTAAATAAATCTACGAAGCTTCTTAAAGACGAAGAGTCTAGAAGAGAAGCAAAGGTTTTATTGTAACATGTTCTATTTTCAGAAAAATACATCTGTAGCAATTAAAACATAAAGGCTTCGTCTTTAAGGCAAAATGTCGAGAAACTTAAAAACGCCAAGTCGTTCTTTTCAGTGCTATGGGCCGATGCCAATGCAATAGCTAAAAAAAAACACCCAAATATTAAACAAACCAAACTTTCGGCACATACCAAAAGAAACATTCAAAAAATGGATGGCTATAACCTAATAAAGAGAGAGATATGAAAACTTTTGCATCATCGTTGATAATACGAAAGGCTAGTATCGACAGTGATTCCAGTGTTCTAACACATCAACAGCTTCTATTATACAGTAAGTATAAAAGACATTACTAACAAGAGAATGACAATCATTAAAAGTTTACAATTTACAACAACTATCAAAAGAGGTTGCTTGGCAAAATGGGTTGCTTTATCCATAAACTTGATCATAATAAGTCAGAAGTACCAAAGGTCTTCTGGTCAGTCTTAAAACCTATTTCAACTATTCATTCGTATAATGCTAGGTACTCTTCAAATAGAAATCATTATATGCCTTATGCCACTTTTGCTTACACTGCACCGAAACTATGGGAAGAAATCCCAACGACTCTTAAAAATATTACATCATTTTATATTTTCAAAAAATCTTCGAAAGCTTATCTACTCAATAAACAACAATGAAAAGATCTTATAAGTATGTAAATAGCTATTTAGTATATTTTAGCTAGTTTAGCCTAGTACTCTCACCACTGCATAGCATATATATATATTGTCTGTAGTGGTTGTTTCCTCGAATGTTTACAATACTTAAACCATCACTGCACACTTACTATAGTTATTATTTGTATTTTTGTATTATAATTTACTAAATGTTATTTAAGTCATATCTTGTAAATACAAACAAATAGACCAATTTATGTAAATATTATATACAGTGTGTAAATAAACTTGAACTTGACACCTCATAAAGGACGATGGCAAAGCATGCTTATAATATGAAAAAGTACCAACTATGGGATTTGGACCACCTCCCATTAAAACACAATATGCACAAGAATTTAACAAAATGAAAAAGTTTGAGTTATTTAGATTCTATCCTTTTTTTTTACCCCTAGACTTCGGTAACCTAGCTTTAAATGTTGACAAATCACGGGGGCACCGCATGATGTGCACGTGGATGAAAATGCATTGGTGTTCTTCACACAAATGGCACCGCATTAACAGCAAAAACAGCATGATGTTGATGGGCATCCACTTCATGACTGCCAATCATTACTTGTCAAACCTTAAGCGATACGCGACAAAATCTATCAACTCGAACAACCTTGACCGAACATTTAAACAGGAACGCAAACAAAGTGACGATCGCTACTTGAACTCACACGACAACAAAAGTAACTGACAAAAAACACTTAATAGACGGTCACCAGTGAGGTTTCAGATCTATTCACTCTACTTTAACTGCACTTTTAGATCTGACTAACGACTGGAGCTTTAATTTTGACAGAAAAATGATCAACAGCACAGTGTTTCTTGACCTTCAAAAAGCTTTCTACATCATTGATCATGAAATTCAGCTACTGAAGATCAGTAGAGCTATGGTTTCGACCCTGACACAACTAAATGGTTTTCATCGTTTCTAACAAATAGGCATCAGCAGTGCACAGTTAATAGAATTCATTAAGTACCTCAAGGTGCAATTTTGGGTTTTTATTTCTTATATATATTAACAATCTACTTAATTGCCTTAACTACAGCAATCCCAGCCTATACGACGCTGACTTTTTGTCTGTGATACTCCTGCTCTCAAGAATCAGTAAAAAGTCCTCCTTCAAATGACGTTGATCAGGTAGCACTATGGCTGAGTGCAAATAAACTAACCCTCAATGTTCTCAAATCAGAATTCATGCTAATTTGGTCAAGGCAGAGACTATCTACTCATGACACAGTTAGCATGACTCTGTCCATTAATGGACTTCCGTTAAAACGGTGCAACCAAATGAAATGCACCTTTATTGGAAAAACCACAATGACACCATTATTAAAAAAGTTACTATAGGCTTATGTACATTAAAAAGCATCCAGCCCTTAAAATGCAAGGCAACTATTGCGCCCTACTTTGATTATGATGGCATTGATGCGATCATAAATAAATAATCACTGGTGCAAACAAAAGGCAATCATGATGTTCAAGATTGTCAATGGGTTATTAATAATAACTTCTGATGGTAAGTCATATCGGTCGACCTTATCGATGGATTCATACTTGCTTGTAATTATACTGTTAAAGTGCTCACCCAGTTTGTGAACAGTATTTTATATAGTTTGGCTTGTAAAGGAATCCGAGCTCTCAGTGTATCACACTGCATCTCCCAGACGTGTGGAGTTAAAAGTCAGGCTGGTCAAGATCCCATATATCGCTAATGTGTAATTGATCATTTTCATGCTATATTCCGCAATATTTCAAAATCAATTTATTAAAATTTTAATATGCTAGGTCGCCATGCAAAAGATCCTGTCTCATCATTGCTAAGACTAAGAACAAGCTAACAAAGTACCTGGCAGAGAAGTTCCTCGATCGTGCTGAGATATGATATAACTATGGCCTGTGGATGTACAAGTCTTGCAACACATCAAGGTGTAGACCATCTTCAAAGTAATCAACAAAAGGTGGATACAAAGTTCTTGCTCCGTGCTCTAGGTGCAACTGCCAACGGTGCTACAGAGTTGTTTATCCATTCCATGGACGTTCCCGTTCTATCTTTAAGGCGAAAGCAAGAACTGTGTTATCATCTGTTGTATCTAAGGGTTTCCAGGAATATCCTTTGGCACTGACACTGGTAAAAATCATGGTGTGATTGAGCTTGGTCAGATTTCTTGTGCTCTGGGTTAGGGTTTATGAGGCGATCACTACAGGATGCTAGTGCTACAAGATGCTAGAATAACGACTGTGTTGGCAGTCCGAGTTTGCCACAACCAGATGATTGATGTGAGAAAGATGAATGAATCCCTGTAATGACAAAACAACCGCCACAACCGAAAGCAGTAATACATTTGGTCAACTGTGGGTGTAAATAAAAACAAATGCTCAAATGCTCACTCAGTGTCGAAAACAGGGCTAGAACTGCACCGACCTCTGTTCTTCTTGTGACAGTGATAATTCGTAAGGAAAGACAGCTACTATCAACAACAACAAATTAAAAAACAACTGCAGATTGAGTGCGACGAAAATGATGACAGTGATGATTAAAATGTTAGTAGAATCGAACTTTCATTTGTAGTTTCATGTTTAGTCAGTTTAGTCCAATTTTAAAGTCATTTTTTTAGGATAACAAAATAAATTGAGCCTTAACTCCCGGTCACTTGACCCCTATAATTATCCCTACAAACGATGATATTCAATACAACATCTCAGACTATCAAAAACTCAATATTATATTGAAAAAAAAAAAAAATTTATTCAGACCAGCTTGGGTGACCTATGTTAGGGAATCTGTGAATTCTGTTTTAGGTCTACCTCGGACCATTAGATTCTTATAATTATATAGTAAATATGACTGTCATAAGCATTATCACTAATAACACGGGTTTTTTTTACAATACTCTACAGATTTTTATTATATGGATGTTTTGTCAAGGGGCATACCTCTTGATAAGTGCACTCTGCAGAGTCAGCTGCACAATACTTTTGCCTTCAAATTTTGCCTTTAAATTAATTTCAGGTCCTACTAGATAAGCTTACTAGTGCTCCCTGCCCAACGCTGCCCAGACCAGAATACATAAGTAGAGCTGCCAAAAGACTACGAAAACAACTGCGCCCTGATGAACCAGCCAACAAAGATTTCATGCTGAACCATGATGACATACCTGGAGATTTCTTCCAGGCAGACATACATTCAGAGTACGCCCGCCATATCCTTTTTGCCACAAAGGACCAGCTGAAACACCTCTGCCTGGCTAAAACGTGGTATATAGATGGTACCTTTAAGCTAGTCCGCCAACCGTTTACCCAGCTGCTCTCAGTGAATGCCTTCGTCCGAAGTGGTGACCGCTCAAAACAGGTGCCATTAATGTTTGTGCTGATGTCATCTCGAAGAAAGAACGATTACAAAGAGGTAATATATTTTTTTGAAATATAATAGTTATTATTTAACAATTATTCGCCGAAGGCGAAGTAATTATCGGTGAATATCTATTCTTTGAACATACATTAGCTTTAATCTTATACATACATTATATTTGAATTATTTAGGAATACTAAACACTTTGTAAATAAGTTAGATTTAAGATGTGATGTTAGGCACTTTTCTATAAACTATAAATAAGTATTATGTAAATATTAAATTTGTTAGTTATAAATAAATGATTATTTTAAATATTTTGTGTGTGAAAGTTATTTCTTACCTTTAAGTTTTAACAAGTTGAGATTTAGATGAATAGTTACAGTCGATTGATTGGTCATGCAAGCGAAGTCTTCTCGACTCATTCTCTCACTGCCAAACTTCACTTGATAAAAATATAAACTTCAACTTGCTATATTCAACGCTTTAAAATTATTCATTGTCTATCCAAGACAATCATATATCAACAGCAGGCTAATATACTATTAACAGAGTAAGAAAGGTAATGAACAGTTGATGATAGTTTTGTAATTCTGTGACGATGATCGTCTTGAAAATATTCGTCGAATTTCTTTAAAATATTAAAGCTTTTTATACTTTTATTAGTTAGTATCGATTCCATTGAAGAAAATAGATAGAATATCTTGTATAAAACAATTGTTAAAAATTAACTTATTGGCACAAAGTTTACCATAAAAAGCAATGTGGGGCGAACTTGCATATCAAGCGCCGTGAGGCCGGGGCGAACTGTCATGGGGCGAAAGTGATGTGGTGCGAAATTAGCGTAATAACCGATAACAGATTAATTTTTACCTCATCCAGGTGTAGTATCACAGGTCGAAAAAAGGGATTTCATAATATTTCTACTCCCACGAAAGGTCATGAAAGATTTGACTGAAACTTTCAAAGTATTTAGGATGTGACGAAATGTCACGAAAGATAATGTAGACTTTAATTTATCTTTTGTGTACCTTTTGTTTAACTTTCGTTTGTAAGCCTTTCATTTGTATTTAGTGAAGGACAAAATATTCACAAAAGGCTTGATGAACTTTAATGGCATTTCATATTTTAATTGAAAGATCACGAAAGATTAAACTTAAACTTTCGTGGCATTTAAGCTCTTATAAAATGTTACGAAAGGTCAAGTACCCTTCATGGAGTACTACTATCCCACTTATCTATTCATTAAGCAGTAAACATATCGATCACGAACGAGAATATTTCTTTTTTTCTACTCACTAGACTTCATGCCTCGAGGACGGCTAGTAAATGAGAAACTAGAGTAAAGTTGCAGTAGAATAAAGTGGATAGAGTAACTATTAAACGAAGGAAATCAATAAAAACCATCGCATTCTTATCACAAAAAGGAGATTCACCATCACTATATAAGCGAGCGCTATTCCAATATTTTAGTTAGATGTTTTATATTTCTGAAGAGTACACCAATTTCATAATTTCTCTGAATAGCTTAACTTCTAGTCATCTTTAGTTAGTAACAAATTAGATACATTGCGAGATGTATAAGGTGTGGCACGTGCGCAAGGTAATCCTGTTAACACAAGTATAGCATAACTTTCGTGATTTCTAGATTGCGTGCCTTTCTAGCGAGATCACTATATCCGGCGATAACTCAACGTTTCCTGATCGTAAAGAGACTACGCAAAACGGAATTACGTGTTCATTGCACCTAACACATTAGAAACGTATATAAACAAGCCGTTTAATTAGCTCAAGTTCACTTTCTACGGCTCACGACTCCAGACACAAGGCATTTGCATCGTTACTGGTGAGTTTTCTATTTGATTTCAAATTAATATTTACAATATACCGTGCTATTTCATAGTTGTTGTTAGTACAACGTTCTCTTATAAGACTTATTAATGTAATAGAACAATTATTGAATTATATGAAACGTTACATAATTGTTCAATCGCATTTGCGATCAACAGTTAACAATGATTTAAATACATATATAAGTTTTAGGGTGTAAACGTCGATGTGTAATAACGTTACAAATAGTCACTGACTCAGTTATTCTTCTATTTCAGAAATTATTACTTCCGCCCTTTATTTAGTATACCTTATTGTTGTGTACTGTTTGTCAATAAAGTGAGTTACCTTACTTTCTGGCTCACTACTTACTATCTTAAAGAACACCCGATCACATCTGCCGAAATATTATTTCTGATTCTCTGGTCCACAATATGTACTGCGATCACTGTGACGAGGTGGTCCCTCGATCAACTTTCATAAGACATCACAAGAAATGGAAAGCTGCAGTCTTCAAGAGTAACATGACTGAACCTCAATCAGATTCAAGTTTCTCTTCAGACGATGAAGGTTAGTTCTAATGTGACTCAGCAACAGCTCTATTGCCATAAAAATATCGACATTTGAGAGAATACAGAAGCCAAGGGACCGTTCATTTTTTAACCAGGGGACGGGGGAGAATGCGTTTTCCTAGGTAGCCCTTTAAAAAAACTGCCCCCGTCTTTGGCTGCAAAAAAAAATATGCTATCAAATTCAATTCCATCACTAGATAAGGAACCCAAAAATTTAAATGAATTCCTATCGCCTGCCATTGATGAGCTAAAAGCCTTATGGAAAGGAGTGCAATTAAAGAGCAGCTTAAGTAGACTCCCATTGACATTTAGAGCTGCGATCATGTGTATATCATCCGATATACCAGCAACCAGAAAGGTATGTGGTTTCAAAGGACACTCTGCTGTGTTTGGATGCTCAAGGTGCATGAAAAGTTTTCCAGGAGAATTCGGTGAAAAACGAGATTATTCAGGCTTTGATCGATCACTATGGACGCCACGTGATGGAAAAAGTCATAGAACAAAAGCAAATAAAATGAACGAGTGCACAACCATAAGTAAGCGTTTGAAATTGGGAAAGCAGTATGGTATTGCCCACTATAGCGTTCTTCTTGAGCTAGATTATATCGATATTATACAAATTGTAACAGTTGATCCTATGCACAACTTGTTCTTTGGAACAGCCAAGAAAATATTTAAATTATGGGTTGATACTAAGATTCTGTCAAACAAGGACCTTACAGAAATTGAGAACAGGATTGGTTTACTGGAAGTGCCAAGTGACATAGGTAGATTACCTAAAAGGATATCCTGTAACTCTGGGTCATATACAGCAGAGCAGTAGAAAAACTGGACATTAATATACTCTACATATTGCCTTAGTCAGATTCTTCCTAGTGAACACTTTAAATGCTGGCAGACATTTGTTCTTGCATGCAAATACATATGTCAACCAGTCATTTCAAAGACAGATCTTTTAATTGCTAACAATTTATTCCTAAAATTTTGTAAATCTGTAGAAACGCTGTATGGCAAAGAAACTATAACGCCAAACATGCATTTGCATTGTCACCTGAAAGAAGTTATTTTGGATCATGGACCAGTAACTGGATTTTGGTGCTTTAGCTTCGAGAGATTCAATGGTGTGTTAGGAAGCACTCCTACGAATAACCAATCTGTCGAATTACAAATTATGAGACGCTTCACAATTTCAAGATATTTTGGAAAGACCAATTTACCATCTGATTATCAAAATGAATTTACTGGACTGTGTACTGTGAATACAACAAATGTCTCAGAAATAGCAATGCAGGATACCGATTGGGAAACAACATTCCAATTGCAAAATATTCCTACTGTTTTTCCAATCTTTAATATAGATTGGCTCAAAAGTGTTGGAATAAAACCGCCAACAACATACAAAATAAGTACATTTGATAATGATGACCCGAGAATGTTGCTAAATGTTTACGTAGTTATGTTCCCTGACACAGACATTCAATTACCGCATCTCTCTGAATGTATCACAAAATATGGGTCCATTACAATCGGACCTGTTCGCTATGGATCAAAGCTTGAACCACAAGGAATAAGATCAAGCAACATTTTACCTTCTTGGCCCTCAAATGTTGGTAACATTTTAAAAGGTTCTTTCAAGCTTACAGCTGGCACTGTCAAGTTTTTTTTCAGTCACTCATTGCAAATGGGATCCGTCTTTCGTACTTTCTATTTTGCATGTGTACAATGGTACATTGCTGATGAAAAATTTGGATAACATTGGCAATCCTGTCCAAATTTGGAAATCAAAATACCAACAAGCTGGCCCTGCCAGTTTTGTACCAGTGCAAAGAATCCATTCCAGATTTGGAAGTACAGTGATTAACGATTCTGAAGAGTTAAAAGTAGTTGTGTGTCCAATTGCCAGGAAATTATATCTGTGAAGCATTTTGTATTCATATTTTACTGTTATTTTACTATTGAGTGTTTTAGTTGCATCTTTTTAAGGGATCAGTCATCATTGATGATAGTGGGTTGTAGGTGGTAGAAATGATAGGGAGTTTTAGAGGAGAGGCGATTGTATAGATTGAAAAAACTACATGATGATGAATCTCCAACAAACATTGGAAATATTATTGCCGATCCTGGATCATCACTTGATAATAATAAACCGGTAATTTATCTTATTCACGCAGAACTTGTTGAGCTTGTGTTGTATTGTTGTTGTTCTTATCATCGAGAATGATCGCAGTTCGCGTGATTTCTTACCAATGTGAGTTATTTTATTTTACATACTTCTAGATTGAATGTCTGAATTGTCGCTCTGAAAAAGAAAAGCTGAAACTATTAAAGAAGGAAATTTACAACTTAAGAACAAAAGTAAGAAGAGCAAAAATCTCGCCTCGACGCTTCACGTCAAGAATTGAACAACAAGCTCGTCAAAGTACCAAAGAAGACGATTGGTAATATAACTAAGTTTCATAACATTTTTATAACCATTCACATTAATTTTTAACCACACTAGTAAATAGCAGAATACTTTACTAAAACTTCTCTCGTATGTATTGTTAATTTAGGCACTCAAACTTGGTCAGAAGTTATGGAAGAGTCAGAAGACGTAGTTGACGATGACGCTTGTAGTGACAGTTCTTTGACGGATGTCGAGATGGATTCAGGAGATGATAGTTTCGACGATCCTGTTTTTACAGACAGTGAACCCGAGGTTGTCTCAGCAGCTGGTACAGGTGATTTTAACCTGGAGGATAGTTTTAATACACGGTATGAAATATTTAGAACACTACTCGAGTCAGTCATTTGCATTTTTTGTCACTTGCCAGTGTCTAAATACATGCTGAAGTGATTACTTCACCTCTAAGTTGTTTAAAACTGTGATTGATCGTGTCTGTTACTAGTAATAACAACATTTATTGATAACAGCTTTTATTACTTATAGGTTGGTCATTGAAGAAAAGGATGTCAGAGAAGAACCAAAAGTAATAGTATTCCTCTCCCACCTATTACAACTATTTAATTTTTGTCATCTATGTTTGTCACCATCCCCATCCATCAGAATTAAGCAAACTGGCACCATGATCACAGTTGACACCTCGTGTTCCCACTGCAAGAAAGTGTTCTCTTGGACCAGCCAACCTTCTATATTAGGGAAATTTCCTGCTGGCAATCTTCTCCTCAGCTTTGGAATCTTGTGTGCAGGTGCTTCTGTCAAAAAAATACTGTTGGTGTTCAAGCATATCAACTTGTTGACATACCATGAATCTACATACTACTACCAACAAAAACATCTACTAATTCCCTCTATTTGGAAATACTGGCAAACATATCAGTTAAGTTTTGTTGAGTCCCTCAGTGGCAAAGAGGTTGTTTTAGCAGGTGATGCCAGACACGATAGCATGGGTTATTCAGCTAAATATGGTACCTACTCTATTTTCTGTTGTGATAATGGGCTGATTATCTAAATAGCTCTTGTTCAGGTGAGTTAGTGCATTAATCAATAGAGTAAGTACCAGCACAGAAAGCAATATTTTACTATAATGCAATAAAATACTTTGTTTACAATAAAATACTTTGTTAAAATACTTTGTTTTCTTTTATAGGCAAATGAAGCTGGAAGCAGCACTGCTATGGAGTTTGTTGGCCATAAAAAGTGCTTTGACTACCTGATTCAAACAGACATGACAATCAAGTCCTTTGTATCAGACCGGCATACTTCCATCTGTAAATGGATGAAAGATGAGCTACCAAATATATGCCGCACCCTGGGAAAGCCTGTGACCAACCATTTTTATGATCTTTGGCATATAGCTAAAAGTAAGTTAGATTAAAACACTTCAATAACAAGCTAACCCTTTGGCAGGGCCACAGGCCCTCACCTTGTAGCTGCAATATTTAATAGGTAATTACTGAGGCATATAAAATTAGTTGCCTGAATTTCCTCTCAGCATTCATTGGTATAATGCAGAATGTAAACAATGGGTTTTGATATGAATAGTAATTATCAGTAAAATAATGAGACTACTAAATTCCTTATTTTACAGAAATTAGCAAGTCCCTCAAAAAACTCAGCAAGTTAAGTGGTTGTGATTTGATCGGTCGTTGGTCAAAAGCATGTGTTAGACATTACTACTGGTCTGTTACTTCTACACAAGAGTTACAGGGTGATGTCAAGGTGGCCAAGTTCCACGCCTTTTTATACCATGTACTGAACCAGCACGACAACATTCCTAATAGGTTATTCAATAAGTGCTCACATGGACCAACTCAAACAAAGAAAGTCTATTTCACAAAAGGCTAGTGATAATAGTGATTTCATGACAATAATGTTAAATAACAGTATTTAGAATTAGTATGACTTGACTTCAGATCTATAACAATAACAATGTGACCACATACCCAGTTCAAACACTTTCAGGTTCTATTCTTACAGTAGGTAAGTTCCTTTTACCAGATATGCAGGGATAATTATGTATTTTATCTATTTGTATTAGAATCTGACGCATATGAGAAACTTTCTGATGCCCTTATGAAGAAGAACATTGTTGCTGCTATAAAGAAATAATCCCCCTCTGGACAGACCAGTTGCTTGGAGGGTTACCACTCGGTTGTGAATCAATTTGCCCCAAAAATGCTGTCTTTTTCTTATCAAGGAATGCTTGTGAGGTAAGATATGTGGCTCAGACTAGAGAGCAAACACTTAAAGCATGGAAAAGTACTAGCTATGTATAAAACAGCACTAATTGAACAATAAAAAAATAAAGGAATTTGCATGATTTAGTACAAGTAGTAGATGTACTACTATTTCCCACTTCTAGTGTTTGCACTCTATCGATCTATTTTCCTGCCTTTATCTAAAAAGCAATTTTGTGGATCCTGCAGTTCAACCTCAGCCTCACTAGCATGTAATTACTCTTTAGAATTTGACTACATTCTGCAGAAATAAAAAAAGCCCACACTTACAAACAATTTAAATTCCCCAGGATGTAGTAAATTTGTAAAGAATATATTACTTGCTGACAAGGCTGAGGTTGAACTGCAGGATCTGTAAATTCTATTGCATGCTAAAACTTTTACCAACACATAATATTCATGGAATTGGATAAAATAAAATTTATTATGCATATTCTTTTTACACATACTTACAAAAAAGTGCATCACTATTTAAGTTTACATAAAATGTTTTAATTCAATAATAAAATAATTAAAAAACAATATTTACAAAAAAATACAATATTTACAAATACTACTTATGGTTCTCTGTAGGAATGTTCTTGCTGCCCTCCACTTCAATCTGAATTTAAGAAGAGAGAACAAAGTTGATGAGCATGGTGAAACAAAACTGCGAGTAACATACCCGAAATACAAGTATGGTGAAGCTACACTCAGAGAAACAAGAATTCCACCAAGCTTTGGTATGTTAAAATAACAGTGTATGGCAGCTGATAGTGTTTGAATGAGATTGCTTATTCTTTTACAGAATAATTGTCCCTTTGTAGGAATTTTTGCATTTATATTACCTTTATTCCTGATTATGGGTCAATATTCAGTATCATTTGACAGTGTTCAGGATTTTTTATTTTTTGGAAGTTCTAATATTTTGTATCAATATTATAACAGAATTCATTCTTTATGTTTTTCAGATTATGTGGAAAACATTTTTAAATGCCTGACATCTACTCCCAGCAATGAATTGAAAGAGGTTAGAGACTATTTGAATGAAATAACGCCTGAGCCAAGATGCAGAATGATGGAATGTGAAGATAAAGCTGATGCAGTCAACAAATATAAGTCACGAAAAGAGAGGGTTAATGTGATTGTACCACCTACATGCACCGGTAAGTAAGGAACAATAATTACACTTGTGACATAAATTTAAATGTTAGTTCTTAGAATGACTTCACAGTCTTATTTATACACTTACTGAATACTGTTTCAGCTGATCGATGGATATAGATAAAGCATGACGTTGCATACACCTGAATTGTATAATGAGTATAATTCTGGCATCTTGACTGTTTACTGCAGTTGAAAATCTTATCTAAAGAGTCAAAACATCCCAAGGCGGGGTTCTATTCCCCTATGTTGGATGCTCTTAGAGAAAAGATGACGTCTTCCGACGAGCAATTCCAGAAGTACATCTTAGTGTTGCTAGGAAAGAAGGAAAGGAGAGAAAGTGCTAGAGGCGATATCAAAAGTGGAATAAGCGATTAAAGCAACCTCATCTAAACCCTCTCCTTCAGGTGCTGGCAAATTGGGTAGCGGTCTTACAACAAGAAGAATTAAAAGGATACTTAATCAATTGTCTCACGATTAATTATCCTTTTAATTTCACATTCCACGATGAATAACTTATTTCCTTCTATTAACAAGAAGAATATATTTGCGTTCTTATGGAGCTAAAATATCAAAATAATCAAAACCAATGTCCTGAGCGCTGTGAAGGTGGAAGTTACGAGCCGCCATCAAAGTTGGGGCATCCTGAGACCGCTTAAAAAGTGATGCACTGTTGAATGAATGTTTATATTAGCTCATTTTTTTACATGTATTTTACATACTTTTTTAAAACTTGTTATAGATTACCTATATATATATACACCTAATTCAAAAAAGGTTGACGGGGCGAACGGCGATTGGTGATTGGCGTTTGCGGGACTGTGGATAATACGAATTTCTTCTTATTCTATTCTAAATTACCCAAACATCGTTAAGCGATGACCTTAGATGGATGTCTCGAAGGTTTCGCTGAACGGTGGAGGAATTGTTTCGGTAATTTAGAAAGGAATAAGAAGGAATTCATATTAACCATCGCCAATCGCCCATCGCCAATCACCAATCGCCGTTCGCCCCGTCAACCTTTTTTGAATTAGGTGTATGAACTTGTTTGGTTTGTAGCCATGCCTTGTATTAAATGAACTTGAGAAATGACTTCATAAGGCATATATGCGATTGTTTTTTTTTATATAATATTAAAAAGTTACAGCTTCCTCAGTGAATAATATTGAATACGATTTACAAACAGTATATAGGTCGTACTTAACATAAAATTATCATACATGACAATGCAATTATGTCTCCATTGTTGTAATATGACAGTTATACAATAGACAAGTGTCTACCAATACAGCCATTCATAATGTTCTTCGAGAATGTTTTTATTGTGATGGCTTCAATAAACTTTCTCTCTTCTAAGTTAGAAATATAACGATAAAGGAGATCCCAACTGATGTCATTCAGCGTAGGGTGTTCAGAGTGTTTTAAGATGAGTGTAGATAGTTTGTTTCTTCATAGATATATGTTCTTTCAGTCTACAGCCTATAGTTCTCCCTGACTCTCCAATGTATACTCGGTTGCAGTACGAGCATGTTATTCTGTACACAGCATTTTTGGTGAAACATATATTAGGCTTAACCGCACAGCTACAAGTCTCACAGTTCTCAGGGCAACTTTGTTTATCTTTGACGGGCGTTGCTCCTACATTGGCCATTATTTATATGAACAACGTAGACCAAACTATCACCTCTGCCTTTGATAATACGCTCTTTCTGAAAAGAGACATTGACGACATGTTTGTCACATGGACTTCTGACGTCGACCCGGAAGTACTACTATCTACACAGGGAGCCCGCCTTTTTGTCGTTTCTTTTCATTTTTCTCTCTCTTTATTTACGCTAATAATACGCTATATTATGTTTTCATCGGGATTCCTGTGGTACGAGACAGTTCAAATGATATATACTTTGTCTATCTTTATTGTTAAGTGACTCGATAACCAATTTTTAACTGAGCACCCGCGAACGTGGACTGTAACCTTAACTTCGTTGATCGAAGATCAGTCTGTTTCTATTGAGGGTAAGTTTTAGCTCTATCATTTTATTTATAAAATCTAGACTTGAAGTGTATTGATGAAAGCAGACTCACGTTTGATTATCTCGTCATGAAAATGAACGTGCCTTACTAATGTTATTAAATAATTATATAAACTAAAGCCTACAGCAGTACTGACGTTTGGTTTGTTATGGGCTTCCTGTGGTTGTCGTGAGACCATTCTTGATTGAAACAGTGATCAACAGCATGTCAAAATTCTTTTTGAAATTAATATTTATGAGTACAATACTGGTACATATTTTGTGTTAAATAATTAAATGGTTTACCTTGTGTGTTTTTACTCACGGTCCCAAAATTGAGGTTTTTGGGCTCTTAAGTTCGGTGGTCAAAATCACCCATAACATAAGGGGTAAATGTCTCTTTTTCCCGACCCCTCCCTCTACTAATACGGATGTTGACAGACCTACGTTGTTTGAGATAAGATTAGAATCTTGTTGATGACTAAAACTATGTTAGCCGGGATACACTTTTTTTTGTTCTACTCTTTCATATCTATTTAATAAAATGGTATTTACTTGGGGTTGTGAGGTCTGTATCACATCATAATTATTGTTTTTTCATTTCATTCAGAGCTACCAGATGGAATTCTGTTCGAAATCTTCAGATACACTTCTGTGGAAGACATTATGAAGTCAGTGTGCCGAGTATCCAAAAGATGGTCAATGATATGCAACACAAATTGTTTGTGGGGGGTTATCCCCATAGATGAGTGGATGATCTCGCATATCGACGAACGCCCACTGGCGAGAATA
This sequence comes from Metridium senile, assembly GCA_949775045.1. Taxonomy (NCBI): domain Eukaryota; kingdom Metazoa; phylum Cnidaria; class Anthozoa; order Actiniaria; family Metridiidae; genus Metridium; species Metridium senile. Next base: position 37,951,932 of record OX459095.1, read on the forward strand.
ATGTCACATGCAGCAGCATTTACTTATTTCTCCATGAGAAATGTCGCCCTTGATCATTCGACCGTAACACTATTAAGTTATTTAGCCAATTCGTCAAAACTAGTATATCTAGATTTAAGCAGGCAAAATGTGTTGAGTAATGTTGATTTTTTAGGCAAACCTGCGTGCTTGAATATAGAGTACTTACTCCTTGATAATTGCAAAAATTTGGATGCAAATAGTGTCATACAGTGTGCAAAGCTTTTGTCTAAACCTCAGATGCTGTCCGTAAACGGTTTAGTGCTATTACAAGAATTGAGGCTTTCCAACACAACAAAGTGAAGTTGGAAAGCGTATTCTTTACGGTTCAAAGCATATATTTTCACGTGAAGTGGTTTACTATTTAACAATTAGACCCGCAGCCCGAATGGTCTACGAGTCAATAGCCCAAGAGGCCGAGTCTTCGAGGCCAAGTGGGCTATTGACTCGTGGACCATGAGGGCGAGAGGTCTAATTGTTTTAGTATAAACCAACTAGTAGGTCAAACTTTGCCATATTTTGAAAGAAAAATAACATTTCAATTTGTTTTATTTTGAAAAAATGACAGATAATCGAAAGAGAAAATACCCAGCGCGCGCTCAATGACGCGTGACGGCAAGTGAAAATGTATTCAAAACACATCGAAATTCTCCACAGTTTTAGTCATTTTCTTCCTCAAGACTTTTGTTTTAACGGCTGAAATAGCATATTTTTACTGCTAAAACTACTATACATATTTGAACAACGGAGGAATAAAGAAAAGTCCAAGAAAAGTTTTTTAATCTGGCTTTCTCAATCAAACTGAAGAATCGTGTGTGTCGTCAGTAGCGCGCGCTCTTCAAGTCAAAATTCATTCACAAAACATCAAAATTATGTGCTTTTTTGTCATTTTCTTGCTCGTATTTGCAATTTATGATTTAAGGAAAAGCATTACATTTAGTACTAAGCGACAAGAAATAGAAGAAACAAGAAACGTTTTCAAAGTTTACAAAACCGGCCCTTTTCGCTACTAGTGGTCTATCACTCAATAGACCATTAGTAGAGTAGCCAATCAGAATGCAGGATACGTGATAGACCACTAGTAGGTTTATACTAATACACAATAGTTCCATAGGGAATAGCATTATTTGAATAACAATGAATTCGTATATAGTATATATAGGCTGGTATAGAAATAATCTTTCTCTCGCTTGTTGGACAGCCGTATAGGTTGTAACCAAACTTTATATTTATCGATAATTTAATCAAATGTATGTTGTATTGTTTATCAAACTATCGTATATATAGCTCTATCCCTCGGAGCTTATGCGTTTGCATCGATCGAGGACTATGTTTCCTAAGGTTTTAATCCTAAGAAAGGTTTTTCCTTTGGTTTTTCGTAGCGGGCAACGTATTATCATTGTTTTTGTTAATAACTTAACTGATAAATTAATACAAAAGTAGTGCATGTAATGAGATATGTAATGAAAAATGTATAATAAAAATATCGTTGTACAGTGCTGGCCACCAGGCACCAGGCAATGTCACACTCCATCTATGTGTATTGTGGTATATATTTGTGCATTATGCGCGGTGCATCGAGTAGGAAAGAAAACGTTCGAGTGATAGCACATTTAAAACTGCCTAGGCTTTTTAATCTACAATCATTGACAAAAGTGTTGGCACGAATGTGATAAAGTTATTTTAGCACTGCTGAAATTCTACTTCTCCCCCCACCCCCCTTCGCAATGTTGAGGTGGGAGTCATTGTTTGGTGCTTGTGTGGTTGACCTGTCAATGCGCCATCATTTCACACCAACATTGATGTGGGGGGAAGGGGGGGAAATTTTTTATACTTAAAATAAATGAAGTAGTCACTATGAGATAAAATACTAAAATCGTGCCAACTACTTTTGACAATGATTGTAGGTTTGTCAGGTGCAGTGTTATCCTTAGAAACTGTTGAAATACTGTTACAAAACCATCCAAAACTACTTTTTCTACCAATTTCAAACCTTTTAGCTAATAAACTAGGTTTTAGCAGACTAGGTGCAGAGTATGATGTTAGCATTAGTTTCATTTAAGGGAATTACTACTGAAATTATTGCTGGTCGATTAGTGCAAGTTTACACTGAGCATGTATTTATTGCTTGTATGAAGTAGCTGTGAATAAAACAACCATATAAATCAAAAAAAAGTTAACATGTTTATAAGAAAAAAAGAACACTTCACGTCTGGTTTATCCCTTAATTTTTTTCATGAAAGAAAGAAAGGAACAACAACAAAGCCAAATTAAAACAAAGCTTCTAGTATGTGATATTAGCCTCTGATGCGGACATCTTATGGTGCTCGGTTAAGACATTAGCTTGCACTTTTTTGGAAATTTCCTGACGAATAAAACAGTGTGTTAAAAAGCTTATGTTATTTTGCATCTTTCTTCAATATTGTAGATGAGCATCGTTCTGCATCCAGTGCTGAGTCATCAAGTACTGATCCTATAGCCATACCTCATCAGCCATGTAATTTTAAATTTCGAAAAAATAAGATAGGACAATGGCATCCTTCGTTTCAACCCAAGTGGTTCATGGATTTTTAATGGTTGCACTATATCGAAGAAAGCGATTCTGTCAATTGTTTCGTCTGTGCTGATCAAAACAAACAAGGGAAACTCTCGACTGCAAAGAACAAAGAAAAGACTTTCATTGAAGATGGATTTTCAAATTGGAAAAAGGCCATTGTACGTTTTCAAGAGCACCAAAATTTAGATTGTCATGTTTTAGCTACATAGCACCAAATTGGAATCATAGCATCAAGTGGCAACGTTATTGAGATGAGCAGCGCTGCAGCTAAAAAGACCATGAAAGAAAATCGGCATTATTTCATAAAGATTATCGAGACTGTCAGATTTCTTTCCCGACAAGGACTTGCCATGCAAGGAAACACCAATGATAAATCTAATCTTATCCAACTTCTCAAACTGAGAGCAAATGATGTGCCGTTGCTTTCTGATTGGCTTAATCGAAAAAACGATAAATATACTTTTCATGATGTAAAAAACGAATTAGTGTCCAAAATGGCAGATATCGTAACCAGAAAAATAGTTTCCCGCTTAAGGAGGCTCGGGTCAGTATTTTTCGCGCTCACCCAGCGACGTTTGAAAGGCCGTAGTTCCCGCGTCAGAAGGTATTTTGACAAGATTTTTTAACACATGTCTACATATAGAATACAGTTTTTAAAAAAGTTATTTTTAATAAAATCGATAATATTTTAGCCGACAAATGATAACGCCGCCGAATTTCTATGTAGCCTATTTTTGGGAAAAATCGACCTAAACTTTTAAAACCACATAGCCTACTTTAAAGCTGTTACCTAGGTCAACAATCTGGCAAAGTTTAAAAAAAATTCATCTCACCTATTTGGAATAAAAACGGGTCATTTTCTTTCCTAGCAAAAATTCATTGTTTTATAATATTTACCGATAACAACAGACTTTGAAGAGATAAATCAAAATCCTTCCAGCCAGGTTTTAACAGAACATTTGTCTATATTGTCTGTGAATTTCAACTAATTTAGTCCACGGGATTTTTTTTGGAAAGGATACAAATCGGCAAAAGTTTGTCAGTTTTTGTGCAAAACGTCTAATTTTTTCGTTAGCGTGCTCAGAAGTAAAAAATAGAAGTTTTGCACAAAAACTGACAAACTTTTGTCGATTTATATCCTTTCCCAAAAAAACATCCCGTGGCCTAAATTTGTTGAAATTCACAGACGATCCCGATCTCGATAAATCCTTGCTAGGACTTACTATTCCTTACTCATAACGATGTTTATATTAGATAGAAATCAATACAACGTGCAAATAAAAGTCAAACGCGTGTTTCTAGATACGTCAGACATGTTCTGGATTCAAAACGAACTCAGTTATCCAAAATCCGGCTGCCAATGCTATTAATTTCCCGAATCCAGACACCTAAAAAAGGTGAAATCCCGATCCCGCTCGAAATACAGAATCCCGCATACCGCTCTGATTCTCGTTAAAATCCCACATCCCGCCCTTAAAAAAAGGCTTATCCCGCATCCCACCAAACCTATTGTGGACCCTCAACGCAGACTAATCATTGCAATCCCATCGACATTCGTGAGACTAAAGGCCACTTCAAACGGCTTCACCATTGGCTTCAACACATTGGTTCGATTTTGTTAAATGCTGTAGAAGGGTTGTTGCAATTGAACGATGTTGAACCAGTTCAAGGTAGGGGGATGAACGGTTTAAATGACAATGTTGAAATAGGCTACAATTTAAAAATCAAACGGATGTTGAAGCAAACGTCGAAGCCGTTTGCCCGGGCCTTATTGAATACAGAATTCTCCACGATTTATCATTTTAATTTGTGTTCGGATAAATCTAAAATTGTCAACAATAATTGTAGTCCGACTGTCTTGTAGTGCGAACACAACAAACTATACAACTAATATATGTCAATTTTTGTCGGGCCGTAAAATGTATTTTCTGTCAAAGGAAATGTATTTAATTTCACATTCTATCATCAGAAATTGCAAAAAGAGATACTTTGCTAGCAGGGAAATACAACAGTCACGTAAGACACACGCTTTGTCACGATGGCCTAGACAGTCTAAATATAGCCTGCAGTGAATAGTCTTTGCGTGACCACATAATCTCAACCGATGATAGATTTGTGCAATAATCCAGGTCAAAAAGCTATAAAATACCATTCTAAACTCATATCATGAGCAATGTGCTTGTTTTAAGTTGATTTTAGCTAAAAAAAGCGAAAGTAAAAGTTGTTGACATATACACTGTGCTTTGTGTAACGCTTACTTGAGTGAAAAAGGCCGACACATTTGGTTCTCTCAAGAAACGAGGTTTAGCGTGCCGCCAAAAACTTTTTGATATGTTATTCTAGAAGGGTTAGGCTATAGCACAGTGGTATTTTTTTAGTTCTGGTGCATGTACCACGACCGATTTAGGCACATTAAAAATAAGTAAAAATAGCGAAGTTTTGGAGACGTCAAAGTAGTGTCAATTGAAAATTCCGTGATTTATTCAAAACGTGCATTATCAAAACAATTTTTACATTAAATTGATAAGGAATAATGTATCTTTGCTAAATTAAAAAAAATAGTTGAGATAAAATCAAACGCAAAGCCGTACGAGCGCCGAGAAAACCTTACATTTTCATTTTCAACACAGGGTGCCCAAGCCCGTCAGGACCCCAAAATCAACTTTTAGCGATTTCTCGAAAAATAAAAGGCGCCCAGGACTAAGAGTTGGATTTCTGAAAATGTCTTACCACAAAGGTTATTTAGGCATAATATGAGCAATTTAATTTTTTCACTGCTGTCCGGCGATTCTCGACCATTACAGACATTGACTCTTAAGTTAGCCAAGGCTTTCTTTGAACGGCGTGGTATGAAATTCAATCCATAAAAAATGCTGAACTCTATCTATGGCAAAAGCCAAGGAGGGAAAATGCTAAAGGTGATGACGGAGGCCCGTTTTAAGGTGCATTACTGTTATATCAAACCGCTTGGAACAACTGAAGCGGTGAGATACCTCGGGATACATTTCAAATCGAAAGAAACCGCTGATCTGAAACTCTGGTTATCCAGAATCAGAAAGGCGGCTCCGAGGCCATATCAGAAGCTCAACATGGTAAGAACTTTTGTCACTGCGCGACTGATATACCGCTTTCGGGTCGGGAGAACCTCTTAAAGAGGTAGACCATATGATCCGTCGGTGCTTCAGGACTTTCCTTCACCTTAGACATGATCTACCACCCGAATACTATCATATACCCTCGAAACAACTCAAGGAGGTAGACTGTATGATTCGCCCGTGTGTAAGGACCTTCCTACACCTTAGACATGATCTACCACCCGAATACTATCATATACCCACGGAGGAAGTAGGTATAGGGATATTTTCCTTTGTGGAGAATATTCCCCTCATGAAAGTTAGGCTCCACAATCGAATGAAAGGGTCAACCGATAGACAGGTGGCCGAGGCATTTAACAGTCCTCTACTGAAAGGCAAATTCACTTGGGCTAAAATCTTTAGCGGCTTGAAAGGTCCATCGTCCGCAGTGAAAAGCAGAAAAGCCCGAAAATATACCCATTGAATCCATTGAACGTGGAAAGCAAGTACCTGGGGTGCCATCATGGTGCCCTTGCAGCATCACACCCTGCTGCTCACGGTTGACTAACCAGGTTCCCCCGCTTGCAGGGAAGTAAATTCGTCCACGGCGTCAAACTGTATACCAGCTTGCTCCAGACCAAAGTTAATATCTTGATAAGGAAGCCTGACGCCGACAAAAGATGCAGGAGATGTGCAGCTTCTTAGCTGGAAGTGAAGTACGTGTATGAAGGTGGCGACCCCATTCCGATGTTTGTACTCCACTATCATCTGGTATTACTACAGTCACACACAGAACCACACCTTTGGATTCATCCATTGGGGTCATCCTTACCAGGGTCTAGAAAATATTACTCTTATGAACCTGTAACTTGAATTTTCACTCCTTTCGAGCCGCAAAATTTTAGAAATGGACCGTGCCAATCTTTTTGTTTTGAGCTGGACACTGGTAACAGAAAAGTTATCATATTTAAAAAATTAAAATTAAAGGAATTGACGGCTGCGGCTTAATTTGACTCAAAACAGGGAAACCGATATTAATTTTCGAAATTCAAAGGCCATTGTTATTGCACAATTGGTTACCATAGTTACGCCAAAGTTCGGCCCATTAGTGGAAATATCAGGTTTTCTTCTTCCACTGTTATCATGTCGCTTTCGAAAATCTTGCTATATTTGACAGTGAACTATATTTATCTAAAGTTACCATCGTATAATATAACAAAGCTTGACAAAGGACTAAACCAACTCCCCCACTAACATTATGTTAGTGTAGAGGGTGGCATGCCACCCTGCAGGACGAAAAAACAAAACCTGTCAAAGGGCTAATGAGCTTGTCTTGAGCCAACGGCCAGCATGCACAGAGCTTTGGTGCAGTAACACTTGACAACCGGCCACCCACATGCAGCATGAAGATTTCAGCCCGTCAATAAACTGGTCGTGAACGACAAAATCTTATTAACTAGTTGACAATTATGTTGCTGCAGTAACACTTGACAACCAAAGTTTTTGGGTTCCAGGGCAAGTATGGTTGCAAAGCTGAAACTTCTCGCTCGGGGCGGTCGGACCGCTTGGCGTGGGTTGCCCACCGTCGTCCGGCTGGGCGTGGCTTAGTAACCGGGGGTTGGATGCGGGATTTCCGGCCCGATGGGGATGTGGCAGCCTCAACCATACGGGAGGGTGACGCTCGCTCCTTAGGGGATAGAGCTACCGGCCCTGAGAGTGCATTTATACTAACTACCAAGACTGATTCAGGGGGCCGGTAGATGGCACTGGATCCAACAACAACATCAAATGCTCATATGCTCATACCAGCGAGCAAATGGAATACTATCGAATCCATGTAATGCAGGGTAGTACATCTAGCCCAACAACCACTTATATAGTGTAGCAGCAAAACGTATACAAACGGACCAGTGACCGGACGGCCCCCGCACCCAGGTGTCGGTAGTCTATCAGAGCCCACTACATACAGCTGTGTTACCGCATTATGTGTCGGACCAGCTGTCATACAACATCAACACAAACCGGGAGGTTGTTGCATCCTAGTCGGGGCGGTCGGGCCCCTTCGGCCGCCGGCGAAAAGCCGCGGCTAGCTGGGTGGCGTGGCCTGCGTTACGCGGGTTTCCGGCTCGGGCGTGAGGTTGAAGCATATGGTAGTCTGTAACTTAGTACCTCCGATTCTCTCACCCGTGGGGAGAACAGGTGCAGCTGGAAGGTGCTTGGGGTTAATTACCGCTTGCACACTAAATCTATGAACGGTTACCATACCTCCGATGGAGTGGCGGAGACCATCATCCACTCTATTTTCCATGGGCCTAACTAGCCTATGGAATCTTATTTTGCATGTTACTAGTAAACTAAACTTGAAAGATAGTACGCTGGGTCCGAGATTGGACCCGGCAACTATGCAGACTAAACGTGCAACTGTGGTAATTTTACCTACCCACTGGAAGCGGGTCAGACGTGTCCGAAATGCACGTTTCTGCCCAACGACCACAAAATCCTCAGAATGCATCTGAAGAAACAGCATCAGATTGCAGAGGACGATATCGATTGGGAATGCCGCAAATGTGAAGCGATCAAGGACAGAGTAAAGTCTATCGGGAGCCACTTTCGTTACTGCAAAGGCAGAGCCGCTGTACAGTCTGATGATGCAAGTCATCGCTGTACAGAGTGCGAAAGGTTCTTCTCGTCACGATCAGGTTTGCAAGTCCACAGACAACGAAAACACCGAGAACAGTATAATGCTGAGCTTCCCGACCCAAGCAGTCGGGGCGTGTGGAATGAAGACGATCTTCGCGCACTGGCCGCGAGATCTCTTGAGCTGAGGGGGGTGAAAAATATCAACATCATGTTGCAGAAAGAATTTCCGGGGAAGACCGTGCAAGCGATCTCCTCTGTTAGGAAGACCGTGCGCTATAGAACGATATTGGAGGAAATCCAAAGAAAAGTTAGCGTCACGGTCGAGGATATAACGAACGAAGATGTTGACAGTATTCCATCATCTGTCCCGATATTGGATCCCCCCACTGATTTTGCACCCCTTATTGGGATGCTTAAGACGTTGCTCTCGAGTGAACCTTCGCCTTGTGCGAAGGAAGCGGCTTCTCTTGAGTATGCCATCCATGCTCTTGAGTGTAAGGACAGTGACGCAGGTTTCGAATTACTGGCCGAAAACCTTAATTCCACACGCTACCTCTTCTGAACGGAAGAAAACAAAGCCTAGACAGAGGAAGGTTCCCACCAACCGACGTCAACGCCGAGTCGAAACCTTCAGGCGCAACCAAGATATATATAAGCGCAATAAAAAGAGGTTAGCAGGTATCATATTGGATGAAGATCCAATAGACCCACCAACGCCCCCCATAGAAGATGTTGAAACGAACTACAGGGAGAAGTTTGAGCGACCTGATTTCGTCGACAACGAGCCATTCCAGCCACAAACATGTCAAACTACCGCTCCATTGACCGACCCCTTCACTTGTGAAGAGGTCCGTAAAGCTGTTATTGGTACAAAGCTGAAAAGCGCGCCCGGCCCAGATTTCTGGGTCAATTCACGAACGATGCGGAAAATACCCGCACGGGCGCTCACTCACATCTTCAACGTATGGGGGATGCTTCGTAAAGTCCCGACCTTTATAAAGGTTTGTCGTACGACCCTGATTCCTAAATCCAGTTCTTGTGATGAACTCAGGGACGTGAATTCGTGGAGTCCAATCACGTTAGGCTCAATGTTGTTAAGACTCTATGCCAAGCTATGGTCATCAAGGCTTGGCTCATGCGTCAAAGTGAGCCCCCAGCAACGTGCATTCGTCCCTAGGGATGGGTGTGCGGAAAGCATCATGCTTCTGGAGGCAATGATCGATGACGCGCGGAGATCTTGCAACAGTATCAACCTGGCGTGGTTGGACCTATCGAAGGCATTCGACACTGTCCCCCATTCTTCTCTGATTCGAGCACTGAGAAGAAAAGGGGTGCCAGAATCCTTTATCAGAATCCTTTATCCAGGTAGTAGGGGATCTTTACGATGGGTGTGGAACTGTTATTAGTGTGGGAGGTAAGAAAACGGGTCCAATTCGCATGCTCTCCGGAGTCAAGCAGGGTTGCCCGCTTTCCCCTCTCCTATTTAACTTCATTGTGGACGAGCTCCTGGAAGGACTGGAAGAACAAGGGTATATTTTCGGAGAGACCAAAGTCAATGGTGTTGCTTTTGCAGACGACCTGGTCCTGGTCCATTCAACCCCAACGGGTTTGGATAGGATGCTTAAGCAAGCCGAGGCTTTCTTCGAACGGCGTGGGTTGAAGTTCAATCCTAAAAAGTGTCGAACTTTATCAATGGCCAAAGCCAAGGGGAGGAAGACGTTAAAGGTGATGACGGAGGCCCGTTTTAAGGTGCACAACCTGTACATCAAACCGCTTGGAACAACTGAAGCGGTGAGATATCTCGGGCTAGATTTTGATTCGAAAGGACGGATTAGGCCCGGAACCGCTGATCTGAAACTCTGGTTATCCAGAATAAGAAAAGCGGCTCTGAGGCCATATCAGAAGCTCGACATGATACAAACTTTTGTCACTGGGCGACTGATATACCGCTTTTGGGTTGGAAGAACCTCCATGAAACAACTCAGAGAGGTAGACCGTATGATCCGCCGGTGCGTTAGGACCTTCTTTCATCTTCGGCATGACCTACCACCCGAATACTATCATATGCCCACGGAGGAAGGAGGTTTAGGGATATTCTCCTTTGTGGAGAATATTCCCCTCATGAAAGTAAGGCTCCACATTCGAATGAAAGTGTCAAACGATAGACAGGTGACTGAGGCATTTAACAGTCCTCTCTTGAAGGGTGAATTCACTTGGGCTAAGACCTTTAGCGGCTTGGAAGGTCCGTCATTCGCGGCGGATTGTAGAAAAGCTGCGAAGGTCAAAGCCAATGAACGCACTACGAACCTGGAAAGCAAATACCTAGGGCGCCATCATAGCGCTCTGGCAGCATCCCATCCTGCTGCCCATGGTTGGCTTAAAGGGTTCCCCCGATTGCGGGGAAGTGAATTTATCCACGGCGTCAAACTATACACTAGTTCGCTCCCGACTAGAGTTAACATCTCAATCGGGAAGCCTGACGCCGACAAAAGATGCAGGAGATGTATGGCCTCAAGCGAGACAGAAATCCATATTCTTCAGACATGTCCAAACATGAAGGACGCCATTTGTCGTAGACACAATGACGTCATGCGAATTCTGGCTCGTGAGCTTAAGGCGCTAGGGGCTGAAGTCGAAGTTGAACCTTGGCTTAAAGCCGAGGATGCCAACTACCATCCAGACATTGAAGCCGGATAGACAATAACATTTATGTTATTGATATATCCTGTCCTTATGAAACATCAATGGACAAACTTAAAAGCGTCAAAATAGCCAAGGAGGAAAAATACCGGGTACTGATTCCATTCCATTCTCGCTCGGGGCGGTCGGACCGCTCAGCGCGGGTTTGCCCACCGTCGTCCAGCTGGGCGTGGCTTAGTAACTGGAGGTTGGATGCAGGATTTCCGGCCCGATGGGGATGTGGCAGCCTCAACCATACGGGAGGGTGACGCTCGTTCCTCAGGGGATAGAGCTACCGGCCCTGAGAGTGCATTTATACTAACTACTAAGATCAGGGGGCCGGTAGATGGCACTGGATCCAACAACATCAAATGCTCATACCAGCGAGCAAAATGTGAAACTAACTAGATGGAATACTATCTAATCCATGTAATGTAGGGCACTACATCTAGCCCGATAACCACTCATGTAGTGTAGTAGCGAACGTATACAAATGGACCAGTGACCGGACGGCCCCCGCACCCAGGTGTCGGTAGTCTATCACAGCTCTCTATCAGAACTCTCTCGAACGATAGACAGGTGACCGAGGCATTTAACAGTCCTCTCTTGAGGGGTGAATTCACTTGAGCTAAGACCTTTAGCGGCTTGGAAGGTCCGTCGTTCGTGGCGGATTGTAGAAAAGCCGCGAAGGTCAAAGCCATTGAACGCACTACGAACCTGGAAAGCAAATACCTGGGGCGCCATAATAGCCCCCTAGCAGCATCCCATCCTACTGCTCACGGTTGGCTTAAAGGGTTCCCCCGCTTGCGGGGAAGTGAATTTATCCACGGTGCCAAACTATATACTAGTTTGCTCCCGACTAGAGTTAACATCTCAATCGGGAAGCCTGACGCCCACAAAAGATGCAGGAGATGTATGGCCTCAAGCGAGACAGAAATCCATATTCTTCAGACTTGCCCAAGCATGAAGGACGCCATATGTCGTAGACATAATGACGTCATGCGAATTCTCGCTCGTGAGCTTAAAACGCTAGGGGCTGAAGTCGAAGTTGAACCTTGGCTTAAAGCCGAGGATACCAACTACCATCCAGACATTGTAGCCCGGATAAACAATAACATTTATGTTATTGACATATTCTGTCCATACGAAACATCAATGGACAAACTTAAAAGCGTTAAAACAGCCAAGGAGAAAAAATACCGGGTACTGATTCCATTCTATACCAGCAAAGTCCCGGAGGCCTCGGTCACAGTAATTGGGTTTATTGTGGGAGCTTGTGGAGTTTGGCCGCAGTGGAATGGCCTCATCCTTTGGGATCTGGGAATTTCACTTGCGCGCCGAACTGAGTTCTCACTAGCGGCCTTGCGTGGATCGATTCAGACGTGGCGCAGCTTCTTAGCTGGAAGTGGGGTGCGTGTATGAAGATGGTGACCCCGCTCCGATGTTAGCACTCCACTGTCATCTGGTAATGCCATAGTAGCACACCAAACCCCCCCCTCGGGGGTCATCCTTGTCAGAGTCTGGTTCCGGTGACCCCGACTCTTATTGTAACAGCTACGAGAAGGTGAAATTTAATAAATGGAACTGCGTGAAGTTTAAGAAATGGATCGCGTTGGTGTGTCACCGGAGCTGGGCTCTGGCAAAAATGGAAAAAGCCTTAACATTAAAATTAAAACCTTGCGCTCGGGGCGGTCGGACCGCTCGGCGTGGGTTCTCCTACTGCCGTCCAGCCATGTGTGGCTTAGTAACCGATGGTCGATTGTTGGATTTCCGGCCCGATGAGGGTGTGGCAGCCCCAACATCTTACGGGTGGGCGACGCTCGTTCCTTAGGGGATAGAGCTAACGGCCCTGAGAGTGCATTCATAATAACTAATTAAGATCAGGGGGCCGGCAGATGGCACTGGGATCCAATACAACTACATCAGTATTCCTACCATCGAATACTAAATTGAAGGGTTATTACTTGATCTATGCCTATGAAATCTATGACGCAATATCTGTCATCACTACTACATTATGCAATAATGTGAAATACATATAACTGGACCAGTGACCGGACGGCCCCCGCACCCAGGTGTCGGTAGTCTATCAGAGCCCACTACATACAGCTGTGTTACCGCATTCCATGTCGGACCAGCTGTCATACAACATCAACACAAACCGGGAGGCTGTTGCATCCAAATCGGGGCGGGCGGGCCTCTTCGGTCATCGGCGAAAAGTCGCGACTGGCTGGGTGGCGCAGCTTGCGTCGTGCGGGTTTCTGGCTCGGGCGTAAGGTTGAAGCATGTGGTAGTCTGTAACTAAGTACCTCCGATTCTCTCACCTGTGGGGAGAACAGGTGCAACTGGAAGGTGCTTGGGGTTAATTACTGCTTGCACACTAAATCTTGGAACGGTTACCATACCTGCCATGGAGTGGCGGAGACCATCATCCACTCTATTTCCCTTGGGCCTAACTAGCCCCTGGCATGAAGTCCATGAAGTCCCTGAAGATGATGGTTCAAGATATGAGATCGTGGTTGCAGGGTCAAAACGTGGAAAAGATCTGTTGGTAGACAGTCATGGCCACCGTTACAATGTAAAGCGCACACTCAAACACAGCACACACTGGCAGTGCACACACAGACCTGCATCTGGTAACAGATGTGGGTGTGTAGTCATACAACATACAAACGAATTCACAACACATCGCCCACACAACCACAGCGGGACCATTGGTATGGATGTGGCAGTTAAGGCAGCAAAAAAATCAAGGAACTGGCATCCACTAACCTATTCATCACATCAAAACAATCTATTGTTTCAACGCTAAAAATCTTTACGATTTAGTCCATGTAAACAAACCGTGACGTCATAGTGGGCAATTTTCATGGCACACACAATATAAATAATAATATTTATCTATTTTTTGTTATGTTTTAGGTATATTTAGAAGAATAGACAAGCCCTGTCCTGCACTACCCAAACCTGTCCACATGGCGAGAGCAGCGAACCTTCACCGCCAAAAGCTAAGACCGGACGACCCAACAGACTCATCATTTGTATTAGATATGGAACATGTCCCTGAAGGTTTCCTGAGAGTTGACATATCCGACAATGGTCGTCGTCACCTGGTTTTTGCTTCTGACCAACAACTTGCTTGTTTGTCAAAGGCAAAAACCTGGTATATAGACGGAACATTTAAATTATGCAGGCAGCCATTTGTTCAATTGGTCACAATAAATGCGTTTGTTAAGAAAGAACAATGTGTGAAGCAGGTGCCCCTTGTGTTTGTCCTTATGTCACGTCGCAAGAAAAAAGATTACAAAATGGTAAGCTTTTTCAAATTTTGACATGCAAAAATTAATGCAGCAATACCTATGAAACAAACTCAACATTTAAGCATACAAGCCAAAGTCAATTATTTCAATACACAGGTATTTCACAACGTAGAATACTGAATTGTGCATTGCAAGACCGAAATGCATTCTGGGTCATGTAATAATGAACGAGTGATTGGATGAATAATGTTAAGATCATCTAATCTCATATTTGCTTCTTTTTTTGTACAGGTATTGAGAAACATTTTGGAAGTACTACCTGCAGAACACAAAGTGCAAGAGGTTGTGCTGGATTTTGAGAAAGCTTTGTTGTCAGCCATTCCATCAGTGATTGATGACGTAAGACTTAAGGGATGTGCCTTCCATTGGACGCAAGCGGTACGGAGGAAGGTATGTATATATGCTTGATAACTACATGAAACTGCAATATAGTTTCCAAAAGGGATACCAGCTTGCTTGATCTGTGCACATCAATTTTACAATACTTTTACTTTGCATTTTGATTGAAAAAAAAAAATCGGTTGTTAAATGAAAAGGATATGTGAACTATCATCAATAGTATGTAATAATAATCATAATAATAATAATAAATCATAATAAAGTTTTACTTTTTTTGTTAGATTCAGGCACTTGGGTTAATAACACAATATGAAGAGGATGAAGGCACATACCAGTACCTCCGCAAGGTGATGGCGTTACCTTACTTACCATCAGATGAAATACAGACAGCATTCACACACCTACAAGGAACTGCAGCCACTCCAGCCCTCCAAGAATTGTTGGTCTATGTGGACAACACATGGATAACAAGTACCATGTGGTCTCCCTCCACATGGAGTGTGTACGGATGGTCCATACGGACCAACAATGACTTGGAGGGCTGGCACAATGCCCTCAACAGAAGCGCCTGTGGCAAGTCACAACTGCCACTCTACTTACTCATCCAACTGCTCCACCAAGAAGCTAAGCTTGTAGCCATGCAAATCCGCCTAGTGTCCGAAAAGAAACTTAAAAGATTGCAACGAAAGAAATATAGAGACCTTCAGGCAAAAATATTTCAGCAGTGGCCGGCATATGAAGCAAAAGACAAAACTACCATCCAACTATTTACTGCATGCTCACGACTCTTTGCCTGCCCCTGCTGAACACCAAAAAAAAAACGGTTCTTGTAAGAACCACAACGACTCCTTTAGGAGCCACAAAATGATTCAAAAGTCATGACTTAATGCAAATGAATAAACATAAAAATTAAGTGAAAATTAAGTTAAAATTAAGTGATTATGAACCATAGAAGTTTTGACTTAGAAATAATAAGTCTTTTTTTGCTTCTGTGTGGAATATATTTGTTTTATTCAGACATTCCACATAGAAACTGACATACAAGAAACATCATTATAGACAATTATATATTTGAATTTTTTGATTAATGACAAAAAAAAATACATATAGTCATTTTTTGCTTGTTACACATTTTTCAGATTGTTCTTGATAAATGATTTTAAAAACTTCCCTTTAAAAAAATTACCTTTACTAAGTATTATTTTGAAAAAGATTTGAGTTTGTTTTGGCTTTAGTTCGATCAATAAGCACTAAACCACCATGGGGCTAAACCACTGGGGGCTAAACCACCATGGGGCTAAACCACTGGCATTCCAACATTGCTGTGTAAAAAAACCAAAAACCCAAATTGTTGGGATTGCCCGTTACAAGCCTTTGTTATTGTCCTCTGAAATGTATAGCCTTACAGATTTATTTTATCCAAAATGTTTTGAGCAAACCCAAAATAATCCCGAAGGATGAAGTTTGCTCTGTTGTCGCGCAAAAATCTCTTCTATTTGTCTGAATTAGCCTCAGTTTTAAGGAAGAAATGTGCACAGAAATACTAGATGCTTTGTCTGCAACACTCCTGAAGTATATATTGTATATGTACATAATACATTCACTCTTATAATAATAATAATAATAATAATAATAATAATATAATAATAATAATAATAAAGCACTTTATTTCAATAGGGTAACTAGAATTACACAAGTAATTTTCATCTAGGCCCTACATATATACACACTTATTACATGATTACATCGGTTTTCATTGTTACTTTTAGGGCTTTATATCGCGTATTACCCTGTTCATTATCAATTCAAGGGCTTTATACAGATATTGCCCCCATTTGAGGGCAATATCTATATATTGCCCTTGAATACTAATGTATATTGCCCTTGAATACTAATGTATATTGCCCTTGAATACCAATGACCTAATCCCTACTTTATATGTAACGTTAAACTTAGAAATTTTCTAGTTGCGAACATTTAACGGATAAAAAATCATGTGATAGAGTGACCCTTCCGAGGATCGAACCCCGAACCCTTTGCTTACAAATCCTGACCCTAACACTTTATGCTAACTGTCCGATCGATGTCAGTTAGTGAGAAGAAAACGTATTCATTTGTTCGTTACAGTTCATTAGTATTGTAGTGTACAACAAAACTAAAAGCCCATTGTTTGGATTGTATTCTCATGGGAAACCAAAAAAATAATCAGCTTGATGATGCCCTTTGGGACATGAAGTTGTGTGAAAACCTATTCAATCATGTAATAAGTCATGCACTAAAAATAAAAAGAAACAATTCAAGAATCTTCTGAAGAATATATTTGTCGTCTTGAAAACGACTTGCATCGATAAAAGTATATGGCGTAAAAACCCAAATGTTGCATACAAAATTTAAAAATACAATGCCTTTTTGGAAAACCTCTGTAAATCATGTAATAAGTCAGATAAATACCTCGAACGTCGGCAATAAGCCTATAAAGCCCCTCGGGCTTTATACGGCTTATTGCCTCCGTTCTCGGTATTTATCTCTTACATACATAAAATTTAGATAAGAAATATAAACAAGTAAATTAAAATGATAAAAATATAAAACTATCTAAATGCAGTTTTAAAATTTCTAAATTAAAAAAAAACGACCGTATAATGCTTTAAATCTATAATTACTAATAATAATACTTTAAATCTATAATTACTACTGTTTACTGTAATGTGACATGTAAAATATGTTATTGTTATATTTAGAATAAGGGTGCTTAATACTAGTTTTAACCCCACGGGTTTATTATCAAGCACCTTCCACTACCTTCTTTTTTCTTTGTTTTTTTTTTTCTATTGTAAATTGCATACAGTAGGCTGCCCAGTTTCGTGACACTCCAGTTTGTAAATACTATATCTTAACTACGGAAAAATTAACTATGAAATTTTAAAAGGCAAATGTATTAGGTAAAAAATGATGTAGATATTTTCTTCGAATCTTTTAATTTTCTAAAATAAAAGGAATATTTCGGCGGCAACTTAGGTGCCCAGTTCCGTGACAGCTGGCCAAGTTCCGTTAGAGATCACAAATGCACAAAGTGTGGACAGAGGGGACATTTGTTTATGAAGTGTGCTACAGATTCCCCAAGGTGGACAACAGGGAACCAAGGTAAAAAAAAACAATGTACACGCTATAGCTGAAAAGTCTAACGCTGAGGAGGAAGTAGATGAGCTTTACGTGTTCAACACTTACACAGAAGAAGATTCAAGTACTCTGGGACTCAAAATATCAGATCAGATTGTTAAAGTTAGTGTCGATTCAGGTGCTAGTTGCAATCTTATGTCAGAAGAAACATTTAAACAATTATCTAGTTGGAGAATAGTTTTGGCTCCATGTAACAAAACTATTTATGCTTATTCACCTCCAAAAGCTCTAGAGCTTAAGGGGGTTGCCAAAGTGATCAAATTATGCTCTAAACGATTGTGGTAACAGTTTGTAAGTTTGGGTCAATTTCTCAATCGCTGTACAATACAATTGCATATGGGACTACACAGGATTTGCTAATAGAAGACATTGCAAATCCTTTGTTATAACCAACATAGCAAAGGTTATATTCTTACTTGGACACTTAAGTATGCACATGACACTTTATACTTTCCCTACGGAAATAGTAATAACGAAGCTTTTATTGAATTTATATGTTCTTGTCTAATATACAAATTAATTGATCTCGGTTACTCCATTTTTTGTTTGTGCATTGATCAAAAGACACTTGTAATAATGAATTGAAAACTGGATGTTTCATTTTTTTTTTCTCCTGGCTTTACAATTTTCACAAAATGAGCATGCAATTCTAGTTTAAAATATTAGTGAAAATATTGTTTTTATGATTATTAAAATCTCTCTTCATAATACGCATCCCTCAAACATAAGAGCGTTTTACAAAATGTCAAACCTATAAATGCATAAGCATCTTAATACGCCTAGAGGGAAAATTGCTTATTGTGATTCTGTTCTGCCACAAGGTTATGATGACACAACACGTTATAGTAGATGCCCCACGATCAATTATTGAAGAGCTCAAGGTTGGGCTGAAGACGCTTGGTGTCATTTTTATAGAGTGATCTTCATAAACCCATGAAACTAGAGAGATTACCACCAGGGCAGTGAATCATATCAAGCTTGGGCGAATTATTTCAATACTCTGATTGCTACGGTCGTAGAAGAGTATCCCTCTGTACCTCTGGAATTGAAAAACACGAGTACAAGAGAGGTCAACTACTGGCTAACCAGATTCATCTTAGAGATTATGAGGCAAGATGGACAACATTATCCAGCGAATTCACTTTATAATATTGCATGTGGCTTGCTGAGACAAGAAGATATTAAACGACAACATTTTGACATTTTAAACAAGGATAACCCCAATTGTGTGACGTTCAGAATTGTCCTCGACTTTAGAATGAAATAAATGGTTGAAGCTGGGATCGGAACTAAAAATAAGTTGTAAAAAAATTGACATCAATCAAAACTTCCATCTATGTTTTATATCTGGTGAACAATTTATTTCGATCAGACAAGGAAAAGTTTTTCAGTTGATTATCCGATTTTTGACTTCATTCTTCGTTTTATAATATTCCGTTATCATTTTAAAGAATCAAATGGAATTTCCAAATTTGATTGGTCAGTTAGAAACTACCACAGGAATCCCGTACGACTTGAAAGTTCACATAGTAAAGTTGGCTGCTCGAAACAAAATTTAATATGGTCGTTTTTATCAGTTCTGTCTGTGTTCCTTTACCTATTGCACTTAAAGAAGAAATAATCCACCAATACAACCAGGGATATTCAAAAAATCAGATAGCACGTAATCTAGAGATATCAAGGAGTACAGTGAGGAAAATAATTGGTCATTTTTAGCTGTATGGACCAAGGACGTGCTACAGTGTATCGAGATATGGAAACTGCAGAAACCTAGTATATATACCAGCGAAATACAAAACAAGTGTTTGCTAGAAGGTGTTTGTAACTGGCAAAATGTACCATCTTCGTTGTTATAAAACCAAATTTTGATTTCGATTTGAAGATTGAAACGACCAAAAATCAAATAATCAACCGAATAATGCACTCTAAAAAGGCACACCTCATGTCCTTTGACTTAAGTATAATTGCTAGTTTATGTTTAAAATTCTCGACTCTCACGTTTAGACAACTGTAACAGTATTCTATGTGGGATGCCAAAGTAGGACCTGGATAAGCTCCAGCGAGCTCAGAATGCAGCAACGAGGCTAATTGTGGGTGCATCACGATCCGACCATACTACTCCTATCCTTAAAAATCTTCACTGGCTCCCTATACAATCTAGAATAAAGTATAAAGTCATTGTACACGTCTGGAAATGCCTTCATTAACAAGCACCTGGTTATCTATCTTCACTTATTAACCTGTATACCAGGTTAAGTCTGGATACCATCAAATTTATGTCCCGTCTGAAATATGAACATCAAATTTTACCCCAGTTCATTACGAAAACTTTCAACTTATTATAACCTCTTTTTTATTGTAGATGTCCCAACAATATACGCCCAAGAAAATAGATTGTTTTCACACTTTCCTAATTATTTTATTAAACCCTATAAAGCCCAAGATCCAGTCAGTGATCAACAAATACTCATTTGAAAAATCAGGCCATCATTGAGAACCAAGGCCTGTTCAGCCAAACACAATTCTAAGATGTAGATAAAAAACAGGAACTCCATGACTGTCTAACAAATCTTGCCGGCTTTAAATGCACTAAACACCAAAGACAAATTGACAAAGGCAACAAATGACAATGTCTTTAGTGTGCTGAGATTTGCCTTAGAAGGCAACTAGTCGACGGACAACCTTATAAAAGAAGCTATGGAAGTCGTTGCTATATGGACATACAGCTCAGCGTTCTTAGAGCCCTTATGAGTAACCCCAAGTTGTACGCCAAAAAGTTGAAATTTTACTTCTGATATAAACATTTGATCCACATGAAATGTTTTGGTTGTCACCTTCAAAACATGTCTGTTTGCGAAGCGAGAGAGAATTGTAGATTTTGTAGTTGTAATTTTAAGGTTAAATTTGGAATATCAGGAAAGCAGGGCTCACTATCGTCCGAGAATCTATTCAAACCGTCCAAAAGAAAAGATTCTTTCGGTGTTGTGCTAGCTGATATTTGTAAAGAGGTCGGAATTCCCATTGTGAACAATACGGAACAGTCCGATAAAGTTTGTAACCCTTGTGGTAGAAAAATCAAGAACTTAGGAACCCTATACAACTTTGTGAAAGGTTCTAAAGTATCCAAAACACCAGTTAAAGAACGTAAAACCGAAGGGCAAAAACGAACCTTACAGACGCCAGAAAAGAAAAGTCCCTCGTGGAAAAAGCTGTCTAAGTTACAATGCACTTCTCCAAATGTAAGCAAAACAAGCCGTAAGAGTCTGTTTAAACTTGAAAGAGATTTAGAACTTTCTCACCTAAACATCGATGATTTGCCGAACGAAGGACTTCAAGTCAAGGTTTTATTGGTAAATCCAAAAGGAGAGAATCCTACGCGATGACGATAGCAAAAATTTGGTCAAGCAGATCTCACTTCGAAACTGGAAAACTGCTGCCAAGACCATCTTCAAACATGAAGAACTGGTATCAGAACTGAAACAAGAACTAAGTAAAGAAATAAACAGCGAATTCAAAGTTTATTTGCGTTCAGGAAGTGTTCTTGAGACTACCGAACCTGAAGAAATCGCTAGCTTCACAAACCATGTATTACATGAGGAAATTCGTGTTCACTGTCCACTGTGGTACGAGGCCGTTCTTGGCATCAGTGGCACCAACCAAGAACAAATGAAAAGTAGTCACATTAACATTAATTCTGCTGCTTTGGCCACAGCTTCTCTTATTCGTTTGAGAAACGTCAAACTGTCGGCGTTTCACTACCAAATATCAACCATTCTCTTTCATAGTGGTACACGATTTGAAGACCAGATCCGCTTGAACCGACTTGGGATTTGTATGTCCCCAGATAGAACAGTCCACCTACAGAAGAAAATGGGTGAACAGTTAGAATGCAAAGTACAGTTCTGGAAGAAGAGGATAGAAGAAAATAAGGGTTCGATAAAGCTGTGTGAGGAGATCATTGAAAAACAAGTACCAATAAGAGAGGCCTCAGACATGGACGTTTGTATTTCCCTGGACACCTCCAAGGACACGCTTAAGTCCTATCAAAGTTTCAATGAAGCGAATTTCACATACTTTGTGGAAATAAAAGAGTCTGTCCAGTTCCTTTCGCTGATATATCACATGGACCTTTTGGTTCATTGGGAGCAAGTGGATTTTACTCAAACACGAATGATACCTAAACATTTAGTTCACCCCAAGGTTTAATCAAAGTCAAATGTCTGGTAATTCGCGTCAAGAACGCTACAGGAGCATCTCTAAAAGTCTTTCTCTTTTTCAAGATCAAGATTTAACAGCTAACCAGCTAAGTAATGACACCGTTATTTTGAAAAGTATTATTATATTTATTCTAATACTTTATTATATAGTAATTTAAATGGTTCGTAATACATCGACTAGAATACTTTGTTTATCATGTGGCAAGCGAGTTTATGCAAATATCATAGTAATTCACTGCTTGCATTGTTCCCGTTTGATTCACTTAAAGTGCTTAAAAAAGCTTAAGAGTACAATTGAAATTAATGAAATCAATTCTTCTAGTAAAGACTATTGATGTCACAATGGTATTGTAGACGCTTTGCCTTTTCTACACTTGAATGATGTTGAATTCCATACAGCACTTTTTGAGTTACAGAATGGATACAGTCCTTTTTGTAATTCTGAGCGGCTTAATGCTTTATCATTCCATCCCTTTAGGGACGATAGCCTTTGTAAATCGAAAGCAAACTTCATTGACAATTTCTGCGATCCCGACGAACGTGTGTTTACCAAAATTGACCACATGACTGAAAAATGTAAATACTATACAGAAGAGAGCTTTCAAAGTCTCACTAGTAAAAACGTAGAGTTTTCTTTTATCCACTTTAACATAAGAAGTCTTCGCAAACACTTCCATGATCTTATTTGTTACCTTGAGTCTCTTAATCATAGTTTTGTTGTGATTGCACTATCTGAAACCTGGCTCAAAGATAGTGATGATCTCAACTTTTTTACGCTGCCTAATTTTCATCCACCGATCATTCTTAATTGGCAAAATGAAGATGGTGCTGGTGGCATAGCTCTGTATATTAATAATGAGTTCAATTTTAGTGTTTGTGATGATCTAACTTATAATAGTGATGAGTCTCAATCTCTTTTCGCTCAGTTAGTAGGAAAAAACACCAAGTCTTTGATTGGTGTTACCTACAAACCACCAAAAACCAATGTAGAAAGTTATTCACTTTGCTTAACCGGACTATTAGATAAATTAGAAAAAAAAAGTATGAACTGCTACATTGCTGGCGACTTTAACATTGATCTTCTGAAATTGGATATAGATGAAAGGACGTCTTCTATTTTTAATAACCAATTATCCTACTCATTTTTTCCTTCAATAGTAAAACCAACAAGAATAACTGATGCTTCTGCTACTCTCATTGACAATATTTATCTTAATCTTTTTGATGTAGTTGATAACATTCAACCTGGTATTTTGTATACAGACATCTCTGATCATTTACCGGTGTTTGTTATGTTATAAAGTATGGTGAAACATACAAAAAGTATTCTAAAAAATAACAAAACGTGTCTATTCAAAACTAGGTGAAGAAAACTTTATGCGTGAAGTTTCTTTATTAGATTGGTCAACTCTATATAACAGTAATGACCCCAACGAGCAATATAATTATCTAGTTGATATGATTACCAGACTATATAATAAACACTTTCCTATAATTGTTCTTGTTTTCTTTCTTATCTTTTATTTTCTAGACGTGTTCAGTTCCGGTGTATGGAAGGAGAGGAATTCCTAACCTCCGACAGGCTGAAGAATCTGGCCGATTCCCTTGAGCCTTTCGTAATGTCTTCTAAAGCTACATCTACTATTGATAAGTATAAAAATGCCTGGCTAAGTTGGAAGACATGGGAATTGAAACACACCGGCTTCAATCACTTTCCCGTTTCTCCTTTTATGTTATTATACCTTAGAGATAAGGTTGAGTCTTGTAATCCATCAGCCCCCATTGAATCAGCTGTGTACGGAGTGCAGTGGGCTCATCATTTAGCGGGGGTCCCTAGTCCTACTGATCATATATTAGTCAAACAAGTTTTAGAAGCGTGTAAAAGAGTGCTAGGCAAGCCTGTTTGTGGGAAACGTCCTTTGGATGTCGATGGCATTGTCAAGGTTGCAGAGAAACTTAATGTTAATCAAGCCTCTCTGTTTAATTTAAGAACTTGTTTAATATTTGTTATTGCATTTGTAGGCTTGATGCGATGTGATGAAGTTATCCGCGTTACCCAGGAACACGTTAGTATACATGCGGATCACATGACTATATTTTGCCCTAAGCGTAAAAGCGACCAACACTCCCGGGGCCATACGATACATTTCACAAGATCTGGAAAAGTATCTTGTCCAGTTTCAATTACTGAGAAGCTGTTGGCTAAATTGGCTCTAGATCCCAAACAGCACTTAGTTTGTAGGTTAGCATCAAATGGTAAGGCTCTTCAGCCACCAATTAGTTATTCTCGTGTTCGCGAATTGTTTCGCGAGACATTGAGTGATTTTGTTGCTAACACAAGGATTATGGTACCCATAGCTTGAAGAAGGGGGACGCTACGACGTCAAGCATCGCGGGTGTGTCGGGGGATCTCATAGACAAACACGCCAGATGGTTTTCTTTAAAGTCTAAATTTAGCTATATAAGTGACAGTACAGAAGAGAAATTGAAAGTTTCCAAAGCCATAAATTTATAAAATTATAATTGGTATACTTTATTTCAATTCATCTAATGTATATATGTTTTTTCATTTTTTCAAGGTTTTTTCAACAATTAACGATCGGTTCTCGTCTTTTTTGGTCTCGTGCTGGTCTATAGCTGTCCACAAGCAACCAGCACAGTCACACTCCAATTATTGTCATGTTCTTTATTATATAGCGCTTCGCGCAGTGCAAAGGGTAAGACGTAAAAAATGTGTAGTCGGAAAGCGTGTTCATTACGTAGTATACTTTACATTGGAATGTCTATGCAATATATCTATTGTTATTATCCCTATGCACTTATTATATGACCATGTATCTTG
Organism: Metridium senile; assembly: GCA_949775045.1. NCBI lineage: Eukaryota > Metazoa > Cnidaria > Anthozoa > Actiniaria > Metridiidae > Metridium > Metridium senile. Next base: position 37,976,798 of record OX459095.1, read on the forward strand.
GAGTCTAGTAAACTAGTAAATTGAGCAATCTGATTGGTTGAATTCGATTTCGCTCCGGTCTAGATTTTCCTAGGTAGACCGGTCCGAAAGTGATAGTGATATTCTTCTTAAATCTTCTTAGGTAATTGTTTATTACGGTAATTTATCAAACAAAAATAGCAGGAGAAACGTTTGTACGATCCTGAATTGACCAAAACATTGACAGAATGCAATAATCAAAGAAAGAGAAAAAATCAAAGGCTATAGGTGGCGAGCATTGGTTGTTTTTACATACATTTTAACAAGCAAAAGTTGAGAAAATCAAATCAAATTGCAAAAAAACACGAGAAAATACACAAAAGGATTAAGTACTTATTGACTGAGTGGGAGGGCCGTACGGGAAAATATATGGCTCGCGGTCATGACGTACAGAACGAGCACAGCGTGTTTGTACGGACCAGGTGGAAAAAGCCGTACAGACCCCATCACATGACTTTTTTACAAAGGCTTTCTTAAGAGCGCGCGCCGGGCAAAATACGGGTCGTATGATAATTTATTTTATCTCATAGATACTGAGATTTACACACGTTTGTGCGATGAATTTAGCCAATAAGAAAGGCGAACAACGTTTTTCACTAGTGAAAAAGCACTGAATGAAAACCGGGTTTCTGACAACCCACTCTTTTTCAGTAAACTAATGGGAAGCCATTTGAAAGCAACGTACGCGCTTCGTAAAATAAGACCTAAATAATACCCAAGAAAATATCTAATAAGTGTAAGTGGTATTTACATGCACATATTGATGTTGTAAGAAAAAATTAAACTGGGAGCTCCGCTATTGGGTATTACCTAATTTGTATATTAAGTTTGTTGAATTTGACTTAAAATCAAAAGATTGTGTTAAAGATAGACTTATATGACTGTTATTTTAGGGACATAACCAAATAGATTTACATCAGATTTTTATTGAAAGAACGTACTGTAAAAGTAAAATCGATCGAGATGCCGGCCCGAAATGTCTTTGGCATACCAAGTGCAAGGCTCTCTCGACGACCTTGTAGAATTTCTTACGGTTCCTTTTAAACAATTTCATGAATTACTATATTCTGAAGTGTTTCTCGATCCACACAAAGAATTTTGCAATAGTTAGCTTTGATAAATATTTTGCATGATGAGGACTCAATTGGGATTATTCTGACTAGTAATGCATGTTCAGATGAAAAGTGTGTGTAAACAAAGCGAGCGGCTCTATTCGCAAAGTAGATTTTTCTATGCAATTGATTATTGACTTTACAAGCATTTGGGTGGCTCTTAAAAGAACCGTTCTTATATTGGTTTGATGTCTATTCCATGAGGGTTTTTTCCAATGTATGGAGTCTTTCCAGTTCATTCAGCACTTTTTTCTTAAACTCTTCCAGTTGTTCTCTAATCAGAAAAAAATCTTCCTGTTCGTCTAAAGGAACACAGCGTTTTTCATTGATTAATGCCCATTTTCTAATTCTTGAATTGTATCAATAAGAAATAAATGATGTTCGCAAATTTTATCAATCATTCCCATAGTGTTACATTAAGTAAACTGTCTTTAAGCTTATCATACAATGTATGTTTTAGCATGTAATTAGCCGGCAAAGTAAAATAGAGCCTACAGGACAATAGGCCGGCAAAGTAAATTAGAGGACAATAAGCTGGCCATGTAAATTAGATATTAACGGACAATAAGCTGCCCACGCGATCAAGTTTAAGTAAGTGCGCACTTACTTACATGTCTCAAAGATATATCCATAGGTATAAACTGCTTCGCTTTGAGAGCTTATTATCATTCTACTTCTTTGAAAAGCACTGTTAATGCAAAATGACTAGAATCTCAGAGCGCATCAAACTTTTTTCAAAAAAGGTAAAACTGCCGCTTCTACTATTCATCAACTCACACTTGAACACATCAAAATTGACCGTAGAACAGTATGGAAGCTGTTTAGAAAATTTAAGGCTGGAGAATCTACAGCTTACAAACTTTGCAAAGGACGCCGATCATCATTGACCGACATACACTATGACTTCCTAGACCGCAAGATGGAGGAAACTGACGAGCTCACTTCAGTCGGTTTGCAACATCTTTTCTTAAAAGAGTTTGGTATATCGCCTTCACTGTCAACCTTAATAAACCTGCAATGCAGTTTTTCTAGTGCACTACCTGGCAATACTTTGGCACGGTTTTCCGCCAACCGAGCTTACGACAGGTTTTCTTTATTTGCCTAGAGATGCTTCAATGCCAATGAACAATTTGACAATGTCATATTTACTGACGAGAGCTCAATCTGGATGGAATGGCATGGCAAAATATGCTTCAGAAAGATCAGTCAGCCTCTCAAGCTAAAGCCTAAAGTAAAGCATCCATGGAAGTGTCATGTGTGGGCAGGGATATCCAAGAGAGGGGCAACCATGATCCTCCTGTTCACTGGGACGATGCTGAAAGAGTTTTATGAGGACAGCATAACATTAAGAGACACTTTCCTCCTCTTCGTGAATGAGCATTTTAATGACGGATCTCATTTTCAACAGGACAACGTTCCGAAGCATAACAGTCGCCTAGCAGTGCAGTTTATCAAAGATCAAAACATTAATTACTGGCCAACACCAGCAGAGAGCCCTGACCTGAACCTTATTGAAATGCTTTGGTATGGGCTAAAAAAAACATCTAAGGACGGTTGTAAAGCCAACAAAGAAAGAAGAATTGATGGAGGGTATTATGCAGTTTTGGAAGACAGTGAGCCGAGAGAAATGTCAAAAGTACATAGGCCATCTCCCGAAAGTCATCCCTATCGTCATTGCCTGCGAAGGAAGACCATCAGGCCATTGAAGTGGCAGCATGGAACACAAGACAGACACTTTCTTTTGAACTCGACAACACAAACACAACTGATGATGTCACAAAACTGTTTGGGCCGTGAAAATGCGAAAATGTCTTTATTATTAGGCTTGACTACTCGTTTTTGAAAGGAAAAAAAAGCACTTCTATTGCATCAAATGTTTTTCAACGTTCAAAATTGAAATAAAAACTCAAAGTTTTAAATTCCTGATTTAACTTCTTATGTTAAACTTTTGATGCATAAGGCACTTTAAGATTAACCCTAATACATCGGAATGCAGCTCTAATGAATACTAAACGAAACATAACATCAAACAAAAACACTTATCTATTGGGAGTATGTGTGATCGTGTAGTTTATTAAAATGCTTTAAGGTAAAACTATAAGCTCCTGTTAGCTTTGGAAACAAATTGCAGATGTGAGCATGGCAGTTTACTCTTTTGATGGACTATATTTCATGTTATTTCATTATCGATATTCATCAATTTAATCAGGGTTCAAAATTCCCTAATATCAACTCGCAAAATGCAAGTTATGTTTTGAATTGCTGATCGAAAATTAATTCAAATTTTTGTGCGAGTTCACTTTTCTTTGGTAATTTGTGAGAAGTGCTTCTCTTACCAGGTGGATTGATATCTATTTTATGTTTATTTCTTTGTTTTCCTGGCCAGGAAGGAGATTTATGCATGAACGAATAGGGAACACAAAATTACTCAGTTAGAACCCAGGTCAACTCTGGCAACCTGTCAGTTGACAGATCAAGGAACGCCTTGCTGTTTTTGTCCTTAGTGAGAGCAAAAAACAACTAAATACATTGGTTAGCTTTCCAATGATGGATTAGTTACACCAGCATAATAAACCATTTTATAACAAAACCAACGATAAAACAACTTAATTCAAATAATATTAATTAATACAACTTTCAGTATTCAATATACATAAATAAATATAGTAATAAATATAGTACAAAGTAATATAGGCTCTGTTACAGTGACAACACTCAAAACACCTTTGAACACGTCTCATATTTTGTTTGTTGTTGATTTCGACTAGGGCAAAAATACAGACTGTTTTTGTAAGTATAAAGAAGGGGCATGAGGGTACTAATAACGCAACACCGTACAGAAAATCACAAATTGCTAAATACTGAAATCAATTCAACTACAATATACATGAAATACTCGCCTAATAATGCTTTTCAACTAAATATGTAAAAAAACAAAATAAAACTAGACTATTCGATGCCTAGCTGCATAAATTTTTTTTTTTGCATGATTGATGATGCATTTATAAGTCACTATTTCGGGACATTTGCATGAATGAGTCTTCTATTTAAGGTGGTAGATATGGATAAAATTGTTTTTTTTCTGGAAAATGTTTCAAATTATAATTAAACATTTATACTCAAGTTAATTTCATAGCCGCAAAGATAAAATTAACTTTTCAGAAATGTAAACAAAGGTGTGAAATTTCACAGCTAAGGTGTCAATTTGGCACAGGAAACCCAGAGTTGAAATCAGACGTTTTCCATAAGAGTCGCCCTAGGTGTGGTGGGTCGTGGGTACAAAGTCGTGGGTCGTGGGTCCCAAAAACTTTTCAAAATCGCAAAAAAATCACATCCAAACGTACAGAAACTCCAACGATGCAAATATACGTGCCGAAACAAAATAAAATAATAGCAATCAAACAGCGTATTGAAAGTGTGTTTACTTAAATAGTTACTACTATTATTTGTTTATATTAAATTATTAAATTTTTGGTTTTCTTTTGTTTGTTTACTGTCCGATCAGATCTGCTTTCTGATGGTTAACTGGTCGGCAGCTTGTATCCAGCTGCGTTACATAACGTGACCTCATGTCACGCTTATCGTGTAAACATAAACTTCATAAAATGTATTAAAAGAAATCAAAAAATATGACATATGTTAGTCTACATTTATCAAAAAATAGGCAAATAATTGAAGTATTTTATCTACTTGCCAACTTGCCACTCACGATCACTAAGCAGTACCAAATACAATATTGTGATGAGCCGTGAAATAGATATTAGACTAATACACAATAGAAATAGATATTAGACTAATACACCTTAGCAGTCTCTAATTCCATTGCTTTCTTTTGAATGTATTTGACTATTACACTTCAGCAAGCAATTTCTATTTCACGGGTTTAAACATGCCTTCACTCTAGGTAATGGTTAATACGTACTGGTTAATATATCACATTTAAAAGAAAAACCTGGTCGTATTCTTAATGTAGAGCAAATAGTTGCTGGTAAATCGTTATATCAAATAAAAGTACTGTTTTTGTTTTGTTTTGTTTTGTTATGCACACAAGACATCTAGCTAGTAAAAATTATTTTATATGAAAAATTAATAAGATACTCATTTTTATTATATAACATATAGTGGTATACCGAGTGATATCAACTAGATAAAAAGCCTATCCTAGTCATGAAGATATTATTGATATCACACATGTGTGATATCACTCTCAACCAATCAACTTTCAGTATTGTAACGGAACCATTGTTTGGTAGTAAAATATTTTTTTGATTTGCTTCTATCTGTTATATAATAAACAGAACATTACATGTGCGCTTGGAAATATGAATTTTATCTTCTCGTGTTGAAAAGATATCCCACTCATTCGCTGCGCTCACTCGTGGGATATCTTATCAACACTCGAAGATAAAATTCATATCTCCGCGCGCCCATGTAATATCCTCTATGTACATATCTATGCGACGAAACAAGGCCATTCTACATAACACAGTTTCATTAATAAATAAATAAATAATGGTGTTCTCTAGTTTCTATTTATTTATTTTTATTTATTTTTATTATTTATTTATTTCTATTATTTATTTATTATTGTTATTTATTTTTTATTATTTATTTTTTTTTATCTATTATGCGATTTTGAAAACTTTTTAGGACCCACGACATCTAGGGCGACTCTTTTCATAATAACGCGATATTATTTATGTTAAGGTGGATCAAAACTTTCGCAAAGCAGATTTCTTGATTTTTTTAACTCGCTCGCTTCGCAAAAGTATCGCGCCAATTTAACTGAAATTTTGATATAATATAATTTGATTATTCTACCTTTTAGCGATGTACATTATTTGTAAATTTTTTTAGTGGTTTCTTAGAAACAGTGGATTTTCAAACGACGGTATTTTTAGTTTTTACCGATTATTTCCAAATCCAACAGTCCGATCGTTATCCAAATTTTAGAATCTTATAATCACTTATAAAGCTATAGTTCCTGTGAATTTGGTTGGAAAATCTGGGCTAGAAAAAAAGATATGAACATGGTTCAAAATTGAGGCCGAAATCTGAAGCATATAAAGTATTGAGCCTTAGAATAAATAAAATACATAGGATTGCCTTGAACTTTCGATATATTAATGCTCAATTATTTTTAATAAACATATCAAAATTTCAGTTTCATAGCTTTGAAATTAAATGAGTAATATTTTTTTAACTGAAAGTAGGTAGAGACGGCAAAAAGTGAACTTTCTTTAAAAATCACAATTTTCTTGTTTTCTTCAAAACGGCTCCAGAGATTTCTTTTAGATTCCCCATACCAGTAGTCCGAGGCTTTATCTAAATATCAGTGAAATTTTTACGGCTTGTCCTATCCTAACTTTGGAGAAAACATTTTTTGAATCTAGGTGTATCTAAGCATCGCATATCGCTTCTGATAATTTATTCTATTACGAGCAACAACACTGAACTCGGCCGTTCCACATCCTCGCGTTCGGAGAAATATTTGCATAACGACACAGATTAGTCAAAGGTGAATATGCAAATATTCCTCCGAACGCGAGGATGTGGAACGGCCGAGTTCAGTGTTGTTGCTCGTAATAGAATAAATTATCAGAAGCGATATGCGATGCTTAGATACACCTAGATTCAAAAAATGTTTTCTCCAAAGTTAGGATAGGACAAGCCGTAAAAATTTCACTGATATTTAGATAAAGCCTCGGACTACTGGTATGGGGAATCTAAAAGAAATCTCTGGAGCCGTTTTGAAGAAAACAAGAAAATTGTGATTTTTAAAGAAAGTTCACTTTTTGCCGTCTCTACCTACTTTCAGCTAAAAAAATATTACTCATTTAATTTCAAAGCTATGAAACTGAAATTTTGATATGTTTAATAAAAATAATTGAGCATTAATATATCGAAAGTTCAAGGCAATCCTATGTATTTTATTTATTCTAAGGCTCAATACTTTATATGCTTCAGATTTCGGCCTCAATTTTGAACCATGTTCATATCTTTTTTTCTAGCCCAGATTTTCCAACCAAATTCACAGGAACTATAGCTTTATAAGTGATTATAAGATTCTAAAATTTGGATAACGATCGGACTGTTGGATTTGGAAATAATCGGTAAAAACTAAAAATACCGTCGTTTGAAAATCAGCTGTTTTAAAGAAACCACTAAGAAAATTTACAAATAAAGTACATCGCTAAAAGGTAGAATAACCAAATTATATTATATCAAAATTTCAGTTAAATTGACGCGATACTTTTGCGAAGCGAGCGAGTTAAAAAAATCAAGAAATCTGCTTTGCGAAAGTTTTGATCCACCTTAAACAAACGATTATCATATCTATAAACTACATAAAAAATAAGAACTTTTCACCGCAGCCCGGAGCAAAAAGAATGATCTTTTTAAAACGAGTGATATTTGACTTAACAACCCGTAACGCAAAACTTGAAACTTGATCGTTTCAATAGACCGATCCAAGGTTATTGCCGCCATCTTGTAGGGGGTGCAGAACTACTGGGGCGAGCAGTAAATGTATGTGATTTTGGACTACTTTAAACGTACATATTTTTCTTCCAATTCATTGGATTTTCAAAGTTAAAATTGTATATCAAAGGTTTTGCATTTGTTTATAACATATCCAAAAAATAGCGCTGGGAAACGAGCAACAGGCTCTGTAATCAATATTTTAGATTTACATACAAACACTGTGTTTCAGCGATATAGAATTACACAGTAAATATAGGGAGATTTGAAATCGCCGTTTACATACGTTTCACATAATTTAACAACCTTAGTTTGATCTCAGGTATAGCCATGCATAGTATCTTTGATATGAAATGTTTATATTGAACATTCGGCAATTTCCAGTGGAGTTATATAAGTTCAAAGTTACATACATTTACTGCTCGCCCCAGTAGTTCTGCACCCCCTACAAGATGGCGGCAATAACCTTGGATCGGTCTATTTTATCCGTTCAAAAAAAAAGCCTTAACTACTGCTGAAAGTCTTAAACCTTTGTAGTTTGATATTAAATACTTTCCGAAAGTGTTTTACAATCAAAATATGTGTTTAAAAGAAGGATTTTTCTAGTTCTAAGTATATCGTGATTACTAAATTACTTGTCAACATCGCGCCCTAGAGGACGCAGTGCCGAGTTTTCTCTCAAATTTCAACAAAAATAACATGCTTGGATACAAGGTTTTTCGCTGTTTATTCTGTTGTTCGTGAAAGAATGGAAGTTTAACCAAGCTAAACTGAATTGAATATTTATAAAGCATTCAGAAACGGTAAAAAAAAATGACAAGTTTGTTATCCATTCCTACTACCTTTAATAAAGAACACGTCATTGCGAGCGAGGAGGCAACGTAAGTTTTAGATATCGGGCCATACCTCAAATAAATAGATTAATTTTCGTTTACCGCGACTTAAAAAACGAAAATATCGTTTATCTTCTCTTTGAAAATACCACAATACCTAGCAGATAAATTTTATTTACCGCGATACAGAGCAAAACCGGCCGAATACCTTCATTCCCCACGCCCCGTCTCTATAACGCGCACAAATTATTCAGTCCGTCGTCCCAATACGGCCATTAAATTTCTAGCCACTTCACATCCCGTGATAATAAAGCAAAGGAATAAATATAAAGAAAACCACTTCCAACATACAGGCCCTATAAATGTGACACGGGAAACATTCTAGAAAAACAACTAGACTGTGTTCAAGGTGCGAGTGGACTCGCAGAAACAGAGCGTTGTAACTTTACTAACCTGAGTTCGTTTTTTAAAGTTTCAATTTGGTAGCTCCTGCATTCCTGGAGGGAAAACGAATTAGTTTTATATCTAAAAGACACAGAAAACAACATAAATTCAATACTAAACATAGTTAAATATGTACAAAACGAAGTACAACAATGACACGATGTTCAGTGATAGATACATGTGACACCGCCGTTGTTCACTGAAAGCGAGTCGAATAGAGAAATACTAACCAACTTACCCCACGAAAACTGACTGTACTTCTATAAACATAACATAACCAGCCTTCTCTGGATAAAAGGAACATTTACTGCTGCAAAAAACTCAGCCACAACGAGCATAAACGAAACGGTGACAACTTTCAACGACAACTCGTGGTTGATGATAAACCACAATGCACCGCAAGGCGAAACACAGGGAACCCATAATGTAATATCCAGACACAGGAATACCACAAAGTTGGCATTTTTTTTTTAATTTAAACATGTTTTACTCTGTGTTTTCTCCAAGAGCTGTGCTCATCGTGGAAGATCACACAATACTGATTTACAATATTTATGGAGTTAAGGTATAAAAAAAAGTACAAATATTTACATAAAATTATTGATAAAAGACATAGTAACAAGAGATAAAGATATGAAAAGAAAAGACAGAAAAAAATAAACTGAAAAAGTTCTTATTAAAATATAATATCATTTGTAATTATAATTTTATTATAATATATATTTTTTCATCTATTTTTTTAAACTCGTCTAACTGACGTTAATGAATTGACAAGAAATAGACTTGCTAGAGCGAAAACACTGAAACCAACCGTTAATACAGCAAAACCCCGCGTATAACAACCTAGATTTTTCCAAGTCAGCCTGAACAGGTTCTTATATAAATGGTGCTTAACTTGAAATCAGGCTATCTAGGTTCTATTAGCATCACTCACTTCATCATTACAACACCTTTCTTCCTATTTTATTTACATACAGGTCAATGATTTTGCACATGGCTCTTTTTTTACAAAAAAAAACTGACAGGTTCTTAAACATTAGGTTCTTATACGCGGGGTTTTACTGTATCTACACCAGGCTTTAGTGTTGAAATACAAAAGGAAACAACGCCTCGTTACAACTTGTATTTCATAGTTATAATCGGTCACTAAATAAGAACTGTACTAGCGGTTTCTTTCGAAAGTGAAATGCTGCGAACGTGATTTTAAAGTCTACTGAAGCAAAATGTTGAGAGAACTGAGAACAGGGGGCCACAGAACGTAGTGATAGCGAATAACGCTTGGCAAACATCAGGACAAAGAACATAGTGACCGTTTTCAGCGGGAACGAGTTAAAAACGAGGGAAGAAAAAACGCGCTTCGAGTTACGCGCTCGGACACGCCCATTTTGCTGAGACCTCACCCATTTTGACAAATGCGCGTGACTCAAACTTGAAACAGCGAAACAGTATTTTCGAGTTACACGCTATTTGGAAAAAATAGAGAAAATTTATTATATTTCTTTTTTTAATTGTGAAAGTGTTGTTAGTACTTGCAAAGTCTTCATTAACAGTAGACACTATGAGTTTGTAGTAAGATTATATTTTAATAAACCAAACAAGATTGTACTTAGTTATATTTTGATCCGTGGGAACATACCTATGTACTAATGGATATTTTAAAACCCGAAACCAGATTGTACCGGTTTATATTTTATTTCTTAATATTTTAGTAAACGAAACAAGTTTGTAATAATAGTAATAAAGTTGTCAGCAACTTTTATGTTTTAGGAATAAGTCAGGTTTCTCTGGTATTTTTAATATTATTTTCTAATATTTTAACTTTTTATAAAAAGCGCGTAACTCGAAACTATTGTTTCGTTGTTTCAAGTTCGAGTTAAGCGGTATATGTCAAAATGGGTGTGGTAGAGCGCGTAACTCGAAAAGCTCGTAACTCGAGGCGCGTAACTGGAAAAAAACGTTGAAAACGTGAAGGTTAAACACAATTTATTCGCTATTTTCATAATGGTCGAAGCACATGTAGTAATAAAACAAACCTGAAAAAGTGAAAATTTATTGCGCAATATATTCGCGATGTGGGCGACGCACAAAGTGATGGAGAAACTTGCTGATCTTAAGTACTGCATATTCAGAAATCATCCAAAGTGCGCTAGCTCGCTCGCCCGCTTGGTTGAGATTTACAAGGTATATACAGCCCAGGAATACGCGTCCACAGGTATCTCTGTCGAGATTAGTGTCGCTGCGAGCGAATTTTCTTTTAGGGATGTAGTGTTTCAGCACTATCTTTACAAATTCTTTTAATCCCACAAAACCTACGAAAATTGACAAAGTTTGACGGTCTTATGCTCCTAGAGTATCACTGCAATAATGTAATAATGTAACACTGAACCGTAAATGTAATACAACTTGACGCATAATGTAATAGTAACGCTAAATCTAATACTTTTTGACGCTAAAAGTAATAAACAGCTAGCCCTCACTGTAATAATAGAGCTAACCGTAAATGTAATAACATTTTAACGCTTAATGTAATAAAGTCAATATATTTATTGGTTTTATTTCTTAGGGCCTGTTTACATGGAGATAGGGTCACCCTCCTAGAAGGATCACCCACTGGTAGGGTCACCCTCCTCTATTGTTTTGGTTTTTTTTGGTTGTGTTGAAATGTCAGGTAGGGTCACCCTAGGGGTAGGGTCACTCTATCAGCAAGGTAGGGTGAACCTCCTAGGAGGGGGGTTTCCCGGATCGTCGAGTTCGAGTTCGAGTTGGACTTCGAGTTGGACTTCGAGTTACTGTTCGAGTTACAGTGCAATACAAATACTTATATTTTACCACGACTTGAGTCGTTTCCGATTCGCTTATTGGGTTATGACGTTTTTTAGACTCCGGTCAGAGTCTCATACGAATATCTAAACTGAATATTTACCCGATAATAATTATACACGGCCTATCCAAATGAATAAAAGTCCCATAACTTTTTCTACAAATAATAGGCTATCGTTATATGAAAATCAGTCCAAAAAACATTATTCCCCGTTATCATTATTATTCGCCGTCTCCAGCAGCCCCCTGCATGCCCGTCCCCCTCACACTTTCAGTTCGACTCGCATCATTCGGAGTTTGGTCTAACAGGATAACTAAAAATAACAAAGTTATAAAACCTGCACGAGGTTCAGATATAGTCAGATTTTTCAGCTGAACACGAGTTCGTTTTACCTCTTTAAAACATCATGAGCAAAAGAAGCTAGCGGAGATTTTGAAAATGACCCCTAAAAGGTACTCTCAGATACAAATAAAGCAGAGTAAAAACGACCCTTAGAACTGATTTTTTAACCAAATCTCTAAATGGACCCTAAAAGGTACGCACTGGAAATATTTTAACCCTAAAAGGTACGCCGATCACCCCTACCACTTGGATAAAGGGAGACCCCCCCCCCCCCCCCCCGAAATAGCGAAAACTATTTCTGTCAATTGTTTCAATTTAATCGCTTGTGTTTCTGATCACTTTGATTATATTACTGTGACAGGGTCACTTTGCATTAGTTTTAAACGTTTTTGAATGTTTAGTTACTTAACCGGAAGTCATTATGTAATCCAGTATTTTTACTCGCCAAATATGGTGCTAGCATGTCATTGTAGAATGCATGTTTGGATTGTAATAAACCAGTTCTGTCCTAGAGTTTGACTTGTGTAGTTGTTTGTTCTACACTCCGCGTAACCCTCTATATGTTTCCTCCTCGCTATCCATCCTAGGACCTAAATACACCCGGTCACATTACATCAAAGTATTAATTAATCTACTTGGCAATAGTAACAACTCAGTATTGAGTAAGTTTGTTTTTGCCTCGTCCCAATTAACCAGGAGCAAGGAAATAGTAAGTAGAACGGCCGTGTTGGCCAAGGCGCGTCCCGGCAGGGTCGTTCGAAACGCATTTTTCGTTGTATCCAAAAAAGACAAGGCAAGATGTACTTAATCATAAAACGACAGTGTAGCAAGATTAGCATTCGCCGGTATTACACAATGACAGAGGAATTCCTTATCGAGGCCCGTGCAAACGCACGCAACATTGTTGGACCAACATGTTGGGCCCGTTTAAACACCCTGTTGGATGATGTTTGATGAAACTCATCCAACATTTATTTTGTTCTCGTGTTCAACAAACCGTATCGCAACAATGTTGGCCAACAATGTTGCGTGCGTTTGCTCGGGCCTTCATAGAAAGATTGTTTGGACTAACTTACTTATCGTCTTCATCAAAAGCTGGCCTTTCAAACTGACTGCGATTCCCGGTTCAATTCCCGGTAATTAATGGCTACAAATAAGGACGGGAGGTACTCTTGATCCATTGATTTGTGGTTTAAAACAGAATTAAAAATGGCTTATATCTTCATATTACACAAATCTATACGGGAATAAAGGTACGATGTTGGTTGACAATGAATGACCTTTGAATTTGCATGCGTAATTAGAACTCAACACAGTCGTATTTTGCACGAATTGTAATTTCAAAAAAAAGCTAGAAACAAAATGAACACATGTGTAGATGAAATATAGCACAATTTGATTGATCTGCTCGTCTGACAGATTCCGGTCCGATCGTTTTGATTTTTGATCATGACAATGTCGTTTTATTTATGACCATTTATAGCATGTAATTTTTATCAAAATAGATAGAGTTGGCAAATATGATGAAGTTGCGAAAAAGATCATATCTAAGCGGCCTAATTTCAACTTTCAATTAAGTCTAATTTTAAATACTTTCGACTCGAACTGTAACTCGAAATCCAACTCGAAGTCCAACTCGAACTCGAAGTCCAACTCGGTATATTACGACTACCGGGAGAGGGCTATCCCAAATGACGTTAAATGACGTATTTCGCGCGCCAATTTAGCAGTGAAAAACCGCAGCCAAGGATGCTAAAGAGAGGAAAACTTAGAAAATTTAGCGCCAAAAGAGAACGCTTGCCCGCCATTTTTTTTTTTTAGTTCACGTAACTTAACGACCAAGCCCTACCCCCGGAGTGACCCTTATCAAGTTTTCATGTAACGGAGGGCTATGTTTTGTCCTTTCTGGTAGGATAGGAGGTCACTTTATTCATCTCATACCATAACCACTTCAATTACAACATTTAGTTGATTTATGTAATTCCTAAAATTTGGAATAGCTTGCCTCCTACCATTCGTAGTTCTGCTCTGTACAAGCATTGTAAATCTTCAACGAATTTGTCATTTCACATTTGACATCAATAACTGTTGCTCCTGGAAAACTGTATGCCCTAAATGTCACCCGGCACATAGTATCATATCACCACGAACATGTTGCAATTAGTGTGAATTATTGCACATAGACATTCCGCTATTTTATATGTATTTGTATTTTTTATGTAAACTTTGTTTCTTAAGGTGACTCGCTACTTTTGGAAATAATGTTAAACTTTTCTTTAAACTACGATTTTTTAATGTGAAATTTAATGCCGATTCCAAAAATGAATAGAAAAATGGGGTGTCCTGTTACGCCACAAAATGTAATAACTCGCACAAAATGTAAGACTGACACAGAATGTAATACAAACTGACACAAATGTACTAACGACGCAAAACGTAATACAAACTGACACAAAATGTAATAACGTTTTCAACGCAAAATGTAATACATTTTGACACAAAATGTAATAACCTTGCTCAGTGCCTTCAGAACAAAACTAAACTGTGTGATCATCCCTTATGTCATCTCTAAAACATTTCTTATAGGTAATTGTGGCGTACAAACTGAATATACCTCTTTACCTTCTTTGTTTGTTGTCCCATTTCAGATCACGTGATGCTACCTTTGAGAATTGTTTCTTTCACATGTAAATGATATAACACGTTCATCACAAAAGAACAATTCTCAAGGGAATGACATGCACGTGGTCTGAAATGGGCAATTTGGATACGAAGGTATCTTTTTCATTTGAGGTAAGAAAATCTCGTTTTGCCGAGTCAATGCCTATTTGAAGTTGACAAACACTATTATGAGTTACAAGCTTTATAAACTTTTTTTTGTTTTGTTTTGTTTCAAAATAAAACTCAAAAAGCGTATAACTTGAAGTGCGCAACTGGAAAACTCTCCTTTTGGTCTTAAGATTTTAGTAGCAACACAAAAAACAAATTGACAATATCAGACACGTCAGTTTTGTCCATTCAACTGTCATTTTGCTAGTATTATGGTTTGGTATAAAAGTCAATTCCGCTTACTTCACAAATAAATTGTTTTGCTCCGTACCAACTATAACCGTAGAAAACAAGTTTCACCCAAGCATTATCCTAATAATCCGACGGACACGAATGTCTGCAAAAGACATAAAGAAAAGTGACAACAGTAAGGGTATGTTTATATGAAGGCGAGTTGTGCCTAGTACGTAGTCGGGATAACTCTATTGTTTATATTCCCTTGGGGACACAAAACAATAGCCAGTTATCCCGGCTAGCAGGGACAACTCGCCTTTATACTGATACAGCCCCTAAGTCCAAAAAAACCCGCTCTGTAAAGGTTTTAAAAAGGTGGATGCCGTCACAATTACGTAAGAGATGTTTTAGAGATGACATAAGGGATGATCACACAGTTTAGTTTTGTTCTGAAGACACGTACTGAGGAAGGTGTCAAAATGTATTACATTTTGCGTTGAAAAAGCTATTACATATTTGTCAAAATGTATTACATTTTGCGTTAATAAAGTTATTACATTTTGTGTCAGTTTGTATTATATATTCTGTGTCAGTCTTACATTTTGTGCGAGTTATTACATTTTGTGGCGTAACAGAGCCTCGAGAACTCTTTGAATGATATATATTATTTTGTCGCCGGTTATAAGTCGTCTGAGTATATATAATCATATTGTGCTGTGAAAGGCTTCTCTGGATGTTTAATTGTTTTTAAAAGCGGGTTTCTACTTGGAAATATCAAATGTTCAAAATCACGGAGCTATGTTTTCCGATGATTATCCATGTACAAATGCGCATTTTGTCAAATAGTACAGCGGTGCTAGATAATATGAAACGGTTCTATTATATTGTGCGTTTGTGTAGTAATACTTAATCCAGTTGTTATATAATTACGGAACATTGATATTGATATCTGAGTGTTGGTTTTGTTTTTTTCTAATAGAAAAAACTAGTAAACTAGTATAGGCTGCGTCGGCCGGTGTTTGATATAAACGATAGGTAATAGAATGAGATTTGTAACTGACTGTTTAAAATAGAAATGGAAACTAGCGAGTAAACTAGTATAGGCTGCGTCGGTGTTTGATAAAAACGATAGGTAATAGAATGAAATTTGTAACACCGTAAAAAAATTTGACTTAACTTTACTGACGTTTCGAGCTTTAGCCCTTCGTCGGAGTAAAACAACTAGAAAATCATAATCGACGCTGATTTCTATCATCATTACCATTATCATCGTTGTTATAATCATCGCTATCACCATCATCGTTATTATCACCATCATTATTATCATCATCATTATTATCATTATCGTCACCATCATCATCATCACTGTCATCATTATTATCACCACCACCGTCATCATTATAGTATCATAATCATCATCTTCACTATCATAATTATCATTATTATCATCACCATGGCACCAGCCCTTCGTCGGAGTAAAACAATATGAAAATCATAATCGACGCTGATTTCTATCATCACTACCATTATCATCGTTGTTATAATCAACACTATCACCATCATTATTATCATCATCATTATTATCATCATCATTATTATCATTATCGTCACCATCATAATCATCACTGTCATCATTATTATCACCACCACCGTCATCATTATAGTATCATAATCATCATCTTCACTATCATAATTATCATTATTGTCATCACCATGGCACCACCAGCATCATTGCCATTGTCATTGGAAGTATCGTCATAATCATCATCATTATTATCCCCATCAAAATTATCATAATCATCATTTTTAGTGTCAACCTCTCACATCAATCTCTAGTGTCTATCACAAATCTCACATCGTGTTATATGCTGACGATACTGAGGTACACGCAAGTTCTAAAGACATCAACATGGCCGAAGCTCATGCCAATAAGGATTTGGAAAGCCTTAACAGCTGGCTCACGGAAAATAGATTGATAAGTAATACCAAGAAATCTGAAGCTATGTTTATCTACACGAACTATGCTGTAAAGAACGCTCATGATTTGCAAGTAACACTGGATAACAAACTGATAACACTTAGTAAGTGGCTCTCATTAATGTCCGATTTGTAATGGATAACTGCACAAAAGGAATTAAGATAGTTACTAGCGTTATCATTGGAGTGCGACCCTCGAAGTCAGAGATCCATTTAAGCATTAGAAGATATTTTCCGTGTTTCTAACAGAGAATAGAAACACGGAAAATATCTTCTAATGCTTTTATAAAATAACAACAACAGATAATAACGAAGATATAAAGGTAAATTTCATTTAATGTGCTTGATCACACAACAAATTCTCCTAACGTCGTCAAATGAAGCAAACGACCCATCAAAATGCGACATACATTTCTAGAAGGTACCAGGCGAGTTTCAAACTTGTCAAAAATAATTTTATTGAGATGAAAAAATCGACTTTATTCTTCACAAAATGTCAATATAAAGACTACAACAAACGATGATCAAGTTTACATGGATTTAAAAGTGCATTTCAGAGTTCACCTACATTACAAAAGTCTAGCTAAAATCTAGCTGAAATCGTGAGCAAAAACTCTTCAACTTCACTGAAACGCTGCTTTGCTCAAAGGCGTGTGTTCACGCTTCACTTTGTCTTTCTTGCAAGTCGATAAAATTCTGCCTATTTTGCTTCTGAAGTCGAAACTCTGACTTGAATTTGTGGAACTCTGGAAGCTCTGAGTGACCGTTTGAGCTGCACTGATGTAAGGTTTCAAGAAGAATAACAGGAGAGTTTAAGCAAAAGAATGGTTGACGAACGACTTTACCGAGAACTGAAGCAAGACGAAGGAAAACTTTATCTGTTTTGATGAACATGTATAAGTTATAAAGCTTGTAGCTTTTGCTGAAGTATATTTTTTCTACTATTGTGCAAATTCAATGACATCAAAATAATTTTTTGTATTTACTTTGTACTTATTAAGGAATTAAAAGTGCTTTTACGGTAGACAAAGTAGTGTTGTGATCTTCTTGTCGCGATTTGAATTACTTGGAGTATTGCAGTGAACTCAGATTTAATATTTTTAAAAAGCTTTTAAAAAAGTGTTAGAGACTTTTTAGTTCGTGACTTCTAAAGTGGCATATATCCATGAAAGAAGGCAGTCAAGTCAAAATTGACACAAAAGTTTTGATTAATTTTCTTCATTAGACGACACGATTTTGTATTTTTACGGATAAATCCAGCGACACTCCGCTTGAAAACCGTGTTTCTATGCTCTCATAGAAACACAGTTTTTTTCACGTTTCAGCCAATGAGAGCGCGCGTTATATATTAGTTATTTTATAAAAAGTGATTGAAACAACCATCATACCTTTGTTTTGATCTATGCTCCAGAATATTCAAATTGTTTTCCCCCCCGTAGTATTATTCAATTCTTCTTGCTTTAGAACTATTTAAATGATATTACCAACAAATAGACCAAATCGGCTAACGCGTTGCTATGTATGTTTCCACCCAATTGAAATCTTTTGGGATTAAGATTCTATGTCTTAAGTATTTCAATATCACGTGGAAAATATTTGGAACAAATGTTTTTATTCCCAGAGGTTTTGAATTGGGTGGAAACGCACATAGCAACGCGTTAGCTGATTTGGTCTATTAACGCAAAACATTGTGTGCCAATCAGCATATAGAGATTTTGTCTGCGCATGCGTTTGTTTTGATGCTAAAATTCCTTTTCACGTCGAATGAAAGAATTTTATGCTGACATGGAACATTTAGTTTGCAATCTATCTTGCACAACTATGTTCAAGAACCGAATTACTGAGATATCAAACGTTGATCGTCTACTAGTGCGCTGTAGTTAATTATTTCAATCGAACAAACTACGGATGGAAAAATATCACACGTCAAAGTCTGACAAAAGTGGTTTGATTTGAGCTCGGAATACCAAATATGGCATCAAAACTCCTAATTTGCATACCTGAATAATTTTGGGTATAGTGTTGTACGTTTTAATATACACCTATTTCAAAAATTGTTGTCGCAGCCGGAGCTACTGTCCATACTCTGAAGCCTGCAAAGGATGTCGGTTATATGGACTTAATTTGTGATTTATACGTTTGTTAAAGAAATATTTCTATTTATATCTACCACTGCAACAACTTGTTATGGTCATTTAACACAAACACGTACAAACAAAATATACTATCAATAAATCGATAACAAGAGAAGAAATACCAACATCCTTTGCAGGCTTCAAAATGTGGACCGTGGCTTTGTTTGCGACAACGATTTTTGAGATAGGTGTATTTACCAGTTTCTGTCGAAGTTTGATGTCTCGTTTGCAAACTAGTATTTTGTCGGCCGTCAATCAAAATACTAGAAAAACTAGTACTTAATTAAAGCTTCATGAAAAACTACTCATTCACCCATGAGCGATAGGATACATGAAGTTCGTGAACGAAGACATTATTTGCTTCAAAACTAATATAGAACATATAAAAAGTATGAATAAATGAACTACTTACCTGTTGTTTGACCCCGGGTGTTTGACTCTATTCCTTCTAAGTGCTTCGAGTTGTATTTTAAATATGGCGGCTACAATACTGATTTAATTTTATAATTTCGACGGGCGAATGTAAGACGTAATATGCTTAAAGTCCGTGAGAGACTAGGCCTGTATAAAATTAAATTTATTGAAGGCGCCATTTTTAAAATACAATTCGAGGACGATAAAAGGAATAAAGTCAAGCTACAGGTAAATAGTTCATTTACTCATACTTTAGTATATGTTCTATATTAGTTTTAAAGCAAATTATGTCTTCGTTCACGAACTTCATGTATTCCTATCGCTCATGATTCAACTTAAGGTTACCGTCCACGTTCGCGGGGTGCTCTCAGTTAAAAATTGTTTAGTGCGTCACTTAACAATAAAGATAGACAAAGTATATATCATTTTAAAGCTTATATAACAGAGAATAAGACTATGTAAGTTGTTTTAAGAAAAATAATATCTTTAACCAATGCTTCACATAAAACCTCAAAATCGAGTGCTTTCATTAAAAAAAGTATAAGTCCAAAAGTTCCTACTTCTTCGCCGTCATTTCTGCATTATGTCAATCAGCACATACATGTGTTCAAAACCGTGTCCAGTTTTTTCGATAAAATGCTTCGTTCTTGAATAAATGTGTTTCAAAGTCGACTCATTGTTAAAACTTCAAGTTAAACAACAAAACGGGCCATAACTCTAAAACTAAGCATTTTATCAAAAAAACTGGACACGGTTTGGAAAACCAATATGTGTTGATTGAAATAACGAAGAAATGACGGCAAAGCAGTATGAACTTTTTGACTTATACTTTTTTAAACAACTCGCATTGAAGGCTGTTAATTTTGAGGTTTTTCGAAGAGCTTATCTTACAGAAAATTGTTGTATATAACAAAACATACACAGTCTTATTCTCTGTTATATAAGCTTTAAAATGATATATAATATGTCTATTATTATTGTAAAATGACGCGGTAAACAAACTTTTAACTGAGAGCATGTGAAAGCACACCGCGAACGTGGACCGTAACCTTAACACAAGTTTGTTTTCATAAACGCTGTTCGAAATTAAATCAAAAACTGGTCAAACTTTGTTAGGAATTAATTATCAAACAAGCAAAAACAGGCTAAAATAGACCACAAAAAATATCATTTTCTAAAACTCTTCTACATATGACGATTTTAAATAGACTTTTAGCTACCATAAGCATTTTCAAGCCCATGCATTGCTTTTGTATTTAGTAGAACGTTTTGGTATAACCCACTTTTACCATGCAAATGAGAATATCTAAAATAACATGCTAATGAGGTGTGCGTGTAGCTTATGTTTTTTTGCAGTTCAGCAAGTACAAGCCACTGATTCAATTTACCTTCAACGTTCTTATCTGTGAAAATCATTGTTAAAAGTGGTTTCGAGCAAGTTAATAAATAACTCGTCTGTATATTATGATTGGCTTTAAGCCGATAGCACGACTCACTGAAGCATATAGCTGCTATACACTCATGCCCCATTAGCATGTTATTGTACACATATACTCATGTGCATGTTAAAAGAGGCTTATACGAAATCGTTCTAGTATGATAATTATTCCCTAACAACATTTGACAATTTTCTATTCCTTTTTGGACAACAGTTTTGAAAAATGGTGTATACATTCAAACATAGTCAAGGTAGTTTATATAGTTTATTGATTCAATATTACATAGCTTATATAACATGCTTTTATATATTAAATTCAATAGCTGATCCAGAAAAATTTCAAGGAGAATGACTGTTATAGTACACGCCATAAATCCGTCAAACAATTACTAACTATCTAGAGCAAAATAATATTTAGTTATCAACTATTTAGTTAATATATGTCTTACTAAATATTCACTCAGACATGAGCCACACAATACACATTACAATGAAGGATACAATAATTACACTGTTCTGCTGCAGCGATATCCACAAGTTTGTACAAGATAGTGCAATTAGATAATACATAGTTTTGTTAAACGGATACACCTAATTGAAAAAATCTTGTCTGTTCGTATATCGTAGATTGTAGGTTATAGAAGCGAAGTCAGAAGTGGTGGAGGGATTTTAATACAACAAAACACTTTCAATACCTCAAAGATTTCCTTTTGTTTTAACCTTTACGGTTGATCTACCACAAGCGTATTTAGAACATGTAAATCATTTAGTCTCTGATGATGCCGTTGA